>CM022473.1:21636229-21697500 GCA_011952105.1 Coreoperca whiteheadi
TATATATATATATATATATATATATATATATATATATATGATATATATATGATATGGGTTTTTCTAACGCCGATGCCGATGCCAGTTTTTAGAGGTCAGGGTCAGCCGATGGCTGATATGTGCAGCCGAGTTTTAGGGATGATATCTTGAATTTTTCACCTTCATTAGCATGCTAAAATGTCACACTAATAATAAATGGATGCACAACATTTCTAAACTTGACTTCATTTATTGAACTCTGACTTGAACCATCTCTCGAATCTTAAGTTTTGTGCACTGCACGATATTAAAATTAAATATTTATCCAAAGTTAACCAAACAAATCAATAACTGACCAAGTATTAAATATATAAAACAGGTAATATAAAAAAATTGTCAATTATTTATTTAAGTTGTAGAGTAGTTATTAAGCAGAATTTGTAAAGTTTGTTGGAAGATGAATAAAAACTTAAATATACATTTAAATAAAATAAAGACGACTTTATAAATAAAAATAAATTAAATTGAAAAATATAAAAAAATATCAAATAAAATACATAAAAAATAAATAATAGTGCTGCCAACACACTAGCAACCAGCAACATTTGTGTCTGATATAAATGACACATTGTTGTTGAATCCAGAAGTTTTGGCTTGGGGTCCTTCACATGCGGCAGAAGCAAGTTCCACCGCACCAATAACACGGGGCTGTCTGCGGACGTGCCTGACTTTAAATTGGCGATACTAAACACCGATATTGGCCAATGCCGATATTTTAAAAAATGACAACTATCTAAATACTGATATATTGGTCGACTTCTAATATATATAAATATATATATATATATATATATATATATATATATATACACACATAAATAATACAATAAATAAGGAATAATACACAAATCAGATGTATATTCCTAAATTAATATGCACCATAATCTTATCTAATTCACAAACAACAGCCTAATTTTCAGACACATAAAGAATGTGAATGTGAGTATTATACACATGGTGTGTGCTTCACTTCTGTCCACATTAACAATGTATTCCGAGTACTCCACTTTGCCCCATATTTCTCAGTACTGTCCGTAGAGCTAAAAAAAAATCATTTTTATATGATGCCACGTTTGCCAACTCTGTGAAGCATTCCTGAAAAGAGGTCTCACCTGGGTTCCACCGGTTTCTCATTATAATTTGCTTTCCCAGCACAGTGCGCTATCCCCTGTGGATCATTGAAAACATATAGCCTCGGGCAGAGCTCAAAGTTGGTTCGGGTAATGTTTTTTATAATAAAAGTGATTGAGAATCTTAAATTGGATTAATCCAATTTTGATGTCTCTTGATGCCCGTGTAATGTTTTCACATATGTGATCCCACTTTTTCTCTGTAACATCAATGTTCAAAACTGCTATCCAAGTTAACTTCTGAGCACAAGCCACAGAAACTGTCTGCTGTAAAACAATTGCACAATAAATAGACGCCTCATTTTCCAGATGCCATTACTTTTGTAGTCTGAGAGAGAAGTTCCGACTGTTGTGGTGGGATTTATTTCCCCATAATGTAGACTAGCAGGTGTCAACTTTATTTTATTTTTTTATTCAGTGGGTTTTATATATCATCTTATTTATTATTCATTCTGTGTATTCTATTTTCATCTTTATTTCCATTTTATATTTGACATTAATTACGGCATTCTATCCCTGTTTTTATGTTCATTTTATTTTCATATGAATCATTCGGTGCATGTAATTTCTTTATTGTAAAGCACTTTGAGCTGCAGTTCTAGTATAAAAGGTGCTATACAAATAAAGTGCATTAATATTACATTTTTATAAAGTTCTTAAATAAATAAATATATAACTCATCAGAATTAGACTGTGATGGGGGAGACTGGCCTCAGTGGGGGCCTTTCTCAGGTCTCCACCTCAGGTTGAAAGTGTTGACCAGACTCCTACACAGTCCCAAGGTGCGAGCTGTGCATTTCTTCTCACTGGCTATGGCATTCGTGACAGCCAAATGGAGATAATGGCCAACGCAATATAGCAATAGCCAGCCTGCTGTGTGGTTCTCTAGTGGATGTCTTGTTTATAAACACTTCGACTGTAGAGTCCAGTCAATGGTGAGGTAATGTATTGTTAAGCTCATGTATGGGGTCATATTTAAGACAACATGTCTGTAGTGGCTGAGTAAAAGTCACTATCTTTTAAATCCTTGAAAATGTCATCCTCCACTTGGTTGTTTAAATTACGGATTGTCGTTTTGATGTATGTTTTTCGTGGTAATTCATACTGCTTGTCAAACCATAGCAGCATTTCTTAAAATGCAGTTTTTTCAACCATATTGAATGACTGCATTTCTTTGGCTATATATCGCGTTACACTGTCTGTTAAGTTGCACCATCTTGTACTGTCACATTTATATTTAGACACTTATCCGAAAGCTTGTGCAACAGCCAATTGCCGGGATGGAGCTGTGGCTGTCTTTCCAAATTTGGCGAACTGGGTGGGGTGGTGGATCCATCAATAGCTTTTTAGATTGGTGGTATTAGTGCCTTTTGACCGCAACCTTTTTGCTTGGGCTCTCATTTTTCATTTGGCTTAAATCCAAAATGTGCCCACAGTAGTGCTGTGGTATGGCTTTACAACTAAATCCATGATGTTAATGTCAATAGATTCTCATCGAAATGCGATTGGTTGAATGTTAGAAGTGCCTCATGATAAACAGTAGGTGGTGCTAATTCTCCACTCAGGTGCTATTAAACCATAGCAGAAGAACGGGAGGCAACGAGATGACGTTATTAAAAGAGCGCCAGTCAAACCTCTTACAGTGGAAAAAGATGTGGAAATAGTAATGGAAATATGACATTTCTGTGAGTTTCATCCCGCTGTTTTTATACAGGTAAACTGTCACTATTCTAACGATTATGCAAAATGATCACAGTCAGCTCAAATAATTGCCTTAATTACAGGTGTACCTGATAAACGGGTAGCTCAGGCTACAGTATATATACGATGTTGTATCTCACACCATGTTCTTAATCTATTGGGTACGTTCATCATTGAACTTCACCTGCCTCTGTGTTTGATGTAGGATTTTTTTGCAGAACTTAATCTACAACCATAGACCCATGAAAGGGTTAAAGACAAAGTCTGAGAAAAAACTGAAAATGAAATAAGACAGTTTTCTGGTAATTGCACCTTCACTCGTCAAGACACTTGAAGACGCACACACACACACACACACACACACACAAACACGGAATATAGCCAAGATGGTTGCCTGAGAGAATGAAAACCGAGGCTTTGCAGAGTTTTCAAATGAGAGGCGTAATTAACACCTAAATGATCAACTCAGCAAAATGAGCTGGCAATTGTCTGATAAGGTGTAATGTTGCCCGCACACACACAGGCCACACACACAAACATATCCCATGCTAATGCAGTCTATCTTCACTCAGACAAGAAGATACTACATGTGATTTCTCCGCTGGCGTAGAGATAAGTTGACATTAGTCTATTTATCTTCTGCTCCCCCCGTTCCACCATCACCTCAGTTCTTCGCCTCAGTGTCACGACTACCACGGCTCTCAATCTCAAGGTTAGGCTGGCAAGGTCAAATTGACTTTAGATTAATTAACTGTCAATTAAGGGAGTAATTGTTTCATAATGTGGTGTACCCCCGAGGCAAGGTGTGTGTGAGTGGGGCCAGCACTGTCAGAGCTGGTTTAAGCCGATAAGGTAGTGAGTGAAGCCTCTCAGAGAGAAAGAGAGAGGGAAGGGAAAGGATACAGGTGTATGTGTGGGTGTTGGTGTGAGAGGAAAGAGGCCGGTAAGAGGTATGTGTTTATGTGAGAGAGAAAGACAGCGAGAGAGACCTATAATGAGAGAAACCAGTCATACTTCCTCCATTATCCCCTAACAGCAGCGCTGCTGGACGCCACGCTCTCCTCCGCTGCCATCAGTGGGCATCAGGTCGCCCTGTGGTGGCTGCACATACAAGCACACAAACATCAACACACACTCGCAGACACACACACACACACACACACACACACACACACACATCTGTGGTAGTCACACGTACGTACAAAATCTTACACAATGGGGTTGTATTCTTCACTCGAATCAACATTCATCAGCGCATATAGAGGCGGATGAATTGATGCATCCACCACTACTGTCAACCAAGGGAAGGAGAGAAGAGCTCAGAGAGGGAGAAGAGTGATGAAAATAGAATGAAAATGAGAAATGGTGGAGGAAAAACAAAACAAAAAAGAAAGAAGACATGAATAAAAGAGAGAGGGGGAGAGGCTGTGCGGGGAATGTTGATGAAATGGTGATTGCTTCTTGCTTGCAAATGGTTGGCCTGTAGGGGTGTCAGAGAATGACATGTACAGCTAAACTCTTCTCTCTGCATTTATTTCTCCTCTTCCTAATATTACCAGTGAGGTTCACCTTTGCAGACAATTGCAGACATTCCATTGAGAGAACGGAGGACCAATCAATAGGAATCCAATAATTTGTTCATTGTCTGAAATAGCAATCCTTGCAAACAGTAAATGTTCTGTTTTTATTCCCCTGAGGGTAATGTCGTACAGAGCCACCGCTTACCTCAGTGGTTTACAGAACATGTAAAGGTATTTTCAGCATCAACTGTTATTATGCCTACTGTTATTATGACCCTCATTTAAATTCATTTTCTTTAAACAGAAAGCTGTTTTTTTTTCTGCAACATTTTTTTTATTAAAGCTTATGAAACATACAAAAACCCGAAAGTAATAGAAACAAGGCCTGCTTTGTAACTAACAGAAGGCAAGTGGGAGATCATTATACAGGAGACATTATTACAAGAGGCTGGACACAGAATCAGCAACTTTAAGCCAAGCATTAATGGTACTGCACGTCCACTAGCACCTTTAATTTGAGCAGTCAAAATCTCCGGTTATGTGACATCCAATTTAGAAAGAATCCTGCATCTGATGGTGAGATCAGAGTAAAGGAGTTTGCATGGCAAATCTAAATTCCTCGTATGCGTTCTTACAAATAAAGTATTTTTAAATAATAATACATTTGTGTTTATTTTAACTTCTTTTTTAAAGTTCTTTGCAAAATTGTGAAAACAAATCGCAGCAGTGATAATTCTCTCACCTTTCTCTGAAACTAAGGGAGAATTTACCAAGATGCTACTGGATACTGGATCTACTTTATGGTCACCCTAACCCAGCGACCAGTTTTATACACCACTAAAATGACAAGAAGTGCACATTAAAAAGAACCAGACTAATTACTGCGATCTAATTGATCGGAACAGCAGCTGGCAGTGTGGTAGACCCACATAGATGGCTACACTCCACATCACCTAGGAGGAAACATCATCTTTAAAACAAAAAGGCTCAGCTCTTACAACTGCGCACCTTTTTAAAGATGCGGAAAAAATGCAGTAAATCAAGACTCATTGAATTTGTCATTTTATGATCTAACGAAACTGTGTGCAAAGTTGAGCAGGTTTGTTCAACACAACCCACTGCACAAATCTCAGATAACTTAATCACTAAAAACTGTTATATTAGCTTGTATTCTAATTAGCAGTTTGTTAAACCTTGATTAGCTGTTTTGTGTGTCTATAAAATGTCTGCTGGTTACTTTCTGTTTGTTACCCCCTGTTTCTTTGATCATAGCAATTTGTAAAGTATTTGACTTGCATAGCTTGTCATTTTTCATTGTGTTTGTTTTCCTGCCTTTTAGTTGTCCATTCCTTGCAATAACCCCTGTCTGTTCCACTATCTACACACCTGTGCCCACTCTCCTTCATCAGCCTGTAGTGTGTTGGACCTCTCCTCACCTGCATTTCATCCCCTCACTATATATACTGGTTCACTGCTTTCGTTCCTTGTCAGTTCGTTATACCCTGTTGCTATGTTGGTTCTTTCTGACTGGATGTCTTGGATTTTTTGCTTGCCTCTTACCTGTTAGCCACCTGTCTGCCTGTTACCAGTTAGTTTCCTGTGCACCTGCATACCAGACAATAAAATCTCCACTCATCATTGTGCAACCTCTGTCTGCACTTGGGTCCTTCCCTTATTTACCTGTTTGCCACCACGTAACACCCATGACATATAAAATTATAGATATTTTTCTTTTTAATCGATAGACATGCATTACGTGCTAGTCTCCTGTTGCTTTGAAACCACATCAAAGTGCTGATTACCAGATCTCTTTTTTCAGCAGAAAAATGCTAATAATGGTAAATGGCATTCCACCCATGTGCTGTCAAATTAAGCTCAGTGCAGCGTACAATAAAGAAAAGTATCACTTGATAGGAGGCCTATTTATGATCACAGTTTAAGGTTCAACTCAGCTTTTTTTTAAGTTACAGTTATATATGTAGAAATGAGGATTTATGGAGGATTATGACTATTATATAGGCCAGAAATAGTCCGGCACATAACTCCCCCCCAGTATAACTTGCTGTTCACTCTGACTTTTGTACGGATTAAACAAGATACAACGTATTAATTATTAAGCTTTAGATGTGCTGGTATGCAGATTCTGTTACCGTTGGACAGAGCCAATCTAACTGTTTCCCCCTGTTTCCAGTCTTTGTACTAATCTAAACTCTCCAGCTGCTTCAGTAGCTTCATATTTAGCATACAGACATGAGAGTTGTATCAATCTTCTTATCTAAATCTGGGTATGTAAGCAAATAAGCATTTTCCCCAAAATGTCAAACTATTCCTTTAATCTATAAAGCTTCTGCGTCTAGACAGTTTTACATGATCCCTGCCTTACTGTACATAGCACAGGAGAATTGTCCTTGAGCACTAATCCATTTCAATTACAGGATATATCTGTGAACTGGTAATTGATTTCAAAGACGAGACTCTTTGAAATCAATTCAACACTATCACCCACGCCTTAAAACAGTGTCTCCACCTTGTTTTCTATCAGTGTTTTTAATTGTTTTCCCCTGTTACTGTGTTTTGCATTTTCCCAGAACTATTGAGTCACAGGAGTGATTACAGCTTGCCCCGTCTATTGATCGAAAAGCTCCTCTGTTTTGTCTGTTTGGAAGTCTAGCATACGGCATGAAAACATGTTTTCATGTGAGGCCCTTTAAACGAGTGAGGTGCAGTCTTGATGGAGCGGCTGAAAACTGATGGAGGCAAGCGTGTGTGTTAGGATGGATGGGTAGATGATAGACAAATGGATGAATGATGGGGAGATAAATGGATGGGTAGATGAATTGCTGGATGGGTGCACAGATGGATGTGTTGATTGACTGATTATCTGAAAGACTGAGGAGACGCAGAAGAATAGTGACATAGAATGGACAGGGTGGATTGTCTTCAGATGAGCTGATGAATAAATGGGCAGACAGATAGGTAGATGGCCAGGGAGAGATTAATAGGTGCTTTCCCTAGTGGGCCACCTGCATCCTCAGCTTTTAGAAGAGGGTGGAGAGCAGATACTCATCTGTAATAGGGGTAATGGAGCTCAAAATAAACTCACTAACAGCTCTATTTCTGTCTTTTCTCCCCCCCTTTACCCAGTCAGCGCACCCTCACTCCCTCTCTCATGTAGCCGGCACTCCATTTCAACATTTATTTGAAGGGACTACACATGCTTCAAATTGGAAACGAGCTCAAACCCTGGAAAGACAAAAATTAGAGCATGCTTTGTAAAAATAACATCCTATACAGCAAAATCGCCATTTTTGCTTTCCAGTTCATCATACCCTCATAATTTAGTTTTCTAGGAAGAATTAATTTATTGCTGGTGAAATATCATAGCATCTCTTTTTGTATTTTATATCTTGTTCGTCTATGAAATGACTAAAAGAGTGAAATAATGTCCATTCGAGTTTCCCAGAATCCAAGGTAATTTCCTTAAATGTCTTGCTTCGTCCATCTAACAAACCCAAAACCGAAATATATTCAGGTTAAAATGATATGAAAGATAAGAAAAGCAGCAAATTCTAACATTGAAGATGTTTGAACCAGAGAATTTTGGACATTTTTCAACATATCTGTATTGGTGGGGAGGGATATTATTTCATCATCAAAATAGTTGCAGATTATTTTTTGTCGATCAACTAATTGTTTCAGCTCTAAAGACTAAAGCAATGTCTCCATCTTGTAGTTGTGTGATGTTTTAAAATTCTCTTCTAAGTCGTTAAATTATGAGTTTGGTTGCCTGGTGCTACTTGTTGTTTTCATGCACACATCAGTTGTGTTTTTTGTGTTTGTGTGTGGACAAGTTTGTTCTCTGCAAATGTCTCCGTGTAATGTACAAACTGTGTATACATGTAGAATGTGCATATACTCGTATATATTTCATATGCTTGGTTCTGAAATACTGTAATGTTCGGCGAGCATGCGTGTGTGGCTGTGAGACATAAACACAAAAAGCAATTTAAGTTCATGTTGCTCTGCATGTTTATCAGTTTTCTGTTATATTCGAATGCTTTATGCTCTCTCAACAGTGACAGTTACCAGTGAAATACATTATCCTCTCTCTCTCTCTTGCATGGTCTTATTTTGCTTTCCTCTCTCAGCAGATGGGCCAGACACACACTGGCGGCTTTGTGTGTAAAGTAACTGGTGGTGAGGGAGTGTGGTACATGCAATTTTTCCCTCTCTCCGTGTCATGTGATTGTGTTTATGTTGGGGTGTGTGTGTGTGTGCGTGCGTGTGTGTGTGTGTGTGTGTGTGTGGGCATTTACAGTGTTTGTTGACAGGTGGAGGTGGTAATGGTACCAGCCACACACTCAGAATACATTTCCATGTTTCTCACACCCCGCCTCATTTAATAGTCATCCTGGTGCCTTCTGCATTCAAACCCACTTATGCTAATGTATTTTTGGGTAATCAGACTGCTTGTTCTTTAACCGTTTTGTATTAGCTTTATTGATCATCACTTCGCTACAAATAATTGTGCAGATAACTGTTATCTACTGGCAGGAAATGCAGGACTTACAGATGGGCAGAAAAAAGTGAAGACTCTGCAGAATGCGAAAGGGGAATAAAAAAAGAGAAATCAATAGAACGTAAGCAGTTTTCCCACTCTTGAGAAAAAGTTCAGGAAAACTACCATGATGCCAAACAAAACACAAAACACAGACTCATACAAACTAGTGAAAAGTTGGGACAGCTGAAAATCAGTTGCAAAATTCACCATATATTTTTTGCATTTGCAGTATTGTATTTGTATTGACAACACATTGACCATTTGTCCATGTTTTGTTTTTAAGCATTTTTGTGTTTACTGTGAGAAGATTTAATCCGTTTGCCTGACTGCAGGTGTTTCTAGACTTAGACTTCTTTCTCTCACTCTCTTTTTTTTTTTCACGAGGCCTCTATTCTATTTAAATCGTCACATTCATGAACCCTTTCCATTGTATTACTTTTTTAAACTTTGGATATCTGTTTGTAATATTTTAAGTGTTGGCAGAAGATAGAGCTCTTTGAAGAAACAGAAGAGTGGCAGAGGGAAAGATTGATGGGCATTGGCTGTATTGTTTAAAGTCTTTGTTTTCAGGTAAATCACTTGTATTGTTGAATGACAGAATGGTGCCAGTGATCAGCAAATACCCTCTAGAGAATACACCAGGCCTCTACAGACAGATGCTGAGAGATGGACTGTCAAATCAAACCTGAGGGAAGCAGTTTTGCAGTTAATTGTAGTTCAGATTCTACAAATGAATATTGTGACTCTGGGAGCAGATATTAACAAGAGTTCGGGTGTTTCCCTTTGGTGAATATTAGACACTATTATATTACACTATATGGCTATTTATATTTAATTAGATTTATGCAGCTCAGTTTTTAGCCACGCTAGTGGTGGGGCTTAAGGGGTGGCAGCCCTCGTCAGCCTGTTGGTCTGTTTGTCTCACACAAGTGAACTATCTTGACAATAATACATTCATGGTCCCCTGAGGATAATTCCTGGTGACTTTGGTGATCCCCTGACTTGTAACTTGTCCACTTCTCTAACACAGGATATGTCTAAAACTAAGGACCTAATTTTTGTCAGCGTCACCTGTAGTCCAATATTAATGTTAACACGCTAACAATAGCATAATAACATACTAAGTGTTGGCATGTTACACAAAGTGCACCTTCGAATGATGAAAGTTGAAACAAGTCTGACCTTTTAATTGAGGTGACAACATGGCCTTCCTCTGCAATTACTTTTTCAATGTATAACACAAATTTAAATACGTGATAATCAGTAATGTGAGATCTCTATATCGTTGGGAAAGAACCTATGTTTTACAACACCAGAAATACATGAAAGCATTTGGTAACATTGTGGAAGATTTAGAGAAGTGTAACCACTTCTGTGTACTGTAAGTGTTTGCAATGGGAGTGAGAAACCAAGTCTTGTATCTGGTGGGTGCTTTTTGCTGTATGAATTTTTCCGTCAAAATACATTCATCACCCTAAAAGTTGCTAACAAGGTGTATGAATTTATTAACAGCAAGTGCTCTGTGGGCCAAGCGTTCTTTCTCATATTGCACTTTGGAGTTTTATGCTGTACAGTCTTCTTTTTTCACCCTTTCCTGTTTGATATTTGGGTTTCTTTCCATGAATGTGACTGCAGTGAAGTGGAAGGAAAGTCACAGAAGGGTGTGTGTCATGGTCCAGCAGTGCAATTAAATTTTTATGACAAGGATCACTCAGATCTGTGCTTACACAGCATGCCTGCCCAGGTAGAAGGTTTTATAACTGCGCTGTATTTGTATAGCTTTAAAAATAATATCATCAAGATCTGATCCAAATGCTTGCAAGCACTGTTTTTCACTTCCAATTATAATTTTACAAACATGTGGCTGAAGATTGAATGATTGTCATATAACATACTTTATGTACCTGTTTGTGTGTACTCTGACACAGATAGTTCTGTATGTACAACCACGGGGCTAGTGGGTCTCCTTCCTATACTCAGACTGTCCCTGCAGACTATTGGCTCTGTTTGTCTCTTCACTTGATATCACTGAACAATTTGTTTCATTGGGCATCGGGTCTCCTGGGATCAGAGCAGCATGGTAACCAAATGTGTTATCTTCTCCCAGGCTAATTTAATTTAAGACACCATTCAGTTGCTTGTGGCAATTCTACACCTCCTGCGCATGGACAGCAATTTCCCCTAAAAAGAGGCTATGTTGGCTATTTACACAATCTCTGGATCCCACACGGTTACTTTACAAAACATCAAATGCCTTGCCCTGTGCCACCACAAGTAAAGAATATTTGTTGGACATTAGTGAACTAAATAATCTTGTTTGTAATTGCTGGTCTTGAACCAGAAATAAAGATTGAAGTCCGATAGTAAGCATTTTATAAAATAATGCAACTGCTTTTGATTCATTTTGTTATTATTCACTGAGAAAAGTTTGTTATTTTTATGTATACAAGAACATTTCTATTTTTATTTTTATTTAGTCTATTTTTATTAATATCAGCATTTTGTTACTGGTATGATTTGATATCAGGTTAAAAAGAATACCGGTGGTATCATCCATCCCTGGTGTGAATTTTTGCTTTGATCCATGATTGTTATTAGAGCCTGAACGATAAATTGGCCAGACAATGTTAGCAGCTAATATTAGCTTTTTACAGATACAGTTTATTTGTATTGGCAAATATGTCAGCCAGGAAATACGAAGAAGCTGCAGTACAAAAATGCCAAAGACATGTTGGCATTCATTTTAAAACAGTGTTTCTATTACATAGTTTGTCTACTATAGAGTCCTGAAAAGTTTACTTTTCAACAGTAAAATGTACCGCTCAGTAGCCAACATGCAGTATCCTGGTCACAAGATTTTAAGAAGAAGGATGTTTTTATTTCGAACAAAAAGACAAACAAGACTACACATAGACACACCCACTACACTGATACACCGACAGACGTATGATAAAAACAAACAGAACAAAACAAAAAGGTTACCGGAGTAGCAATTAATTGTCGATACATGCTAGGATATGCTGTATTTCCAGTTTCCAGAGCTGCCATAACGCAAATGTCCTTGCAGGCTGAAATTGTCTCTGTATTTTCACAGTTCGGGGATGTACAATGAGTATGATGTAAAAGGTAATAGTTGGAATCTTGGTCACAATTATTTAATAAAATAATTTAAAGGATCCTCTTCAAAATGTTTTTTTATGTTATATGTTTATGTTAAAAAAACAATATCGGCGGATATGTTTGTATTTATATATTATTGTTTAGGATTAGGCTGAAAATCCAGTAACGGTTGGGATCTAGTTTTTCTGTCTGGCTCCTTTTCAGGTTTAGGATGTGCCTATTGTTAATTAGCTCAGCCCATTCATTCAGTACCTACTTGTATATAAGAGATGTGTTACACACATGCATCAGCACCCACAAGTACATGCAAGTGTTCAGTATGTGCACAAACACGTCAGTCAGTCAGTCGGTCTGGGTCATACGTGAGGAGAGAGAGGAGGCTGACCTTCACAGCCACAGGACGGCAGGGACGGAGAAAAAGGGGAGAAAAAAATAAAAGTTTGGATGCCAGATGTCAACGGATATGAAGATGTTAAATGTTGAACAGTACTTAAAAAAATGCAAGAGGAAATTGGAGCCATAGCAATCATTCACACCAGAAACAAATAAAAAATGGTACATTTTTCATAAACTGAAAAACAGAACGCGATACTGTAAATTGGAAGGGATTTCCAGTTTGTGGTTGGCAAGAAATGCTGGCAGCTCTATGAGAAAAATTACTGGCTGGCTGCTTATCCACTGCTAAATCTGATGTATTTCCTGCTCAAATATGCAACACTGTTACCTTTGTGACAGTCATTTTTAGTAGTTAGGTTTTTTTCCCTAATGGAAGTGTCTGATACCCAAAACCTAGATCAGAGCCCTAATATTATTACCATGCCCTCGTTCCAGGCTTTTTGCATTTCAGTTAACCCTGAGGAAAATTATCATATACTGACCACTGATTTAATGAATAAATGAATGAATACATTCAGATTAAATCTGATAGTATAATGACGTTATTGATGGACTGAAATGTCACATCCAAAGTAATTGCGTTAATCCCCTATGGAGTCATAGTACCGTATCACTTCCAAGAGGCATTCAATATAGTACACTAGTCCGTTTTATATATACTGTGAAGATGACATGTCAAATTGCACTGACCTTGTTCATACAAGTGGCACCACCACTGCTTTCTTTTGTTTGCTTGTTTTTTCCTCCTTTGCCAACATGACAGTCCAAGGTCTCAGGTCAGATCATTAAGGTGTCTGACCCCAACAAGCTTGTGCCATATTGCTTTGCTACTTCCCATAACTCACAGAAACAACATTAACAACACCTTAGTACAAAGTGACAAGTGGCACTCCATATAGAAAGCCTCTGTGGTCATGATATGATCATGTTCTCTCAGATTAGCAGAAAAGTTAGCATCGTATTCTTAAATGACAAGAATTGAGAGCTATAGGAATATACTGTGTACAAAAAAGCTGTAAAAGGACGTGAATATGGATCAGCTTTTAACAGTTTTAAAAAAAGAAGTACCATCTCTCACACTCACAGTTACTGCTTCCATTTTTCACACACCAATCATGTCTAGGACTGCCGTGTCAGTATTTATACAGTTGTGACCTTCCCCTTTTTGACCTCCTGATCCTCTTCAGCGTGTTTACTGGCTGGCTGCCCAACACTGGATAAATCACATTTGATCTGTTCTCTGTCTCTCTCTCTCTCATTCCCTCATGTCTCCAAATACAGCAAATACCAACTAAAAGGCAGAGACATGATGGACTGATGCTGGTTTGACAGAATCAATGGATCCTGCTAGCAGGAGGGACAAAAAACCAAGATGCAGAGTAAGGCATTTGTTCTCGATTGTGTGTGTTTCTGTGCGTGCCTGTGCATATACAGAAGCTGTGTATGTATATAAAACTACAGAAAGGTGACAAATTAAAACATTAGTAAAAGTCTCCAGCACCGCTTCAATGCCCCTTGCCATACATTGTACAAGTGGAGGGAGGAATTTTTTCGAAAGATATTCCCTCATTTGGTGTTTTGATGATTTGGTGGTGAAGAGAGCTGTCAAACACGCTGGTCCAAAATCTCCCATCTGTGTTCAACTGGGTCAAGATCTGGTGACTGCAAAAGGCCATAGTTTATGATTCACATCAATTATAGTCATCAAACCATTTAGTTATCCCTCATGCCCTGCGTGGAAGCATCGCTTTATGTTTTTCAAAGCATGTATTCAGGCACAGTAATTCAGCTCCTACCTTGAAATTTGTATATTTTTAACATAACCAACTTCATATTTTCTCCCGCCTTTCACCAACACTGATATGACTAAAGTCAAGGTAGCATCTGCAATCTCAAGTAACCCTAGCAAGCACTGCCGGCTCTATTCTTGTCTTTTACCATTTATTTACGTAACTCTGTCATCAACACTGTACTTGTAATGTTCTCTTTCTAATTCAACTAAACCTTTTTGGGGACGATGATGCAATTTTTTTTAAGAGCTGAAATTCCTCAAGCTACCATTTATGTAGCGACATCGTTATATGCTCCCAAGGAGCTGCTGATACGAGAGCCTTGAGTGGATGTATAACAATTTAATATCTAGGGGAAAAGGTCCTGTACTTAAAATGATTTAGGCATCCTTTAGGTATCCTGTCCAAACCAATTGTTACAGAAAAATGCCCACTGAAATAAAGGTGAACTCTTCGGTCATAGGATCGTCATCAATACATTTTGTATTAAGCCTACATGCACCTGGCACAACTTCATTATAGGCCTGGACTACGAGTACAAACTTTTTCACATTATTCAATAAAAATGACCTGTTACCTGTTTAAACGTTAAAGTTCAAACACATTGTGTTCAGCTATTTAAGAAGAAGGGATGTGTACCCATTTAACAGCTCAAGTGAAGTTAGAGAAGGGGCTCCAGTGCATGGGATGCCTCAGGAGACACATGTTGACAGGAAATAATGAATCAGGAAGAACCCTCTGGAGGTTCAGGAGATGAGGGGGAAGACAGAAAGAAGGACGAGGGAAAGATGGATTGAGATGAGGGGAAAGAATAGGAAAAAATGGCTACGGGTTTTTGATGCTAAACAATCACTCGATACCTGCACGGAATTTGTGTTGCATTTGAATGTTTTTTGCATGAATGTATATGTATGTATGTGTGTGTGTGTGTGTGTGTGTGTGTGTGTGTGTGTGTGTGTTTTTACTCTTCCAGAAAGCTTTGTGTGCATCATCAGTGGAAGAGCAGCTACCATATACACATGCCCCTTGGTAAAAAGGCAGAAAACCTTTGAGTGACATCAACATCATACTGAAAGGAGAGATAAACATCTGTTTTCTATTTTCAGTCGTCATTTCAAATTTTCAGAGGTGAGTTTTGCCCAGTAATTGTTTTCCTGGAGGAGTTTTGTACCACTAGTGAGGACAAGAAGAGGTAGCACTCTCAGAAAAATGCATAATATTGAATCAGACAAGTGGCCAAGAAAATTAATGCATCCGTCAGCGCCACATTATAAATTCAGACAGTTTACACACAGAGGTGATCATCAGGAACCCGCCATCGGAAAAAAAGATGAGACATTCTCGGGCAACAAAAGCCCTTTTCCCCCTTTTTCGTTGAAGAGAAAATATGATTGTGTTTCTGTATGTGCGGCGTAATGGGAGATAAATTCTGTTTCCAGAAAATGAATTAGTTAGAAGAGAATGTCTCGTTGAAAAATGGCTCTGTCATGAAGAGAAGGCACAACGATGGCGATAATAAAGCAAAATGATCTTAGCAGCCTGGGTAGTCGCAACAAAAGCAACAACAGCAAATAGTGTGGATACAATGAGACCATCTGGTTACTTCCAGCGTGTGGCTAACTCACTAGTGAAGCGGCCAGCCTTCCCTTTGTGTCTATTATTAAGTTGATAGTTGTTGCAATTTTACTGTATATTGACAGTTGAGACAACTGGCATTAAGCTAAACTTTGGAAAACTTTGGTGATGAAGGGTTCAGATTATTTTTTATTTAATTTCATATTATCGTGCTATGAACACTAAAAGGGAAACCCCTGCATACAAAACAGTTAAAATGTAAAGTAGTGATAACAGTTAAACCTTTTGGAAATAATGTTTTCCAAGAGGTCTAACTAATTAAATGCACTTATTTGTTATTTTTAATTTGTAATTTATAGGAGAAGTGAAATGATACGCACATCACACTTAGTTTATCTGCCATGTGCCTTGCGCTGCTTTTAGTTTTTTTTTTATATATTCCCTTATTGTATAGTTTTAGCTTATATTTCATATTTGATCTAGATTTTAGGCTCTACTGTCAATGTTATCTGTATGCATCGGGGGTCTGAGAGTAACGCAATTTCGATTCTCTGTATGTATGTATGTACATGTGGAAGAATTGACAATAAAGCAGACTTGACTTGACTTGACTTGACTAGTGTAGGCCTAAGGCTACTGGCCATCAGCAACAATGAAGAGTAACTCTTGCAACAATAAATTTATTTAAATGGACAACAATTCGATCCCAGTTTGATGTTCAGCGTTAAAAATGATTTTCACACCCATATATATATATATACCTTATAAATTATAGCCCAACTGATTCTGGATTTTTGGGACTGATGATATATATATTTGAGTATTTAAAAAATCTGATTGACAGATGATGTTTTCATCGTAAACACATAATATGAACAATTCTAATATGGATCCCCTACATAGTTCTTCATTGTTCTTGAATTTAGTTTCTAAATTACCATTAACATGGTTTGGCATTTCGGCCGACAGATCCACAAATACCGATGCAGATATCGGCTGATACATTGGCCTGGCCAATTTATCGGTCTAGCTTAAATGCCAATAGGCTGAAAGGCTCTATGATGACAACTCTAAAAGACACAATGAAAACTCAATCAAAAAGTGTATCAAACCTGAAAAGTTGGAGCAAAGAGACAATAGTACATCCAGTATATCACATGTATCAAAAATATCTAAATTATATAAACAATATTACAGTAGTTACATGAAAGGGTAGATTTAAATATTGTACATGACAAAAAGCATAAAAATGTATTTCACCAGAAAGTCTCCACTTATATGTATAATATATTTCTATTAACATTCATGAACTTACATTTATGTTATTTTCAATGCTATGGACAGTGTCAACAAGACGCTATACCAAAAATACATCTAAATATACTAAATCTAAATTTACAAGAAATGTGTTTACTTGCTAAATTTGAGAAAAAAGATTTACACATGCACATTAATCACATGCATGTGTGCATGTGTGCATGCATGTGATTAATGTAACCCCTCTCTTCATTAGGTTACACTGGCTCCCTGTTGTCGCCCGCATCAAGTACAAAGGGATGCTATTGGCTTACAAGACCACCACTGGTTCTGCACCATCATATCTTTGCTTGCTCATACAGACCTACGCTCCTGCCAGGTCCCTGCGCTCTGCAAAAGAACGACGCCTGGTGGTACCATGCCAAAAAGGAATAAAATCACTCTCGCGCACCTTCTCTGGATCCGTTCCACATTGGTGGAATGATTTGCCGGCCTCTACAAGATCAGCAGATTTTGTAGCCACCTTTAAAAAGCACTTGAAAACGCATCTCTTCCGTCAACACCTGACTGACAATCACTAACTCTTCTTCCTTTCTACCTCTGCTATAAAAAAAAAAAAATAGAAACCCTTCCTATCCTTAGCTTTGTATACTGTGCTGGGCTTTAACCAGACTCGTTTTTGATGCACTTATGCTTTTTGTGACCTTGTGTTGTTATATTGCTTCCATTGTCTTCCTCAAATGTAAGTCGCTTTGGATAAAAGCGTCTGCTAAATGACTAAATGTAAATGTAAATGTAATGGTGTCTTTGTATTTCCCCTTTTTTCACACCACCCAGATGTGAAGTGCTGACTTCGGGTGGTCTTCACTAATACATTCAGGCGTGCTGATGTTTGAGCAGACAGACAAACATGCTCATATGCACAGACTGCATGCTGAGACAGTACTGGCTTACAAAAGACATACAGACTGAATGCTGGCACTCTGGCCCCTGTCCTGTTCCAGCAGGGATCTTATCAGTGTGTGTGGTGGGTGGTAATCAGAAGATATAATACATCAGGCAGCTGGCCGTCCAACCACAATGGAGGGAGCATCACTGGTTCAGCCACACTGCAATCACACTCTCAACAGCCAATGCACCCTTAAAATGGAAAATGAGACTGAGGTGGAAAAATTAGAAGTCCAGTACCCAATAATGATGAGTTTGGCCAACCCTGTCCACACTCAGTCTGATCACACTCTTTTTTTTCTTACTCTTTTTCATGGTCAGATTGGATTCCACATGGGGTCATTGTCTACTGTAAGGCTTGTATGACTTCCCTGCCAAACATCTGAAAAAGCTTACAACTTTCCAACTGAAAGTTACAATCCTTAAGATTTACATTATATCAAACCCCATTTTTGATACTATTTATAGCTGGATTTGTTCTGGGCAATAGGCTTTCAATATAATTACATTCTGTAATTGCCTCAATATACAATACTGTAGTTTTCATTGTTACACGCAGTGTCCGCCTTTCCCGGGCATGTTTAAAATTGCAAAGCCATGCTCAAAGGGTTCACAGGAAATGATGCATGTACTGGAAGTGATTAAAAAAAACAGTGTGATGCAATGAATCCCCTCAGTTCACAGTTTGCTTGGATGTGCTGTAAACAGATAGCATTTCTGACAGATAAGCTGCTCAGGGTGTGTTTACTGCACCCAGTGGTGGATACACGTGTTCCTTAAACAGAGGAATGTAATACAAAATAAAATGCACGGCTTAAGTTTATATGTACAGTAAGAATAAGGCTGAAATAATTATTCGATTAATTGATGGTCAATAGTTGTCAGAAAATAAGCATATAAACCATATTGTAAATTGAATATCTTTGGGGTTTTGGACTGTTGTTTGGAAAGAACAAGCGAATTGAAGATATCACCTCAGGCTATGGGAAACTGTGAATGGGCTGTTTACTATTTTCTAAATTGTTTTAGAAAACATGAGTTTGGTATATATTCTCTTAAAAAGACTGTATATCGGAGGAATTCAATTCTCTCCTATCGAATCCTTCAGGTAGTAGAGTCTAACATCACCTCTAATAAGAGAACAGCATCAACATGGTGACATTGTGTGGTGTGGGATTGTTTAATCTAAATTCTCTTATTCCATCTGCCACAGTGCCTCTCTCCAGGGGTCCACAACTACTCTGGTGCTGGCTGTCACTGCTCTGCTCCCTGCCTGCCTAAATGAACAGCCCTGCCTGTATCTCAGGGTCACCTTCATAAGCTACAAGCCTCCACTACCACTGCCTCATTTCACCTCTCTCCCGCTTTCTCTGTTTTCCTCTGTGTTTTTACTACTCGTGTTTTTCATCATGTCTTCACTTTGTCCCTCATACTCTTCTTTTCACTTTGACTTTCCTTTCTGACGGGGGTTAATGTAACTATCTAACACTTAACAGTTGCCTGCGGAAACAGCATTACATTCACTGCCTATGTTATCAGACAATCAAAGCATTGATTCTCCAACAACATATCCCGGCATTACACATCCTTAGAAAGCCTAGGAAAGCAAAATTAACCCAGGCTATAATGGGCTCTTGTTTCTGAAACGTCTCTGTTTTTTGCTGGTATGACCAGTAAAATATCTATTTCAACATTACAGCACTATCAAGGTGTATGAATCAAGCAAGAATCAGTAGTATTGGGAATTTCACAACTGGTAGTAATTTGACAAAGCTTTTGTAGCTGGCAGGAACTCAACAAAAAGCAGATTATGGCAATATGTGTAGACTAGACCTTATGATTGTTATTTTCACTTGTATGACATTTTTGATAAAGCTCAATCCAATAATTGGTACTTGTGGGTTTATATCCACACTAAGTAGAATTACATTGTTTTATTCAAAATGTTTTTGAAAACTTGTAAGAATGTATTCACCGTCATTATTACTAAAGAATATTTTTTTGGGGGGCATATTCACCATTAATGGATAGAGACAGCTGAGACTGGAAAAGGGAGATAGAGAGAGGGGGGATGACTTGCAGCAAAGGGCAGTAGGTCGGAGTCAAACCCAGGCCCGCTGCGGTGAGGATGGGGCGAGCACTCTAACGAGTGAGCTAACTGCACCCTGTTATTGGTACTATTACTTTTATTTCAACAACTTGTACTAAAAAGGTTCACACAAACATACTACAAATTAGAAACTAATTTTCACTAAAATTAAACTCCTAATATTCCCAGTAATTACACTGGGCATAGGATTCCAATTTCTACCAGAGAGCCTTTTGATTGATCAGTGGATCAATCCAGCAATTAATTACCTCATTAATTACGTCAGGTCCTGATTGGGATCAGGTTGAAGGTCAAACTGCAACGAGAGATGAGACGATGTCCAGTCTGGATGTTTCTGTTAAAGCAGTGGTTGCCAGTGTTTTGGGTCATGTTTTCCTTAAATTATCATAGATATTTGTGTTTTGTTTACCACATAATAGGTGAAGAAAGTATAATACACTCACCACAATCACCACTGTTAAGTTCGTCAGGATGCTCAGCCTGTATCTCTCACCAAAAAATAAGTATTATTGGTTCAATTAGACAAAACCTAATCCTAACCTAACAACATAATCCAAATTTTACTTTCAGGTGATGACAATACTTCACCAACATAACATTTCAAAATGCACTGAACTATTTAAAAATGAAAAAGCACTGCATAAACATGCAACTACTGTATATGCATTTTATAATTGTACAATATTTCTTGGTCCAAGCAATACAAAAAACTTTTTAAAGGAAAATCTTTACAGATTTTCACATCTACATACCCAATTAAATATACAAAAACACATATATAGTCCAGCCATTGGTGAATGATCTATACGTCAAACTGTTTTTTTCATAATTCTTCCTGAAACAGGAAAACCATAAGATTTCTATGCTCTTTATCTACCTGTTATGCTTGTGTGGCAATAAAACAAACACTTTTACTGGTGCCATATTTCTGGCAGCATGAACAATTCATAACTGTTCATCAGATATAGAGCACTGATAGTGACAGTGAAAATTCCTCTGAGATAATATCCTATGTTGATAGCACACTGTTCACCTTCCTTTCGTGCTCATCCTAACCTCACACTGATGACTTGATCAACACCATAACACCAAGGCTGCATCATAACATTACTCCTTCCCCCCCATCTCCCATATTCCCTCATTGTTTATCATGCACAGAGCCGAACGGCATTCATTCCCTCTGGGCAGCACCCATTCCTTGTGTAAGTTATATGGTTTTTGGCTACTAATTGCATTAGCCCAGCGGGTTGTTGAAGTTTTGCTTCACAACTTGTGGTCAGCACAGAAAAAGATGACCTCAGTCACCAACCCAATCAGTAGGTTGAGCATCAGTGAGCGCACACAGACAGGGTGGTGAGTTGTGCCTCACAGTGTGGTTCCCATTAGTGTCAGCCACACAGGGAAATATGGAGGTTATTTAGCTCCGATACAGCGACGCAAACCCAGGATCTTAACATTGAACTGTCATGGTTAAGAGGCCCCCTGCTTTGTCGACTCTGGATGCTTCCAGCAATGAAGCTTTGATGATGACTTGACTCTGAAGTTACACAAAAAAATGTTTTTTTATATTCACTTGTTATTGTTGCATATACATTTACAAAGGGGCCAGTTTAAGTAACGTCAGGGTTTTTTTTCTCCGTTCTCATCACACCAGCACTAAGTTATATGGCTTTACAATACATGGGCAGATTACAGAAAAATATTTATTTTTTAATTTTGCTTTCTACGTGAAAGCTAAATCTGGTAGGGATGTTTGTGATTAGTTTTAATAATAGCATTGGTGGGCAGCTAATTAAATTGTATGACTGCACATGGAGGGGGCTGATTAAGTGTGGGGATTCAGAGGGCATGGAGATTACAGCAGGCCATTATTTAAGCCTTGGGCACTCCATCTAGATATTTTAAAATGTGTGAATTTGAAACCACATGGGCACACACACACCAACATTACACTGACACATACATATGTCCACAAATATATCATATGCAGGAAAACACATATACATCCTTCATGTCCACAGCTCTCCGAATTTGCAGTAAACTGGGGTAAAGCTTCAGAAAAGTATCTCACTTCAAAAGTGCTAGTTAGTGATACCTAATGAGTTTAAAAACACACTCCGCTGGAGGCCAGATTTCCAGCCAGGAAATCCCATAGCAGCTACGCAGTGCATTTACCAGGGGTGGTTTTGATTTAAACAGGGTATTTGTTTTCATCCTTTCTATTCAAAATAACTAACTCACTGGGTTGTTGGAGGCAGGAGACCATTCACGGTAAAGAAGAGACTATATTTAGTACCTGAACACAATAAATTGAGGCAGAGACAAAGTAAAATTGAACTTTGGGTTCACATTGTGGAATAGGATTGAAGATGAAAGAAGAGGGGCCTGTTTACAATGATACACTTGCATGATAAAAAAGTACAATTGTAGGACAGAAGTACACATCACTGTATGCACTGTATGGATATTTTGGATAAATATAAGAACATTTTTAATGATACATCGGTCAGAAAAAAAGGATTTTAGTGAAACATATCACTCCCTTGTGTGTTATCCAATGAATAAAAAGCCGCCTAAGGAAAAGTAGTCGGGTTATTTGGGACATGATCTCAGGTATGATTGTGAGACAGAAGATTAGAGGGGAAGGGATATAATCTTTACTTTCACTGGACTCACTACGGAGGAGCCTGAAGAGTCTGAGTCAGAGTGCTGAGGCAATTCCAATTTGTCGCGAGGGTGTCGCTCGTTGGTCACAGAGAGTTAATGAGGCGAGGCCCCGAGTTCTAAGTCATCCTGCCACCGCTGCCGATCCCACACCTGATTACTGTAATGAAAAGAGATTATTAAACAAACCCCACTATATGTTCACATACACACACATGCACAGATTGAATCTCAGGCACACAAACAACACAAACACATACAATGTACTAGTGAAATAAGGGACACATGAGTGACAAAGATCATACATAACACCAAAATAACACTGAAACATCATTGAAAGTAAGTAGTAAATGCACTACACTTCTTATAATGTGTACGAAAATGTTTGTGCTACACGTCCTCCCACTGCAGTTGGGATTTGTTTTGATTGACAGCATGTAATTGGATAGTTTGGACCTATAAAAGTAAACAAAGTAAACTTTTCTGGTGTGGTTTGGACAAAGGAAAATATTTTTGGTATAGTCACGCTAGTTAAAAAAGTTATCTACAACTTTATTCCCTGTTATCTCCCAAATGGCATTTTCAATATGCTTTGCAGTCCTTGTCACTAGAGTTAGGTTGAGTTGTAGGCTCATATGATGAGGCTCACATTATCAATTTTCTTCTTTCTTTTGCCTGGCTGGTAGAAGGCGGGGCTTATTCATTAACTCAGAGACTTCTATGAGCTGCTGTTGGACTGAGAGGGAAAACCCTACACCTGTTTTCTTACTCGTCTTCAGCTGAGAGCTGTTAGACCGACTACCTCCAGATTTCTTTCCTTTTTGGATGAACCACAAACACCAAAACTAGAACAAGAGCACTGTTTGGCCTGACCACTCGTGGGGCCTGTGCTCAAACTAGCTGATGCTAACTTGAGGTAATCCCCAAACAACCCACTGCCAGCCAGCCTTCAATTTCTTCCCTCTAGTCTATTTTCTTTCAGACAAAAGCCCACACTGCAGAGTGATCGTAGCCTAGACTCTAGCCTTAAGAGACAGACATTTCCACCAAATGATACACATATATCCCTGATCGAACAATAGCTAATCTGTCTTGGTTAAAATAAGCATGTTGACCACTCTATCCACAAAGAAATGTTTGAATAAATTGACAAAATGAAGTGAACTTAATGCCAGGCTGAAAAGCAGTGTTTCACTGATGTAACATGGTTTAAAGTGTTGCACTGCGGACAACATCCAGCATCACAGATTGTTGTGGTTGGGTGTCGTCAGAGGTGGATGGCTGCATCTGTAACCACGCCCGACAATGATGCGCCGGTGCATCGAGACACTGTGGAGTAAACTTCTTCATCACTGCGGCAACGGCATCCCTTCCATCAACACCTAACTGACAATCACTAACTTCTTCCTCCTTTCTATCTTTTCCCCTTAAAATAAAAAAAACCCAACAAAAACAAAAAAACAAACCCCTTAGCTTTATATACTGTGCTGGGCTTTAATCAGACTAGTTTTTGATGCACTTTGTTACCTTGTGTTGTTATAATTGCTTTCATTGTTTTCCTCATATATAAGTCGCTTTGGATAAAAGCATCTGCTTAATGACTAAATGTAAATGTAAATGTAAAATGAAAAGTCAAACCCCTGGAGGTCAGCAAAACAAGATTTTCAGATGTTGTTAAGTTGTTCTTTAAAGCCCATCCAAACTTGGTTTTAAATCTTAAATATTGCTCTATAATGTAGAATATTCATGACTAAATAGGCAACAAATCAACGTTAGAAAACACAAAACACAACTTATTATTTATTAAAAGTTAAATACTTAAATCAGGACAATGTGGTTTTGGTTTTGGTTTGATTTGATTGACAAACCCACCACCATCATCACATTTTGATCCAAATATAGCTAAATCCTTATTTGTGCACAGAAATAAATCACCTTTTTCCTACTGAATCCTGCACACTTAGCACCAGTGAGACAAACACAGACAAAACAAATACAGAAATCTGTCATGTGAAATAACCAAACCTCTTCCAACTTTGACAAATTGTGTGTTAGTGTAAGATTTCATAGAAACAACTTGTTCAGGGCCTTCAACGTGCCTTTAAATATCTCCTACTATCTATCTTATAGTTTTTGAGTCTACACAAGGTCACAGGATATGTTCAACTGGTTTACTGTCATTGTTCAGTAAAGGGAGGGAGGTCAAACCTAGTTTAAAGGTCAAATCTGTCTCCTTGATCAACATAATACTGAGCAATATAAATGTATTTTTGTGTCTTGTGAAAGCCATCAAGCCTAATTTTTAACCTGCGTAGTTCGGCCTTCTGTGACTTATTCTGCACCGAGGAGAGGCACTGGCCTGTGTACAGAGCAGACCGTTCGTCCGTCTGCCGCTTTGCTGCTCCCACAGAGCAGAGTTATTTTTCACTGAATTATCTCCCCTTAATGACCAAGGGATTCTAATTAAAGGCATGATTAGGGATCGCTCTTAAGCACCTTATTGGAAATTAAGTACAATCCATTCTGCCTGACAGCGAGTTTCTAGAGGTACACTTTTGCTGATCACCATGTGAACAGCAGGGGGGGGAGATGCTATGTCTTCCTTTTTTTTGTTTACACTAGCACAACTGACCAGGCTTGTCGCCAGTTTTTAGCCACAGAAATATTGTTGGGATGTGTATGTTCAGATAAGACCCCCTCCTCCCCTTCCCCCAGAACTATGGAATGGATTATAATACCTTTTTTGCTCACCATTTTCTTAATTTTCCCTATCCTCCTCGGGAATAAGGTTAATGCTTCATGTCTCATCTAAGTTATTTCACAAGTGAGATCCTCCAGGGTGCACAAATGAGACAGTGGCTCAGTGGGAGTTCTTTTTTTTTTCTTTTCAAGGTGCAAGTTGAAGGTGTTCAGCTTAGCTTCTTCTTTGACTCTTAATGATAATTTAACCCCACAGAGCAGTGAACAAAACTGAAACAGCTGAGGCTGAATTGTAAAGAAATAATTAGAACATTGTAAGAACAGAAAATTTAATTTTTATATTGGAGTCAAACTACGATGAAAATGAAATCTGCTGCTCTTTATATGATCTTTTTGTATTTAGCTGTAAATACATGGAGTTACATACTGAACAACATTAGGTACTGAAACAAGTATGTACTTGTTTTTTAAGTATACATGTTTTAAAGAATTTCTGAATATTATGCAATGCTTACTTTAAAAACAAACACAACCTTGCATTTAGTTTATGGTTGTGTCCTCTGGCTCCTGCACAAAATAATAAAATTGCATCCATTCTGTCCTATTGAGCCTATCCCATCTACTGTACATACTGTATGCACACACGCATGGCACACACACACACACACACACACACACACACACACACACACTTTAATGAACCTCCAGCAACAGTATTATCTAAACACACAACCAAACTGTTCTATTACAGTCTATTGATTTGCTCCATGCAGCAATAACAACTGTAGAGTATTGATCCCAACTAATTCAGCTATACATTATTTTAAACATTACATTTTTTTTTTATCCCACAGTGACTTTCAACTTCAAGAATAATACTTTATATGTATTACTGCTATACTATAACATTTATGTTCAGTTGGACTTAGCTGGAATAAAAAGGCAAATAGTCAGTGAAAAGACAACGATGGTAACAGTTAGTTTTCCTGAATCATCTTGATAAACACGAGCGCACCATCTGCCAGTATTAAGACTATTTGTCATTAGAGAAGAAGAAATAAAGACAAAATGTATGTAAGTCTTGATTGACCCCTACCCTAACCCTTCTGCCGAACAATGGAGTCCATACACTGAATTTTTAAAGATGCATGCACTGCAATTACTGCATCCCTTACTATTCTGACAAAGTTTCTTGAAAAGGTCACTTCTATCCGGTTAGAAATGAAAATCCTTTAGGAGAAGATTCTCTACCCTTCTGTAACCTTTACACAAGAAATCCCATTGGGTTGACTCATTGTGCAGTGGAGGGGCTCATAAATCTATATCCTATGGAATGGATGTCTGTAATCAATGGCTTTGGGTGCTTGTCTCGTCTAATCACATGGTCACACCCATTGATCATGACAGCTGGGTCAGAACTTGGAAAGCAATTACCAGTCACAACACATGCTGCTACTGAGCCGTGTGCATGTGCATATGTGTAATTATGTGTATACTTGAAAGCCTGTAGTACCTGCATTACTGGCTGTATGTGTTAATTGAGCTGTGGTGGAAGCAAATGGATTGTGGGGCTTTGGCTTTACCAGCTGAAGTGTGGAGAGTGTAACTTTGCAAGTGTGTGACAGGAAGGGTCAAATGTTCCCTGAGGGCTGCAGGCACTCCTGACCCTCCTACAACACCAATTTAACCATTGGTAATGTGTGGCCTGGGGTTGGTTCTCGGTGGTGGGCTGTCGCCATGTCTGAGGGTTGTGGATGTGTTCAGGTGACATCTTAACTAAGTCTGCTCCTATCAATTAGAGTGGAGAGGCGAGAGGCTGCGGCTCCAAGGTGAGGCCACAGGTGAGAGAGGGACAGAAGAGAAATACAACAAAGGGGCAACGCACAGCACCGCTGCTGAGAAGGAGTTGTTCAGGGAAGCTCTGAGATAAATAAATTAGAATTATGTGTTATTTCAGTGAGTTGGATGATGGTAGAAAAGAGTATGGCTGCACAAATAATCATTAAACTAACTCTGATCTACATTAACTTCTCTGTTATTTGAATCGTAGATGAAATCAACTCTGTAGCTGTTGCATTGCTTTTGCTGTGACTAATTACACTGTCACTAATGGCATATTTAAGGTGTACTGTATATATTTCTGCTGATAAGCACCAAGAAATTGTCTTAGGGAAGGTAATGAAATGTTTGAGGTAGGTCTAAACAATGGCGCCATTGCAAAGTTTGTCCACCAGCGAGCACTGACAAGTTTATTTATTTTAACTTCAACATGTCAAGCTGAGAACATATCTTAATGACAATTCTTTAAAAAGCTAATTTAAGGGATCCTTATCAAAAATGTTTATGCCACGTGTTCATGTCGACCGCAAGCTGTTTTCAGATGCTGTTACTGACATGCTCAAACTGAGCTAACTTTAGCTTAGTTTGTCCCTATTTATTTTCTGTGGAAGGCAAGCAATTCACTACTGAAAGCACTGTAGCCGACAGCGTATTGGTTTTTTTTGTAAAATCTCACTCACCAGAGGTGTCGTGATGCATAGTAACTCTCTAGAAAAGCTTCAATTTGATCATTTTCGCTTCCTGGATCAACACATCTCTACTACTACTACTACTGTACCTTAACTACTACTTCTGTCTGTCTGATCAGTGTGCTACAGGATATATAAAAGACTCAATCACTGCAGCCATCTACAAGTGCAGAAATCCATTTTGGGTGTGGTAACAGGTGTAAAGAGCACATTTCAAATATCGATATCAGTATTGGCCTTCAAAATCCAGTGTTGTTTGGGCTATACCATACACCAAAGTGGACTCCCTTCACATTACCCTTTTGCCTTTAGAGAAATCCCTGTAGGATTCATATACAGAAACATTTAATAACATGCTGCAATTTATGTGAATTTGGCTGATGAAAACCGTCTTTCCTTATAGAAACACTTTTTTTTTAAAAATAGGGTAATTTTCCAAGTCTCCTAGTGTTTTTGAATCCATTCGGCCGACCTTTGTATGTGGCGCTAGCACTTTTAGCATTGCTTAGCATGCATCATTGAATCGGATTAGACCATTAGCATCTCGTTCAAAAATGACCAAAGACACTTTCAATATTTTTCCTATTTAAAACTTGACTCGTCTGTCGTTACATCGTGTGCTAAGACCAACTGAAAATGAAAAGTTGCGATTTTCTACACCCATATGGCTAGGAACTATTCTCTCATTCTCACTCTACGTACTAGTCAAGGAACTTTGATGGCATACCACGGGTGCAGCAGCGCAATGATTACGTCCAAACAGTACTTGAAGTCAAACAACGATTGTACATTCAAAGAATGGCTCGTTTCTGTTGATGCAGTCTGTGGATTAGCATTGTGGCTTAAATTTACCATGTGTTTGGTAGAACTTGAAAACACAATCCTGCACTTCGGGCTCTGTGCTCTGTGTTTTGATGTTCCTTCCCCATCTGGACATTCAACATTTTTCTCGCCAATCCCAGGAACCACAACATCATTAATAAATGATCCCGCCAGGCGCTGGTTCTTCGCCCAAAACCAGTCAGGGCTGATAACAGGGCTGATTTGGGAATTGTCACAAATCGCTCAAATAGTAGTCACAGTAGTAGCATTATAAAATGCAGAATTTAACCTCACAACAGCAGCAACGCCTGAAATTTGTTATCCATGTTGAATTAGCCATGCCAAAGATACTCGATAACCCGTCTCTGGCCATGCTTTGTTTTTTTCTGGAAAAGGGACACGTGATAGTCATTTTCTACCGCTTGTTCCCGTTCGGGGTCGCGGGTGACTGGAGCCCATCCCAGTGGCTTTGGGCCTTAGGCGGGGTACACCCTGGACAGTGGCCAACTCATCGCAGGGCTGACACATAGACAGACAACCATTCACGCACACATTCATCCACTACGGACAATTTAGAGTCACCACTTAACCTAATGCATGTCTTTGGACAGTGGGAGGAAGCCAGAGAACCCGGAGAAAAAAACCCACGGTAACACTGGGAGGACATGCAGGCTCTACCCAGGGAGGTCGTGGTCTGGTTGAACCCACGGTCTCCTTATTGGAAGGCGGGGGCGCTAACCGCTCTGCCACCGTGCACCCTGACACGTGATAGGAGCATGAATAATCAGGGAAAGGCACGTCGTGACTGATAAGGTCCAATCAAGAAGCGAACTTGGGTGGCCGCGTCATCATTTACAATAGCCTCTGTTTTGGGCCGTCCAGACTACAACGCAATCCCTGAGTTTTCAAACAAAAATGGGGCCAGCAGCATTTCCAAGCCTCTCTGTTTTAGAGTCTCGAAATCCCTGGGGTATTGTGGACATTAGGTCCAAACTTATGCATTTTAAACCGAAAACTTAGTAGTGTGGACGTAGCCTTAGTAAATGTTTGGCAACATGCTTGTACATAATGTGAACGTTAGCACAAGGCAGCAGTGTCACATTTACCAAACTATACGTTTCAAAGAACAAAAAAGACCGCCAGAAAAGAAAGGAAATAGGTTTTAGGAAATAGGGACTTTGGCGATTGACGTCTGTATTTTCACCAAAAATGTTTTAACTGATTTCGTCTTTCTCCAGTTCGCCTCTTCTTCGTTCACCTCCCTTTTGATTTTACTCAGAAACACTTGTGCTGTAGCACTGCTTGCAAAGCCACTATTAGCATGACTGCAGCTTGGCAAACAAATATGCTTACATGCAAGAGAGGGGAAAAAAGATTAATAAATGAAATAAAATATGAATAAAAAGACAACACAGTTTATAATATAAAAGTTGACATCTTAATACATACTGGCTATTCAATGGGTGTTCCATCACAATCAGCCTCAGATATAGATGTAGTGGGCTTCTTGTGTATCAGACAGTGCCTCATCAATCTTAGCGGTGCTGTTCCCACAACAAAAAGGAGAGGAAAGCAAATTGCTGTATTTAATTAATGCACTGCCTCCTTTGTTACACTGCTGCTCAGCATCTTTCAGTCCACAGTAGGAGAGAAGGAACAAGAGAAACTCATCCACACTGCGCTCTACAACACACAGAGAACGCAAAAGGGAGAGTGAGAGGTAAAAAGATGGAGATGGAAAGAGGGGATGGAGAGAGAGAAAGAGAGAGAGGGTCTAAAAAATGAATGGCCGGGCAGAACGGGCTGCATCCATCGGCAAACTTTATAATGAATGTCTAAGTTTGGCAAGCATGATGGATGAGTCGCGAATGGTGTTTGTCACACATGCAATCTTCTTTGAATCGCTCTGCTGTTTCCCAGTTCAGGGCAAAGCCTTGTGTGCTGTGCTGAACCAGCTAGAGCATTGCCCTAATCATGTCATTAACATTTAATGATCTGACAATTAACTAAATGACTACAGAGCATATATGTATAACAAATTTCTCATATCAGTGTGTGCAAATGTTAATCTCGTTCGACTTGTTTACAGTAGCATATTGGCCAATTAAGGCAAAGCCACGGCATATTCAATTACCTTTGAGTGATGTGTTGAAGCTGTGGAGCTGAAGTGACATAAAGCTTAGATGATGGTCATTTTGTGCTGGACCACACTGCTGGGATGATTGAGCGCACTGTTTAGTCACTAACAAGGTCGGTTCATTCAAAAATCCCTTGATGGTTGAATGGAGACAAAAAAAAAATTCAGCAACATAATAGATAATATATCCCATGCTACTCTGCAGTAAAATAGATCCAATATTTGTCAATGTAACGAATAATAAAGGGATCTTTAACATCAGGGCTGTAGTTGATCTGTCTGATCTGTGAGTCCAGTATTGAGGCCTATTTACTGGCATAATGGCCTTAGAAATGTTGTTTTGATCTCAGCTACTATTATATTTTTTTCTTTGTCTAAATATTTCTTACCTATTTAGTCTCCATCTCATCCACCTCTGTTTATTTAGCATCCACTGTTTATACCTTGGACTATTGTGGACACAGACGCCATGTGCCTCTTCTTACGATGGCCCTGAGAGCTCAACACACTGCAACTTAAGAAAACACAAGCAAACTAAAAAAGACTTCGTCACCAATTTGACAACACATGCACAGTACTTAGAAACGAATGCCGCAAAGTGAAGAAACGCAACCAAATACAGAATCACTGCAAGTAGCGGATGGCGACGGGAGCTAAAATGGATCCACATGGCTGGGACACGGTTGTTGTTGCCATGGATTGTGACTAATAAAGTTGGCGATCCATAAGTGGTGTTGAAAAATGAGCTAAAAACTTCTTAATTTTCTTTTATCTGTTTGCGTGTTTTATCTTAAGATGCAGTGTGTTGATCTCTCAGGGCCACCATATATTCTTCTTGTGTGTGTGCGCGTGTGTGCGTACCGCCTGGCCTCATGTTACCTTACATGAAAATGATAACAATAAGTTATACGAGGTGAGGAATACTGATTCTTTAATATTGGAAAAAGAGAGCACTGGTATTTAAGGTTGTGCCGATGAACGATGCCGTCGTCCAATCGCAGCCGACCACTGAGCACTCTACCATGGTAACTTTGTGATTTAAAAGCCCCCCACTCCCTTTTTATTTGGCGAAAAACTTGAAATCAAAATAAAATCGTTTTGATGAAAGTGCAATAAAAGCGAGTAAAAAGCTAATAAGACTAGTTTATCACTATGACTAGTATTTAAAATATTTGTTATAATTATAAGATCTTCTTAAAGAGGTAACTCACTATCTTTTATGCATCGATGAGTCAAAAATACATAATGTATGCAAATTATTGCTGTAATGCTTTAATTAATTTTGGCCTTGAAATGGACTTGATTTGCTCTGGACTACATTTTAACCCACGATACTTTAGACCTGGTCTTGAAGTTTGACGACATATTTCTTCAATTGACTTGGACTTGACTGAAGTAGTTTTGACCCATAAAGAAGTGTGAATTTTAGCACTAAAAAAATTCACTTTCTATACAATTATACTCAAAGTCAGATGATCTTGGATACATTTGATGTAATGGTTTAAATGTCTGTCAAACTATTTCAGAGTTTCCTTGCATTTATGAGGTGACGTCAAGGAATACTGCTGGTCATCATACCGTTCATAGAAACTGCCCACTGCTGCTGCCTGTGTCTTCCACAGTCTGCTCAGTCTAAAGGACGAACAGCAGGGTCCATTTCTCAGAGATGTGGGTGGCCGGCTGCTAGTATGTTGCTGTGACCTGCCATGCGTGTCCCCTCAGCTTAGATCAATAAGACGAACAGATTGTACACCCCCCTCAAACTCCCATCCCCTCCTCCACTCTCTGAGGAATTGGTGTGTGTGCCTTTTCAACATCATTATCATATATCCCCTCTTTGAAAGGGCAGTGTCAGCTAGACTGTTGAAACACTACAGAAATTAAATTGACAGGATACGCTATATGAGATATAACAGGAAAGCTAGTGTATCTGATAATGAAGCGATTGCATGATGATTCTAAGTGAGAGCTATATTTTTTCATTTTCTAACAAATTCATTTTTGTCATTCAATACAGACTGTCATCTGTTAATTTAAAAATGTACCTGATTATATTGTGATAAAGTTGTGTGATAAGACTTTCCTCCTCATGTCTCTGTATGGTACACACAGCAGCAAAAACACAAAAACTGTGTAAAATACAAAACATAACCGCAAAACATCAAGAAACAGGAAATCATCACTCACTGGGCCAAAAACAACCAAAGGAGATGGGCCACACACAGCAAGTCTCAGTGGAAAAGAGAACACGTGAGATGAAGGGGGAAGAGAAAAGAGAGGGAGGAGAAGTGTTCACCTTGAGAGTGCTCATCCATTACAGGAAGGCTGAGGGCCGCTCTGTCACACTGTCACAGTGATGCCACCTCTACACCACCCAAAAGGTCACCTAGAACTTCACTGCACTGCTTCAAACACATAACACACACACTCACACATTTGCGTATTTACCAAAAATGCAGATGGACACACTCCCATCTGTTGCCCTACTACTGACAAGTCACTGCTGCTGCCACACAAACACAAATAAGCACAGATATGCACACACCTACTGTATGTGTGAGAGGAAGATAGTGTTTCACCAATCAGTCTTAAACAAAAACTAAAAAAAAAAACATTTTGATATTTTGGGGCCACTCTTTCTCCAGATCTAGAGCGTGTTACATTATTTACTGTAAATCAAACCAAGTTTGGAAGGCTCTGTTTTTCACTCTGCTCCTGTCAGGTCTGCAATGAGAACATATAATGATAATTCTACATTTGAAATCACACCTTATAAAAGATACTGGGAATGTCTATTGATGGGTATTTCGTGGGAATTCATATTGACCTTCACTATTCCTTTCACACTGGAGTAAACAACAACAAAAAAAACCCGGCTTGAAAAGCAGGAACAATGGCACAGCTCAACGATATTATACTGTATGTCAGTGCGTCACTGTCACTCAAAAAACCTTTTAAAACTTCGGTCTTTCAATTTTAGATTTCCGTTTTGACTTAATGTGCTAAAAGTGCACAATTTGTGTTAAAATGTTGTTTTCTCTCCATTGTGCATAATGACTAGATGCAGCAGTGTACATCTGACAACCATCACAAGGCAATAACTATTTTTCAAAGGGAAATGGCACAACAGAATAGGGATGTCAGCCAAAAACCCCCAGAAAGACCGAAGCTCGACATGAGGCTCAGTAATGTTAAAGTTAAATGTGTTATTTCATACAGCAAAATGTCTGAGACTATTGTAGTAACTAAACAGATCACAAAGGATGACATGCCATCAGCATCTGTTATCCCAAACACATTTAAGGGAGGTCAAAAATAATTTGTGATTAAGAGCTAAGAATATCTATGTATCTTCGTCTGGAATACAAATAATACAGGGTAAATGCAATCTAGGTGCTTCATCCTAACTGACTGGAGTGGCCATAATGTGTAACTTCAGTGCCACTGCTACAGTTACTCTGTGGACTGTGCAACTCATGGCCAAACATTTTTTTTGTTGTTTTTTCTTCTTGAAAATTCGCACACAGCAAGTTAAAGCAGAAGTTTACAGTAAACATACTTACCTTTAATATGCTGTCGAGAAAACACACCAGCAAACAAGAAGTCACGCTTTGCAGTTTTAAAGTAAGAGGGGTGTGTGTGTTTATGTTTATGTGCTCTTATGTCCTGTTAAGTTTAAGCAGTATGTGCATGGAATATGTGTTAGGACCATATATGCAATATTATGTTCATTGTTCATGACATACATTTTTTGGAGTTTGTGTGTGTGTGTGTGTGTGTGTGTGTGTACTGTACACTGTATCACTTCTATTTTGGCAGCTGCAGCAGCCTCTTCCCTATAAAGCAATACTATTAACACTTGTCATTTCAAGTGTGTCATATCAAGATAAAATCCAGGTTAGATATAATAGACTTTAATTTACACTGAGCCACATATATACATTTCTCTTGGCCAGATTATGAATCTGATCGCAATCCACCTTGGTTTTCCTGGGCTACATTCAAATCAGAAGATGGTAATATTGCACCTAAGGCTGTTTGGTAACTGCTAAAAACACCAGAAGAAGAATAACTTGCAATTCAGCACATTCGTCTATAAACTAACACTATACATGGATGAACTGTATTTATGAACTACTGTACAAGCGAGACAATAGTTTTTTTGTCTTCACGAAATCTCACTCTCAAATGCCTCTTGGATACATTTACACTTTTTGAAACCTACCCTATTGGCCCAAGATGCATGACGTGGTTAAGAGAAAATAAGGTGTATGGATTTGGGGTTTCTGAGGTGGGGATGCTGTCCTCATTCCTTTTTGGCATTTTCTGAATGTCATGGAGGAGGCTGCCAATAATTGAACCAACACAGACCACAAACTGTCATTTGCCCCCTTCAGAGAAGAGATCACAGCGATCATTTTGTGGATACTTTGATTCTTCAAATGGGGGAACATAATCTCCCCTGCGACTCTTTCACTTACTATTTGTTTGCTTATTTTGCTGTAAAAGAGAGTGTCAAACAAATTTAGACAGAGAGAAAAACATTAGAAATATAAGTACAGAGAGAGAAAGTAAGTGTGAAGGAGTGCAAGTGAGTCAGAGAGGTGAGAGAGGGTATGACAGACAGATTCACTCTTTTCACTCTTGCTTCTTTAGGATCTGGAGAGAACAGGTGGTGTTATGATATCAGCGCGGTGCTTTAGAGGCTGCCTAGCACAAATGTTCATCTAAGCGGCCAGTTAGCGGTTACCTCAGCATCTGCTTGCAGAGAAGAGCCTCACAGCAGGACATTTAAGACCATCAATTACCCAGTAAAGCTGCAGGCTTTCTGCAGCATGGACTTCAACAGCCTGCATTTAGGGGTGGTGGGTCCTAGATCAGTGGGAAACCAGTACAGTACTCTTTTCTAAAATAATGGGAATTTCAATAGTCTGGTTGCCTATATAAAATATGCAATTGTTTTTTAATTAAGGCCATCTGATTATTTATTTTTTCACAGTTTCAGATGTTACCCTGTCACCCTTCATGTGATGTATGATGTCATCTATTAATCTGATTCATGTTGAGGTTTTGCAGTTTTTAATGGCTTTTACGTCATTAATGCCTCATAGCAAAGAGAGAAGTGGCTGAAGTGTAAATATGTTTTGCTAACAAAGTACAACCAAAAACAACAACTCCACAATGTCCTTAATAATCTTTTGTTTTGCTGGATATATAGTCATCACAGATACCTCTATTTTCTCTGCTCTGGTTCATATCAAACCTCTCTGGTAACTTGCATCGTAATGTCTTCCTGACAGTGATCAATAGGTTAAAAGTGCAGACAGTTTCCATCAGTGTCATTAATTAATTAAAACAGTAAAAACTGCCAAGGGTATTATAGCTTTTATACAATAGAGATGGCTTCACTTTTTCTACACTGATTAGCTCCCTGATTAACACAAGAGTTACCATAGCAACCGGTAAATCACTGCTACAAAAGCCATGCCTTATAGAAATTAATGGAAAAGTTGGAATTGACTTTGTGTGACTGCTTGGGCAAAGGTGTGTATTGAAGGCATATAAAACACTTAGTAAATGTAGTTTGTGTCAGCTGTCAATTATACTTTAAATGCGTGTAGTGTACAATGTTTGTCCAGGACCAGTCTATTTTTGAAATTAAGTGAAATGTGGCTGATTTCTTAAAATGTAAGTATGTGCTCTAGTTGAAACAAGGACATATAAAGAACACTAACTGCAGCCCTATCACCAGAGAGGAACTTTGATGTTTGACAATTCTGCCAAAAACCCTGGAATACTTTCAATAAGAAAATAATTTTATATCCAATGCCAAAGTTTTTTTAACTTCTGACATTCTACAATATCTGTGCATGGCATCTACGGTATGGTTAAGGTTGGGTAAAGATCATGGTTATGTCACATAAACTATGGTTCAGGTAGATTAATCAAAGATTGGGAGAATTGTCATTTTAACCAAGATGTGCTTTGCAGAGTGGTTAAAAGATGCTTTATTATGGGTCAGAAAACCAATTCTTGCTCTGACTTTGGAGAGCAGTGTGTTGATGTGTGCAAACAGGTGAAAGAAATATATATAAATAGGTAGAGAGAGACCATTTGTCTGCATTTTAGCTGTTAATACAATTCTTTAATCCAGGGGATTGACAATAGAATCATTCAAACAAACCCTGTCATTTATGCTTTTCACTACAAAATCCAACATTTGGTCAACTTTAAATTCTGTCCGCTGCCTCTTGGACAAATTGTCTGGGGCCATCACCGACACTGCTTTGCCAAAACACCTCAATTGTATCTCTCAATCATAACCGTCCATAAACCATCCACAACTGTGTTGTCAAGATGAAATGCCAAGTGCACTAAACTGCCCTTAACTTGATTGTTTGCCCTATATCTACATCATAGACACCTTGTCGCCTGTACTTATACTTACTTAAATAAAGTGTCCAAGTATTTAACACTGGGGAATTTCATTTGAAATTCAAAGACTGGTTGAATTATTAGCGCTGACTGGCACCAGTACATGTCCTCCATCCTGTTTACTGCCCTGAGGCTGTTTCATGTGTGACTTCTCCAGTTGATGTATTGTGAGGCCTTCAACTTGCTCCTCGGCCTCCGGGGAGGATGCGATAGTGTAGAGGGCTCCATTTTACATTCAAAACTTCAAGGTCTCTGTAGATTGTCCGTGCACTCCGGTAGAAGAGTTTGAAAGTGAAGTTAGACCAAAGGCAAAGAATTTTGCAGTGGGTTCACACTCGTTAAGTAGACTTCAGTCGCCCATATAATTAAACATAAAATAAATCACCTTTTCAAAACACTTTATTTTGCATAATAATAATAATAAAGAATAATATAAGAAGAATAATAATAAAATATAAACTTTATTTATAGAGCAAAATCAAAATAACAAAGTGCTTTACATGGTTTAACGTGAAAATCCTCAAATATACTGTTGTTATTTATAAAGTCACGTAACTGATTGGCAACTGTTTTCTCAAGGATCTTAGAGAGAAAGGAATGCTTATATATAAGTCTATAGTTGGCTAAAACCCCTGGATCAAGAGCAGGCTTTTTAAGAAGAGGTTTAATTACAGCTACATATCTAGTAAAGAAGTGCTAACTAGGGGTAAAACATCTTTAAGCAGCCTAGTTAGAATGGGGTCCATAAAACAGGTTGATGGCTTAGATGAAGAAATTGATCATGGTTAGTTGAATGAGGTTGGCAGGAGAGAAGCAGTCAAAGTATACGCCGGGTTTTACAGCTTTTTCTAAGGTTTCTATGTTTGAAGATAGATCGGTGCCAGTTGAGAGCAGGACAGCTATGGTGCTGAAAAGAAACCTGGGGTTGTTTTTATTTTCCTCTTTTAATGATGAATAGTAGGTTGCTCTGGAATTACGGAGAACTTTCCATTATGTTTTAAGACTATTTTTCCAGACTAAACAAGATTCTCCCAAATTGTTGGAACGCAATTTCCTTTCAAGTTTTTGTGATGTTTGCGGTATTTGCCTAATGGCGTGTGGTCCACTAATAGGAGTTCAAAAGTATTAAATAATGGTCCGATAATGAAGGATTTTGTGGAAAGACTGTTAAAAGTTCAATTTCAATGCCATTATTCCAGTAAAAGGTTGAGGGTGTGGTTCAAACAGTGAGTTATTCTAGCACACTTTCATTTGAAGCCCATATTAATAATATTACACGTATTGCATATTTTCATCTGCGTAATATTAATCGCCTTTCAATGAACAATACTGCAATTCTCATCTATGCACTGGTTACTTCATGTATTGACTACTGCAACGCTCTTCTAACTGGTCTTTCTTCCAAACTTCTCTACAAACTTCAGTTGGTTGAGAACTCTGTGGCTTGTGTTCTTAATAGAACCCCTCCTACCATGCACATCTCACCAGCTCTCCAGTGACTTCCTTCACTGGCTACCAGTGAAATATCGAATTGACTTCAAAATCCTGCTTCTCACATTCAAGGCACTTCACAGTCTCGCTCCTCCATATCTTACCGATCTTCTTCATACTTACACCCCTTCACGCACTTTAAGATCCTCACTCGCACTCTCTCTTGTCTTACCACATATACGCTTAACTACCATGGGAGCTAGAACTTTTAGCCATGCAGCCCCTCGCCTATGGAACTCTCTCCCTCTTGATATCTGTAATATTGACAGTCTGCATACTTTTAAATCCTGTCCTACCTACCTTTTTACACAGGCTTTTTTATGATTTATTACTTATTTTACTGTCTCTACGATGTATGTGTGTTTTAAGTTGTGTTGCTCTATAATGTATATATATTGTTATTGCTTGTTAGGTGACCTTGGGTGTTTTGAAAGGCGGCGTTAATTAAAATGCATTATTAATAAGCTTGAGTCGAAGATGGCCGCAACTCCACCTTTAGGTAAACGTATTCGTCATGACGTAGCCAGGTTTCAGTATGAAAAAATAAGTCAATATGATAATCTGATATTAGATTGTTTACTAGTACAGCTTTAGATGACAGAGATCTGATGTTTAAGAGTCCACATTTAATTCTCCTATTTTGAGGTGCTATTTCAGCTATTGTAATTTTTAAAAGGTTTTCATGTGTAACTCCTCTTCTGTTAACTTTTTATTTTATTAATTTAAGTGGTTGGGGGGCAGACACTGTCACTAAGAAGTTTTGTGTGGGTAACTGGAAGTCCAGAGAAGCGTGCAGGACTGCAGCTCTGCCTCCTGGTCTCAACTCTGGGTTGTCATGGTTTAGGTCCACTAATAAACTCGGCCAGATTTCTAGATATGAGAGCTGCTCCATCCAAAGCGGGATAAATGCCATTTCTCCTAATCTGACCAGATCTTCCCCAGAAAGTCCGTCAATTATCTACGAAGCCCACCACCTCAACAGCCAGCGACCTAATGAAGACATTCGAATATGATTCAACATCGCTCGCTCTGGCCCCAGGAACACATTTAATTATGGTCGCTGGTGTTGCTAACTTGTTTCTTAAAATGGAGCTGCCAATAATCAGAGTTGGCTTCTCAGCCGGTGTGTCGCTGAGTGGCGAGAACCTGTTGGAAACGTGAACAGGTTGGTGGTGAAAGGGTTAGGGCTGCTGCTTAGCTATGCTTTCTTCGGACAGTCACCCAGCCGTCCTGGAGTCCTGTCTGCTTTACAGGAGTTCTGATATTAATCTCTGTGTTGAAAGAATGGACAGCTTCTGATTTTGGCTGAAGATAAGCATGAGAAAAAATACTCCACGCCAAAGCACAGGTCGCTTCACAGTGACAAGCCCAGACGTTGAGAGAAAGAATTCAAGAAATAAAAAAAAAATAGGCGACTAGAGTCATTGAAAACTGTAAGATTAAAGCCTAATAAGTGTCAGGGAGAAGCAGCTGCAGATAGCCCCAGTCAGTGAAACCTGCAGCCCAGAGTCTGCAGAGTGAGAGAAAGGAAAAGAGAGAGGGAGAGAGGAGCACTGAGAGAAGGAAAAGGTTAATTGTATCTAAGAATACTTATGACTGTTTTCATTTTCTATCATTCGCCAAGGCCCACATTAAGGTTCCCTGACCTTTTGTTTGCTGCCTAATGAAACCCATGTAATAAATCACACTGTGACACACCTCTTGCCTCTCCACTACTCCTACTTGTGTATTTACTGCTGCTGGAAGTCCATGTGCCACCTCTCTGTCTCTCTCTAGCCCTTCTCTCTCTCTCTTTCTCTCTCTCCCTCTCCCTCTCCCTCTCTCTCCCTATTCTCTCCCTTGGTCTGTATCTCTCTCCCTTTTGTGGACCCTGGGCCTGCATTAATAACACTGACACTCCAAACGGGGGAGATAAAGGGAAGTGAAGATGGGAACCAGTGTCTCTCAATATGTGCACTTCATCATGGTTCCAGACAGCCTCTTAAACAAGGGGGGGGGGGGTTGCGGGGCGATGGAATGGGGAGGGAAAAAGAGAAGAGAGGGAAGTGCTAAGAGATTTAGGGAAACGTTAAGGGTTGAGGTCAAATTGTGGGTGGGTTGACTGGAAAGAGGTCGACAGGATTATTATAAGAAATGGTGTCATGGGATGAAAGATAGCTTCTATGAGATCCAGAGCAGTTGGAAAAGGGACAGTTTAGCTTGACATGTTTTTTCAGGTTAACACTGAACATATGGTTGATACACACGGAGAGGCAGAGGCAGTACAATTAAAAGTGTGATGGATAAAGCACACATATGCCTCGCTGCTTGTTCCTTTCCATCCAACCTGTGTTCTTATCATCAAATCCTAAGGTCTAACTTGTATCTTCCTCAGCTTATCATGACATTAGCCATACTTCTGTATTATTGACACCATCTTTTTATTGTCAAACGATGGTGGGAAAGATTAATGATGTTGTACTGTTAACAGCACTGCTAGCAAAATATCTTATTTACTTTCTTTCTTGGGTGGTCATGTTGTCCCAACTGTTTTTGTCAACTACACCGTCATACACCGTCAGAATATTAGATGCATAACATTGGCAGTGTGCTTTTTTGATAGCCAACCCAGGGTTAAATTTAAAAGTCACAATTTTTAGTCATATAACATTGCTGTGATGTATAAACCTCCTAAGTGTCAACTTTTCACGAGCTAAAAAGAGCCTCATGCCAATTATTTTTTGAGATAATCTAATGGGTTTTTAAAGGGTTTTATAAGCCTAAGAACTAGGAGAATTTTCTCTATATATACCCGAGGAGTAACAGTCTTTTGGTGGATAACATTTGGAAGGGGACTTACTTTAGCTTTGTCTGTTATTTTAAATTCCACACGTAATCAAATGTCTGCGACTGAAAACTTTTATTCTGGTTCATAGCATAAAACTTAAATACATTTTAGTGATTTAGCTGCAGTGTCTTCTGTCCAGCTGTTTTTGAATATAATTACAGGCTAGGTTGTCTTTTTCTCCCTCTCATTTTGCTGTGGAACGTCAGAAACGATGGCCGCACTGTGAGAAACTTTGACAGGAATGAACATGACTTTCTGTAGTGAGGCAGAGTAATCTGTAGAGAGACAACTTGTTGCCGTCGTGAACAAAGAACCTCCGCCCTGTCATCGTTATCATCATAATCAGCATCATCACCTTTCAGTTGCAGCCCCCCGTTACCGGGGGTGAGAAAGTTTGAACACACATTTGTACATTTTTATCTCCCTCCCTCCCCTTTCCACAGCCACCAAGAAGCCAATGTCCAATAAATTCTGTTGCATAACCCAAAAAAAGAAAATTCCTGACAGTTTGTTTTCAGAAGCAGATTGTTCAAAACTCCCACCAGTAATTAACAAGCAAAGAGACATAGGGAGAGCGAAAGGCAAACAGAAAGACAGATTCTCAGTGGCTTTAATTGGAACAACATCTCACACTATACAGAAGTGTTGTACCGTTCCCATCAGCCCTGTTTCCTTTTGTGCCTCCCTGTGCTCTGCTTTTCCCCACTTCTTCACTCTCTCTGCGCTCGACTTCAGTTAGCACAGGCCAATCAGTAGCCCAATTAAGTATTTGTGACTTCCTGCCTCTTTCCTCTCAAGCTGATGAACATTCAGCCATCTCCCAATTAGAGGAATATTAATGAGCATTAATGAACAAGGGGTCAACGACCGCAAGCTCATCATCTCACTCAGTCTTTGAATTGATACATTTGGGAGCATTTTTATTATGAAATAGAGAAACTGACCTTTAGTGAGACACACACCCAGAGTGGGTGGATGGTACACATGTCATCAATTATATTATTCGGTCTATTTTTATTTTTTGTGCCACAAATTTCACAAAAAGTGCATGTAGCCAAACGGCCTTGACAACCAATGTAAAAAGATTCTCCCCAAGCTATTCACAGCCAAACCCTCCCTTGTCCTGTCCCTCCTTTTGTCTGCCGCGTTCCTTCACAAGCACACAAAGTAGAAGCAATGAGTCAAGGCAGCCATGCGTTGCCCCTGTGTGCGGCTCTGTGAGCTTTGTTTGAGCTTGAGGATGCTCAATGAGACGCAGAGAGTGTCATTTCTCAGGCCTGTCCCACAGGCTTGCCAAGGGGGCGGAGAGGGGAAAATGGAAGTGTAACAAACAGACTGTTCAATTAGGGGCGGAATGGTGTGAAATTGCCTCCAAATGATAAGCCTCTATTATAGCTGTGGCTTTATACTTGTTTGGTAGGTGAGTAGTTATATGTAAAAAAAAAAAACACAAATTTCGGAGATGGTATCCACGCATGAATCTTTATGGTATGACAAAACAAACATTATAGATATGGAACACTGTGTAGTAAATACAGAATTTATTTAGTTAGTGTGAGGAGCTCAGTACTTTATCTTATTGCAGAAGGACTCGTAATGTATGAGGGTACATAACTTTGCCATCCTCCTTATCATTAAAATACACTCAGGTGCCAGTTATTAGGTACGCCTAACCAAAATCAATGCAGTCTAATACAACAGTCCTGCAATAAATCCTCCCTTCATGAATAATGTTCACTTTTTGTTTAAACTATTTTACAGAGGTGTTGATTCAACTGTATGGTCATTTTGAGAATATAATTTGTAGTGCTTTTGACCTGCATTGCGTTATACAGAGAGATGTTTCTATAATTTAGCCTATCCTCATTACAATGATTCTAATAATAATTGAAGCATCTGTCAGTATAACGCTATACAGCTCAACAGCACCGCAAACTGCAGCCTCCAAAATGACAGTTCAACATAATCACAATCTAAGCCTTTCTAAACCAGTTTCAACAAAAACTGAACATTATCACCTTCATGAAGGTAGGATTTATTGCAGGACTGCATTAGTTTTATCTAGGTGTACCTAATAAACTGGCAGCTTATATTCAGTGTCTACTCAGTAAAAAGAAACACAGATGGCTAATCATGCTTCATGTAATAAGGGTGCCTATCACCAGTGCCATCCTAAAGCACTGTTTGTGTTGATATTTTTGTAGAACTGCAACTAACATTTATTTTCATTATAAATTAATTTATCAATTATGTTTTTCAGTTAATCACTTAGTCTGTAAAAATCAGAAAATAGTGACAAATGCCTGTCACAATTTCCCTAGAGAACAAGGTGACATTTTCTGAATTGCCTGTTTTGTCCATCCTACAGTCTAAAATCCAAAGAGTGTGAGTGGGAGGAATTTGAATCTACACATTTATAAATTGCGTTTAATTATTTAAAGCCAATTACAAAGATAACAGTCCTGTTTATGGCTTTCTCACTCCTCCTGTGCCATACTTGACTCTGCTCTGACATTATGGATGCACAGGCCTGCAGCTGCTCTAACCTCATATATCACTGGATAAAGGTTAAGGAACAGAACTCTCCTCAGACAATGGGCCCAGGAAAGGGCACTTGTAAGTAAGTCTGCAGGGTTTTCTTTTTTTCTCTCAATGAAGAGGTCCAAATCAAGTATTCAAACTTTGCAGAGGAGCATAACTCACTGAGGAACGAGAACTGCGCAAGTACTTTTACCTTGAGATAAACAGGTTGATTAAGACACACTATGACTGTGAAAATCCACAGGAGACACTGTGGTAATTTATCTGGCCCCTCTTCCCCCCATATCCTCATAGGAAGGTCAGGTTCAACTAACAAGAATTGTGCTGAGGCATTGCTGTAGAGGGAGGAGAGGAAGGGGAAAGCAGGTAGATAATGGCAACTAATAAGTCATTGAGTGTGCTTTTCAAAATGCTACTACTGTAGATGGATGATGCTTACCACATATATATCTCAAAATTTCAAGACACAATGTGTTTTGGTGAGTAAAACTGAATGTAAACATAACATAATTTTTGTTTGTTTAGAAGAAAATTCCATAGCGTACAGGGTCAGGAAATATATTTGAAATAAATGATATTTCATTTAAATTCTATCAATAGCATGTGTTATATAATTATAATTGTTATTATGTTATATTCTTATTAATATGAATATGTGTCCTATAAAGAAATATTGCAAATGTATGCAAAATCTAATATACAGTAAAGCAAATAAACTGTGCTTGAATGTAGATTTTTTATCATTATTATACATTACATCAGACAAATCAACAATCAAACCAAAGATTAGTTTCTAAATACATTTAGAATATTTAATTTGCAATTTTTATATTAGCACAAAGATGTACCTTAAAAAAGAACCCCCAAAAAACAAATTTTTTCTCCTTTCTTTTTTGGCAGGCATAAACCGGCCGCAGGGGAGGTGTAGCTTAACGCAATGTTCCCATTGACTTCTCGATTCAGCCGTGGTGGTTGTTTCTTGTATTTGACCCAAGTCTTATCTACAAGTGTAACAGGGTCAATGTGGTTTATCCCCAGTCAGTTAAAGCACCGTGGGGATTTGGGCTCCACTGCCCTTTTCATGTTTTCACCACTGGAGCCTAACATCAGCTGCCAGGACCCAGAAAAAGAATCATTACATTTTTATGGATGACTTTATCGAGCAGAGTAGAGGCTCCAACAGTAACAATGCCATGCAGGTATGACGTTTAAATCCCTATTCTGCTGAAATCAGCAGACCTTACCATTTGTGTTTTTCCTCAAGCAGGTTCCTGACAATGAAAAATGTCCGTATGTTCAAGCTCAGACTGAGGGACTGAGTATGAAAGAGTGTGTGTATACAAATAGATGTCTATATATATCTATAGATATCTATATAGAAACATATCGATATATCTATCTATATATATATTGATGTATATATATATATATATATATGAGACAGTTACAGAGAGAGTGAGGGGAGTGGATAAAGAGCACCAGAGTGTATGCTGCACAGCCTATAAGCAACTGTTGTAGTGCTGCCTACTGTGGTGTAAAGACCACAGTGAATTTGTCGAGTTAGTGGGCTCCCTGCTTCTGTTATCCTTGATCAATAGCATGAGGTGACTGTATGGGTCCCTATACAGCGTGTTGGGCGTCCAGTCTTCATCCCCTTACCAGCTGGCCCTCGCAACCCCACCTAAGACGGATAGAAACAGTACACATGCATGTGTGTGTATTGACCTGCACACACACATACACACTCTGACACAGCCACATTACCACCCACACCTATCCCACCATACCAGACAGGCTTTTAACAGATGGGGAGGAAGGGGTAAAGCCCCCTGCAACCATTCTGCAGCCACTCAATTGGGTAAGGAGTCATATGATTTATGGCTGACAGGCTCTTAGTAGTTATTTTTTATGCATTCCTTCACCATCTTTCTCCCCTTCTCCTTTCCCTCACTCGCCATACCTTTTGTTGATCATGCTGACATAAGCTGAAAAACCTTATTGTGGTCTATGATGGTGTCCTGATTGAACTCCTCTCATGATAAGCTTGTGACCCTCCACGGAAACTAATGTAGAAAAGAGGCAAGGTGCATCTAGGAAATGTTTTAAATAATGTATTTAATTAAAATTAAAAAAAGAGACATGGTGTTGTAAGAAGAAGCCACGTGATTGGAGATATTTCCTGATGATGAAAAACCATTTTATTAATCTGCTTAGCACCAATGCACAGCATTACCAGCTACAGCACGTGTCCGTACACTTGATGAGCATTAAAGAGCAGCATGTTGCTGTGCGTGGAGAACGTAATTCAATAAAAAATCCTATAGCTATGATTACATACATAATACATAGATATATAAATGTAATTCATAACTTTAAAATCATTCAAAACTGTGTGATGATTTGCAAATTCACCTGGGCTTTATCTTTGGTAAGACAAAAATGCCACATGTTCTTTTAAAACTGTATTTTTAAGAGTTCAGATTTCCAAGAGTTCAGATTAGGTTCACTCAGAAACAAGTTACATGGCTTAAGTGAGAATTTATGAGTTGAGCATGGTTGCGTATCCAATAATTGTGTTTTCTTTCCAGTACACATCTCTGAGTGTATCACCAAGGTGACATTTTGTCTAGAATTTCATGTAATAATGAAGTACATTGTTGCTTTCACTTAATCGATAAGTACGGAAATTGCTTATAGATGTGGAGGCAAACTAATCCTAAGGTAACAAACCTAAAGTGTAAGAAAGAGCATGCTAGGAGTTCACAGTAGTTACACTGAGCAGCTAATCACAGATGTGATTGTATAGTAATAAATGTAACTCTCCAAACTCTGATTACCATTTGGATGACAGGAGCGAAATCTCAAGGGCAGCAAAACGAGACAGACGAACGATGATGATGAGATAAGCCATAAATTGGAATATGTGGCCTATCTTTCTGTCTAGTGCCGTAGATGAGATGGAGAAAGAGAGCATTATGGGTCCATTACCCCCTCCCCCCCAGAGCTGGAAGGTACAGACATCACTGTCCACCCCTGCCTATCAGTGTCTGCCTGGCGCCGCTGTTTCTGATTCACCTCCCAGAACTTTTCCTCTGCTTCGACTCTCGGGCTTTAATTAAGCCTTAGGCACTACTAGGAGGCCTCTCTCCGAGCATAAATACATAAATACATGATTACAGGCAGAAAAACATACAGACAGGTGGACAGAAAGGCACACAAAGTCCTGTGCCACACACGCGCACATAAACACAGCAAGATGCATCACTGGAGCTGCAAAGAATAGCATATTAACACAAGTCATTTGAATGTAACACAGGGGCTGTCAGCTGAGGTCCCAAGGTTCTTCCGTCCAGCCAGTCAGTCGTTATCTGGGATCCACCACCTTTGAATATAAAGCGTCATAGAGGCTGTCTGTCTTCCCGAACACCTCCCTATTATGAGCCCAGCGGCATGTATAGTATAAATATGGGGGGAGTACTATATGTATAGACCATTAACCAGGGACAGAGATCAGAATATGATTCGATGGGCAGTGTGTGGGGAACACGATTCCAACACAGGCATGCGGCGTTATACAATAAATTTTAGATAGCAGGTATTGTGCCAGCACGACAACTCTCACTGACAAGCAGAGGGGAGAATGCTCCAAGACTACATTATAACCCCCGATCAGACACAGCCAGTGTTTCCAACACCTTCAGACTACATCATTACCTATTCAGAGCCTATTCCACCGTACTGTCATGGGACTCATTACTCCATTGCTTTGTGAGGCTGCAGACAGTCGCGCGGCTGTGCGGTGGATAAGAGAGAGAAGGTGTACGCTGACCCAGGGCACAGGCGCTGACATGGAGTGTCTATCAACACACACGTGGAGTACACATGGTTTGACCGCACTGAGAGAGGTTTAGAGGTAGAGTAGTGCCACGGACAGTCCACCAACTGTTCAGGGCCCTGCAGGTATCCATGCAAGATGCATGCAAGTGGACACGATGTAATATTGTGTGGCAGAGACATTGGTGAGAGGAAATGCAAATGCTTCTCCCAATGAATACTGGGAGATAGACGATATTAAAGGATAGGTTCAAATTTTTTCAAGTCTACCTTAATACAAAATGCCCATATGTATATTGGAGTTATTGGTAACTGTAATAATTTCTCATGTCCTTATTGGCTATGAAAATATTCGTTTCTAATGTGAGAGATGTGGGGGATCCTCGTTCAATGTAAAAAAAAAAAACTACTTACTACAGTTCAGCTGAAGCTACCATGAGACTGAATTAGTCAAATCAAGTGGATATCTACCATCAGTTTAGTATAAAATACTCTCTTCATACTAACTTCATCATAGAAACACACCCACTTAATGGTAGGGTATCCAACAAGTCTGCCAAATTAACAGAATATGTCATTTGATCTGACACCACTTTTAGACAATGGTTTAGGCTATTCTGTCCTCAGTGTGTGAGACCGTGCACAAATTGACAGATAGCTAACAAGCTTCAAAGGAAGGTCGGAGGCTGGAGTAAAGCTGAATGTTCTTTACTGTTGTCTTCATTCCCATGAAAAACAAAATAAATTGTTTCCTCTTTCATTTCTTGTAAAACTGAAATTATACAGAAGGATAGTAACGATTACTAATGCTATTTTAAATGACATGTCCACAGACACAAATTATGTAAATGTTAATTACAAGGTTTTAGCGTACAAAACCACATTCCAACAATATGTAAATAGCTGTACATAACTTGTACATTTCTTGTAAACAACATACGCAAACGTCATCAGCTCAAACACTAATGTAAACAGTCCTGGCATAGATTCAGCACAAACTATCAAATGGCGAGAAAACGTCGACATTAGCAGTGTTCACATATAAATAGACTAAGTGTAGAATGCAATACAACCTGAATATACATAACAGACTACATTACATGACACTTGTATACTGATATAATAATTTTAAGCACAAATATAACTTACAAGCAAAGCTCTCCAAGGCACAAACAGAAGGAGGAAAGGATAGAGTGATGGGCTTCTAGATGACCACATGTAACAACTACAGCACTTCCTGGTCTGAATCTCTGAACTATGACCCGGCTGTGTCATATGACTAAGCAACCAATGAAAAAAATAATAGGAAGTAATCGGGAGAGAAATGCAATTCTACCAAATTACCACTAGGGAGAAGAAAATAGACACTAAATTCTTACAGAACATGACATAGGCACAACATCAAGATTAGGTTTATGGAAAGGCCATAGTTTTGCTTAACATTAAAACTTCCCTAAGTTTAGGGGACCTTTGCCGTCATGGTTACAGTAATAACCACTTGGTTAAGGTTGGGATATGACTGAGGGCATGGTTAAAAAATAAACCAATGCTGACCTTTGGTAGGAAACAGGAAACGAACAGCAATCTCCCGTGTGAATGTCCAACGTTTTGATGACCCATCCATCCACCCCAACTTCCTCCCTCTGCTAAATTTGTGGTTTTCTAATAACGTAACTAATACTTCCTCTTTTGTGCCTGATGGACAGTGCTGATGCTGTCATTATTCTTGGGATGACAGTTTCCTTTCCATCTCTTACATTTGAATCACATTAGTAAGGACTGTTTTCACAGCCAGTATGGACAGGAGGACAAATTACAGTCACCAATATCTCTTTAATATGGGCATTTTGTAATAAGGTAGACCTTGAAAAAATGTCAACCTATCCTTTAAGTGTGTTTGCATGCACATTTGTCTGTGAACCTGTTTGTCTTCCTTTGTGCCTACAGTAAAAGTGCGTGACTGTCTGGGTGCAGAGTAAAGAGGGAAACAACTGTGGCATCAGACAATGAATTAAATGATTCTCTTTATCGCTCTTTTTTCACCTCTGCTCCTCGCCTGTTATTCTCTCCTCCCACAAAGTTCTCAAGACCCAGGGCACTCTGCCAATTAATATCAAGCAGCACACGCCTGTCATTGGCCCCAGTTGGTAGAACAAACCAGACATTTACAGTAATAAAAAGAAAGCTTTAAAACAACAGAACAAAAGAGAAGACGAGGGAAGAGCAAAAAATAAATGGGGACCTGGTGAGAATAATGTGAACATGCACACGTCCATATACAGTACACATGTGCTCGCAATCACAGCCAAACACAAGTTGGCTGCAGACAGACACACACACACCCACACACACACACAACCCTGTGTTATATGATCCAGAAAGAGTGGAATAATGGAAAAGCCCTGTGGGTGTGAGAGGATTGTGTCTTCTCCTTAGCTACAACTCTTCACTGTCCGCTGCCTCACAATCCTTCAGACCACTGAAATCTTCAGCCAAGCTTTAAAACGCTGCTCATTACAGCTGTCCTGCTGCTGCTGCTGCAAAAAATATATAAACATCACAAAAAGCCTATTTATTTAGTCTTGCATCTAAGGAGTGGCTGCTCAGTCGACTATTGCTGTGATCATATTAAGCAAGTCTACTCATTCCAAATGTGAAATTTAATAAAACAATAAGTTGTTTGTTGGTAATCGAAAGAATTCTGCATTTCAAATCCAAGGGCTCAGAGCAGCTTACGTGATTCAGGGAGGTGACAGGGGATCAGGTTAGCCTCGGTTCAAGCCGGGGGCTATCACAGAATATTTTGTGCGCCATGGATCTAATTCCTTTGGTGCCGTATATGACGAGTTCATGATGACATGAAATTAGCCTACCTCAATTAGTGCCACCATTAGTGGCTCATTAAACAGGTGTGCCATCCCTACATCAGAGACCACTTGGAAATGTCACAATATACACACACAGATCAGCTCTGTGCATGGTGGAGACCCCTCGGTCCCCTTGGTTTTTCTGCTACTTTCTCTCTCTTTTTTCTGTCTCTCCCATTCTCTCTTCCACTAAAAGAGATAAAGAGAAAAGTCACCATCAGTTACAGCCACATTAAGAAATCAGAATTATATCAACTTTTATGTTCAACAAATGAGCTTTAAACACATCTCATACTAATTCCAAGAAAGCAGGACAACAATCAAATACAAAATCACAGTCAACAAATACAAATAACAAATTAAACAATTAAAAGTAAAGATAAAATAATAGATAAAAGTAACACATAAAAGAACAGATAAAATAAGTAACAGATAAAATAATGAAGAAAAAGTTCCTCAGTTTAGTTATTCCCAAGGGTTGGAGCCCTAAAAGCCCTGTCACCCTTGGTCTTTAGTTTTGACCGGGGAACAGCTAACGGCATAATCAGAGGATCTCAAGCTATGGGCCCGCAGGGCCTTAAACGTTAAGACTAACATTTTAAAATCCATTCTAAAATGGACAGTCAGCGAGTGAAGGGAATCCAAAATAGGGGAGATATGATCAAATACTAGGGACTGAATGCTTGTTCACAAATAAGTGATTACAAGTAAAATTTACAGTAAAGCCTGTAATTAGGTGTGCTTCGCTCAAACCTTTTTAGGTCACCTTATAGTACCTTGTTGTTTCTGCCTGATTTTGGCTTGATGACATTCATGCTACATTGAACCAGTGCATTAATATGAAAGACAGAGCTATGGCATCATGAGAGCCTTGTACAGAGCCCCTAAAGAGCATTTTTTTGAGGACTACTTTTTCATTCCCTTGCAATGTGTTTTGGGTTACCTCGCAATACTTTTGTGTTGCCTCGCAATACTTTTCTTCTTCCATTCCTTCTGAGCCATATGTGTATTTGTAATGGAAGGTAGTGTGGAGATGAAGTTAATGCATTTAGTATTGTTTATGGACACCTCACCTTATATAATTACCATTGCAATGAAGTTATCAGATAGAACATTATCACACTCATGGGGAGTAGCTGTATGTATAAGGAACATCAATTATTGCTCCACACCGATAGCAACAGGCCTTCTACTAAACCCTATTTCAGCATTGAAGGTTACTTTAATTTGCTTTGTGCTAAGAAGAGAGGACCTTGTGCAAAAACAGTAAAAGCTTTCCAACTTGTGTTGGTCTTCTTGTTTGTTGCTTTTTTTGACTCATACAAATACAGCACATTAGCTTTATGAGGTAGATTCAACTGTACATCTGTAATTCTGCCTCTAAAGAGGTCTCCTTTTCCTCAATAAAAACCCCTCTGGGGTACAGTAGTACAGTACAGAGTAAAGTAACTGTTCACAAATGAAATTGATGGCATCCTGCAGATTACCGTACTGCTTTCTTCTGGAATACCCCCTTGATCTAAGAATTCGTTTAGGTTTACTTTCACTAATTACATAACCATGCATGCCTATTGAGCACTAGTACTATATCAGCATACTTAATGCCCAGTTCAAAGTAAAACATATTGACATAAAAACCTGATCTTGCCGTGACCTTTAGGGGCCCCTGTAGCCTTGGAATCTTGAAAGTGCGCATTGTTGAAAAGAAGGAAGGTTGAGGCAGTTGTCATGAAAAAATGGTGGTGTCCATTTAATAGTCAACCAAAAAGTTCGGTCAGGCTTCAAAACTGGGTAACAGAAAGTATTACATCCACAAACATAAAGGTTCTTGAAGTTTAGTTTAAGCAAAACCCACAGTCCATGCTCTAGTCTTGCCCCTTTCTGTCTCAGAGCAGGTCCTCATTATATAAGCCAGCCACCTCCTTGATTGCTGGCAGCTGGCTCTCGGTGCTGGTGACCTGGTTGTTTTCGACTAAGGGCAACAGGCATCTTGTTTGTAGGCTGTTGCAGCGTCCTGGCCAGGATGTATGTCCCATCCACGATACACCCTCTCGTGATGCCAGTAAAATAGCATTTTAATCAAATTTGTATTTTTTAGCCACAAGTTACACACAAGTCAAGTCTTAACAAAGCTATAATAACACCCCTGCTCATGTACTGTAGGTGAGAAGCTCTAAATTGAATTAAAAAAATTGTCAACATTTCATTTTTGAAGTCATTAAATTTGCTGTGTGGCACTTGCACTATGGTGGTTATACAAGATCATGGTGTAAGTTTATCTTTGTAGCCCAACAGCAGGGTGCGCAGTAGAAGCTGTAGGTGGGAAACTAGTTTCAACAGTTTGTAGAAATTCAACACACAATGGATTTATAATTCAACAATGGGATTATCATAAAATGAATGTATTATGTCCAATAAAAGAAGCCTGATGGGTCCAATGAAAAGGTCTAAAGGAAAAGATTTCACATGACATTTAAGCAAATCAACATATTTTGAAGGACAGTATTGCAGATAACCATGTCCTCATAGTTTTCATTTTACCTATGTAAACGCGCAAATATATAAAGGTGTAAATACAACATAATTAATCACTGCATGTGTTGTTATCTGATGGTGGATTGTTGCACTGTAGGCTATACTAGGTTTACTTAACTGTGTATTCATGCTGCTGAAAACATGTAAACATGATTTAGATTTTTTAAAAAAGTTACTCATCTTAGAGTCTTTAATTGGGTGTAATAGCTTTCTGGATTTAGACGCTGTCAAAACATTCCTCCTAAGCATGTTTGTCAAACTGAGCATATGTCACCCTGACTTAAAAGCACAAGTCAGAGTGAGCAGAATATTGGCTTTGTTCCGGAAGCAGTTTTATTTGGCAATCTTTTGCTGTCAGACACTTTTATGATAATCTGGTTTAGTCCCTAGTTTAGTTTCACATTAATGGTGTTGAGTAGCTTTTCAATGTCACACAGAAAAGCAGGGCTGCATTAACACATTTCATCCAAAAACTTGTTAATGGTCACCCCCTTGCTCTCCAAGAAACATCCTCACACATCTCCGAGAGTTGATGTCACAGCTTTAATAGCCAGCCAACCCCTGTGTAAAAACAAAAGTACAGGAAGTTTTTGTGGCAAGTAAGACAGAAGTAAAGTTACTTTTCAAACTACCATACTTTGTTTCCCACAGCATCAACTTTGAGCTAGCTTCAAATACACTTAGCCAATGTACAGTTTAGGTACAATCTAATGACAAACGGTAAACCTCTGTACCTTGTTTTCTGAACGTATACGTCTCTTGTCCGTGAGTGTACTGTTTCTGAATGTGTTTGAGAAAGTGTGATGAGCACACAGGTAACAGTAGTGCGCTTTATGTGGCACTTGTACTTCTGGGTTCTCACATATTACTTACAGTACATTTATTTTACCAACAAATTTCTCTTCTCTCACGTCCTCTTCCACCTCTTTCTCTCTGATTTCTCTTAACTCATCTCCTACATTCATATGCAGCTATTTCACATTTGCAAGTCTCATTTCAAGTCTCGTTATAATGCCATCTGGGTTTACAGTTTTTTTCAATGTATCAAAATAAAATTAATGTTGAATGTATCTGCAGATGTTTCCCTGAGAATATTTGTCAGTTGGATATTCCTTCTTTATTTATATGTGGCAATGGTTATAATTAAGGTTAAGCAATTAAAGCCCCTTGGTAAGGTCAGAAATAGTCTTTTCTAGAAAACTGGTACTAGGCCTACGACAGGACCAGCAAAAGTAAACAATTGCTGTTTTATCAGCACAACTGTCTCAAAGGTGCCTTCCAGAAACTCAAAATCTGCCACACCCAAACATAATGTCTTCTGTGTGGACATAGAAAATGAGACCTTGTGGTTTACCAGGCAGCCATCTTAGGTTTTGGAGGTATTTACTGACCATCAACACCTATCTTAGCCCAGTCCCAGTGACTGCACGCAGCACTCCTGAAATCCAGTCTGTACCATTCACACACCTCCAATTTTGAACAAACCCAGGTGATTCCAGAACATAGCCTTATCAGTCAATAGCTAGCCAACTGACAGGACAAAACATGATAATAAGACAACTTTAGAGTTACCAAAGGGCATATTCCTCTTATTTTCCTGGAGGCTAGCAGACTTCTCTCACCTGCAGCCCATTCAACAAACCACCAGAGTCTATCCTCTGAATGCAAAGACCAAAGTGATATCAACCCTCCCATCCAACTCCTGGTGGCAGCAAAATAGCAGACCTTAAAAGTAACAGACGCTAAGTGGGATGTGTAACCGTCATTATTGAAGTGTAATCTCTTGCAGTGACTGAAAGTGATTACTTTACTATGGTGTGTTACCTATGGAATATTAAACCATTCAAAAAGGTGTAGGCTACTGTAAAATAGTTGTTTATCTGCTATGTGGGTTTTGTAAGCTGTGAATCGCTATTTTAAGGTTTCTACAGGTTTACAAAAAATGTTAGATGTTGAAGTGTTCTTAAGAAAATGATTTGGTCATTTTACCTGCTTCTCTAAAGCCATTAGCAAGGTAGAATCTCCTAGCTAAACGCTGGCTAGCTGTCTCATTGATATTGGTTGTAGGAGCTAAAAAAAACCGGATTTGTCAGAAGTTAAATGTCCTACCCTCTTTCTTGCAAATCTTCTTTACGAAGCTCTGTGTAGAAAACCACACCACGTAATAAACCTGTCAAAAGTCTCTGAGCGCGCACACACACACCTCTGTGTGAGTTGTTTTTGCTGCACAGTTTGTGAAATTGAGCTTGCAAGCCTGAAACTGAATGCACAAACTTGCAAAACAGAGTTTATAGGCAGGAAACTAAATGTTCTGACTTAAATAATGAAGCCTGCCAAAGCTGCAAGCACAGACCTTAATGTACAAACTTTCAACACAGAGATTACAAGTATAAATGTACAAGTGTGCAAAAAAGATTACGGGTACTCCATTTTTAAGTGTACATTTTTGAATAATATAATATTCCACAGTGACTCAGTAATGCGATTTTGTACACTGGACAGGATGTGAACCCGGATTGCCAGTAAGGATGACAAGCACCATCTTCTCATATAACATACTTCCTGTATTTGCACAGAAGTTTGCTCCTGAATATATAAATCCTTAATGCAGAATAGTCGCATATGAAAGTCATTTTTATGGTTGCTGGTTAAAGACCTTCCCTTTGCCAATTCTCTGCTTTATTCTCATTTGCAAATACCTTAAGGCTACCTACTTCTCCACTATCTCCATCTCTTACAACCTCTCAGCAGTAGAGATGCATACTGTAAAAAACCTCTTGCTGCATTTCAGCCTGCTCTCTTCCCTTCTCCTCGTCTTGTCATTCTGATCCCTCTTAAACATGTCAGACTCTGGATCTGCTCCCCAGGCAAGCCACCTCTACCAATCTGAACATTGAGAGAAATACCTGAGTAACAGGTGGTGTGGATGTACGAAGGAGATGGAGACTAAGGGGGAAATAGGATCATGTGAGGGGGGTGAGAGAAACCCGAGTGAGGCTGGGGCAGAGAGAAACAGAAGGCGTGACATATAATGTATTATATAGAAATACAGACAGAGAAAGAGGGAGGGGATGAGTGCTGGCAGATGATTGTTTTAAAGGGAGTGCCTCTTAACAAGCTCCCAGGATGTATGGGGAACCCAGCCCTGCGCTGATGGGAATGCACCAAGGAGCTCATTAAGAGCCAAAGCCCATCCCTGCTAACCTGCTGTCTCCTGTCCTACCCTGCTCCATTCACATCTGAAAATGAAAGACAGGACCTGAGCATTGCATCTCACTTTGGACAATTCATGCTAATGAACTGTGTGCATGCTACGAGGGAGTGTTTGTGGTGGCTGATGGTTAGTTGGTGGTGTGTCTGTGTGTAATTGCTCACTTTGTAGAAAGGCTGTACTGTTGATTTTTAGCACAAAACTGTTTGACATTTTGAGTGGGCTTCCGTCTCGGTCGATCATGATAAATTCATGGTCCTTACAGTGTGAAGCTCTGCCAGTAACATGGTTACTGCATGGACACCACACTGACTAAACTGTTTCAGATGGGGGCTGAAACCTGACTGTAGCCATCAACAAAAATGATATTTCATTCATAACTGCAACTGTTACCTTACTTTCTTTTCCTTTTGTCTTTCTTTCTTCTTTCTGTATGCTGTACAGTTCATGCTGTAAAAAAAAAAAAAAAGGCTTCTCCAGTCAAAGGCTTCTTTCCACTCTTGGCTTGCAAACACATTTAATTGCTTGTGCCATATGATGTTGAGGGCTCAAGGCCTTTTGTTGTAAATAGTGAAGAGAAAAACATTGGACCATTAGCTACGTTTTCTGTTGTAAATGTGCAGTGGGTGGTTTTTTCCCCTTCAACCACAATACTGGCAGTCAAGAGCCCTTTATACAGACGTTGTTATCCCGTGGACCTTTCTGGCAGTTCACTATCATGCAGAGGTCAAAGCTGCTGTTCTGAAGCTGTTGGTTATTTCTACCAGAAGATAGTGTGACCAACTATTGTTACATAAACTCTTAACCTTAGTCTGTTTCACTTTCCTTCTTATTATCATTGATTAAATGTAACAATAGCATTTATTTATATATTCCATGCATGCCTTGTGTTCAATAATCAATACATATTGGCTGTGATTGCCATGTGAGCTAATTCAAATTGGAGCATCAAAAGTCAACCTTTTTACGTGTGTGGCTGTGTCTGAATTGAAAGTAAAACGAAACTTAAAGATAGCTTTTTTGATGCTTACATGCTCAAAAACCTCAGGGGGTGTGTGCTACTGAATACTGCTTCTTGATGAACTTAGTATAATAGCTTACAAAGAGAGCAGGAGGATTTAGACTTTATTACATGAGCTGATGTTTTGGCAACAGATGTATAAGATTGTATTTATGAAGTAATTAATACAAATAATCAATAGGTCCTATTCTTAAATCATTCGAGTCTGCAAAAGTATACATACAACATACACAAAATACATTTCCACCGCTATTAAGAATTGGATTTGCAAAAGAGGCCACACAATAATTGACACAATATAGCTTACTGTGGGATAGACCTTAACATATTCACGTGAGCTACGAGAGTATATATTGTAAGTGCAGCAAAGTAGTAGATATATTCTCTCTCAGTATACAATTAGATAATAGGAAAATCAAAATAGTAATTTATTTGGAAAATAGAGAAATCCAAACTTGAAGATGAATCCATGTTGATGAAGCTAGTTTACGGTAGAGCTTGACTGATAAATCTGCCAGGCAGATATATCGGCTGATATTCGCTCATTGCAGATATATTGGTATTGGTGTATATGTCTGCTGATAAGTAACAAGAAATGTTGGTACGAAATATCAAACTTGGTTTCAGTAATTTAGAAACAGTGTCTCCATTACATTGTTCGTCTACCAGAGAGCACTGAAAAGTAGATTTTTACCCTGTAAAATGTATTGCTCAGTATGTAATTTAAAGGCAGAATAAGTAGGATTTTACTTTGAACAAAAAACAATATAAAAAAATAATCGCATTCAATCATCACTTATGATCAACTAGAAGTGTGTGGTGGGGTCTGTATCTGCAGAGACCCTGTCCTTTGCCTGTATTTTCTTAGTTTCTTATTATTTAGCTGTTTTTGAGACATTTCTGGGCATCAACCTTTGGGCAGTGGTGTGTAGCCCCCAGCCAATAACAAATTACTATAGGCCAAAAAATCATTATCGGATTTTTTATAAACTCAAATATTGATAACAGTATCAGCCTCAAAAATACAGTATCAGTCGCGTCATAGTTTATAGGTTATTTTCCAGCAACAGAAATTCCTGCTCATCCTCAAAAGTATAGCTCCAGCCTGCTCTGTGGCATTGTAACGAAAAGATTTTACTTGGCATGTCTTTTCACAGAAATCCTCTGCAAGCTAAACCAGCTTAACTAGCAGCAAAACCCCCAAAAGATGGGGAAGGTTTCAAACTAAATATTTTAACACCTGGCTCAGCTTTCATTTACATTTACATTTACATTTAGTCATTTAGCAGACGCTTTTATCCAAAGCAACTTACATATGAGGAAGACAATTATAACAACACAAGGTAACAAAAAGTGCACCAGAAACTAGTCTGAATAAAGCCCAGCAGTATACAAAGCTAAGGATAGGAAGGGTTTTTTTGTGGGGTTTTTTTTAGAAGATAGATAGAAAAGAAGAAGAAGTTACTGTTAGTTAGTCAGTTAGGTGTTGACAGAAGAGATGTGTTTTAAAGGTGGCTACATAATCTGCTGATCTTGTAGGAGCACGCAGATCATTCCACCAATGAACGGATCCAGAGAAGGTGCGTGAGAGTGATTTTTTTCCTTTCTGGCATGGTACCACTAGACGTTGTTCGTTTGCAGAGTGCAGGGACCTGGCAGGAACATAGGTCTGTATTAGCAAGCGAAGATATGATGGTGCAGAACCAGTGGTTCATTGTCACATTGTCATGTTCACCAGTCCAGAGACGTCATAATGTTGGTTTTGAGAACTGTGCTTTTGTAAGGACAGACAGGTGGACTAAAATGTTAATTTTACTGTTATCACATCTCTATATTCTAAAGCAATAAAGTACAGTACATATTTTTAAATCTCAGCTAAAATGTGGCATCATGCCAACCCCACCAAAGTAAACAAAAATAACCTAAGCCCTGCCGTGTAAAAGTGGTACATGTAGACTGTGGAGAAAAAAAGGTTAAAAAATACAGTCTCTTTCCTCCCTGCTTGAAGAGTAATAATAAGGGCCAGGTTGGCACCGAGACCTACTTCTGGCTGGCAGCCTTGGGGAGGTTCACACTAATCAGCCTGGTGTGAAGGTATTAGCCTTGCCTGTCTGCTTGGACCGCCTCATTAAACACCTCACCTGATGGGTGCCACCAACCAGAACCTTATCTTAAATCCCTCAGCTTGGCCTTCTCCTCCTTTGAATGTCCCTGACAACATCAGCTCCCTGGGCACCATTCACAACCTCTCCAGGCCCGAGGAATTGGTGCCTACAGTGGGAGGATACATTCCTTCAAATGCAGCCCAGTTTTAATTCAAGTGTCTTAATGAAAGTTTAGATTAATGCATCAGTACATAGAGCTTAGCCGTTATTAAATATTTTCACCTAGAGACGCAGAGAAATTAATCAAGCGTCTTTGATGGCATGGGTGCTAGGCCTGTCACTTGACTGTATGACTGTAATGACCTGTTTCAATTAATTTAATTACGCTTCTTAATACTGGTTGCGTTTAAATTAATTTGAATGAATTACGTGTTAGTTTGAATTTGTTCGAACTTGACTGTTTGAAAAAGTGACGGCCGTGGTAGTTATGGAAACCTTCATGGGAGGCAAAATCTTTTGTTCGAAAATTCAATTCAATTTTATTTATATACAGCCCAATATCACAAATCACAATTTGCCTCAAAGGGCTTTACAATCTGTATAGCATGTGACACCCTCTGTCCTTAGACCCTCGATTCAAATAAGGAAGCAAAGGTGAAAAGTGGGTAACTTTGTGTAATTAACACATATGATTAATACACGTATGATTAATCATACAAGGCTTTACAGTAAATATGGTGGGATAGAATAGAGGAAACATAATGGCCGTCAAGCTCCTGTAGAAGACAGACAAAGAGGGAACTTCCAACCTGTTACAAAATTGTACAATCTCAGGGGAACAAGAATAGGTGTCTTTGCCCCCTCCCCCAATATGGCTGCTGTGGGGAGCCAAGTATTTGCTTTAACAGCATGGCGGATGCGGAGTCAAGTGGCTAGATTCATTTGTTGGAGTGCAGAGGGAGTGCTCAGAGTCGGGAGTGCTACAGAGAGATGAGAAGGGGGAATGAGTGTTACAGGATAAAAAGAATGGCAAGCCATAGGAGGTGAGAGGTAGATAAGCCCGGAGAGAAAAGAGACAGACAGTCAGACAGAAAGAGAGCAAGAGCAAAACAGGTAGTAAGAGGACGAGAGAGAAGGAAAGAGAGGCTTCTGTTCCTAGCACTCTCAGACAGGCACTTTTCCCCAGAGACTTCTTATCTACAGGAGGCATCTTTGACTTGATAATCCTGCTCCTCGTCACTTTTACCACCCTGAACTCCCCCATACCCCCCGCACACACACACACATACCTCTACCTATGCACCCCTGACCCCCCCCCCCCCCCCCCCCCACCCCCCCCACCCCCCCCCACCCCCCCCCCTCCCCCCCCGCCCCCGGCCCCGGGGGGGGGAGAGCAACCCCTCCCC
>CM022473.1:21697525-21757792 GCA_011952105.1 Coreoperca whiteheadi
GTTTATAGTGTGTGTGTGTGTGTGTGTGTGTGTGTGTGTGTGTGTGTGTGTGTGTGTGTGTGTGTGTGTGTGTGTGTGTGTGTGTGACAGATGGGGAGATGCGGAGTGCTGACAGGCCCTGTATGCTTCCTGGCTGCCAGATTATTTTGGGTAATTTATAACCATTGTTGCTTAAAGGGGCTTTTATCTTCAATGGTTACTGATATAACAACACTCCAGAAACAGCAATGCAACTGGCTCCAGTAGACTGCGTCTCTGGTTATTTGTGTGTTTATGCTTTATGTATTTTGTGCGTTTGTGTGGTTGTATTTGTATGTGGTAGAGCACAGAGGGTAGGGGGGCTCTCACTCATAGAAATGAGCCTTTGTGAGATGGTGTGCAGATAAACAAAGGAACTGAAAATGTACTATACCTTATGTGAACATAGAACGTGAAGGCCAAATATCATAACCGCTTGAGTTTATGAAAAATGACTTGTTTGTTTGTGATCACTGTTGTTTATTGTATGGAGCACAGTGTTAGTTCAGGCAGAGCCCTGAAGTCGATCTCAATCAGCATCTGCTGCTTCATTCATGCATCAGTATCACTGGCTCGTTCTTCAGCTGCTTGGCTACCAACTGACCATTCATAGTCATACAAATGTACAGCGCAGCTATTATGACCTGACACTTCTCACTATTACTCTGCTTATGTCAGCAGCAGTGCTCCCCCTTTACCACCCCAACCTCTATGTGCTAAGCTTTTAATATTGTTGATTTCACTAAGAATTTACAGTATATTCACGTAGAGTAAGTGTTCGTTAAGGGGGGGATTCATTCTCCCCACATAATCCTGGTTCTGCTCGGAATCTTTGAGAGCTCCTTCAAAGAGCAGAGCCTAACCGCTTGCCATAAATGGTGAATTCGTTAGCAGACATGCTGAATTGTGCAGTTTGTGTTTGGCACATGTTGTGTACAACTGAATGTGCAAAACTTTACAGTAGTACTGTACTAAATAGGGGGAGGGGGGGTATAATGAGTTAGTGGCCTTGTTAATGAGTCCTATTGCAGATGGAAAGAAACTGTTTCTGTGGCGTGAGGTTTTGGTCCTGATGGACCACAGCCTTATGCCGGAGGGGAGTGTCTGAAACTGTTTGTGTCCAGGGTGGGAGGGGTCAGCCACAATCTTTCCTGCTCGCCTCAGGGTCCTGGAGGTGTACAGGTGAAATGACGTGTGAAAATGTGACGTTTACAGGTACAAGTCACCCTTTTTGAGACTGTCAGGATTCAAGTTGTGTGGCTGGGGCCCGTTTCACAAGTATGATGATGTCATGTTGCAAACCGCAGCTTCCATGTTGTAAAATTTGGTTAACTGGGCCCCACTGTTAATGAAAATGTGCCTATGTGTGTGTTAAGTGTGCAGGAAGGAAAGAGATTCCATTATAAGGGTCCTGTAGCACCAGACATTCATAGAGTCACTGTGTATTTGAGTCACCATTTTATATTTAGCAAAAGTACAACATGCACCTAAAGCAAAAACTAGAGTGTATGGCAGAGTCAGACAGGGCAATCTGATTATTTTTGATAAATATATTTATTTGAGATGTTTTGTCTACAGGCTCAATGTGACTAGATGGATTACGGGCGTGTTGTCAGGTGAGTTTGATGCTGCACACCATCTGCTGCATTTGGACACATCAGCAATGTAACCTGAGGTCTGAGTGTTTAGGGTCTTTCAGCATTAGACGCGCTCACCCATGCCTCCAGGCTAGAATCGACCAGTTCCCAGCTTGTATCCAAGTCTTATCTGTAGTCCAAGCATCAGTCTTCATTATTCATGGCCATCCTGAGGCCTTTTATATAACCTTTTCCCACCTGTCAGAAGAAAATGGTTGTGGATCACAGCAACATTCAAAAAACTGACATAAGATGCAAGGATTTTCAAAGTTGTAGTCACAGTCAAACGTACTGTACAGGTATTTCTCACCAACTCAAATTTAACAAGACTAAGGACACATTCAGACCAGCTTTGGCTCTGCCTGAAAAAACACAGCCCTCTTATTCATTTGAATGGGGCCAGTCTGGTGGGTTCCAACGCAGGGGTTTTTCTTGCTGATAAGCCTTCAAACTCCTAAATCTGTTACTCAAACTGGACTTCCGGGATTGTATTTCATGTCTCACCTGTACTTGAAGCAACGCAGCCCCTTGCATTGTTTTAACGCAGGGCTCTTTTTGGTCCTAATGCCCCAAAGAGTCTACAGCCATGCTTGTGAGGCTGAACTTACTGCAGGCCCAGGGGTGCTTAAGCTAAATGCTAACACGCTTGCAATGAAAATGCTAACACGCTGATGTTTAGCAGGTATAATGTTTACTATGTTCAACATGTTAGTTTAGCATATTCGCATGCTAACATTTGCTAAATAACACTAACACAATGCACAGCTGAGGCAATGAGAATGTCATTCAGTTTGCAGGTATTTTGTCATAAATTTAAGTAGTAGACAAATACAAATTTTGACCTGACGATGCCACAAAATGGAGAGTTAAAGGGTACATTTTTTACAATTCATCCTTTGGAAAACATAAATATCTGTACCAAAATCCATGACAATCTTTCCCATAGTTGACAGTACTCAAAATCATAAATGTCAACCTGATGGTGGCAGAATAATAAAAATCAGGGGATCACCATAGTCATTAGGAGTTTGCCACCATGAATGACTGCAAAAATGTTCATGGCAATCCAACCAATAGTTGTTGAGATATTTCTGTCTCCAAAGTGGTGGAACGACAGACATTACCATCCCCAGAGACACACTGATAACGGGGCTACAAATCTCACTGGAAACAATTCTCATTCTTCGTATCGGACCAACTTCACAAAGAGTCATCCACATTGTGACACTGTCAAAATAATTCCAGCCACATATTATGTTCTGTCCTGTTCTGACAGACGTAATCAAATCCAATTATACCACTTCTCCCTTTGCTCCCCATTAGCGCTCATCTCCCATTCTCCTCTCAAATTCCCTTCCTGCAACAAAACATTTGAATGACAATAGCATAGTCCTAACACCCGCAACAGGAACAGCGCTCATGCTCCTCTCCTGTGCCTCTCTCACCCTGTCTCCTTTCCACACGTTCTCCTTTCTGAAATCCATAGAAAGGAAAACAAAATGACAGGGTTTCATATCACTTCTGTGATACCCCGAGACTACACAGGGAAATGACTATTTCAACACACAAAAGGCTCCATTACTGCCAGGTGACCTCTTATCATTGTGTTCCTTAACCTGAGAGTTAGACACCCCAGGATCGTCGCTTCAATGTATGTGTTAGCAGGTGTGTGTGTATGTATGTGTGCCACAGCAGTGTAATTTTGAATGTAACAGAGCTCCACATGCAATGGCAAGAAATCTGTCATTCATGCTGACTTTTTTTCTCACACTCTTTTTGCTATCATGTTTGCAATGACTGCAAAGCCCTCTGTTTTTAGCATAAAAAATTCCAGCTTTCAAAAAAATGTCAAAAGGCATAGCTAATAATATTTTTCCTTTGTCCATTTAGGCATGCTTGCAATAACTCATAATTATCCTTAATAAATGTTGTACCTTATTGAGAAGATAAGGGATTTTTTACTGTAGACTTATGATAGTGAATTTAAGTGTTATTTCAGCTCTGCAATTGTACATCATTTAGCTTAATCATTGCAGTGTGACAAAAGACATACATGCATCTGTAAGTTGTCTTTGGAAATAAACTCTACAGGATCTGTCCCCTGTAATAACAGCAACTTTAAAGACACTTGTTACGCCTGGCTCGTGGCGCAACACAAAGGGAGACGACAAAAGACATAACGTGCTCAAAAACAATAATTTATTAACACAACCCAAGACAACCTAATATTAATATTTACATAAAATAAGATATGGGGTTTGAAATCACTATCAGTGGTGTAGAGCTGTGATGTAAAGCGATGTGTGTGCGAAATGAGTGTAGTGCATAAAACAAAAGACACAAACTCAAATGTGCATTGAAGGATATGGCAGCAGGTCGAACACCGGCTGGCCCAACAGGAGTGCGCAGACAGGTGAAGCAGGAGAGAGCATGCGCACGTTAGTGGCCCGCTTTTATACGCCATCCCCTGGCGGCGCAGTCGTGTGTGTAGGAAAGGCGGGGCGAGGCGTGGCAGCGACCAATACCTGAGCAGAGGAAGGAGCGGCAGCGAAGGGCAATAGAGCCACAGATCCCTTCCCAAAAGGGCCTGGCCCGTAACACAATAAAATTACACTGATACTGACTGACGGTGTTCTGCCTACCTAATTACAACAACAGGAAAAAGCATGAGGAGGTATGCAAGTCAGTGTCAGTGGGGGTCCTGGGCCTTGTTGATGAGGCCAGCTGCAGATGGAAATAAGCTGTTTTTGAGGCGTGAGGTTTTGGTCCTGGTAGACCGCAGCCTCCTGCCAGAGGGGAGTGTCTGAGACAGTTTGTGTCCAGGTTGGGAAGCATCAGCCACAATCTTTCCTGCTCACCTCAGGGTCCTGGAGGCGTACAGGTCCTGGAGGGAAGGTAGATTGCAGCCAATCACCTTCTCTGTGGAGCGAAATGATAAACTGCAGTCTGCCCTTGTCCTTGGCAGTGACAGCAGCATACCAGATGGCGATGGAGGAGGTGAGGATGGATTCGATGGTGGTGTAGAAGTGCAACATCACTGTCTTTGGCAGGTTGAATTTCTTCTGCTGGGTTCTTACTGTAATCCACAACCATTTCCACTGTCTTAAGAACGCTGAGCTCCAGGTTGTTCTGGCTGCACTACATCATCAGGTGGTCAATCTCCCACCTCATCCCCATCATAAATGAGCTCAATAAGGGTGGTGTCATCCGCAAACTTCAGGAGCTTGACGGACTGGTGACTAGAGCTGCAGCTGTTTGTGTACAGGGAAAATATCAGGGGAAACAACGCAGCCTTGGGGGGAACCGGTGCTGATGGTCCGGACATCAGAGACATATTTCTCCAGCTTCACGTGCTCCACCTGCTCCTCCTCCTTGTTATTCTAACTGTACCACCTTCTCTTCCTGAGCCACCACCTCCCATTCGTCCTGCCTATCCCCTTTCTACTTTTCCTCATTTGCTGATTCTCCTGTTTCCACTAGCTGTTTCGTCCTCCTCCAACATACTCACGTTGTCGTCTTCCTCACTTTTCCTTCTCTACCACCTTCTCCTCCACCTCCACCTGCTTTTCTCTTAATCCGTCAAAGGGCTTTAAGGCTGGTTAATGGTTAAATATGTGACATCTACATGCACTTTGTCTTGACTGTAATTTATTGACTTTAATGATACATACTGTACTATTTCTAATTTGTTTGCAAATAAACATGAGTGGCCTTTAAGTATGCAGTTTTGGAGATCATAAAACTTTCACCTGACATCTGGGGAGGAAAAAGAGGAATAATGATGTGAGGATGATATTTGTGAGAGTAGATGCACTCGGCTCTTGCTCAGAGCATGTTCATTCATTTAGGATAACCATGCAGCGACCAAGTGACTCGGAACAGGAGCGTCGCTGCTAAGTGGAACAGAGAAGGGAAGCAGCTGGGCGAAATTCACCTGCCACTTCCAATGTGGATCAGAAATTGCACTCACACCAACAACCCTTCTCCGGCAGTAGGGGAAAAAAATTTGGGGAAACAGGAGGACAGAGTGTGCTGTGGCTATACAAATCACAGACAGTAGATTGAATGGAGGGCAGTGATGGAAATGGCAAATAGTCACATTCTTTGAGACCTGCTGTGTTTGATAGACAAGGTTTCATGGTCTACTGAAGATGAAGCAATGGGTGTAACACGCTGATTTACAGCAGTTCTAAGATTGACAGAAACCAAAAGAGTAACTTACTCCGATGGCTACAACTAAGTATTTTATTCTTTATAATTGAAAAAACATGTAGCAGTTTTTCCATTTGAGTAAGATTTTGTGTGTCTTAAAATGTTTGACAAAACACTGTAATCCTTTTGAAATTATGTTTATGTACTTATTTATATACCCGAAATTCATTTTTGAGGCAAACGTCATTTCTACCTAAATTATGTTCAGTGGCAATGGTTTCTTGTGTGAAAAAAAAGTGCTGCAGTTTTGCACGTTCGTATGTTTGTATGTAGGTGGTCGGGGGGGGGTGGATGGTGGGCATAAAAGTGAAGGACTTTGGCATGTATGGTTTGATTTAAAAAAACTTTGGTTAAGGTTAGGGAAAGATTTTGGTTTTAATTAGATACTAATACAGTAAACACATTGTGCCTCAAGTAGCTGTTGACTTTTTCAATATTTAACCATAACCGTGATCTTTACCCAACCCTAAGGAAGCGCTGTGAGCTCCTAAAAACCACCATTACAAAGTTAAATCATGCTTTAGCTGCTAGGAGCAGATATTGCATTGCACATTCAACAATATATTTTACTTTGACAGGTATGTTATTAGAAATAGCCGTCTGACCACCTTGTTTTTTCCTTCAGCATTTTGATCATCCAGTCTATTGCAGACTTAATGTATGTCATACTGTAATTGTCAGTATGCCTCTCCATTCCCTCCCTTGTGAAAAACAAGTGCCCAGTGTTCATGTCTTCTCAGCACTAATGTTTGCTTCTGCATGCAATGACTCTTTGCTTCGCAGGGAGGCAGTGCTGTGTCATTCTCACACTGATGAGAGAATGACTGAAAAAAACCCTGCATTTCAAAGAGTGATAACAGATTGCTAATATACAATATATACTGTAGAGTCGCACATAACCACAAAGAAGCTCATTTTACACAGACACTCCTCTCCATCTGTGACAGGGTCTCACAGAACACGCCAGCCCATCAACATGATGTGCACTTTTGCCAGCAGTCCCAAAAAGACAGACTTTGTCAGAGCGAGACTAGAAGTATGAGGACATGCCACAGGTGAGACAGAATTTACAATACCTGAAGAGAAACGTGCTACAAGGTCTGTTTGATTTGCCAAATAGTGTTGTTCCCTTTAGAGAGAGAGTGAAAAGTAATAAAATTTGGTGTACTGAATGCTGTCTACATGGTATAAATATCTGGAAAAGCCACAGACACAGAAACAGATAAAAAAAAAAAACAATAAGACAGACAGGTAGACAAAGGGGCAGTGGGAAAAACAAATAGCTGGTCAGTCAGTCATTCAGACAGCCAGTTATCCAGAAGGGATATACTTCATCATACACAGACAGAAAGTCGAGACAGACATTATGCTTATACAGAAGAAAGGTCCGCCAGTCACCCAGTCAGATATGTATGACTGATTGACAGCACTAGATAATATTACACAGACAGACACTCTAACAATCCAGCAGACAGACACACTGATCTCCACACAGACAAACTTGCGAGATAGGCAAGCAAACACTGTGCATCCCAGATCATTTCATTTTAAAGGTCCACAATCAGGCAGGCAGCAGCTGGGACTGGCCATCAGGGAGAGATGTGGGGCCATGCTGCCCCAATATATCCATGCAACATTAATATTTCAAAATTGTTTTTCTGGGAATTTATAGTCTGGCCAGCTTGTGCTGTTGGTCTCCATCACACACCGTCACTTAAATGAGGTTTGGTTTCGTAGGTAATCTATCTATCTATCTATCTATCTATCTATCTATCTATCTATCTGTCTGTCTGTCTGTCTGTCTGTTGTTGTTGGTTTTCCTCATGTGTATGAATGTGTATGAGTGAAAATCACAATGGGTGTATGTTATAAAGCCACAGGTATGGTTAACTTGATTTCTTTCTGATTAATAATTGGAATAATAAGGCCAATATTTTATAAAGTATACAGACTGAAGCAGAATTAGAGGTGGTATAACTATCAGTGCAAAGACAAAACATTCAATTTATTGTCATATATGACTAAGAAAAGCAGCTGATCCTCACATTTGTCAAGGTGGAACCAGGAAATGTTTGGCATTTTGTCTTGAAAAAGTACATAAAGTGAGTAAATTAATAATAATATTAATAATAATGCTCAGTTATCAAAATAATTTCTAGTACATTTTCTGTCGATCCACTAATAGTTAAAACTCTAGTACGAATGAATGAAATACTTGTTTGACAAAGTTAGCCTCTAATGCTTTCTTTGGCTACACGACACTAACTTTAGGGAGTCTGAAACATAATTCTTGGCATCCTCTCTGATTACTTCGAAGAGTACAAGTCACCTCATTATCTGAACATTGACAGGACAAAATAAACACGCAGTTGTGGTCAGTGTGGTTGCCAATAAACGAGAGCGGCTGTGCGCCGTGACGCGCGCATGGACAGAGAGAGAAGGAGGGAGGGAAGGGGAGAGAGAGAGATCTCATCTCTCTAAATCAACCAGTCAGTATCCCAAAACACAAGAAGCGCTGATGATCTTCACTGAAACCCCCTCTTTGCTTCCGCCCTCCAAACTGACTTCATATCCGCGCAAACTTCCAGCAAACGTCCAGCATGAGCGGAGGAAAACACCATGGATGTGCCACTTGAGGCGGACCAGAGAAACTGAAGCCACCGCTCAAAGTTTGCCTGTAGAAACCACCGTGACATTGACTGAACAATCACACAACTTTACGCGTGTTTTTTTTGCTTTCCTAATACTTTTTACTTGTCGCCTGCCTGTTGGGATTGCTTGGATTCCGCGGTGTATCTTTATATGTTCAGCCGGGGAGACGTGTAGTTTTTCGGGGTGGTCCGCTATAAGGAAGGTGACATGCAGGTTCTCGGTTGGACCATAGTTCTCCTCTGCCAGTGGATCCTGCGGAAGGTGAGTTTATTATCGTCCTGAGAAGCAAAAACCTAAAAACAAAAACAAAAACGTTATATAGCCAACCACAGAGATGTGGGTTGCTGCGTTTGGAGTGAAACATCTGCCTTCTCCCTTTTAGAAGGTTAGTTTCCTAGAAATCGCTCAGCTGAAAAAATGACGCAATAACCTTTTTATCGGGTCACATAAAGGTTTTTTATTGAAATCAGACGCAGCGGGACCTGGAGATTTAATAGCTTCTTTTTAAATGTGCCGTGTTTCAACTGTATCTGTGGGATCTCCATAAAATCTGTGTTCACTGGAACTTGATTTAAAGTTGTTATATCTTCCCAAAACCTGTTTAGAGTACAAACGAACCGCAATAGGCGTATTAGTTGGTTTAATAATCTGGTGTGCGTCTTTTGCCCGATCTCCAAACGCGCAGATTTCTGCTGTCTGAGCGTTTCCCCCTTTACTCACAGTTAAACAGACCCCCTTATCTATTTATCTATTTGCGCTCCCAGCAACTTCCTCTAATTTTTCTTCAGAAGTTAAACACGCCAGTGGCTTGTTTTATTATCTCAGCATCGCTATGGCAAAGAGTTTGTACGCCTAGTTTGGCTCTGCTGCAGCTGCAGCTGCTGATTATGTGTGGTGAAATGCCTGCGTGCGTGTGCGCACACACTCATCTTTGGCAGTTTGCGCATTATATTACTGGTTGCTTTACACTGACAGTAATAATGTAGTTTTTCTATACAAACATCCACACATAACAGAATACAATACAACAGAATACAATAGAAAGCTGTCTGTCCCAGCAGATATGCACCATCTGTACTCAGTCTTTGGCCTCAGCAAGAAATGAAAGAGAATAAAAACATGACCTTTCACCATGATCCTCCCCTCCTCCCTCTTCCTCACTTCTGACTCCTTCTTTTTCCTTCTCCGTCTTGTTCCTTTCTTCTCTTTTCTCCTCATTTTCCATTATGGATCATTTCACCCCACATTGAGTTTCATTAATAACCACTTACTGTACCTTCAAACACAGTTGTAAATCTTGTTGAGGTTTGAAAATGCTTTTTAATATGCTATTTTTACAAGGCTTACAAAGCAGCCCTGAAAGTGTAAAACAAGTCTTATTAGCCGAGGAACAACATTTGATTCAAGTGACAAACCGTAGTGTTAGTACTGTAAAGAGCGCAGGGGGCTGACGGGTGGGGAACCTTCACTGCAAACAGATTTGCTTGGTGGCCCACAATAGACCAGCATTCTCTCCAAACACACAAAAAAATGGGGGTGGGGGGGTGGGGGAGGGTAGTTTACTGTGTGAGTTTTTAAAAACACCCTGTTGGCTGCTGGCAGATTGGGGTTAGGTTGTATTGTGACAGGTAATAACACCTACGCTTCTTTTGAAGATTGAATGCAAATCGTTGCTGCTCCAAAGTGGAACTGCTATGCCTCTTCCGCATAAGAGTGCAGGTATTAGGATCGACTTGCCATTAGATTATATCAGCCATGTTTTTTGTACCATTTGAAATTGTGTTAGATCTTTTTTCTTCCATTTTTTTTCAAGGAGTAGGGGGGTGAGATGAGTCTTGTATGTTTTCAATGGGATGTAGCTGACACAGTGATTTTGGTTGCCATAATATGATAAGTTACATCCTTGCGAGCACTATTAGCATGAGGGATTAATAAGTGAAGAGGTAAAGGAGGCAGTGAACAAGTGAAGGCAGGTGAAAAATTGGGTAAACAGAGAGGAGGAAAGAGAAGAGAGGCGACAGTGAAACAGAAGTCAGCGGAGGGGAGGGAAGAAAATGTAACATTAACTAATTATTTAACTTAATTTCATGGTCTCTTTGACCAAACCCAACCTTAGTGGCCGTTTACAGTAACTTAGAGGCCTGTTTAAGTGCAGATAGAAGAGGATGAGAAAAAGTGAGAAAGGACGAGAATCCTCGCATTATATCTTCAGACTCTATCATTCACATTTTCTGACTGCATTAAAAATGTAAAACTCATTTTATGGAATTTTTTCCAAATGTGTTTTGAAAAATGAATGTGTCTTTTACATACCTGGATGAGAACATTTTGTGGGCGGGTTTTCACATTTGCATATTTGAAAAAAAGAAATTGCGTGTCCTGCATATGATGTCCAATGCTGCAATATTGTAATTTTTTCCACCTTGTGCTTTGAAACGATATCTACAGTAACAGCACTACAAAAGAAGAAAAGACGTGTGAAAAGCTTCTTTGCTGTTTTATGCTCCCAGTAGGAACAATAGCATTAGCCGGCATCTCAACCTGACAAAATCCTCTTATCTCCCCCCATAAAACAACTAGCTATATACCCAAGGGATATTACGGCAACTGAGTCACTTTAATTTCATTATATATTTATAGTCCTACTTCTTTTGCAATCATGTCTCATATATTCTGCATATCTTTACATTTTTAAAATGTGTATGAGAAATACAACTGAGTGTGCTTCCATGCCTCATGTTCTTGCCCACATGCTATGCATTTATTCACGCCATTGTAGGGAAAAAATTGAGCCATCATAACAGCAGGATCAGATGTTTTTCCACCACGGATTAAACCAGGTGGTTGGTGGTTTCCCTCCCACTCATTGTCTTTTTGTCCATCCGTCTGTCCGCCTCTGGATCACCTAAACTGTCAAACAGCCCAGTTTCAACAAGCAGGAGGCACCACTGGTCTGTAATCTGTGCAAATTATATTCTCTGTTCACAAACCGATTAGATATATAATCTGTTGAATCATGATGACAGAAGCAATCACATTACTGCTATATCTGCTGCCTCTGAAATTGTTCCCAGAGATCAAAGCATTCTTTAACCTAAAAAAATGGCACAGATTCGTACAGTTTTTTAATGGATTCTAACATGGTTTGCTTAAGGTTAAGCAACGATCCATTTTTATTTAATTTGTTTTCTCCCCCTTTCAACAGCCCTATGCCCCATTTTTGACAACCCATTACTTTTAAAATGAGCTATCACTTGCTTGGTGCAGTGAATAGTTCCACCTCAGGCTTTGTATTAGCCTTAAGGAGAGGGAAATTTAATTTTGCTATGTGAAGACGTCATATTTGTTAGACTAATGTAAAATAAAACATCATTACAGACGTGTAGGTTCGGCTTTGTGCAAGCCTCTGTCATCACTGTTCAGACTGTGGAGCTCATGTAGGACCAAAAACTTAAACATAATTGCATTTTTTGGTGATTTAATTAAAACATTCTTTTTTAAATTTAAAGACAAAGTTTAGTATGGATAATAACTGCCTCATAATCCCACTGCTATTCTGCTATTTCTAGATGCAGCTGTAATAATGGAAGCAAACAGCAGGCACAAAAATGAATTCTATGGTGCCAAAACTCAATTACAAACAACCTGTGCACCCTCCGCTTGACTGACAGCTTGACTACACCTGAAGTTCTAAGAAAGGGAGCATTATGTCTGAAATTATTGATAAGGCGATGGTATTACTTTTAAGGCACAAAGGAAAAGAAACTCAAAAGATATTCAGGAGCATGAACAGAGCTGCTGCTGCTCTCACTTGCTGAACAGGCCTGTTGCGAGTGTTTGGTTCTCTTCCTGTTGGAGCCACCTGTTCATGTTTAATATGCGGATGTTAAAGGTGTTCCTGGGTCAGAGATTCAACTACTATTCATGCATAATAAATGCCTTTTATCACTTTTCTTTTATTATTAATCTCACTTGTGATTTCAGAATGACTCCTCACCAGTGGTGGAAGTATTTAGATCCTTTACGTAACGTAAAAGTAGCAATGCCACACTGACAATTCGCCAATATAAGTTAAAACTTAAAACTATGACTTAATTAGTATTATTAGCAAATGTACATAAAGTATCAAAAGAAAAAGTATTCATAATGCAGAAGAATTACCCCTGTGAGTGTTATTCTATTATATTTTGTACCATATTACTGGATTATTATCACTGATGCATTCGTGTGTAAGTAGCATTTTACTGTTGTATTTGCTCCAGGAAAAGCTAATTTTAACGTTCAGGTTGTTTAATCTATAATAATACATCATATTTTATAAGCTGATCATATATTTTGTATGTAAAATATCCCTCTGAGATGTAGTGGAGTAGACATATGAAGCAGCATGAAATGGAAATACTAAAGTACAAGTTCCTCAAATATGTACATAAGCAGAGTACTAAAGTAAATTTACTCAGTTACATTCCACCAGTGATCCTTGCTCTGAGGTAGCTCCCACAGAAAATGAGCTGCAGTACTATTTTTATAGAGATATACATTATCTATTGCTTACACATTTTACTGCATAATTCGTCTTTTTTGTGTTGTTTGTGTTTCATGTGATGCCATTGTACTGTCCCCACAGCATGGAAATTTGCATTCAAACAATGTAACGCAACAGTTCTCAGGCTTAATTAATTTCAAGGGTTTTGTATTTTCTGTCACTTTCAGTGCAGAGGAAACAATACGTAAGGTAAATAAAATGTATTCTGGCTTCATATCATCTAGAGCCTAACCCTCTTCTCATTCTGGCCCTATCTAGCCTCATTGCTACTAACCTGAGGTTGTTGCTGGGAGAAGGACAAGAGTAGAGTGAATCAGCAGTGTAGGATCAAGTTCATGTTCATGTCTGAAGTACATTTCTTTGAAATATACTGTATCTCAAAGTTCAAATAGCACAGGTTGCACATAAATGTGAAAATATGATGAGGACAATAAAGGAGTGGGCTTTTCATGTCCCACCACTTGAAAATACATGTGTCAGACACATTTACTCATTTTATAAAATCCAGAGCATCTTCACATTTCAGCGTCTACAACCAGCTCCTTTCTAGCCAGTCTGGAGCAGAGCAGATGTGTCTCAGGTTTTAAATGCTGAGACAGATCACACTTCCTCAGGCAGACAGGAAACAGCTGGAAAGAGGAGCTGTGGTGTTTTCCCCTCAGTTTTAGGGTTGGGTACTTAAACATCTTAAAATCAAGACCCAAATTAGAATATATTCCCAATCTTGGTCCACTGACCTGTCAAAACGTCTGTCTGTGCTACATTTTGGATGTTGTCTAATGTTACAGGCATTCCTGTTTTACACCAGACACCAAAGCTGTTTTCAGTGTGATCAAGTGTTACACCTTTTAAGTCTTGTGATGAAACAGGTAAAAAACACAGTTCCACAGTGACTGCTATGACACAGTTTTATTGAAGCAGTATAATCATCTTCATTTGTGATATAAACACCATTGTAATCTACAAAATTTAATGTGGTTTTCATTTTATTGTGAGCAAAATTAAAAGATTTAATTTAGAATTTCAATCATGATTTTCACAACTAAACATCTTTTTGCCTCGTTTTCTTTTTTTGGTAATGAAAAATGGTCCTCTACATATTAAATCAGTGCCGATCAGCTCAGATGATGTAATTACACTGGTTGTGATAGGCACATGGGAGCTTTTTCTGTTCATCCGAGATTATTTTGGCCATTTGGTATCTTTGTTTATAAAAATAACAGAAACAATGAAAGTAGCAATAGGGTGATTAGAGTCCCCTGTCACAATTTAGTCACAAAGGGAAAAATATGATTCATAAGTTTTAGTATTTGCTGAGTTAAATGTCAAACAATCCATCCCTCCATTGAGGGATTCCATTTTCTTTTTTTTATTATGTGGTTTTTGTAGCGCCACCATCAGGAAAATTATTCCCACAATGTAGTTTATGTCATTATGGATTATACTAGACCAATCTTCTAAATCAGGTGGATTTACATCTATGGTAATGCTTTTTATGTGTGTGCCAAAGACAGAAATAATAAAAAAGATGACAGTATAAATAAAAAATATATATATAAAAAACACTCTTCAATTGCCCATTGATCATTTTGAATATAGAATTTGGAATCAATTGAACATTCTGGTGAAAAGTCATCAATGTCACTTAAATTAATTGCCATCAGGTAAATATTGCCTGAAAATGTAACATAATGTGGCATTTACACTTCAGCACTTCATTGTGTTACAGGCTCAAATTTTGATTTGTAGACACACCATACAGTATATGTACAGGTCCACACATGGTAGAGTAATTTGGGTGGAATTTGAACAAACTGTAAAAGAAGTTAATTCGTTTCAACAGTTTTTGATTTAAACAAAGTATCTGATTCAAATTCAAATTCAACGTTCAACCAGCTGGCGCTACAGGAAACATCAGGAGATCACCAAAGTCACGATGATTCAACCACTGGGAAACATGAAAGTCTGTATAAAATGTCAATCCAACCGAGAGTCCGACCGACCAAGTGATTGACTTTGCCATCCTTACTGCCAAGTCGCTAGCGTGGCTAACAATACCAGCAAAAAAACAGGCTACTGACCATGCAGGCCTGGTCACCTAATTAATATCTGCAGTCTGCCACTTTGTTTTTACACCACCAGAAATTTGTACAGTGCTTTAATAATCTTTTAAATTATTTGCCCTCCATTTATTATGTTTTTCATTGTTATTTTGAAATAAATGCTTATTTTTTAAATAGGACAAGGTACTCACAGTAAGAAAAGACAGGATTTTATACAAAAAGAAAAAAAAAGTACATAAATTCTGTTTTATTTTACAAACTAGCCTCCAGCTGTCAGAAGAGTCCTGCTTTGGTTTGGATTGACTAGGTTGTGAATGCCAGATGGTGGGCTTTCACATAACTGCAAATAATGCTGGCAATTGGTAGGAGCTTTTATGTTGGAAATAAAAATATGGAAATCAGAGAAGCAGAAGCAAACAACTTGAATAAAAATGCTCTTGTGTGGTTCCACAAAGCTCAAGTTAATATAAAATGGTAAGCAGAATTTCTTTCATATAATAACAGTTAATATCATGATGGCAGTGTTTAGATACAACCAAATTATGTGTGTTTCAGTGTCAGTGATTTATTACCTTTACTGGCTGAATTAAAAGTCTCTGAATTAGTTTTCTGTGTCATTTGGAAATCAGCAGAACCAAATGAGAGATGAAAAAAAACGTTTTAATCATGGTGCCTGCATATAAAACTTGTCACATGTACTGTAACTCTGACGGGAGGAAAATGTCAAAAATGAGCAAAAACTGAAATCCTGCTGAAAACTGGAGCATTTAAATGGCTGCACAGATTGCATTTGCATAGTTGAGAGGCGAGTAGTTACTTTAAATAACATTCCTGGTATGCAAAGCCTAATCAGAATATTGCAAATGTCTAATTATTTTTTTCACTTCTTTTGGACAATTTATGGGAATGCTAGTATTTTGTATAAAAGCCATGAACTGTGTTGCAAGTCAAGGCTGTCATATCGTAATGTGGATAAAGTGTGTCTTTCAGAAGGTGTATAAATTACACTTTAGCTGATAAATATCAAACCAATGTGTAGCACTTGTGTCAAAGTTATTCGATTGAGAATGGAGGCTGCACCTTTATGTTTCACTTCTTAAAAAGTCATGGCTCTCCCTGAGGTTATTAATGTTCTCTTAAAACCCTTCCCTTGACTTAGAAAAGATCTTCCACACCCTCCCTAACATGTCAAAGTATTAATATAGTATTTAGATCTTTGACTTTAGTAAAGGCAGTAATACCACAGTGTTGAAATACTTTTACAAATAAAACCCTGCATTCAGAATTTTACCTAAATAAATGTACAGAAGTATTGTAAAAAACTACTTTAGAATTATCAAAAGTAAACGTACTCGTTATGCAGGATGACCTGTTTGAGTGTTACATTATTTTATATATTTCATTAAATTACTGGATTATTATTACAGATGCATTTAACGTACGCATAATTTTGACATTTCAGACTCAAGGAGAAGCACATGCTTTTTACTTTATATACTATTAGGTAGTTTAATTGTAAACAATACATCATATTTTATATGTTAATCAAATGCTGTGTACTGTATTTAACATCTTAATCTGTAAAGTAGCTAGTAACTAGCTGTCAAATAACCATAGTGTAGTAAAAAGTACAAATTTTTTCCGTAAAATGTAGTAGAGTAAAAAGTATAAAGTAGTTTATACAGTAGTTTAAATTGCAAGTACAGAAAAATGTACTTAAGTACAGCACTTGATTAAATGTACTTAGTGACTTTCCACCACTGCTAAAAGAGACAATCAATGAAGACTTTAAGATGATAAATTTTGAATTAAACCAACATGAGTCACATAGTGGCTCTGTTCTCTGCATTATGTCAACATTTACATTTACATTTACATTTAGTCATTTAGCAGACGATTTTATCCAAAGCGACTTACATATGAGAACATGCACCATTATGAACCATGGCGCACAAGAAAGCCATATTTTCAACGTAACCGTATCTAACTACTAAATATATTGCAGGAGAAGGCTGAAATAATAATTCGAGTTGAGAAAAAAATCCTTAATTCCTTCGAGCCCACTGGAAACAAACGCAGTAAGGAGGAGAATAGTGTTTCAACTGTTGCTACACAGCACAAGCTTTAACATAAGCACAAAATATCCCTGACCTGTTATTGGAAAAATTAGTTCTTGAGCTTCAGTGAAAACACCGCCAGACAGAGAAAGAAGCAGAACACTGGGCTCCACATCAGACCATGCAACCCAGGGTTTCACTGCCAGGATAATCTGGAGAAGAAGGCCTGTGGACAGCTGTTGCCTCAACCCCAAGAGGGGCTCACTTCTCATGGCCTGATCCACCATCCAGTCTCCGACATAGCGCTCTATGTGACGCCCAGCTAACGCGGTGAAGGAGAAAGTGGTTATGATGGAGATTTTTGGTGGGCTGGGATCATGGACAGCAAACGGGAAGTGGAACTCCATGTTTCTCAATGTTCTAGTTTTTGTATTATTATTCTTTTCTATCATTTTTCATCGCAGGCCTTCATACTGACTGTGTTTTCTTTGCATCCTCCTTCTGTCTCTCCTCTCTACCCGGGTGAAGGGGAGCAGGAGGAGGGCAGAGCAGGTGAAGCACATATGGAGGTCCAGGTCAAGAGAACCACACCTGATCTGTCTTGAACTGAGCTATACCCACACTGCAGAACACATACTCACACAGCATTTTAATGCATCCCCGCCTACCTCAATGGCTTGGCTACCATTATTACAATAGTACTGTGTATGACTCACCGAGCCTTATGGAGCGACTGTGGAAAATTGCTCCCTGAGAGGAGTTGTGGGGGGCAAAAAAAGGGAATGTCTGAGGAGACGATAATGGCTGAAAAGGAATCAATTTGAAAATAGTACTCGTAACTGTATGCGGCAAGGATGTATGACACAGACGTGCATGAATAGAATGGAGCTATGATTAAATGAATTATCCCCAAGCACAGACATAAACACGCGTATACAACCAAGAGGTATAATTAGGGAATGCAGGCTACCCAGTTGTTCATATTGTCATGACTAAGGTGTGATAGACGAAGAGCTTATCTATTACACAGCGATTACCATTGAGGTAATACAGCCCGAGATGGCATAGGGGAGAAAATGGACACTTAGCTGAAGCCAATAAATGGACATTACAGCTGGGTGTGTCATGGCCCTGTAATGCTGTCTGCTAAGAGGGAAGACATCCATCACTGACATCCATGTTAGACAACATTTAATATTTGTGAACTTTGGAGCCTTCATGTTGTTGAAAATCATGTTTCATTTCAAATTATTTCTCAATGTATAGTATCAAAAAGTTGGAAGTTATTTGTCAATTAAAACGCTGCTGCTTTTTTTGAGAGGCAGTGTTTTTGTTTGTTTTCTTTAGTAATGTATTCAACTATTAGTTTGCCTGAATCTACTGGGGTTTTGTTGTTGTTGTTGTTGTCCTCTTTTGCATGACTTAATAAATAAAGCAGCAGAGGGACACTGGATGTGAAGTGGTCAGCCCTACTTTGGATTGCTCAACTGGTGTTGCTCCACTTTGAGAGGTCCCCAGTCATCTTTGTGATGTGAGCAGTGTGTTAATCTCTCTCTCTCTCTCTGTCTTTTTTTCCTGGCTGCGAGGAGCAGAGTCGAGCTTTGGAAATAAATCACACCAGAATGGACGCTTGGCTCCTGATGATGGGCACTGTGTTTGTTTCATACATGCATGATGAGTAGCTCAGCTCTCGGCGGGAGCCACCAGGAATGGCATAACGCTGCTGCCCCATGGTCAATGTGTTGCCTAGTCTCAGCTCCCCCTGGGAGAAAACACACGCTGTGCTTCATACTTTTGCTATTTGATATAGCAGTGTGTATTCTGATGCGCTCACGTGTGTTTACTGATGCGAGAGACAGGCATGTGAACTGAGCACGGGCTCACACAGAGAGCTGAATCACTGCAGAATCTTAAGAAAATGACAGGTTGTGTACATGTGTATTGGTGTGTGGCTGTTTACATGCACAATTTGTAATTACCTCTATACTGCAGATGCATTTCTTTCCCCACACATGAACGCAATATTTGTAAATGAGCAAATAGCGCACATAGAAGGAATTAGACAGCCTTGGGTTTTTTTATGTCTCTATGATTAATAGTGACACACCTGGGGGAGATATATGGAAAAAGATTTTGTGCACGTAATGAAATATTAAAGTGTAATCCAAACGACACCAAATATCATAACTCATGGTGCAGACGGCAGAGAATGCTCAGGGTCAGCGCAGTGTGAGGACCCTGCCACAGATGGGACTGTGGAGGAGGGATTAGTTTTTATCATTTTTTAATATCTCCAGCGTGGCTTGTAATGCATTAATTCAGACATGCATTGAATTTATTGGAGAACTGAGGCAGGGTGAGAGGGAAAAAAAAAAAAGGTAACCCAGCAGAGTTGTGACCCCTCTGGTAAGCCTCAGTATGCGATGAACCTCAGCAATCACACTATCTTAATAAATAAAATATCCTTTGGAAATCCGCTGGACATACACGAATCTTAGGGATTTGATGTTGTTGGTGGGGTTTTTTTTTAAGAAGACATGCAATAAAGGAGTCTTGTTTGCATTCTTGTTTGTCCTTTCAGGATTTCAGGAGCTACATGGGATGCATTATTGAGATGAAAGCAGGACAATATGCTCACACAAGCTGTTATTTTTGATTTATATTTTTGGATTTGTTTCCTGCGTACTGTTTTTTCCCATGTCAGAACTTTCTTTATATATTGTTTCCCAGACTCGAGCTTAATGGAGAGTGGTCAGGAGATTTCAGTGGAGAAGCGAGCACTCCGCGAAACCATTTGGTCACAGATCCCTTGCAAACTCTCGCTCATTCTATTTCGGTCTTTCTCTCTCGCTGTCTTTCATCTCACACCTCTCTCACCTGCCACCTGCCTGTCAAAACCTTCACAATCGAGCCTCTATCTTTCACTACATCGGCCCATTTATTCTCTTGCATGCTCTTTCCACTTCCTCCTGTCCCCTGCCTCTGTACTGGTCATGCCTGGCCAGCAACTGCTTTACCAGTGTGTCTGATTAAAATGTAGCACTGGAAGAAGAATGTGAGGAGAATTTCATAGTTTTAGCTTCCAGCTCCTTCTGCTCTGATAGCTTGTGCGGGTGGAGACGAGTTTTGCGTTGTATTTTTCCTTTTTCCTCTCCTGGTGGTTTCTGGCTGCAGTCACTATGTTTCTCTCTGGGTGTTTCTGGATCAAGCCATGCCAGTTCTCGCTGTTGAATTATATAAAATCTCTGCTTGGTTTTTACTTAATTAGCCCGAGCAGCGAAGAAGCAGGGGGGATGGGGAGATTGATGGCAAGAGGGAAGGAATGGTGTGTGCGGAGGCGGCGAGGGTAGACTTTCTCTCCTTTAACTTGGTCCAAGTTGGCCCAAACGAGGTTGCTAGGGAGGGAGTCTAGGTCAGGGCTAAGGAAGGAGAGGAGTGCAGAGCAAACTGAACTTGAGGCTGTGTTGGCAAATAGGTACATCAGAAAATCATCTCACATCCTAACTGACCTCGCATTGTCAAATTTCATTATACTCCTCATGCAGAGCTTAACTGTCAGTGTGTGTTAGAGGACCTTGACATCCATGTTGCCACTGCTTTATGCCTTTGATGTTGTTACAGATTCTGAACAAGCGAATAATATATTGAAGGGCTGTAGCTGTCTGCAAGGAAGTTGCTAATATGTGAGTAGCCTTGTAGAAACACCACACACAATTTGTTCACTCACTGTTGTCTGACAAGGCTCGCCATGTGTTTGTTTGGGTTTGAAGCATCATCACTTGGTGTAGACCAAAAGCCCTTGGGCAGATGGACAAATTCAACCCCAATGGAGGAGCACATCACCCACATCATTGGCTGCTCTTGGTGTGTGACTAGTCAGAACTTCATTGAAGAAATTCCGTATTTTTATTTTGGCTATAGTCATAATTTATGTGGAGGTGTATGGAATTCACTTTTCAGAAAATTGAAGTGTAAATATATTTAATTAGATTTTCCATACAACTCAATGGTTCATTCTTACTAGTCAGAATGTAATTAGAGATATCTCAAATCAAAGTTTTGACTGGTATTCCGGATATCTTTAATGTAAATCTGTCAAATCTTTAAGATGTCAAAAGCACTTGCCATGTGAGACTGTCCTCGTCAGATAAATGACAACATTGGTTGTTTGTTTCCGACACTTAAAACAAACACTGTTTTTCCGTTTTCCTGAAAAGCGACCTTTTGTGGTCATGCAAGTAATAACTGTTCTCTCTTGGAATCAATGATAGAAAGTAGCGTGACATTGCTTTAGCGCCACAAAACATTTGAAGGAAGAGGTTGGGGTGGATGGCGTAGAAACTGCGCTTCACATCCTTTCTCCATGATCCCAATCTTTCCCTTACCAATTACCTTGTGATGAGATCGTTTTTGTAATTTTTTTTTTATGGATAAGAATACACTTTCTATCTAAACTTTTACGGCAACATTGATGATAAGTCCTTAAAGTGCACGGAAAAGGGAAATTTGGACATGACAAATAGGCGTACTCCATCTGCTGAGCCTCGTGTGAAATGATCAAAAGCTCCAGAACAGCTACAGCTTTTGTCAACTCGACCAAGTAGTTCATGACCGTAGTCGTTCCCTAACCTTAACTAAATGGTTAAATTAAGTGGTTACGGTTAGGTTTGCAAGGCATTGAAGAAACAATGTCATACCGCCGATAGGAGGGCCAAACCAGAAAACATTCATATGGCTTGTTTTGAAAAGGCAATGTCAAAAGACCTATATTGATGTGAGGATTTGTTGGTTTTGTTTTAAATTAAAATGTTTTCACATTTGACCTCAAGTATTCAACAAATCAGAAGATGGGAGTCGGCAAGAGGTGCTCAGTTCAACTTCAAAATATAGCTCCACTTGACACTATAATATAAACCACTTGTCATAGGTCACTGATTAGTCCAGGGTCCAGACTCGATTCTCAGTCAATGTTTCCGAGATTATTATATCATGGGTTTAATGGAGGTTGTGAGATTTAGGCTAATATTTGTAACTAGTGATTGCCAAATTCACACTGTTCCCATTTCAGTGTAGTTTAATACCTTTTAATACCTGTATTTACCACCAGAACTAGCTAGCTAACAACAACTCAACTCTTCTGAATCAAATCCAGTGGGTGAAACTTCAGGTTACGATGCAAATTCTGACTGCGGCCTTAATAAACTGCTGTCGTTGTCACTCATTCTGAGTCACAGCTGGATCACACATGCTCATATCCCCCCAAAATTGCTTCCTCTCTGTGTGTCCTGGTAAAAAAAGAAAAAACGCAGCTAGAACCAGTTTGCTGAAGCCTCAGTGCACTTCGCTCACCAGATGTCACCCTCCCCTCGGCAAACACTTGGACCAGACTCTCACCTGCATGTAGTGACATGACCAGTCAGTGACAGTGACATAATGTGGCACCTAGAGAAACAGACAGAGAATGAGGGCTAGGAAGTGACAGACAGAGAGACAGACAGAGAAACAGACACATATGTTCCACCAGCGAGAGGCCGGACATCTCACTGCGGAGGGCTGTTGTTCTGTATGTTGGGCTGAGGAGAGTGCGAACAATGCAATGCAGCGTAGACAAGGAGGGCAACAGCAGAACCGTGTAACCCCTGAAGGACCAGCCGGGGAATGCTGATGAAACTCTTCTTCCTCTCCTCCATGACTTTGGGAGAAGTTGGCAACAGCACAAGCTTAAACTCGCAGTGCATGTCGGCTGCAGTGAAATATGTTGCATGAGTGACTGCATGAAGTTCAACTAACTATAGTTTAGGGATGAAAAGACAGCGATTGCTTGAATGAATCAACTTCATTTGCGAGCTTTGTGATCCATTTGACTCATCCTGTACACACTACAGGACTTTCTCTTTTTTGTTACAACTTTTCCGTCCTTTTTTTTATGTTTACTGAATTTAAAGTCCAACTGAACTTAAATCTACCACAGGATGTTTACAGATGTTCTCTGTAAATCACACAAAAATCTGTACCAGAAATGAAATCATTTATATTTTATATTTTTGGTTTTATGTTTGTCCAGTCTGTTCAGTGAGAATGCTGTTGTTACATTGTCTACGTAGACATAAATCATTTGCATATAACCAAACAAACCATTTCATTTGAAATGTATTTGCATGAAGAAGCGATCGTCACTGCCTGCTGCATAAAACAGTTTAAAGATGATTAACTATGGAAAATATAAACAAACACTGATAAACACAACCCAAAAAGAAGCAGACTTTGAACCACAACCCAAAATAGCTTTCTAACTTATGTGTCCTTGTTCTACTACGAGCATAGAGACGTGTGTGGTTACACCTCGCTGAACAGTTGGATAGCTGATTAGCTGGTCAGCTATAGGGCATTGAACAGCTTAAAAAACGTACCTGCAAATGTCAACATCAGCCAGTTTGGATGCTAAATGGTGTTGTCCTTGTCTCATTGCTAACACAACACGTGTCTGTCCTGAGCTTGTAAGCTACATTTAATGCATGTGTGTGTTTACATTGTCTCTCCATGCCCCTGCCAGCTCAGCTGTCAGTCAACCATGGACTCTGGCCACGCTAGCAGGGAGGCTCTAGGTATTGCACGCCGGCTCGTCCACCCCTTTGGTTTAGACTGAATATCTCAACAGTAGCTGGATGGACTGCCATGAAATTTTGTACAGATATCCACGATGACCAGATGATTAATCATGAAGACTTTGGTGAGCTACTGACTTTTCCATGAGTGTGACGTTTGTGGTTTTGTAGTGAAATGTTTAGACAACTCATGGATGGATTGTCATGAAATTTGGTGCACACGTTCCCCTCAAGAGGAATTGTAATAATTTTAATGATAACTTTGTAATAATAACTGTGTATCTAGAACCACCATCTGGTCAATATTTCAGTTTGTCTGCACTTTATGTTTAGTGCTAAATAGCAAATTATAGCATGCTATAACATGTCTGAACTTGGAAACGTCTGAACAAAGACGATGAACAGGGAACATAGTCAGTTCATCATTGGGAGCATGCTAGCATTAGCATTTAGCTCAAAGCACCAGCTGTGCCAGCAGAGCTGCTAGCATCATATTCAGTTCTCCCTTCTTCTCACCACTTCTACTACTACCTCCTCTACTCTTCAGTGTTATCCCAACTCTTCTTGGCCTCTAGGTATTAATTTCCTTTATAGTTTTTCTCTCTATCACTCTGTGTGGTTGGATGTTTTTTTTTTTGTAGTTGAGATAAGGAGGCCAGTGTGATCTCATGTCTTGCAACATCAGACAGCAGAGTATTGAGGGGCCAGTACCGTGTCCTGATGGACTGCTGAGCCACATAAATCAAACACATGCACACACAAGGACAGAAAGAAAGAGATTAAAAAGATATCAGTAAGAGATTGACTACCCTGTCGCCTTGTAAAATATAACTGCCAAAAGGTTAAAAAAAAAACATAGGCCTACTACTGTATACACGTACCTGTGCAATAGTCTGGTATCAAAAATCCTTGTGCAGACCTTGAGTGAGTAAACCCTCGCTTTGAGAGCGACACACACACCCACAATTTATGGTGTAGTTTACTAGCTGAACATCATTCTTGAGATTGACTTGTGGACTTAACCTTAGAGTAATATCAAAAACGATGTGTCCACAAATTTTGCTCCTACATTATTGTGTGCCTCAAGGTTTATCACATCTTAGGAAATCTCATCAGGCAAAGCAATTTGTATTTAACTGGATGTGCATTATTTGGAGATTGCCATATCCACTAAATAGAGATTAAAATGAGATTTACAAATGAATGTTGCTGATAAAATGTTTTTTGTAATTTTCTCGGATGTTTAATCCACAAGGTCACTGCCTACCCCCTGTGTCACCCGTATTAATTCTGTAATTCACATTCCTCCCCCACCATTTATTTGCAATTTTATATCAGATCCACTACCTACTCCAGTCATTATCTTTTACAGGACATAGATTACGAACAGCTTTGAAATTTAATATGTGTTCTTAAATACTATGTTTATGAACATTTCTAAGGTATTAAATTGTGATTTTTGTGCCCCTCCCACTGCTGCACCAAACACCTCTGGTGTCTTTATGCACATTGCCTCTACAATGATTTCTATTTTGGTAAGAATTGATTTTCATCTGTGATAACAAATGTTCTTTGTTGAGATATCAACCCACCCTCCCATTTTCATTTACCACATCTGATGTAGCAAAGATTGGATTCTGTTGCCAAATGGTTTAGTTAATGATTTCATTCTTGTTCTTCATTGAGATATCAAACCCCAGCCTCTCCTTTTCATTGTAGCAAAGGAGATTACACTCTGTTGCCAAATAATTTCATACTTGTTTAATAGATCAGACTGAATGTCATGTTAGATAAAGAGATGTCAATCCTTTAAGTCTCAGATGTTTTTATACGTGTACATGCAGTAGAGGATTTGTGCTACGCTATTGCTTGAAATTTTCATTCCCTTTTTAGGCATTTGAAAAAGCTTTGGCAGGCAGCTAATTTCAATGATACACCTTTACAATGCATTGAATGCTATGCTGTATGCGAAATATGCAATGCAATGCAAGCTTTTCTTTAAGTTAGTAAAGTGGATATGACGTGAGATGAGCATAAGACACGAGAACGTCAGCGTCAGTATGTGGAAACATTAGAATCATTTAAAATGTCTCATCAATAACAAATTATATAACATATTATTTAGTCTTTAAACCTGTTTTAAAAAGATTTAATCAGCTTGTTCGTTAGAGATTACACTTCTACACCATAATTTGTGCTGGGGTATTTTTGAACTACATGTGTTTCATTTTGTAGGATTTTTTTAAGGAATGCTAAATATTAGGCTAAAGATTGCGATTTATGATTATTGGCCATCACCCATTATTAAGTAATATAGTTACCGTTAAAATCCTGTCTGTAATCTATAAACTCTTTATAATACTTTTGAACTTAATTAATTGATCAATTTTTTAATCAAGTTTTATTTTATAGCAAGCTCACTATTCATTTTAGTTCAAGGAGACGTGAGAGAAAATATTCTGTAGTGTTCTGTGAGTGTAAAATTAGCTTGTCATCACAAGTGGTTTCATTAACTTAATGCAGCAACTTGCTCAGCTGACAGTTTTATCAGTGATGTTAGCCATTAATTTAAATTCAGTCAGCCTCTTTTTTTCTCTCAGTTTTGTTGATGTTATGTGCTGTATGCCATTTTGGCTACTCTTTTATAGTAATTTGAGTGTGGATTTGTATAATCCTGGCACTATCAAGAAGGCTCCATTTCGGTTTAGTTTTCAATTACCAGCTAATTGGGATAGTCCAGGGGGCCTATGAACAGCTTTACCGTGATCGCAAATAAACTGTAATGCCAAAGCCAACTGTAACGAGACAATCTGAAAAGCTCCGTTTTCAATAAAGTGTAATTTCTAAATTGCATTTGCGACTATAAATTAAAGAAATGAGTTGCTGAATGGTTGGTTTGTAGATTTTGGCTCATTGTGCGAAAGAAAAATGGAGCATAGGTGTTTTCACAATCTGAATATCTCCCTTTCCAGGTTTGGTCCAGTAAGGGCAGAGTGCTACAGTAGACATTAGTGTTTGCTTTGCTGAAAGCTTCAGAGTGCAAGCTGCATAATGTCATTACTGATTCAGTCAGCAGAGGGGGTTGTCAGGAAGGATGGAGGGATTGGAGGAGGAGGGTGCAAAAAAAAAAATCTCAGCTAAAATTAAAAAAATGCCACAAAATGAAATAAAGATGAGTGCTCCACTGAGCCACAGACTGAATATAAAAGACAATCCTGTGAAATATACATGGCTGGAAGGAGAGTTGAGCAGAATGCTAAGCACCAAACTATACCTGTAACCTACAATACCGGCCCTGATCCTGAGCCCGTTGATCATCCAAGAACATTTAGGGATTAAGCCAACCGCTGCGATCTGTCCAATGTTGCTCACCTAGGCAACAAGAGACAGGAAGACACAGAGAGGAAGAAACCATCTCCCATATTTAATAAGATTTGGTGTTATTTTTCCCTGTCTGTAATGCCTTTATTATTGCAGAGTGGCTTAGCTTAGTGAAAGGTATTGATTGTGAGCCAGAGCCCCAACTGGGACTGAAGAGAAGCAAACTAGAGATGGAGGGTGTGGGCTGTTACCAGCAGGTGATTTGTATGTGTTTAAAAAAACATGTTCTTTCCCCCCTCGTGTAAGGTGTTATTTTCCAGTGTACTTTACTCAAACGAAACGAAATGCAATTTGAATAAATCAAAGCAGCCATACTTCAGTTCCTGACATTTTTTGTAACAAGACCTGGCATGTAGAGACAATCTAACAGTAACAGTCAGTGTGTGGTGCATAGGGCAACATGACCAGTGAATGCTAGAAAAATACACCTGCTGTACCTGTAATATCATCAGGAAGAGGCAGCCTGAGAGAGAAAGACAAAACAGGGACAGTGACTCTTTTATTTTAGTTAATTTAAGTATTAACGAAAAGAGAGACATTGGACACATGTTCCATATTGATTTGGCAGTGTAGATAATGCTCATAGTTTAGTGATGCTTAATTCAGAGCTGTTCTACTGCTCATTTAATCCCACATAGGACCACATGTACTACAGTTGGATATTTAATTGTTTTGTCTTTGTCTTTCCAGAAAACCATGAGCAAAAATAATGAATTGGAGAAAGAAAAAAGCTAGAAGGGAAAGATATATGGAGATGATGAGTGAGTGATTGTGTTCGTGCTCCTATTCTTAGCCTGGCAGTGGGGAAGCAGGACTAATGATGCTTCCTGACCTTAATGCCTAGCACTCAAGGTCACCCCTCCACTGATGCATCCTGGGCAAGGTGTCCTGGACCGCTGAGGAGCACTGCCAGATTGAGTCTGTTGTTGTTGTGGTTTTCTGTGACTTTGCCCCAGAATCACTGTTCTTCCTGAAAGAATAACAGATACAATCACAAAACAAGCAATTTATTCAGCAGTGCAGTTCTGAAAGAAACTACCAGTACTTGTTATACAAGTTATGCTCTTATAATTTCACTCTAATGCTAATGGAAAAATAATGTAAGAAAAAGGATGCAGGATTTTCTCAGAGACCGAGGAAGTTGTGATTTAACTACCTGGCTAGCTTTGCTTTTTTTTTGGCATGGTAGCAACATAAAAACTTCCTCCAAATGGTTAGGCAAATCCAGCAGTCAATTAATGTTTCGAGCTCTCTAGCACCACTGCCTTTACTGCTGAGTTCAACTGAACACATATACACCAATTGCTAAAGCAGATACGCTGAAGGTAGTCTATATGAATGTGGAGGTTTTTCAGTCTCAAAGCACTAGTGTGAAATTAATTAGCAGCATTTGAGAAAAAATAACATTAACATAATGTTATGGTTTCTGTCTCCTCTTTCCAGTCTGGATGTCAAAGAGCTGTATGGAGTAGCTCGTTAAAAGAGTTTTAAGAGATATGTGGAGCGGCGGCTCACCACCGACCCCATGTAGGCAGACCGTTCAGTCCTTAGGTTTCACTGGTCAGTCCCTTATTGTCAATTTAATGAAGATTTCTAAAAGTAGAATTGATTTCATGAAAGCGAGGCTTGTGGCTTTTACTTCTAATTTTTTTACCCAAGTTTCAGTTTGTTATTGGAGCAGCAGAAAAGACGTCTAGCCATCTGTTGAAACTGGACACATTTTCGTTAACGTTTTTTAGATTATAACCTTTATTAACTTTATTTTCAATGTGTAAAAGTTTCTAGAGAATCTAGAACCTAATATAGAATCTTTCAAAACAAAATGACAAAGTGCTTGACAAATTAAAACAAGTAGTAAAAGTTTAAAACAAAAAAAACATCCAAAAGGTAAGATATGAAACAAGATTAATAAATAATATAAATCATTTCAACAAATGCCATCAGTTAAGAAAAATCCATAAGATAAAAGTGAGTTTTAAGAAGAGATTTAAAAGAGGATACTGAGTTTGCCTGCCTATATGGCCAGATTACAACAAACATGAATATGCAAATAATGCCTTTTTTAATTGATAAATTAGAAACAGGTTGTGTTTGTACAACATTCCCAGAATGTTTCTCTCACCTGTCTTCGAAGAGGAGAAAGTGCATAAAGAGATAAAGAGAAAAGGGATTTAAAAAAAAGACAAAACGAAAGACAAAAGGAGACGGGGAATAGGAATAAGAAGCCAACGCAGAGGAAGATGCAACCGGGAGGAAGGCTAAATGTTGACTAGAGGGAGGGAGAGTCAGCCTGTCTCACTTGCTTGGATCATTAATTTGTGTTCTAATTAGCAGGAATGCCACAGTTGGAATGTGATGCCTGCGTAAGGACGAGGGGTGTGTGTTTGTGTGTGTGTGTCCTGTGTCTGTGACCTGCCCTGGCTCCAAGTCTCCTGGCTTGTTAGAAATGACAGATTGACGCTCTCCTGAACCCCCCACCCACCAGGCCCACCCCACTCCCCAACCCAACCCACCCATCTGCTCTGGAAACAAGCCAGATCCTTAGACCCGTCTTGTGTTTACACCGTGTGGGCGTTTGCGCGTGTCAGTCAGTTCATTTTTGTCGCTGTAGGTCTGGTTGGACCAGTGGGGGAGCTCAAGAGATTTCTAGTCACACTTTTGTTGCAGCCATCACTTTTGAATGCCAAGGCCAAGCTGGTTTTGTTTTGTTGCCTTTTAAGCACATATTGTCCAAACTGAGGCTGTGCTACACAAAACACAATATCACTGACATCTTTCAGTAAATCAAGTTTGTTTGCACATTATGAGTCCCTGGATTCAAACTCAGAAAAGACCAGTTGCCAGCCGAGTGAAACTATGAATTTAGCTGAAACTGGTTAAGATTTACACCCACTAACTGTCAAAAGAGTTCCGTGAAAGCTCTGGAATTGACTTCATAGGTCACTATTCATTTCCTGTGTTTTCTCTCTCATTGTGGATAAACTGCTTCAGCCAAGCTTTTCATCAGCTGTCCCCTGATTTTCAAACACCCAGACAGTGCAGCGAACCCAGCCTCCCCAGGGCCTGAAAATATTCATTTAGATAGTGCCAATATCCAATCTTCCAATACATTTCTTCTGGACATAAAAAACGAGGGAGAGAAATGTATCAGTGTTGATATCCTTTGGTCAGTGACATCACATTTATAAAGGATGTGCGTGTGTGTGTGCGTGGGCTCTGGCATGTGCTTCAGTGTGTGTTTACTAAAGCTATTCAGCATCTAGCCCAGGGACAGAGGAGAGATGCCCCACATGGTAATTGAACCACAGATCCTGCTGGACTATTAGTTACAAGTCTTGGTCTGTCCAGAGCGTTTAATCGCTGTTGAGTCAACACAAGCAGTGTGAATGAGAGCAGGTCAGTAATACTGTACAAATGTAGCTATCATAGCAGTGCCACAATTTTACTTTATACAAATCTTCTGCTACCTGTTCTCTTTACCTGAAACTGTTAGAGGTTGTTTTTTTGTAGAAGTCACACCAGGGTTGGCTAATGTGGCAATGTGATAATAACCTTTGGAAACCACCAGAGATTTTACCTTATCGTTTGTACAGAAAGATCCATTTAAAGGATGAATTGGATTTATTACGACATGATTATAATTGTTTTTGTAGGTTTGGCCATCGTTTGCTATTGTTTTTGAGTACATTGTAGTTACTAAGATCTGTGTACACAGGGACATTGCTAAAAAGAAGTCAAGAAACGAGCACTCAGATGATTAGACAGGTTTTAAACTCAAAAGTAAAAGGAAGACGAACAGTAAAAATATTACTCAAAGTGTCTGTTGTCAGAGATCGACTTCTTGGTTTAACTTTAACCTACCTTGCTTGCTATAGCTGGGCACACAGTTTTCCTGTGTAATAAGGGATTAATTATTAAAATTCTACTTTTGGTTTTACCTCCAAATAAAGTGGTTTAGATAATATGGTTAAACTACCAGGTTCCCATATCTCTGCAGTAGAGCCAGACCAATGGCCAGACCAATATATCACCCAATATTAGCTTATTATAGATAGTATCGTATATGTTAGCTGATAAGTGAGAAAGAAATTGCAGTTTGGAAATGCCAAAGATATGTTTGATGCAAATTAGAAACAGTGGGTCAGTTTCATGGTTTGTCCAATAGAGAGCAATGACAGGTTTAATTTTCAACTGTAAAATGTCCTGCTCAGTATATATCTTGATCACAATTCTATAATAACCTAAATTAAGGGATACCTTTCAAAATGTTTGTGTTAATGTAAGAAAAAATGAATTATCATTCAAGATATAATTTTTAGATTCGTTAAACTCTACCTCTAAACAATATCCAAAGCTTCGAAAAAAGTTGTCATAACACAAATTATCTTTTATATCTCTGGACAATGTTGCGAATCAGTCAGCAGGACGGCTGTGGAATTATTGGATTTTCAAGATATTTGTTGAAATTCTATTTACAACAGCAACCAATAAATAAAATGCTCTGGAAAAAAAAGATTAAAATCTGGTATCTGTGGCTGTTTCAGGCCTGTAATAAGCTGAGCCGATCGTTTCATTGATTGGCTGGCCTAAATGCCAGTCTACCTACCTACCTGCTCCCACTCTTCCCATGCGCTCATTACGTATGAAAATGTGTTTTGTGGGAGTGGCTTCGGAGGGAGGGAAGAGGGTGACATTTTTTCGGTTTTCAATATCTTTCCTACCCTAGCTTTTATTGATTAGTGCTAGGCTTTAACAGGCTAGTTTTTTGATGCATTTTGTTACCTTGTGTCGTTATAATTGCTTTCATTGTCTTTTTAATATGTAAGTCGCTTTGGATAAAAGCGTCTGCTAAATGACTAAATATAAATGTAAATGTAGTCGATTGACAGATAAATAATCATCAATCAATTGATAATCGATTAATTGTTTTAGTAATTTTTCCTCTTTCCAGCTTGTCAATTGTGACAATTGGCAGATTTTTTGTCAATTTGTCTTACCTGATAATCAACAGAAAATCTTTAGGTTTTGCACTGTTGGTCAAAAAAAACAAGCAATTCGATGGCATCACCTTCAAGAAATTGTAATGGGCATTGGTGACATTTTATAGACCAAGCGATTAATCCAGAAAATAATCAGCAAATAAATCATAATGAAAATAAACATTAGCTGCGTCATCAAGTAATCTTATTTTCAAATATTTAATTCACTGGTTTTAACATTTAAAGAATAGGTGTCAGCATTATCACTGCATATGTGTATGAGTCTTATTAGCATCTCTCCATAGCATGCACAGATCTTTAAATGTATGCATGTGGGAATCTGCGGTCAAGGATGATGACGGTGTTGTTGACAGTGACCAAGTGATCAGCCACCAGGCAGCACTCTGCAGGTGAGATGACCTTAGCTAAAACAAAGCGACTTTCAGGTAGAGAGGGAGAGAAAGAGGAATACTGCTGTCCTCAGTAATGTTTTCGGGCTGATGGAAAGCCAGCGGGCTGGCAGAAAGGCGGCCCAGAGAGATATAGGCCTACTTACACCAGTGGATAGCATGACACAAATAACTGGAGTGGACACAATTGTCTGTGGAAAGACAATCCTGTGTTTCTCATTTCTGTTCATATCTACTTTGATATTGGGTCTTGGAGTGTGAAACCAAGTCGATTGATGGAAGGACACTGTCTCTGGAGGAGGGCGAGCGAAGAAGAAAGAGAGAGGGAAGTGTGTGAGGAGTGTGTGAATGAATAGTTCGGACGGTTCTGGATGAGTAGAGCGGCTGACAGCTTCTCTTTCTTTCTTTTTGCCTGTCCCGGCCTTTGTCTTTCCCACTCAAAATCTCAAAATATGATTAATACTTTTCAGCTCCTCTTCATCTCCAGATCGGATTTTCTGAAGTCCAGTACGCACTAAGCAGTCAGGTTGATTAGGTTTCTATCTAGAGCATACAACCCCCCAATCTTGTGGCTTGTCCTGAGGAACAGAATGAGAGCAGGACCGCTGGTCAGCACTCTGGTTTTCTGCATCCAGATGGTGGATGTGAAAGATCCCAGTTAGGGGTCCCAATGCTGCGTCCTTGAAGCCGGGTGATTTATACACTGGCAAAGGCATCCAAAAGGCAGGAAAGGAGAAAACTTACTATACATTGTGTGCCCGAATGTGTTGTCATTTCCAGTTCCTTTTAATCAAATTACTCTCAAAGTATAACGTCATGCTGGAGCTAATCCTGTGCTTTCTATGCAAATAATTCTACAGAAGCCTTGTGGCTTCAGCCTCAGTAGCAGGTGTGTGTTTTCGTGTGTGTGCATAACCTTGACGTGAACAGGGGAATGTCGCCGTGCCCTGCTGCCAGCATCTCTGAGGGTTATTTTTCATTGGCACCTCCCACTGTTTTCTCTCCAATTAACTCTCCCAACAGACCCGGTGAAGACAATCTGCCCCAAGCCGGAGAGCCATGTTTGAGCTTTGCCCCCGCTCATCCCCACTCAGCCCCACTCGGCTGAGGCCCCAAACGCATAGAGAGCATCCTTCACAGCAGGGAAGGAGCAGACGTGGAAACGCTTAGTCTTTTCATCTTTGTCTAATCATACTATTACATATACAATGTCAGCTGACTCCCCAAATCAATGAGAGAGACTGGGTCTGGCAGCTAGATGAAAGGAAAGTAGGAAGGAAGGAAGAATGGAGGGATGGAATAAAGGATGTGGGATGGAAGAAAATGAGTAAGGAATTATCATGGCCTAGTCACAGTTTCTGTAATGTGGACATGGATTGGTGGAGGGACAGATGATGGATGCATGCAGGAAAATAAGGGAAGATGAAATAAGTGAAGGAAGAACTGAAAGCTGAGGACATGAAGAAAGAAAGGGATGATGGGTGAAAGACATTTGGAAAGGAAAGATGGTGGAAGGTATCAGAAGGTTTTGGTAACTCTAGTCATGTCATAGTCACTGGTGGGTGAATGGATGGATGGAGCGGTGCAGAAATAAAAGGACACCAGGAAAGAGGAAATGAACAAAAGAAGGACTCAACTATAGCACCTTTCATATAAACATGTAGCTCAAAGTACTTTCCATAGTAAAATTAAGCAACATAAACAAAAAACAACAAAGCAAAAAAAACAAAAAAGATGTTTTAATGACCTTGTTAAAATGAGAAATAAAATTTTAATCAGTCTAAAATCACCCAGATTTGTGATGTTCGTTTTAATCTCTTTGCTTAATCATCAAGTGTTGGGTGGAGTCTTTCTCTTGCAGCTTTTGGTCCTATTAAAAGAATCTCAGTTTTTTTTCTTCATGTAGCTTTAAAAAGTGTATACCCATCCATATATTAATGCCAGAGAGACAGGCAATGAGAGCATGCAGTGCATTGGGGTTATTTGGCGAGACAGAGATGTACAATTGGGTGTCATCAGCATAAAAATGGTAGTTGACATGGTGATGGATAATAAAAACAATATTGGGCTGAGAATGCTTCCTTGAGGAATGCCATAATCAGTACTCTGAGTTTCAGCATCATGAGCAAGCAGGCTGACAAAAAGCTGTCTATCAGTTAAATATGATTGAAACTAAGCCAAAACACTGTCAGAGAGACCCACCTATTTCTGTCAATTAATTTAAAGTTTGTGGTCGATTGTGTCGAATGCTGCGCTCAGGGATAAGAGAAGACGTACAGCCACTTTGTTGGCATCCACAATCATTCTCAGGTCAGTTACAACATTCTGTAGTGCTGTCTCTGTGCTGTGGTTCGCTTGATAACCAGATTAGTCTAGTTGTTGATTAAAGACAATTTTCTCTAAAAGCTTACCAAGGAAAGGTAGATTAGCAGTGGGTCTGTAATTTCTTAGTTCAGAGGGATCTTAACACTCTTGAAAGCTGTGGGGAAGATACCTAAATTAAGAGAGGAGTTTATTTTAATTGTTTTTTCTTGGGAGAGGCTATGGAAGCAGGATTTAAAGAGTCTAGTTCTGATATTATATCAAAGGATGACATTGTAGATGGAGGATGACTGGCAGGAAGATCCCAGAGATTTTGAGTGTCTGCATTTACAATGCTTGTTCTAATAGAGGCTATTTTTTTTCTTTAAAAAATGAAGCAAATTCGCATCTAAGAGTTGATGGGTTACCATAAAGACCGAGAGCAGGTGATGGATTTAGAAGACAATTGTGTCAATTGTGGAAAAAAGCACCTTGTGATTATTTTGCTTTTTTTCTGAGATAATCTTTGAGAAATGGGCTTGTCTTTCTTTTCTGGCTTCATTATTGTAAATTTTAACTTGATCTTTAAAAATGTCAAGGTGAACATGCAGTTTGCTTTTCATCCATCATCTCTCAGCTCTTTGAGCTCAAGTTATTTTCTGTTGAAAAATTGTAGGTTTGCTCTGGTGATTTGCGAATTGATTGCCTTGTTTTTGTTTGTGCAGGAGCAACTGTATCTAATATGAATCTTAATTTAACATTAAAATTGTCCACAAGGTTATCACTAAGTGTTGGATGGAGGAAAGGTGTTCACCAGATTTAAAAATTTGTCAATAACTTCATTGTTAATATTACTTTTCACAACAACAGTCTCTGGACGGTCATGGGATTCAGAGAGAGTGGTGTTAAAAAAGACAGAAATGATAAGAGAAAGGATGAAATGTCAACATCAAGATATCTTAGATATCAAGATATTTCCATGAACGTGTGTGGCACTCTGTACATGCTGAATAAGACTGAGACTAGCAACAAGATCCAAACAATTCAAAACCCTTGAATCAGTGTAGTTGTTGACAAGAATATTAAAATCACAAATTATTTTTATCATGACTTGTAAGAACAATGGACATAAAATCATGAAACTCAGTTAAGAGGTTGCTTGGGCGGCTGATACACACTCACAATGAGACAGGATGTTGTGCTGTGATAACCATTGCTATGTAATTAAATATTAGAAAATTGCCAAAAGAGTGTTGAGTGCAGGTAAAATTACTAGAGAAAATAGTGGCAATCCCACCCCCTCTTTATTTTGTCTAGTGGAGTATAAAAAGGTGAAATTAGTAGGTGAAGACAAAGTAGCTGAAGCAGTTGAACTAAGTCAGGCTTTAGTTAAAAATAAAGTGACTGAACTACGACTGGTTCTTACATGACATAGATATCATTCTTTTGATGGTTTACATGGCTACAGTGGGAGATCAATATTGTAGACTAATAGTCGTTTACCTTCTCTGTTGAGATGAAGTCCATCCCATGCAAATAGGTCCTGTTTTTTCCAAAAACATTGAAGTGATCCACAAATGGAATGCTCATTGCACAGGTCAGTCCTTTCAGCCAGAAATGCAACTGGTGCCTACGGCTGAATTTCTCATGTCCGGAAATAACACACTGTCTGCCAGACTCCAGGACATTATCAATCAGAGTTTTAAAGTTATCCTTCAGCTTTTCGGACTGTTGAAGGTTGATGTCATTAGAGCCAACATGTGGGACCACTGAGGATGCAGAAGGGTTATCCCGCAGCAGTTCATGGAGAATGAGGTTAATGTGGAGCACCTAAGCACCAGGATAACAAAATGTTTCTGTGGTAGATTTGCCAGACCATGGATGAGCGACAGGAGGTGGACTCGTCCAGAGCGTCCTCTTGGGGCCGTCTTGCCACAGAGGGAAACGCAGTCCTGGAGTGCACCTCAGTAGTCCGCCTGTTTCGCCTTGGTGGACGAATCTGGGAGGGCGTAGCTGGCAGCAGGGATAGCGGTGGAGGGCTGGATGTAGTAGCCGCATGAACAGTGGCGGCAGTAGGTGGGACACCTGTAGTGATGACCGAAGGCACGGGAGTAGCGTCCGCACAGGAGCCTGATCAAGGCAGCAAGGGACTGGGCAAAGTGTCAGCAGCCACAGACGTGGCCACAGCAGCGGGACAGCTTAGGCCTACGTTGGCAGCAGCCATCAGCGGCAGTCAGGACACAGCATGGCAGGGAATGGGAACCTCTCAAAAGGAAAAGCCGATAAAAGGACCAAGGCATGAGATGCGTAAGAACAAGATAAAACGTAAAAACTAAATAAAAGTGGTCATAAAATGATTAAGATCACTAAAACCATGTTTAAAACCACAATTGAAATCGACTATGAGCCTACTGTCAAAATTTGCAGCTGTCAACGTGGAGGCGGAAGGATGGCGAGATGAGAAAATTAGGGGAGAAAGTAAGGGTGGAAGGAAGTTAGAGGGATGAAAGAAGTTACGGAAGAAACAATCGGAAACAAGTTGTAATTCTAGTTATGAATGAATGAAAGGATGGAGAAAGCTTGAATGACAGAGGATAGGAGGAGATAAAGGAAGGAAGAATGGGGAATAAGAAAATGAATAAAGAGAAAGAACTGAGGGGATGAATTGAGGAAAATGGATGGAAGAAATTAGGGAAAGATGGACAGAAGTTTTAGGACCCAGTTATAACTTTGTTCTTGTAGTCATGGATTGGTGGGTGAATGAATGGAAGGAGGGAGAAAACGAAGGAAGAAGGAAATAACAGAAGGAAGGGTGGAGAGATTGAGGAAATTTGGAGGATGAATTAAGGAGGACGTATCAGTAGCTAGTCACATAGTCGAATATGGATGGACCAATGGAAGGAAGGAGCTGTAGGAGGAACTAAATGTTATGGTTATAGTAATAATGTTATAGTCGTGGATGGTTGGAAGGATGAAGACATGGAAGGATGCAAGAAAGAGGAAACAAAGAAAGGATGAGGACATTAAGGAAGACAGGGAAAAATGGGATGGGAAACAGATTAAAGATGGATTGGAATAAAAGAAAGATGGAGGAATTGAGGGGTGAAGGAAGACACAAATAAAGGCAGATTGAAATGAAATGAAATGGGTTGTAGGCAGTGGGACCGCAGGTGGCTGGAAAAAAAGGGAAGCGAATGGAAGGAAAAAGAGCAGGTCTTTATTATGGTGAGTAACTTTGACACGCTCGTGTTGCGCCCAGTGCCAGTCCATCCGTCATCCAGCTCTCCTACTGATGAGCACTGGAAACAAATCTGAGGAAGCCAGGGTTTATTTTGCCGCCTGGGTGACTTGTCGGAGTCGTCACAGGCCCATGTGTCCCTGTATCCCTCCCCAACTGACGTCTCCCAGGCTTAGTTTCACCCGCTGGGAATCTCTGCCTCTCTTCTCCCTCCTTCCTTACATCTCGTCTATTCATTATGCAGATCTTTTTTTTTTCTTTGCCAGTCCCTTGTGTTTATTTGATTCTTTATTTTTTTCAAATGTTTCTGCTGTTTATCTGTTTGCAGAGCGAGAGTGTATATGCGCTTGATAGGTTGCGAAATACAGAGGGCATCAATCACTGTCACTTAGCTGCTCAACATGTCGCTCATGCTGCCAGAGCCAGAGTACCCTTCACCTCCTCCTTTCTTGCTTAGTCTAACCTCAATGAATTTCAAAGTCTTTCAATACATAAATCTATGAGAGAGAGTGAGAGAAGAGGGTGGGAGGGTTGTGGGTGATGAGGACAAGCACTTTTTTGCTATTGCAATCTGAGTCAAATATATGTTTACACGTTTACAAATGAGAAATCCAGGAGCGCGACGTCAGTTTTCATATTCCCCCCACGCCCATGGCAGCCTGCTGGGTGCTGTGGCCCCCTCTGGTAACAGACTTCTGGAATAGTTATTTAGATGAATGATTAAAGTTAAGGCACAGCCAGCAAGAGTCTCACCACTCTTGTTTAAGGAAGAATGGGATAGCTGTCATCTTTTGATGCATTGCCTGCCATCCCGCATGCAAACGAGACACCCTCACTCAACCAATGCCTCCCTGCTCCTTCGTCCCTCCCTGCCTCTCCAGTGGGTCCCCAAAGAGTGGCCTCCGTGGTGATTGATCAGGTGCCACGGCATCACTGGAGACATGTGGGAAGTCTGCCCACCCGGCCAGCCAGGCAAAATCACTGCGGCATGCTGATCTGATGTGATCAGTAAGATAGGAGGAACAAGGGAGGACTACTCCACACAGTTGATCTATGGCCACTGAAGTCAGGCTCCTGAGAGCAAAATCTTCTAATGACTTTATAGATAAAGCATACTGCAGTTTGTTTTCACTCCCTCCCTTGTCTACCTTTCGGCAGACAGCATACAGATTTTAGAGAAATGCAGGATATGAGACATTAGCTGTGTTTTCTCAGTTCGTTTTGTAACTGATTTTAAAAAACTGATTATATAGTTAGGGCAAATACTAAAATATATTTTTCTTTCAAGTTCTGAGAATCAAATAGTTCACCTAGCCACAATTTGTGATTGTTTTTAATAAATGTTTCTATTTTGTAGTTGTTTTTTTAAATAAGTTAATATTCCAGTTGTTTCTTAGTTTAATCATTAATGCTGATATAATGTTGATATTCCACGTTAATACCACATAATGACCAAGGAGGATATTCAAACAAAATGAGCAACCATAACCTCATTGTTACACATCATCTTACTCTAAACACATTCTGTGCAGCATAGGAGTTAACCGTTATTGACGTTCCTGAGGTCATGTGTACTCATTTCCAATTTTATAGGATATCCATATGAGTCTTACTTTCAAAGGCCAAGATAGACGGTCAACATTTTCAGGAATCAGTGCCTATAAACCCTGGCATCCCCTTAATTACATACAGCATACCTGCCCCTGCTCGCTTTCTCGACACATTTTCATAATGTCTCAACAAAGAAAGTATACATTAAAAAGTGAAATGAAATAAATGTTAATAATTATAGAGTTGTAGTGCACAAACAGAACGTCAGACTTACATCAGTTCCACTTCCTGGCAGTTTTACATTTCTGCAAAGCCTTAATGTTCACAAAGATTTCCTCTTAAGACTTTTTCTAACTGCATTGCAGGAAGAATGGTGGATTCAGCGACAGGTCGTTGTTAATCTGTCATTTGGTTGCACAGCTGGCTTAAAGGTTTGTGGAATAAAGCTAATTGTTTTATGCAGTGGTTTTATACATGTCTGCTTTTGGCTTGTATGAGATTTTTGCCTGACTTCCCCCCAGTCAGGTGGGTCCTCTGCAGATCTCATTGTATCATGGTACCTGGTTGTAGCCTTAGTACAATACCTGTCCTTCAATGAGGGCAGTGTGGCTAATACCACTGATATATTATGCTTTGTGGAATTAACATAGGCATTACTGTATGCCCTGAGGACAGCAATCCAGCCACAAAGTGTAAGCTGCTGTTTTGCTGCTATCATTATCCCTCATATTGACTAATAGTAATGATCTTTTTAAAGGATTGTTGCTATATTTAAATATTTTTGTGGGACTGTAGCAGTCCTAAGGTTTTGTTTAGGCTGTTTCATTTAGGTTTCATCGTGTGATGTATAATGAACAAGTGTCTTCACTGATTAGGCTGTGGCAGCATTGTTTAAACGCACATGAATAAAAAACTCCCACACACAATGTTCGCACTGATGCCCAATGTGTTAAGCATGTTATGCTTATTTGGCAGTGGTTCGTAATCCCCTGGGTTAATATCTTACATAGTTCCATAATCCCACTTTGTTTTACAAAAAGTGGTGTTAGCTCAGTTAATCTATGTGAGTATATAGCATTTTTTTATTCCCCTGTGCTGTAGAGGCAGTATTTCAGTATTTTTTTCCAAAAATGAGGGGAAAACAATTATTTTCATCATACCGTCAGTTTTTGGTTGTGGCCTTCTTCTTTAATGTGATTCCAGTGTGCACTGAGGTTGGCATCCAGCAGAGACTCCAGGAAGTTACCGCTCCCAGCCGAGAAATAGTCCAGTATATAAAAACCACAACTTGTTGATTTTATTTGCTCTTTTTGTACGGATTAAACAAATGGGATATAACGTGTTAATTAGTGAGTTACAAAGTTGCTGGTAGGTCGATTTTGTTACCGTCACACAGTCGGGCTAGTTGTTTTCCCCTGTTTCCTATAATAGTGCAATTGTGCTAAGATAAGCTAACCAGCTAATTTGAGAGTGATTTCGACCTTCTCATCTCGGCAAGAAAGCAAATAGGCCTATTTCCCAAAATGGCGAACTATTGCTTTAAATGCATGACTGTCTTTGTACATGATACACTGCAAATGTATACACTGCAGAATATTATGGTGTTCTTTTTGACTTTTAGAAAGGTGGTAGATTTGCTTTGTGATAGTAAAGGTAAAGTTAGGAAGATAAACCCTTTATAACTGTGGTATATTGACTCCTGACCTGTCCAACCTCTAATGACCTTTTCTTTCTTTCTTTCTTTCTTTCTTTCTTTTTTTCTTTCTTTCTTTCTTTCTTTCTTTCTTTCTTCACTTGATGCTTGATCCAAACAACACTTTGATATAGATACATGCTACAAGATGTTGACCTATGCAGAAAGTACAGATTCTTCTTTGTGAAACTTTTGCTCATGATCAACCAGAATACTTTTTACATGTTGCCTGATACATGCGGGAAAGACTTCATCCCTTTTTTAACTAAAAATTATATCAGAGCTGAGCTGGTCTTTTTGAAACAATATTACAGATATTACTTCTCAAGAAACCTCTGATTATTCTCTGTGGGGTGAAGTGATTCTCATTTTTGGCTTATTGCACTCATAATCTCACTGTGTGTCGTATATATATTGTCTTTTTACCTTTTCTCTCTTTCTTTGCAATTTCTTTTCATATTGTCTTACAGACCTCTCTGATTTCTCTACACTAGTTCTCTTATTCGTTTTCTTCTTCTCCCTTACTGTGTTATCTGTCTCGGCTCCATTTCCTTGCTCCCTGATACTCCCTGACTCAGTAGCTTTCATTTTCATGATAATCCAGCGACACCACTGGACTGCGAAATCGCTTTTACTGCCTTTTCTTTTTCTCCTTTTTCCTCTCTCTCTCTCTCCATTTCCCCCCTACTGGTTTATCTTTCTTCCTCCTGGCTTTATTTTGCTTTTTGTAATTAAATGTCATTTTCAGTTGTGCCATTTTTTGTAGAAGAAAAGTTTCTTTTTTATTATATGATCGTTGTCAAAACAGAGTGGACTGCTGGTAAAATTTAACATGTCTGAGTCACAGTAACTACCAGCACCTAAACATGTTCAGTTCAGCTTCCTTTGTCTTGTTTTTTTTTTAAGATTATATTTTGGGCCTTTTGCCTTTATTTTAATAGGGACAGCAAAAGAGAGGAAATGAGGGAGCTAGAGAGGGGGGATGACATGCAGCAAAGGACCGCTGCAGTAAGGCCTTGTATATGGGGCTCACGCTCTACCAGGGGAGCTACCTGTGCCGCTTCCTCTGTCTTATTTGACTCACAAATTAGTTCCATTATTACTGAAGAAATTAGCACTTTGTAAAATTATGAAATCTCCTTTAACCAAATGGACATAGTTCTATTATATCTAATGTGTCTGTTGACAGCTCTGTTCAAACACATCCATCCATTTCCGTCGCTTACTCAGCTCCAGGTCGTGGTGGCAGCAGGCTAAGAAAAATATCCCAGACATTCTTCTTTTATGGATCCTATAACATTTCCAAGAGGATCCTGTCGTGTTCATTAGCCAGATGGGATTTGTAATCCATGGGATGAGATCTATGGGTCTGCCCCGAGGTGCTAAAGGAAGGCGTCTATGATGTTACAACAGCTGTAAATGCCCAAAGCACCTCAACTGGCCCCTTTCAATGGAAGTAGCAACATCTGTACTTCAAGCTCTACTTTTCTTGATTTGACTGTTGCAGATGTCCTGTTTGTTCACCTGGTTCAGACCTGCCTGTCTGTTGCCAATTGAAGGCTTTCAGATCTCCAAGTCTTACTCAATTTGTCTACCAGATACTGTGATGTCACTTTTATTCAAACTTAGCAACATATGCGTCTTCATTGGTGAGATCACAAATAAAAATTTAGCTAGCTAGCTAACAATTATCAGCCACCTCGCACAGTCGTATCACTGTGGATGGTGCACCAATCTACCTGTTGATCTTGCACACTGTCTTACCTTCAATTTTCACAAAGACTAAACAAGATACTTGACCTCCTTCACTTGGGGCAGCTATTTTCTCCCACCCTGAAGGGGATGATCCACTGTTTTCCAAGACAGTACATTGACTTGGAGGTGCTGACCCTCATCGCGTCCACTTTACACACAGCTGCAAAAAATTGCCCCAGTGTGTATTGGATGTCACAGCCCGGTGTAGCCAACAGAACTACATCATGGACAAAAAGCTGAGAATCTTTTGGGCTTTTTGCCTTTAGTTGATAGAGACAGGAAATGCAGGAGAGAGCAAGGGCAGATGACATGCAGCAAAGGGTCGCATGTAGGATTTGAACCCAGGCCACTGCAGTGAGGCTTTATTTGGGGCATGCACTCTACCAGGTGAGCTACCCACAGCAGTAAGATCACGTTTTTTTAGTTTAAGATGTTCAGCTTTCTATCAGCACCTTGCACAGATTTATGGTATTTACCTCTTTCAGAAATGGTAAAGGAGCATTTAAGGTAATCAAGGACTTAAAAGTAAAAACTGATACGCATTCAGCTTTATGACATCTTATCCTGAATTTGTGTCCCATGACTGCTAATAGTTTGCTTCTCTTACTCTTCTAGAGGAAATATGAGGTAAACCTGAAAAATGTGAAAAAAACAAAAGCCATTTCTGCTTCTAATCACAACAAGCAGTAAAGTAGTAGAAACAAAGTTAAAAAAAAATATCAGTAGTAATCAGTAGCTGGCATCAGACCCTGTGGTTTGTAGTGTGGTGGGATTGGAACTGTGCATTTGACTCTTCTCTGTGACAGCAGATCAATGCAGCCTGGAGCACAGATAGTAATGAATTGATTGTCACCAATAAAACTCCAATTAAACAAAGGAACAAGCCTGGGAGAGAGTTCCGAGACAAGCAGCTCTCATCTTCTCATCACTCCTCGGGGGAAGGACGGGAGGGAGGGAGGCAGGGGAGGGAGTCGGATGTGTGTTGGAGAGCCTGTGAGCGAGGTCCATTTGCTCCGAATACTCTCGCTATCAAGGAGGTGTGGAAGTTATGGATGAATGTGGGAGTGAGCGAACTGCCGACGGAGGATCAGATACCAGATAGACAGAGAGAGTGTGGAAGAAAGGGAGAACAGAGACAGAGGTGCTACCATTGATCCAAAGCTTCCTTAATGATGAAAAGAGTTCTTAATTGTGGTGGCATGTGATATATCAGGATTCAGCAGTCAATTCTAGAGCTCATCTGACCTTCTCTTATTTAATAAGTTAGTGTGAAGCCCTTCACCACGCGGTCAATCTTTCACTCTCTCCAAACCCTTCTCTTTCTGCCAGTATATGTGTGTCGTCTTCTTTTTCTGTCACTCATGGTCTCTCGCTGTCTGAGCTACACTCATAATCTTCTCATTGAACAATCCCTACATTTCATTTTTGCATGTACTTTCAAGTAGGTTATAGGCCTTCCATCTGAGCAGCAACTAAAGATGCTTTTTGCTCATATGAACCTCCAAATGAAGTTAAAGATGATTAATGGTCCCCATTCCTAGAAAATGTACAATATCTCCTTACTCTCTCCTCTGCTCATCTCACTTGTCCACTAATAACATTTTCTTCACTATCTCCCTCTATCTGCCTAGCTCGGTAATCTGATTGTTTTTCTATGATTGTGCTGTTATTGAGTTCCCTGTATCATAAATATGTATAAGTTCACCACAATACTTGTTCCATCTTATGCTACGATTTCCCCGAACACCCTACCAAACAGGAATCTCATTCCTAAAGGGATGAAACACTAATGCCATGTTGACACGTGTACATTTTCCCTATGTTGGGTGCTCCGAATAACCACAAGAGGGAACCCATAGCATCCGCCCAAGTCAAGTTTTCTCTTTACTTTTAAGTCCTTTCTGGTGGGCTGAATAGGTTGAAAGTTACACATTTCTGAGATGGTTTGTTAAAGTCTGTAAAGTACATTCATACAAGGATATTCATGGTGAATCCTAATGACTTTTGCGATTCCCTGACTTTTCCTCTAGCACCACCATGAGGTTCACTTTTTATGGTTTTGAATGAAATGTCCCAACAACTATGGAATGGATTGCCATGAAATTTGGTACAAACATTTATGTTCCCCTCAGAATGAAATGTAATAACTTTCGTGAGCCCCTGACTTTTTATATAAAGCCATCATAAATTTTATATTTATCCAGCACTTTGGTTTATGACAAAATACCTGTCTAATAACATTTCCATCAACCTCAACTGTTCTGTAATTAGTGCTAATTAGCAAATGTTAGCATGCTAGCATGCTAAAAAACATGGTGAACATTATACCTGCTAGACATCAGCATGTTAACATGCTTTAAATAGTATGGCAAATATGTCAGTCAGTCAGTCAGTCATTTTCTACCGCTTGTTCCCATTAGGGGTCGCAGGTGACTGGAGCCTATCCCAGTGACTTTGGGCCTTAGGCAGGGTACACCCTGGATAGTGACCAACTCGTCGCAGGGCTGACACGTGGACAGACAACCATTCACACTCACATTCATCCTAGGGGCAATTTAGGAGTTATCAATTAAGGCAAATATGTTTTTCATATTATTCATAATGCTTGTATGTTTCCATTCAAACAAAATGTGATCTCCCAGATGGTTGTCATTACAAAGGTTGCAGACCCTCTGATTCCTGTACAAGCCTCTATATCTACCAGTGACCTTGGGGATTCTGGTGCTAACCCTGCTAACCCTGAAATTACATATATGTAGCTTTTCTTTCATTTTTGTTTTAATGTGATTGATAGGCCTACAGTACTTTGTAATTACTTTGACAGAAAGATCATACCAATATCAGATAACATTATAGACAGATGCCTGATTATGAAGTTTTAGATGAATTTATGAAGACTATTAAACAAAAGCATAAATAGAACTAAATCTATACATTATATGTGATTTATCTCCTGATTCCCAGAATTATTAGCTTCCCTGCACTGGCTCCCTGTAAAATCCAGGATAGAATTTAAAATCCTCCTCCTCACCTACAAAGCTCTTAATGGTCAGGCACCATAGTGTCTTAAAGAGCTCATAGTACCTTATGACCCCACTAGAACACTGCGTTCTCAGACTGCAGGGTTACTTGTGGTTCCTAGAGTCTCACAAGTAGAACGGGAGCTATCAAGCTCCTCTCCTGTGGAACCAGATTCCGATCGGTCAGGATTGGGTCTTAATTTCTATCATTTTACACGGGCTCGGGCCAGGCTCGGGCTTGTGCTCCGGGTTGCGCAGTAAATGAGCAGTCAGGTGATGATTAGCGCGAAAATGGATGCTGAGGAAGTGAAACGGAGGCTGGCCTCTGGCGTGCGCACATTTGAATAATGTCGGGCTGTACACGTGTTCGGGGTTTATTAAGCTATCAGTCAAAATGTAGCCTACTTGTCGGGCTCTGGCCGAAATCTGTTGGGCTCAGTCCATGTCGGGGCTAACTCTTAAGGACCGATTACAGCTCTATCAGACACCATCTCCACATTTAAGAGTAAGCTTAAGACTTTCCTCTTCAATAAAGCTTATAGTTCAGGTCAGCGCATGTGAGTCCTGAACCATTCCTTAGCTATGCTGCTATAGGCCAAGACTGCAGGGAGACTTCCCATGATGCACCTCTCTCCTCCTCTCCCTCTCCATCTGTATGCATTCTTATCCCATAAATGCATGTTACTAACTCAGTATCTTCTCTCCCGTAGTTTTGTGCTTTCTCGTCCCTCTCTTCTCTCTTACTGTCACTGCCAGCAGGTATTTCTACCTCCGGAGATGCAGAGTCTGGATCTGTGATTGCGGCCACCTGCTGGAACAGTGCTGCTGTGTCTCTGGTGGTGGGGAGGTGGTGCGGCTCGGTCCTGCTCGGTGGGCATCACCTGGAGCTGCACAGTTGTCCTTCTGGATCCGTCCACTTCCCTTATATTTTACAATCTACACTTTTCATCATAATTATATATACTACGATTTCATCATTTTCATCATAATTGTATGTATTATGATTTCTGGAGCCATCCTCTACACTTCGTCCTCTTCTACCTACATTTTGTCATTATAATTGTATACACTATGATCTTCTATTGTGAATCTATTCTGTACACGCGACATCTATTGCATGTCTGTCCATCCTGGGAGAGGGATCCCTCCTCTGTTTCTCTTCCTGAGTTTCTTCTTCTTTTTTGGGTAGTTTTTCCTTATTCGAATCGAGGGTATAAGGACAGAGGGTGTCTTATGTTACAGATTGTAAAGCCCTTTGAGGCAAATTGTGATTTCTGATATTGGGCTATATAAATAAAAGTGAACTGAGTTGAATTACATTAGATTTAGATTAAAGTAACTGACGGACTAAAATGTACTCTGAGTGACACCATCCACCAAAAGTCTTATATCATAATGTGTATTATTGTTATTCCTTATCCTGTGACAGTGTTAGTGACTAAATTTGATTGACGTTAGGCATAACTGATGTTACTGCTCAAGTTCCTTTCAACTGTAACCTACAAATCTCTCTAGCTGAGTTGCTCAGTTTGTAAATATAATCTGTCTGCTGGTTGTTTGTGTGTGTGCGTGAACCTGTGTGTACTAAGCTTCATCACCTCTTCATCACCCCGGCAACATGCCTTTGGCTATTGCTCTACAAGTTACTTCTCACTCATTGTAGCCTAACTGAATAGAGGCTGAGAAGGAAGAAAAGCATGAAGTTGTATTTTTCAAGCCCTGTATCTTTCACTGGCCTGATATGACCTTATAGCAAACATTCGCTGTTTTGCAAAAAGTCTATAGCTTATGGATTTACATGTCAAGAGAAAATATCTGATATTTCTTCTAACAAATCCTCACCCTTTAAATGGATTTACTGTCCAGCACAAAAAAATGTCAAATTTATGCTAATAGAAAGTCCATCTATTTATTGGTTTCTGTTGGCATTTTATTACTTTCGTCCCATAGAAGAAGCCCTCTCTCCATACTTATCTTTTCCCACTCAATCGATCTTTGTTAAAGTTGCTGACCGTGTATAGTTGCTTTTTCCCCCTCAGAAAGACTCACGCCGACCTCAGACACCATCATAAAATCATTTCTGAGCTTCATACAGTTGACCCTGAAGGCTAGGTTGAGGTTCATAGCGTGATGTTGTTGCTGAAGATGGTTAAGGATTATGATGATGGTGCTAGTTCGAGCTCTGTGCCATCAGCAAGAGAAATGATTAGGACTGCACCAGCAGAGTGTTCGCCTGACAGATGGCAACACATGGAGCTAGCTGACAGCACTGCTGACAGCGCATTCACAGGAAGTCCCCATCTTGCATGCACTGTACACCCTGTTTGTTGCTGTCCGTATTCTGATGTTTTTCTGCCATCAACTGTAGCTTATTCCTACCCGTCAACGGCAAAGTCAGCTCACATCACCAATTCACCAGCTTCAAAATTGCAAGACCACTGCACAGCCCTCCTGTCATGGCACCAAAGGGAGTCGGGGTCTGTTGAAAATCTTAAGTGGGTCATTATCCCAGTCACTGGTCATTTATCAACACTTTTCTTTTTTTGGTAATTCATTACTCCAGTGGTCAATAAACTTTCAGTTATTTTCCCCTCAATCAATCTACTTAGAAATCAGCTCTGCGGGCATGTTAATGAATGGCCAGCAGACATAGATATATTAATTGAATGACTGAATAAATTAGGAGCTGTATTGAGTGCTGCACTGTTGCCTCTACGAATAGCAATATGGAGTTATTATTAGGTTCAGTGATTGATGAAAGATGAGGAGAGCTTTGGCACAAACCTGTCGGTTCCACTGCCCTGGATAGGAATGAAGGGAGACACAAACTGTCCTTGCTTGAGTAGACACAGAGATCTGATCCTGTACTTGTTTTTATAAAGCTGAAATCATTTTTTTTGTTTTTTTGTTTGGTTTGTTTATCCACTAGGAGAATGGTTTTAAACTCCATCCAAATGCATCCTCGGGGGAAGCACATGTAACCCCTACGAATAGTTGTAATACTTTTCGCTGTCACTTCATGACAGCTTCAAGCAAGTTTACATGTGTGCAAATGTGTCTGTGTGCTCAAGTGTGTGTGTGTGTGTGTGTGTGTGTGTGTGTGTACATATATGCATATGGATGGGAGCATGGCAGTGATGTGACTGATGACACATGAAAGAGAGCAGAGGAAGATTTTCAGTCAATCAGCCCTGTGAATAACCACCTAGGCTGTGGATTAAAGGCAGAAAGCTGTCTGAACTCACAAAGGCTCACATCCATTACCTTACATGCAGAGTTGTTTTTCTCTCTGGAGCAATACTGACAACAAAATTAAAGTGTGTTAACAAAAATAGATGGTTTTGTTTTCTTGAATTCAAGAGATTGCAACATCTAACAACTTGGAGGCTCTTTGAAATAATAATCATGTGAGGTAAAAAGATCTCTGCAGAAGGGTGACCTATACAACATGTAAGATTATGATAATGTGAGTAAAATAAAATGGACCATAATGGAATTTCTTTGCTATATTAGGTTTTTTCCAGACAAGATTGGACTGGAGTGTAAATGTGTGGATAGTTTAGACTCTCTGATCTCTTCAGCTGGGTTAAAGGTAAAGAACTGGTTGCAGGTCGCTGGTTCAACTCCCAGTACTGAGAGCAGTGTAGTCTGGTTTTGGGTCAGAACACAAGAAAGGGGGCTGGTACAGTATTACATCTACTGTATGGTGCCAACTATTTTATGTTAAGTGCCCTTGAGCAAAGCGAGGAACCCTTTAATTGCATAATGGATGCTGCATTGTGGCAGATTCCCAGCAAACATTGTATAAATTTTAAACCTGAATTGGTTGCCCCTGACTCGGACAAATTCTCGCTAGATCAGTCATCGTTTCACATTCATTTTGCACAGGGTTCCGACACCTGATCAATTTCCTAACCAATCAATGGTCTGGCTTTTGGATGCTCACATGGATTTCTGGCATCTCAGAAATTTTGGTCAGCTGTCTTACAGTTTGAGCAGTTCTGCAGTTCAATTTCCCGCATTGGCTGCTGTCAAAATATCCATTTTAAACTATAGCAAGCTCATTTTAATATTATTGGAGTTGTATTTTAGATGTTGCACCTAACTGTAGTCTTGACAAAGAATTGAAGTAATACGTTTTTTTTTGTGCCGAAAGGCCAATTAAAACAGGCAGTAGAAGTTAACGTAACAAGATTAATAAAAACGTACAGCGTTTGCCCAGCTTGACGTTCTGTTTTGACCGGTGAAAAAATGTCATACGAGTTGTGTAACTCAGGAAGACAACAAGTCCTCCAAATGAAATGGAAAACTAGGTTGTTTGTATATGCTCCCCAGAACAACAAATGTAAGTGTTTTCTGATCTGACACCCATATCGGCCGGACAACATAGTTTGTTAATGCTATCCTAAATTGTTTTATAGTCTTACAACTCTATGGTTAAGGTTTGGTTAGGTTTAGGCTATAATAAACAACTTGGTTAGGTTGGGGGAAAGATCATGGTTTGGGTTTAGGTTAAGGGACCTTTTTTGTCATTGATTCAATAATACCCACTTTGTTAAGGTTAGAGAACTATGACAATATTATACTTCTTTCTTTGCTCCCCATGAACAAGAATCGTAAAACTTATAGACTTTGTTACTTGAATGTAAACCTGTCGTTTTGGGGCATCTGAAACAATTGATGCTGTCATCTTCTTGGGAGGACAGTCTCCTGGAGAATATGTGAAAATACAAATATAATAGCCTTTGGCCTATTGTCTTCTGTCTGTCTATTTTTTTTTTCTCCAGGTCCAAGGATTGGAGAAGCAAGTGGACTTCTCAGATCTGGGACCAGTGGGGTCGGTGATGAAGACTCTTCCTTATGGCATGGGTGGAGGCACAGTGGGAGGAACGACAGGCGGAGTGGTTAAGCCTCCATACCAAACACGTATCTTTTCCACTTCAATTGACCAGACACCCATGAAATCCAAACCACCCACCTACAGTTTCTTTAATCCATACGACTCGGCCCGGAACCAGTCCCTGCTCCTGGACCAGACAGGTTACCGCTCTAAGCGCAAGCCCTCACTAAAGACAGCCATGAAGACCAAGAAGATGTTTGGCTGGGGAGACTTCTACTTCAACGTCAAGACTATGAAGTTCAGCTTGTTGGTGACAGGGAAGATTGTGGACCACATCAATGGGACGTTCACTGTTTACTTCCGCCACAACTCGTCCAGCCTGGGGAACGTATCAGTCAGTATCGTGCCGCCAACCAAAGTGGTGGAGTTTGAGGTCCTCCAGCAGCAGCAGCAGCTGCACCCCCACACCCAGCAGGACGTCCAGATCCAGGAGACCCAGCAGTCCACTATCGACCACAAAGAAGCAAAGACCTTTAACTGTCGGGTGGAGTATGAGAAAACCAACAGATCCAAGAAGCCCAAACCCTGCCTGTACGATCCATCTCAGACCTGCTTCACAGAGCACACCCAGTCCCACGCTGCCTGGCTCTGTGCCAAACCCTTCAAGGTGATCTGCATCTTCATCTCTTTCTTTAGCATCGATTACAAGCTGGTTCAAAAAGTGTGTCCGGACTACAACTTCCAAAGTGAGCACCCTTACTTTGGATAAGTAAGTGAGACTGAACTGAAAAGAAAAAAAATAAAGACAATGTTTAATGACGACGATAATGATTATAATGATGGTGATGGAAATGATAGTCATATTGATTATGATGAAGAAGCAGGGGACAGTTTTTTGCCTATCAACTGCTGTTGATTGTGGATTTAAATCAAGTATAATCAGAGTTATGAATGGTTAGGATATGGCTGATTTCTCTGACTAATTTTCCAACTTTATATTTGTTAACTTCTGTTTTTATTTGATTTTTTCTGTAAATAATGTACTAAACCTCAGCACACTTACTGTTTTTAGACATTTATTTCTCAGTGTTATTACTTTTTGCATTTGGAGAATTCAGTTGAAAACAGCTGGAATCAGTATTATGCCCTCTGAGTAGAAAGGGAACCTCTGAGGCAGCTGTGCTGTGCCATCACTGTATGGCAGACGTAATGTTATGGTAGACTGACTGTTAATCATCCTCTCAGCTCTACGTTTCAAACCCTGGATATAAGAGAGTTATATGTATGAGAAATGCTATGCTGGATATGCATACAATATACTGTATGAAAAAGCACATTAAAATCTCTTAAACTGTCTGTCTTTTACTTGGTGAATGTTTTCCTTCAGAGCTAGAAGCACAATTGCAGGGCACAAGCTGTGCAGCATATTCATGCTATCTAACTCTGCAAGGACACTATAATGAACTAAATTACATTTTGCTCTGATTGGGAATTCATGGCCAAGCTTTCTGTGAAGATATGTAATTTTAATTTTCTGAAATATATTGAAGGAAAGTTGGTTATGGATTCAATTATAACATGAAAACCAACCGTGAAACATTCTTAAGATGTTGATAATTGTTGGACTCCTTTTGAGGGAGTTAGTATGTACAGTAATAGAATCCGAAGGAGGTATCTGATATACTTTTTGATTACATTAACCCTGAAACTGAAAAGAAAAATAATATTGGAGGTAATATGGACTGACAGATTTATGTTTGTTTGATCATACAAGCAAAGGAAGTATTGCACATCTGAGCAAACATTTTTCAGTTGCACCTAAACCTCCAGGTGGCTTCTTCACATTTTATTGACTGCTGTATTACTGGTGCCACTGTTATAATCCTAGCTACCTAATAATATTTACTTTGTTGTTGATTTCTTTATGCTAAAAATGTGAGCTCATGGAAATATTAAGCAGGATAGCATCACCACTTGTAAAAAAGAAATATTCATGCATCGAGATTAGAGGTTAAAACTGAAAGCATGAATCAACTCACCCACTTCTTCCTTGATTAAATCAAACAAACACTCCTCGAACACCTCCGCCTTCTAACAGTCTCAGACTGTCTCTCTTCTTCCTTGCTCACAAACTCCCTTTTTTCTTTGGCTCCTTGCTCTCAACACTTTTGATCTGATGATAATGATGCTCAAAAATTCATTAGAAAACACACAGTCAATGCTAATTGAATCTTCATCTCACTCTGGCTCAATACCCTATTATGCTCTTGATCAATTACATTGAGATGGAGGTCCAGGGAGGTCCCTGCATCTTACACAAGTTGCTGTGGACAGTCGGGACATAGAGATTGATTGAGTCGCAGCGACCCAGATTCTCTGGAGTTCCCCTCTTTGTTACACAGGTTCTCAACAGTGGTTTGGTGAAGACGCACCAGTCTACTCATCGTTGTGGACTGATCCTTATGTACTCATTTGTGTGTGACCGATCGGACATATGATTACATGTTTGTGTGGGTGAGTGGGTGAGTGTGTGTGACTCTGATAATCTTTATTTATGCCTGTGTATGTTTTTCCAGGTATGTACCCCAGAATTTCAACAAAAACATCGAATAAACTATGAAAGAAAGTACAATATAATAAGATAATGTTTGTATTAAAGATTGTAATACTTCAATACAACAAAGCTTCATTTGACAGATTGATCATGTGGTGCAAACGCAACAGTTTGCAGACTGTAAAGGTTACAGTGGACTGTAATGAGAGCAGCACTTTGGAGATACTGAGCCTGATAAGTGGAAATGGGTTCAAGATTTCAGATGCCTTTGGAGAAAAACCTTTGCTGGAAATTAGTAAACTTATATAAACATGCTGACAATGCTTTGTGCCTTAAACATCACCAAACCCTGACATGTAAATTCACTGGGATTACAGATTTACACTGAGTGAGCATGTATCTATTTGCCATCTTTAGTCAATAGTTGACACATTCAGTGATACATCTGGCGATACACTTGTAAAACCCCTAATCTCTTTAAACCTCTATTATGGTCTTATCAATAGGCAACACCAATCCAAAAAAAATTACATCCAGAGCCTTTTTCTGGACATACTATTTTGGCAGATGTTTTAATGCTCGCCACCAATATCATAAAATTTTTATTGCTCCATTTTCTCTCAACCAGATTATTTCATTTTGGGTCTTATTATTAAGTTGACAGACCCCAGCTGGACTAAAACCTGGGACATTGCAGTACATGGTCAGCACCTTAACCACTAGGCCACCAATGTACAAGGTACTTAACTTAGTTCTATTGTAGGGCAAGAGGACGTGGTGCCTTTCTCCGCAATCACTGAGCAGACGGCAAAAAGCATCATGCACTGGTAACCAGGTTGAACAGTCAGACGAGCAAAGTCACACTCATATTCATGTTTACTGAAAATTAAAAGTCACACTCGCCCTGACTTGTCTTATGATGTTTTGGGAGGCAAATGGAACACCAGAGGAACACAGAGGAGGTAGCCATGAACATAAATCGGTTAGAAATTGACCACTTAACAACTACTCTAACTAACTCTAACTATTATCTAAAGCAGAGGTTTTCAAAGCGGGAGACGGGCCTCCCCAGGAGTGCTTCAAACAGTTCAGGGGAGGCTCAGTAAATGGAAGTGAAGTTAAAAAATATTACATGAGTTATTACACTAGTTATCAAAAGGAGATCACATAGAATTGCCCAAATGTGTGTGATTTGGTTAAAGAGATAGTTCAGAGACAGAGAGTTATGGGAATTTTACAGTTTTTCCCACTTTCCCAAAGTCAGAAACTAATAAATGCCTTAGGACAGACCTTTTTTAATCCATTTGGTGTAGTCTGAAGTTATGTCATACAGCAGTATTATGTTATCTTTGTTCAATTGTTATATTTATTTATTTGACAGGGATGGTACAATCAGACATTGCCACCAGAAGGTAACCGATGTCTTGTACATAAGGTTTCTTGCCACAGGCTAATTTACAACACATCCCTGGTTACGCTTTTAAGAGCATACAAAATGAGAAAAACTAAATAGAGCGTTTATGGGATCAAATAACATAATCATGATCCCATAGACCTCCAGGAATTTAGCAAAAATAAGCAAGTAAACTAAGAGGGGGTGCCTTTTTCCATGCTTTCTCTGAGGGGAGGCCCTCAGTCCCAGACTTTGAAAACCCCTGACCTAAACTGTTTATCTAGTTTCACCACAAACAATTGGCTGTACAGCAAGCAAGACAAAGGGTTGCTTGAAATATGTGTGCTTTTTCAAAGTATAGAGGTGTGGTCTGCATTCACAACTGTCCCAGATAAACACCCACAGTAGACTTGGACATCATTTTCAAAATGTAGAAAGAGACATTGGGTGAATTGAGATATTTATTTGAAAAGATAAATAAGTAGTTTGTGCCTGACAGTGGAATTAGTTGATATAGAATATGAATGTTTAAATGAATGACAGATACAGTAGTAATGGGTATTATAGGTACACTGCTGGCTTGGGTAATGTCCTCACAACGGCCTACAATTCCCATCAACCCTTGCGGCAGGATGAGCGTAACTTCAAACAGCCCTTTCAGAGCCTGTCAGCGGCGTGTCACCTGGCTGCGCTGCTTCTTCCTCTGGCCTGAGACCTGAAAACATGTTGTTCTTCGCTCTGAGACAACTCACGCGGGTACGTGTATCGCAAAGCACTGTTTTTGTGTCATTGTTTCCTTGAAGGGGTATCTGAGTTGGGTAACTGAGCTTGCGTTTCTGTATGTTGAACTGCTAGCTAGCTTAACGGCAGCAATAGTCTATGTAACGTTGCTGGAGTCGCGGCGGTTTAAGTTGCCCACCTCCCCATTAGCAATGTGTGCAATTGTCACGAAATGGAAGACTATCTGCAGCAGTTAACCGCTAGCCATCTCTTCTGTCCTGTTCGCATTGCGTGTCTGAAGTCTTGTTTGTTAGCTGATAGGCTAGCAGGCAGTAGATGTTGCCTAGCTGCAGCTGCAGTCCACGTAATGATGCAACAGCGACTGCTCAGTTTCATCATGTGGGGAAACTGCAAGAAACAACACGGCTGATCATCAACAATTTAACTATCTCTCTTGGCTTATTTAGTTGCGCTAACGTGGTGAAACGGCCCCGCGTCACTTTGTAAAGTTAGTTTATAGTTAATCAGCACTAAGTCAGCTGTTACAACTCTTAACGTTGTGCAGATATTGCAAGTGAAGATTACAGACAACGACATATTAACTAAAATTGAGTGGTCCAATAACGTTCAAAGTGCAAAATAAGGCCGAAGGAGCGCCAAGGTAATATTAACCTCCTATTTTAAGATTATTATGTAATAGATAAGGCTGTGTTTTCGTCACACTTGGAAAGCAAAAGCAAATGTTTCAGCAGTGACAGCAGATTCTTGATTGTTGAGGTATTTATTTATTAAGTGTAAAGTTAGCTTTGAAGGATAATGTAAGTTTAATTTTCCCTGATATGGGATATTATCCTGACATAAATGGTAGATCTAAGCTCAAACGTCCACATATCCTGATACTTTCACCTGCCTGTTTATTTGTTACACTTAGTTAAAACTAATGCTAAAACTCTAGTTTGTAGTCTACTCTCATTGTTACACATGGGCAGAATACTTCAAACACGTTCCAGTATAACACAAACAGCAGCTACTGAAATGACTGTAAAGTTGAATCAACACCTATCAAAACCAGTTCCAACTAAATATGAACATTATAACCTTCAAGTATTTATTCCAGGGTTGTTGTATTAGATCTACATAACCTATTAAACTGGCAACTGGGTGTAAATCCTTATATTATGCCCACCTCATTTACATATCTGCAGGAGAAAAACACATCATTATCAACGAATCACACACACTTTACAATACTGTATAATTAAGACTAAAAACCACTTAAAAGCCTCAAATATTATCTTATACTTCAATGAACACCTTTGACACTGTGTTATTAATTTAACTTAATGTTATACTTCACAAAGGTGTGCTTAAGTACAGGACTGCATTACAATATACAGTGGTCACTGTTATCCTGGTAAGTTATGGGAATATGTAATAAAATCATCTTCCCTGTTAGCGTAATGGTAGCCCCCTTGATACAAACGTTTTGTTTGACTAAATATTTTTCCAGTGATCACATGTCAAAGTTAAATCAAGTTTAGTAATTTGACAGCTTTGTTATTAAACGAGTTGTTTGATTCGTTTAGACATCAGGGTGATGGAGGTGTTGGGGGGGGTACTTGTATGAGGGCTATTAATAGCCTAATTTTGAACTTTATGAAGTGACCCATTTTTGGGATGGTGCAAATTTCATGTAGTTTCTCTGAAACAACTAGGCTATGCCGAGTTTGTGCCAAAATCTTGTGGCATATATTCAGACCTAGTTTTATAAGTCACAGTCAGTGTGTTTGAAGTTTACCATTCAGCTGACTGACTCACATGCTTGCATGCTTTTCCTATTGGTGATAATTGGTTAAGTGTGCATCCTCATTGAAGGACTCACAAGACTCCTCCATTGGTTTTGGTTAAGGCATGCCCTGTCCTCACCGGATGTGTTGCCCTGCTTATACCTGGTATCAACATGCGCCTTGGGTGATCCGATCACAAGTATGTCAGTTCACACCTGGCGTTAGAATGCGTCCCCATCTCTTCCCAGTTGAGTAGGCAGTCCTTCAGCGTGGCCCAGGACACATTCGCGTACACACTGCTAAAAGATTGTGATCATATCACCTGTTCACGAAAAATATGGTTTGAGCAATCGGATGTTGGGTGCATTCACACCTGTGCTTAGAGCTGTCCGCTTGTGATTGGATCACCCAAGATGCATGCAAATGCCAGGTGTAAACAGGGCCTGCGTGTGTGAGAGAAATATTTCAGTCCTTGTGCAATTATTTCTTGTTACAGCAGTTTTAGTATTGGTCTAAAGATGTTAACGATGAGGGAATCTCAACTTTTGTGACTTGGGTCTGAAAACAGCAGCACATCTGTTGCTGTGGATATTAATATCTGTGGAAAACAGGTTGTTTTGGCCATTATGGGAGTGTTTGATCTTAAATGGGCCAGTTGCTGCAGTTAATGGAGTCCAAAGATTCCAGTTAGTCAATTTAAGCATTAAGAATAATCTCTAATCCCATTATGAAAACCTTACTCCCAGTACATTAGGCCAAAGAACCAAGGTGAAGTTCTCAGCTGTTACTTCTAACTACATTGTGTTTCTTACATTAATGAGAGCATTTAAAATTTAAAATTTACTTTTTATAAGAGATTATTATTATTTTTTTAGCATTTTGGGCTGCGTCTTATGGGTAGAACTTGGTTCTAGTGCAGAAGATGTTTGAATTGCATGGATTTTTATGGCCCTGGTTCAATTTGAAATCATTGAATTCAATATGTTATGATCACTTCTCAACACATGGAGGCTTTTCGAGGTGTTCAAGATTTGTTTGAGTTCAATGTAATGCAGTAAACATGAGTTGAGCAAATTGAGTGTGCTTATCACAGAATGTAGCATTAGCATTTTTTTGCACATTTCATTTTTCACAGTTTAGGTTCTACTCTGTGGAATTAGAGAAAGGGAATGAGATTCGGTTCAACAGTGTGAGAACATTGGAGAGCGTACTGGGAACTGCTATTTCCACAGATTGCTGTATCTCTGTACATCAGAAACTCTTTGTCTTTGTTTTCTTCTCTTTTTTTTTTTTTTAAATCACTGGTTCTAACTGCAAGCCAGACGACGTATAGAAAACTGAAATGTGCCTCAAATTTCTTTGCTAAACACTTAAAAATGTTAATTGTCAGTAAAAAAAAAAAAGTGTCCTTTCCTTTTCAATGTGCAGAAAAGTAACAACAATGAACGATGAAGTTCCCATGCCTGAAACTGTTTGTTAGCCTTCTGCTACTGCTTGATAATAATTAACTGGTATGACCTAAGTCTAGGCCTGCCACAACTAGACAAGTAGGAAAGTCAACATACCAGTGATGGAACCAGTAAACTGACATAAATATACAGTGAAACAAACTCAAGAAAAGTATTAATCTAACTAGACAGTTCTCTTCTGGTTTGTATCTAGTATCAATGAGGACAAAGTGCTTGGTTTTAAATGGGTATGTGTAAAGTTAGTGTGATAAGTGCTCAGACCTTTAAGTTGCTTTCTCTCATAGACAATTTAACTACTATGCATCTTTTGTTATGTGGAATACTGAAGTCCCAATTCAGAGTAACTTACACAATATAAATCAGAATGTGTATATATAAATACTTTAAGTATTGATTTTGACTAATGTTCTCATATTTTCTGTGCTGTACTGAAAGATTAAAGATCAATTTTGCAGGGCTTTGTTTTTTTTTTTTTGGTTAGAAGACTTGCTGGCCTTTAGAGTTTGCTGCATTGCTCCTACTCATGATGCTTTTGTTTGAAGTTTTGAGGAAAGGATTTGAAGCAATCCTACTTTTTTCAGTTCCAGTCAGCAGAGGTTGACTCTGTTGGAAAAGAGGCAACAACATTTTTGTTTTCATCTATATGTTGCCAACGTCAACCAACAGAGTGGTGTATTTAGTATTACTAGCTCTCAGAATTTTTTTACCTACTTTTTAAGTTGGCTCATAGTTTTCGGTGTCTGAACACAGCGTGTCTGGCATCATCGACTCCCACACCAAAACCACTAAAATTCCAATTTAATGCTTTTATACACACCAGTTTCCGACAGACTAACATAAGACTGTTCCAGCCGAGGCTTTCTTTAGCTTTTTGACCTTAGTTTTATTCCTTTAACAGGAGCAGAACAGAAACCGTTCAACCCTGTTTCATGGTTTCATCCATTTTCTTCTTCAACAGTGATGTTTATAAGTTGCCTGGAGCTGATTCCATGAAAGATGGCTGCCACTACCTTCAAAATTTCAAGTGTTCTTCATGTCAAGACCAACACACACCAAACAAACAAACATCTGCCATTGTCTTTAGTATACCTCACACTACTACTGCAAGTACCTCATGTGTTTTAAGACTTTCTGCTTTTGTGTGCTTACATCTTTTTTAACACAAACTACACAAAAGTCCTCTGCATCCAAATAAAACCTCGGTATGTGTAGAGCACATCAGTGAGTTTTTCAAAGGATAATGTTTTAAAAAATTATCCTTTTACTTAAAAAAAAAAAAAAAAAAAAAAAAAAAAAAAAAAAAAATGCAAATAACGGCTCCTAAAAACAACTAAAAATTTATTAAAAAACACTCACTTAACAATTTAAATTTTTTTTTTTTTTTTT
>CM022473.1:21757817-21784171 GCA_011952105.1 Coreoperca whiteheadi
AAAAAAAAAATATTTAAAAAAATAAAAAAAAAAATAAAAAAAAAAAAAAAAAAAAAAAGAAAAAAGACAAACATGCCAGTTAAGGCTTCTCAAATGTGAGGATGTGCTGCTTTTCTCTCCTATGTTATTGTAAATTGAATATGGGAAATTATACCAGGGATCTTCACTAGTTTCTGACATTTTATAGGCAAAATGATTTATTGATTAATCGAGGAAATAATTGTCAGATTAATTGATAATGAAAATAGTTTGCAGGTCTAGTTTAGTCAAGGTGGCTATACCTGATAGGCAGCCCTTTTATATTTTTTTATATTTATAATGAATTGAAAACCAACTGATTTTTCTCTCCTTTTATCTCGATTTAATTCTCACAAATCTAGGCTTATTAAAATAATGTATTTAGGTCTGATTTTAGTCATTTCGGTGGCTCAAAATTGCTTTTAGGCGGCCCGAACAAGATTGTATAATGCAGGAAAACCTAGTTAACTATTGCTATTTTTGACTTAACAGACAGGCACTTGACAGAGACAATGTGAGGGTTGTGGGTACAGGCACAAGAAAGGCCACAAGCCAGGCTTAACCCAGAAAATGTCAAATGTAAAATCCACAGCATACATCTAGACTCTGTGAAGCACCAGAAAGCCCAGTGTAGAACTCTTTCACCATCATCCTCTTCACCACAAGAAGTGTTGTGGAACGATTAAAGCATAAATGTATCGTTCCACTGCCTACACCTCCTGGAGATTGGCTTTGTTGCCGGCATCACTTAAGTCTCTGATTGTCACCCTGACAACCCTTTGACCCGATTAGAGTGGAGTCGCCCTGGACTCTGCGTCTGTCCCTTCACGCCTCTTCACCCCATCCAGATTTCTCAGTCCAGTGTTATCCAGAATGAATCACAGGGCAATTTGTAACGGACAGCCCTGCTATTAGTCAGTGACAGGGAAAGAGGCAACTGCGTGTCAGGCTGACGGATGCAGCTGCTCTGTTGACACTTCTTCTTTCTAACCTTATACATCTTTTATTTTTTTTCCTCTTCACTGTTTCTCTTCTCTAGTCCCTTCTGTTCTTCTTCTGTTACCAGGCTGATTGTTGTTTGGCATAGCCACTGATGGACAGCAGTCACCTGTAAAATTGACTCGCCTCAGGAGCTGCTTCAGGAAATGGGCAAAAATATTACAGAACTAGGATTAATGAAATGATTTTCTTTCTTCCCTTTTCTTCTTCTCTGCCATTGGTCTTTGGGCACAGATGTTCGACAGGAAAGATAAACTGCCAACAATTACCATATCAATGTCATGCTGATGCAGCACATCTGTGCCATTATTTCGTGCTCGGCGCCCAGGTTGATGTGGCCTATCCCGCCCCTTTTCTCACAGCAGAGTTTTCATCAAGTTCACCTTCAAACGACAGTGTCATCAGTTGCCTAAAAATAGTCCCGCTGTGACATATTTGGTGCTTGTATCTTGGCTCTCACTTCTCTTGGATCAGTTTATCCTGTGTTCATTAATTAATCTCCTGTAATGATCAGGGCTGGCAAATGAGGCAGGAAAGCGGCGACGCAGACCACAGGGACTGACCTGCATGTTGTTTTAAGCCCAGTGCTGTCCCGTTTAGATGCCATGAAAAGGGATATAGATGACAAGATGAACTAATAGAAACGTCACATGAGTGCTACTATGCAGAGTGTGTTTAGCAGCGTATTGTGACATGACAAGGACAAGACGAGGGTGGGAAAAGGAAAGCAGGGATGAAGGTGGAGGTGAGAAGGAGAAGGGTGAGTCACCCTTGTCTGTTTTGCAGTCGTCAGTAGTGCTATAACTATGGCAGCGTTGGCTTGCTTTGGGTTTTTCTGCCACTGCTTTCCCCGGCCTTGGTGTGTCCCAGCAGAAATGCAGACAGCGAAGGACAGTTCCCGTCAAGATTTAATGACCCGTGTGATTTCTCTGCAAGAAACGCATCCTCAGAGGCAGCCCGACCTGTCTCCCCAGGCCCTCATCTCTTCCAGAACCCAGAGGGGGGTGGCCTCTCCCCTTTTCCACCATCACCACTGCCACCGGTGACAGAAGGCCATAGTAGAGACTGTTAGAAATCGGTCATTAATGTGCCAGACGCCTCCCCTGGTGTGTCACCACTGTCCCCTCTGCCACCCCAGAGAGCAGATGAAGAGGGGGAATAGAGAGGATGGGCTGAACAGCGATGGAGTAGATAAACTATCTGCAAGCTGTTCTTAAGGATAAATGGTTCTTAACTGGGTTTTTTTTCACAAAGGATGTTGCATTATGAGACTATGGTTGGTCATTTTTGCATTGCAGAGTAGATTCCCCATTTGGTGTAACGTTTTTCAAGATTAACCTTCTTAAAGGTTCTGTAAAGGAGATTCTGAACATTAATATAGCAGCAAACAACTATTTGCTATGTAAATATATAGTGGAGTAATAGCGTCCTGAGCAGAGAATGACATCACGCTCCCTCTGCCTGTGTTGTTATAAGTTTCTCTGTGCTTTTATTTATACAGCCACACCCGGCCACGTGTGCATGTTAGTGCATGTGAGTCCCTCAGTGTGGAACTGTTTGTTTGTGAGGAGAGCAATGTAACGGCTGGATCTTTTCTCAGCTAACGCGGTGAATTAAGGATTTAATTCGACCAAGCCACAGTTGGTGATTGTTGGAATGACTAACAAAGACCGTTTTGGCGAGTTTTATTTAGTTTTTGTCCAGTTTTAATTAAGTGTGTTTTACGATGATCTGTCGGGTAAAATCATTGTTTTTTTCTCAATGGAGTCTGGTGGGCCATAGTGCCCATTTGTTTTGGTCTGAGATGCTGGTGCTCTAGTGCCTTTAGTGGCAGTGAATGTCACTTACAGCTCCTTTTTTGTCTTAAAACGACAGAGTTGGTTTCTTTTGCTAGATTCACAGTGCAATAAAGCCACTACAAAATATTTAGTACCTAAATATTTTTTACACCACATGGAATAAGCGTAAATAATTTTTTCACATAGGTGTCCAGTCCTGAGCAGAGCATTGTGTTAATTGCTTTTTAATGGTGCTGTTAAAGGGAGCTTGTCCCTCACACCACAGCATACCTGTACAGATAACTATATGTTGGCAGTGGTTGAATTGATCTCAACTCAGAGTCATCATCATATTGTTGATTAAATGATAGGAGAGAACCGATTTCTTCTCAGTACAATCAACCTGACAAGGATTTTTTTTTTTTTATCTCTCGAGTGTCCTCCCACACAGTGCTCTCCCTGTTAAAGGGAACTTAGGCACCGAAGGGCACACACAGCTTTAATACATGAAGAGCTTTTGATGCATCCAAAGGTTTTATATTATCTATGCGAAGAATCTACTGTATGCAATACCAAAAGTTTGTGTTAAGATAATCTAACACAAGCATAGTGCATTGATGAACCAGTATTATACCCAGTAAACAGGACTGATCTTAAACTTAGAAAAACAGAAACAGTGAAAACTGTACGTACTCTGCACACTCACATGAACAGGCATTGCAGCAGCAGGAGAACTCGCCAGCCCCAGTCCAGATTAGATAAGCAGGAAGTGCTGAATCTGTTCTCTATATGCCTCCTTCGGTACACTGAGGCTGTAAAAGTCAGTCCCTCAGTTTGTAGAAGTGCTGATAGAGGCATAATTGAACAACCATGCTGATTATTGATATCATGCAAACACGCCAGTTTCTAATTATACCAGGCTACATATTAGAGTGTATGAGGAACAGAGGAGGGGACTTGAAATGTCTCCCTATTTATATAGGACAAATCAGGGTGTTACTCAAATATGTAAAATGATCAAATATATTCTGTAGGAACATAATGTTCTGTGTAACATGTCTCCATTAATGTCTGGGGCCCCAACTAGTTTAATCTTCTTAGATAATATAACTCCAAAATTCATACACATGTTGTTTTCATTTTTCCCTCCACTAAATCTTCGAGGTGCAACACATACTGTAGCCTTACTCTTTTCATGGTACTTTTATTTATGCTATGGTAATTTGCAGTGCGTTAGTAAGATTTTGGTTACATAGCTAAATCTGCAGGTGTTGATCATAAAAAGAATCTCCCCAAAATTTTGTAGCTTATGTCAGTCCCCATGAGACCCATTTTAGTGGAATGACCCAGTAATAGAAAATGGTTACACAACAATGGTTATATCTGAATAAAACCTATACACTCTCATTCAATCCTTTTTTGTTCGCTACATCCCCTTTCTCTAAAAATACCCCCGACCTTGCAAAATTTCCGTCTGTCTGCAGCCGCTGTGCCAGCGAGCTCCAGTTCGTCTCAATGTACGTGGCCAGCAGTCCCACGCCGCCACCCATACAGTGGATGAAGATCGTCCATGGACGGGCCAGGAAAGCCTGGCTCAAGACGACCCTGAGATGTGGGATCTGCTACAAAAGGAGAAGGATAGGCAGAGCCGCGGCTTGGAGCTCATTGCATCTGAGGTAAAATATCTTGCACAGATATTAATTTTTTTTTTATTATTTAATTTATATGCAGAATGAGTAGGATTTTCCACCAAAAAAAACCCAACAATGTATTGACTCATACAAAAATAATCACACATCCCTTGTGACCCACTAGAAGTGTGGCAGTTTCTGTATCTGCAGAGACTGTGCCCTTTGCCTGTATTTTTTTAGTTTCTACTTACTTTGCTGTGTTCGGGACATTTCTGGGCGTCAAGGGGAGAAGAGAACATATTTCTCTAATAAAGGCAGGAATCTCCGTGTGTCTGTTTGTTTGCTGTTTAAATATGTCGAGAACCGTTCATCCAATCGACTTCACAAGTGGATGGGGAGTGCAGTGTTGCATTTGGTGCGATATTGGACACGCGACACGTTCAGAATTAATAAACTTGATAAACTACAGAACAGCGCGAGCCGGAAGCGACGCGATTCACGCGGGCAGGGCTTATATACTCCGAGAACGGACACAAAAACAACACACAGGTCAAGTATTTTCCAAGCAAATTAAGTGCACATTTTTATCACGTGTAAAATGACTGATTTAACATGGCAATTGTATATACCAACAATATGCGAGGCTATATAACGTTTAGGCGTATTACGGAACTCAGGTGATTTTTCAAACATGTTGTGATAGACATATTTTGCACGCTGCCTTTGTCTTTTCCTCACCCAATCTAAAGTGCTCCCACACAGCTGAGGTCTTCAGCATCTTGTCTTGACAGTGTATCCGGTAAGTAAACATCACAACTAACATTTCTCTGGATGCAAACACAGGAATGCAAGCGGTGGATCAACTGTGAACAGAGAAGCAATGTAAACTTGAACAGAAAAACTAAAACTGTATCAATCCGCACCTACTTCGCTCCCCTAAAACTGGTAAGGCTCTATTCGGCTGAGTCTGCGGCAGTGCCTCTAGTGACTGGGCCCCCAAACAGCCTGTCCTGCTTTATAATCGTCAGAACAGCTACCCCCACATTTGCTCCAGCAAATTTGCAGTATGAAGTCCATCACTGTTCATCTTCTTCTGGAACAGCAGGAAGTCTGAGACGGATCACGGGTTGGTTGTAGGTACGGTCCCTGACTTTAATCTCCGCCGTGCGAATCAGGCCGTCAGCTAAGTTTCCCAATAGGCCGCGATGATTTGGCAGTTGAGTATAAATGATCATGCATTTTATGGAAACTCTTGATTGGACAGTCAAGGACAATGCTTTATCAATGGTTAATCAGGGCTCAAACTGTAGATAAATACAGTATGTACAAAAAATGATTAGGGTCTTGTATAAAAGTCATACACTGCAAATGTAAATACATTTTTCACTCCTATTTATTCCTAAATAATTGTATGTTTAAATATTTTATAGCAGAAGATTTGCTGGTTTTTAATGTTTTCAGGGAGTAGCTAGGCCAGTAAAACTTTTACCTTCTGGATCAAACATACACATGATAAAACCGATATCATAAACTCTTGACAGGTGTTGTGTTTTACAAAAGAACTTATTAATATCAGGTAATTTAAACTTGGCTTCTTTAAAAGTGAAAACGTTAACAAAATAGCTCAGTTACAGAAACATTTGGGTAACTCTTTGTTTTCATTCCAAGGCTGGATGGTGTGAAATGGAAAATTTTACTATTCAAAAGAGCAGACAAGATTTTTTATCTTGTGTTGTTCTTCTCTCCCCTCCTGCTTCTTCTTCGCCACAGTAGTTGTTCAGTGGAGTATATCAGCCCCCTCTCTACACAAAGCCTGACCGCTCTAGTGTGAGATAAAGCTGATATCTTCATTCTGCCTCCTCCCCACCTCACTCTGCAAGGCACATCACAGTACAGCTCAGGCAGGCATTCCTTGAATGAAAAGACATACTTTTTCCCCACACATGTCCACACACACACACAAAAGCAAATGCAAATGCATTTCCTTTTCTAATACATGCACAGACGTCGGCATGACAGACGGACGCAGCACAAAGCTCTTACTGGAGCTGTTATCTCCCTTGATCTCCTCTTGGCTTCTAGGTGAAGCATTAGCATAACCACACTCACAACATAAACACACACACACACCACTACCCGAACAAGGGACAGCGTGGAGACTAGACGGTGTGTGTGTGTCAGACCCTAGTGTTGACCACGGTGATAATATACAGTAGGAGTGTTGTGTCAAGAGGCCATACCAAATGATGTGTCCATAATCAGTTAAACAGTCAGGGTTTCAGACATTTGTACATAATATGTAACAAGTAGTCACGTATAGTTCAGTATCCTATGGAGCGCTTAGATGAGCTTTACAAGGCCATAGCACCCATTCCCAATGTGAGTCTATTGATTATCTAACATGGTACTTTGTTTTGTTTTTTCACATACAGTGGACTTACTTAAACATTAGTAAAGCATTTTGAATATGAATAGATCTGTATTAATGGCTTGACTTGATTGCTTTCATTTTATTTTTTTGTATAATTTCTCATACTGTAAATGATGTATGATATCAATGGGGAGAGAAGGGGAGTGTTGTGCAGTTCTGTTGTGGCAGGAAGGTTCGGAGAGAGGTTGGACAACCTCTCTTCATCCTCAGCATGAACAAAATAATAAAGTTTAAAGAGTTTTCAACCAACAGCAACACTTCACTCTACAAAAAAGAAATAGAAAAATAACCTCAGGAGAAGAGATTCAAAGAGATGGATCATCTAATCAGAGGGTTGCCATAGATGATGTAGGTGGGAAATGGTAATTACTAGAAACTGAAAGTTGTATCGGTTAGAAGGAGTTAGAGCTGCAACTAATGATTATGTTCATCATTGATTAATCTTAATTCTTATTTTCCTGATTTAATCGTTTGGTCCTTTTTTAAATGTCAGAAAACGATAACAAATACTCATACAATTTCCTGTAGCTCAAGGTGACCTCTTCAATTTGCTTGTTTTTCCTACCAACATATTCATGTTTACTATCACAGAAAGAGAAACTGAAAATCCTCACATTTAAGAAGCTAGAACAAAGACATGTTTGGTATTTTTGAATAAACTATATTGTTGTGGTCATTTTTTAAATTAAAATATTAATCAAAATAGTTTTTGATTATAACTGGTCCAGCTCTAATGCAGTCAATCCAGTATTAAGAAATAAAGTTAATCCAAGAAATGAGTCTACTGAAATCAAGCTAATGAAATGTCAGTGAATAAGTTCAATATCAGTTACATTGTGTATTAAACAGAAATATTTAACATGTCTTTTTCATCTTCCAGCACACAGACAAGTTATAAAGGGAAAACTTTTGGAAGATAATTATTCCCCTTTTGCAACAAACCATACTCCACTAACATTTGTTTTTCTTGGAAAATGCATTGCAAAAATGATTTTTAAAAAAAAAAAGGCCACGCCAATGTATCTCAGCATGTGCAGAAAAGTTTATTACATTATCTTGTATCCTCCAGCGGTAAGGCGATAAGCATTGTGAAGTGCAGAGTGTTAGTCTATGGAAGTCCAGAGGTTCAGTACTGTAATGATTGCCTTTAGCTGGAGGGGGATTTCTCACTATCACTTAACAGACTTTAATTTGCAGTCCTTGTCCCTTCTGTCCACTTGCGTCGTGTGTGTGTGTGTTTTCTCGCCACAGAATTTCTGCAGTCGAGCGGCTCTGGAAGCTCAGGGCTCCTGTCTGAACAACAAATACTCTGAAGGCTACCCAGGGAGAAGGTGAGTGTGTTTATGCAGTCACACCCAGCTTATTAACACTGTTGATATTCTCTGCTTTAGGATATTTGTTACAGACCTGAACACATAGACACACACTAATTTATACGGTGTTCTCTAGCTAGCCTTATAATAGTACATGCCAACCAAACAGCAAATAATCCACAACCTCTGCCTTGCCAAAGAAGATTCCTGAGGGGATACATTGGAAGAATTTAGTGCCTGGGCTGATAGTTGCACATTTTGTGTTTACTTATTTTCTGTTATTTCCCTCAGATAATTCACATTTATCAGCAGCAAACAAAGAGCTGACATGTTTTGAAATGTTTCTCATTTGATGCCTTTGATTCCTGGAATACAAGCCTACCATAAATCTCCCTCCCACAAAATTAGTTTTTAATTATTTATTCCCCTACATCCTACTCATCTGCTGTTTCACACTTTAATGTAATGAAACAAAAGGATTATCTCATTGAATGAGTGGTTTGTACAGTAGCCATCTGTTGCTCCTTCATCTGCAATTCCACTGACCAATATTTCCGTTTGTGGCAAATGTATGATTGGTAACATGCGTTGCTCATATTGACTTAAAGCTGCTATAACCAATATTTTTATAATAGTGAATTAAATGACATTGTGCAAGGGGTCACTCATATTGAACCTACAGAGAATTATCACCCAAATCTGCAGCTCCTCTCGACTTAACAGAGCTTTATTGTGAAGTTCAGCTCACTGCTCTCATAGCATCGTTTCCTGCTAAATAGCTTTAAAATCCCATAGGACACTACCTGCTCAGCACCAAACTGCAGACAGACAAAGTTAGCGACTAGCCGGTGAACATATTAGAGCATTTAGCAGCTAAAGAGCCAAATGTTTCCCTCAGAAGCTCTTAGAGACCAAGAAAAGGGCTAAAAGAGAGTGAATTGGATTTACATTCGTCAGATGGCCAGAAACACAACTCTAAATGAATCACAATGTTACTCCATAACTGCTGGATGTGTAAATAAGCAACTGTGTCAGTTTGTTCATAACTTGTTTCCGTTGGCCAAAACAAATAGTTATTGCAGGTTTGAATTTAATTAATATCAAAGCTGAATCCAGCAGGTTATTTGCAGGAATGATGCATCTGTTAGTAAATGGTCTAACAGTATCTTTTTTTAAACCCCACCCTCAGATACTATGGTGGAGCAGAAGTGGTCGACCAAATTGAGCTGCTGTGTCAGAAACGAGCCCTGGAGGCCTTTGACCTGGACCCATCTCTGTGGGGTGTCAACGTCCAGCCATACTCTGGCTCCCCCGCCAACTTTGCCGTCTACACCGCTGTGCTGAATCCCCATGACCGCATCATGGGCCTGGACCTGCCCGACGGAGGACAGTCAGTAGTCACTGCTGCTTTCTTTTTATTCTTTATTGCCACCCTGTCACTTATTTTCTCTTTCCCTCACACTTTTCTAAGCTGTCCCAGTTTCTTTGTTGGTCAACACTAGTGTCATTTGCAGGACCTGAAGAATCAATAACATGCATTTTTACGCTTTTCTTTTCCTGCACATTTGTTTGTGCTAGTGTTTTTCTGCCTGTCCACATGTTCCTTTTTGTTCCCCAGTCTGACCCATGGCTACATGTCTGATGTGAAGAGGATCTCGGCAACCTCAATCTATTTTGAGTCCATGCCCTACAAGCTAAATGTAAGTAGAGAACCCTACTACTGATATCATCTAACAAGTTGTGGACTGTCTTATACCGGTGGTTAACGTCAACTTTTTCAGTAATTGTGAGGAACAGTTTCACCAATAAAATTTATGGGAATCGGACAACAATGATAAAAGCTGTGCAGCAGATAATATCTGAAAATACTGTCTGCATATTTTTAATAGAATAAGGCTATATGGCACTCAAAGCACCAACAACAAAAAAAACATTTGAAAAACTCAACAGTAATGTCTCTTTCTAGAAATCGTGACCCGGTTCCTCAAGATAATCCACAGACCCTGTTGTGAGCAGTTTCATGTGGGAACTATCGGTGGAAAGAAAATAGTTCCTACATGAAACTGCTCACAACAAGGTCTGTGGATTATCTTGAGTGGTGTTTGAGTACCCTATAGCCCCATCATCTCTACAGACATGCAGACATCTCTACATTCCATATCTCCAAAATTTGTCAACTCACACCAAAACAATTGAGATGGATAAATAGCACTACAGTTAAGAGGGACAAATATGTATTTTTGACTTTGGGGTGAACTGTCCCTTTTGAATGTAGCTATTGAAATTTAGGTCCGAGTCCATGACTACACCAAGATTTCTGGCTTGGTTTGTGGATTTTAACATTACTGAATGAAGCCGAGCACTGACTTTTATTCGTTGGCTCCAAAAACAATTACTTTGCTTTGTTGTTTAATTTAAGAAGATTCTAGCACATCCAATCATTGATTTGTTCAATGTACTTACTCAGCGCTTGTATTGAACCATAGTCCCCTGGTGGTATGGTTATGTAATTTTGTGTGTCGTCTGCACAATTATGGTAACATATCTTGTTGTTTTCCATAATCTGAACCAGTGGGAGCATGAAGATGTTAAACAGAAGAGGCCCCAGAATGGAGCCTTGGGGAACTCTGCATGTCTGTATTGTCCGCTCAGATGTGTAATTACCTATAGACAAAAAGTAGTCCCTGTCCTTTTTAAGTGGGATTCAAACCAGTTTTAATACTGTGCCAGAAAGTCCTACCCAGTTTTCCAGTTGGTCTAGTAATATGTTGAGGTTCGACTGTGTCGGATGCAGCACTGAGATCCATTAATAACCAAGACTGAAATTCTGCCACTGTCTGAGTTTAAGTGGATGTCATTGAAGACCTTAATGAGCAGTCTCAGTGCTGTGGTGTGGTCAAAAACCTGACTGGAAAACTTTAAAACAGCTGTTTAATGCCAAGAAGTTGTTCCGCTGTTGAAAAACAGCTTGTGGACCTATAATTGTTCATTAGTGACATGTCTAGATAGATTCTTTTTTTAAGAGTGGCTTGATGACTGCAGTTTTCAGGGTCTGTGGGAAGACACCTGAGAGAAGAGAAGAGAAGATCTGAGGCTATGCAGTTATACACATTTTTGAATAAGCCTGCTGGCAGAAAATCAAGGTGACAGGAAGAGGATTTCAGATGTTGTATAATGTCCTCCAAGTTTTTATGGTTAATAGGATCAAATTGTGTCATGCTATTTGAATCGATTTTAATTGGACACAGGGACAACACATGTCCTATGGAGGCACTAACTGCTTCTTTCATTTTCTGAATTGTCAGTGAAGGAGGCAAATTCATTGTAGGAACTACTAGATAGAAGTTGGATAGATAGAGGCTACTGACACAGGAGGGTTTGTTGTCAACAGTAGCGAACAAGGCACGTGCATTATTATTGTTTTTGGCGATAATGTAAGATGAAGGACCGCCTTGCATTTCTCAGTTCTAAATTTATAAATGCGAAGTGTCTCTTTATAGATGTCCTAATGAACCTGGACATTTGTTTTACCGACACCTGCATTCAGCTTTACGACACTTTTTTTTGTGTTTCTCTCTATTCTTACTAGCTAGTGGCATTTCTCCATGGAGATCTTTTCTTACCAGAGACAGCCTTAACCTTAGTGGGTGCATTGACTGAGACCCAAGAGAGGAGAAAGCCTGAATGAATATTTCACTGGTTATTTCATTGATATACCATTTTATGATTACCTCTGTTTGAACATTCATGTGCACAGAGTCTCGTTTCAGCACTTCAGAATTGTTTCACAAAGTCATTGGTCCCTATGTGCAGTATGGTATTTTCCACATTTGGGTGTGCAGCCACAATATGCAGGATTCTTTTTGTCAAGTCTGCGACCATATTCTTGGAAAGAAGAGTTTTTAGGTGTTCTTACAGCACATGCGTCTTGCATCGTTTACAGCAAAATCACCCACAATCAGAGTTTGAGGCCCAGTCATTAGCTTTCCCTACAGTCTTTTACTTTCTGATTTACTCTGTCCTTATCCTGCTGTGTGAAGTTTAGCGGTTATCCTGGTCATCAGACAGTGATCCAAAGTCCTGCAACAGTGGAGTAAATTTGTTCTGCAGTTGCACCCTTGGTTGTTGGGGAGGTTTCTGGCTAACTCTCACTTTCGCAGCTGTCATTGGTGTCCTACTAAGAACAGGGGTTGAAGTAGCGCTCTGCCTGGATGATAATGCAGGCCAGCCAGTCGCATCACAAATCTCAGTTTGCTGTGCTCTGCCTGTTACTCGTCCTCCCATTTCTCAGGGAAATGATTTACTCTCAGGCTTTGCACCAAGAGAGGACTAACACTTTTAGATTTATTACCTGGTAAAAAAGCAGGAATAATTGTAAACATAATATTGCTGTCATTATGTTGGATATATAGTACACAACGATTTCAGTCAGCCTCTTCAGTAGTTATCAAATGTGAAAAGTTCGTGTAACAACACATTTGTCATTTTGATCAAACTGTACAAATTTTATCATGTTTTTGGGTTGTCCGTCCGTATATCCCATTCTCATCAAAGCGATACCTCAGGAACGCCTTGAGAGAATTTCTTCAAATTTGGCACAAACGGTGGCTCTTTCAGACTTTCCACATGTTATTAGACCAAACGGATCAAATTCTGATAGTCAAACCAGTCATTTTACGGGGGGTTGTGACGCTTAAAAAAATGTATCCACTGTTTTACAGCCGCTTCTTTCACAATGTAAGTCTAGTCTATGGGGAAAAGTCTTTTGGGGCCAGTGTTTATCATGTGACAGAAGTTGCAATTACAAGGTTTGGCCACTATGTCAAATTGGCACTTCCTGGGGACTTGATTGTCGTGAACGCGATATCTCTGAGCGCCTTGAGGGCATTTCTGAATATTTGGCACAAACATCCACTTGGACACAAGGATGAAACTGATTATAATTTGGTGGTCATAGGTCAAGGTCACTGTGACCTCCCAAAACACATTTTTGGCCATAACTCAAGAACTAATGCAAAATTTCACACAGATGTTGGGATGGAACGATGAAGTGATGATATTTTTTACCCCAAAGGTCAAATTTCAAGTGTCATTGGAATCACGAGACAGCAAACAACAATTTGTAGCGCGCCTAGCTAATCGTGAGCTTGTGAATGAGTTTCACCTACAGCTCCTAGAGAGGTTTCACTTCTAAAAATGCCAGGAGAAAACAAAAGCACCACAATTTGTGTAGCTATACTCTATAAGAATCCATCTTTACATTGTAATCAAGCACATATGTACCTGTTTGGAAATTACATCTATGATAATCCTTCATTAATCAGATCTACAATAAATATTCACTAGAATCAGACATACGTATCACCAATATAGTGATAACTTCCATTTAGCCAAAAAATACACATATCTAGACAGACATGGATGTAAACTTGAGTGATTGGCAGAGGCATACAACCACTGGGTGGTTATTCTAGTTCTAACTACTTCTATTAGTCATTGACTAAAATAAGAAATTACAAATCTTAAATAAGCACAAATATCTAAATTTAAATGTGATTTTTAGGAAATCCTGTTTGCCTTTGTGCCCCCACAGGGATGACATGAGGCATTGTGGGTAGGGATTCAATGTCTAACTTGAAAAATGTCAGCCCAGCAGATGCTTGCTGGCAGGTGCTTGGCAACAGAGGCGCTTAAATGCAGATGTTTTGGTTGATATATGGCCTCTTCACTCACAGTGCAACCATACAGTCCTATTAGTTTACTATAATACGTATAACAACATTAAGTGCTGTTTTCCACCAGAATTGAGATCTATACTGCCAGGGTCCCTCAGATGTGATATGATCAGTGCGCATCATATATTAGTGCATAGTATTTTATTCAGAGGGTCATAGTTGTGTGGTAGTGTTGGTAGCGGCTGATAGATGGCCATGAGTCTGCATGACCAGACCTGCTGATGTATGGGCAGGCAGGACCCCTCTGCGAGAGAGATAATGGGAAATCGACAGGCTGGCCAGCACCACTGGCTCTGTCTTCACAATGAGCAGCTTGATGGAGTGAGGGGGCATCCATAGATGCGCTCTGGAGATGGGAGATTATCAGGTTGTCTAAATAAAGCTCTCCCTCTTCCTTTTCTCTCTTCTTTTTCTTGTCTGCGTTGCCCTTATTCTCCATCCTTTCTGTTTCTCACTTTGTTTTTCTGCGCCATTCTGCTCTCTTTCTCTTGCCTTTTATTGTTTCTCTTTTCTGGTGCTTGCAGGAGGAGTAGAGGGGTAAATCTGGAGATTCAGGCACAACAGACACTGGTCATTTGACTGGTCCTGTCTGAATCCATTTCATGTGACTCTGAAGTACATCCCCCCAACAATGGATTGTCTAACATATTCCTCAAATTGCGTACCTCAATGAAAAGAAAGAGAAAAGTCCCAAAACCAACCTCTGATCTGTTCTGCTGCATCACACCAGTTGAGCAGATCCCTGAAAGGTTGAATTAGGATAAGTATGGGTGCATTAGTGCAATTGCTCCATCTTCGTCCTTGATATGCTAGGTTGAAATGTCTCCCTTAGATACATTCCTTCCCCTTTTTAAGGTAGCCAAGGTACTTCAAATGCAGCTGCATCAAATGATCTTCAAATGGAAAAAATCTCTCTTCCATGTTGATATGTTTACTTTTAATCCTCAAGATATGTGACAAGTTTTTTCATCCTGTCATGTTCCTCCCTGACCCTTACTCTTCATCTAATATTCTCATATGCATCCTCCACTTCTTTCCTCCCTCTCTCTCTCTTTTTTTCTTTCCTAAATCTGTGTCCCTCTCTGTCTCTCTGCAGACTGCAACAGGACTCATAGACTACGACCAGATGGAGATGACGGCCAAGCTGTTCCGGCCCAAGCTCATCATCGCTGGCACCAGCGCCTATGCCCGCCTCATTGACTATGCCCGCATCAAGAAGGTGGATCGAGAACTCTCTCTGTATTCAAAGCTCACCCAGCTTTCACCCCGCCTTTCTGTGTGTGTGTGTTTCACTCTACCTCTTCATCTCCTGCTACCTGATTTCTCCACTTCTCATCCTGTATTGGGACGGTCAGACTAGCTTTGTCCTCTTATTTAAAACTCAGTCAACCTTTTCCACTGAACTGTCACACACACACACACACACCTGCTTACCGTACTGATAAGTCAGACCTAGCCAGGATCACTTCCAACCCCACCTTCACTAATTTCTGTCCCACAAGCAGAGACCTATCTGCTATAAATACCGAGCATGCACTTTCAAACCTCAACATTTCCAAACGCAAACCAATATTCTTTCACACTTGCACTCAACAACACAGATGCTTTCTTCCTCTCTTGCCTAATCATCCGAACTGAGCGCGGATACTCGCACTGACTCACGTGTATACAGCAGCAAGTTTTAACTGCATGCTTCACTGCTCTCTTTGACGGTGCACAAGAGGCCCCTTTTATCTGTTTTGTTATACCCACCCGCTGATTCACTTCATTCACTCCATGACTGCTTCCCTTTGTTGCAGAGCTCCACTTTAGCTAGTACCATCAGATGGAGTGTCCCACCATTACAGAGCTGTGTTTTCATTAAGCACCATAACTACTTTGACACTAGGCCTGAAGTGGGGCCATATTTTCCCCCCAGCATGTCTCTGTGGAACTGTTCACTGTTTTATGGCAGAATCTGCTGGGCCGGGCTCCTATCCAGATTTTCAGTGTTGTTACGTAGATGTTTTTAAAATCTGAAATTTGTTTCACTATCAGCGTTCATCAAATACTGCACATCACCCTCTTGTGTTCTTTACCCCCTCCAGTAACCCTGCTATCTATCCTGCCTTTTAATCTAATACACATGTACTGATCCAGTTTAGATATGAGAGGAAGGGAGATTGTCATGATAAAGCATATTAATTGGAGCACTAAAAAGATTGTTTACTTCTCTGATCATTCGCCAGGAAGTCATTTGCATGTTAGCGAGCTATTTATTGTTTGTGCCTTTTTCAATAAATGCTGGCAAGAGACAGCAAGGATTTATTGAATTACGCTGTAATATTACGGGCCTCTGAAGAGTGTAATAACACAAGCTCTGATTAGAAATATCTGCCCTTTGAGAACATAGGTACTGCTAACAGATGTAGCGTTAGTCTTAACTGTGGCTGAATGATGTAAATGTATTGGCTTCAAGAGTTTGTATCTCACATTTTTTATCTCGCATGTCTACATATGCAGTCAAATAAAATACACGTTGGGTCACCGATGACACAGATTGAACCAAGTTTAAGCATCTAGTTTAGTTTTTTAGTAACTATAGTAGTTCCTGTTACTGCTCTGTATATTAAGAATAAAATATGTAAATACAGTGCACATTTCCGCTCTGTGCTCCAGGACTGAGTGCTGACTTTCGGCTTATGGGGTTTTGTGTGTGTTCCCATCTATATTGGGTTATGAGTGTAGACTCTCCCCTTTTTGTACATGGTCCCACAATTTTAAAAATAATATTACTGAAGAGGTTTTCATGGCCAAACACTGAAATTTTCTTAGCTAGCCAAGTCAGTCACCTGACTTCAGTCCAACTGAGCATTTGTTTCACTTGCTGAAAATCAGAGTGAAGGCAGCTCGCAAGTGTCGTAGAGGTCATAGACTTCAAGCTGTTACTGACTGCAACCAAATATTAAAAATGTTATTGAACTTGTATCTGAACTTGCACCTGAAAGTTGGGGACGATGTATAAGAAGGACCTTCAAATGAAGCTGGGGGTCAGCACTTCATTTTAAATGTTCTGGAGCCAACCTAACAATAATTGTGTCACTGCCCCAAGACTTGACTAACTGCTCTTCAGTTCACTGATATTGGTCAGCAATTTCATGATTTTGGGTCTTGTAAGTAAAAAATATTAAATTAGAATTTAAATATAAAATGTCCTGCCCCATGGTATAAATTTGAAACCTAATTGTGTTTGATTCCTCTTTTGCACATTTTTCACCCTCAGCTGTGTACTGACATTAAAGCCTACATGCTTGCGGACATGGCCCATATCAGTGGCCTGGTGGCAGGCAAAGCCGTCCCCTCTCCCTTTGAACATGCTGACCTGGTCACTTCTACCACACACAAATCCCTCCGAGGAGTCAGGTAAGAACACGAGTAACTTCAATAAAATCTTATTACAACTGCTGCACCGTGGGAACAAATCAAATTACCAAGGATGAAACCTTGTTGGGTTTTAGAGAAAAATAAAATGGTAAAAATGCTTTGTCAGTCAATTTGTCTGTTTTGTCCAGGGCTGGCCTCATCTTCTATCGTAAGGGTGTACGCTCAGTGGACAAGAAGGGGAAGGAGATCATGTACGACCTCGAGGACAAGGTCAACTTCTCTGTCTTCCCCTCACTGCAGGGTGGACCACATAACCATGCCATCGCTGGTGTGGCTGTTGCACTCAGACAGGTCAGCACAACACACAAACTGCATACAACGCAAAGATAACTAACTTTATTTGTATTGATGTAGTGCTTTATTACCCTGGTCTGCTATTTCCTAATGAGAAGTTGATAACTGGTGAATCAAATTTTAGAACTACATCTTTCTGCTGAGATGCTTTGGCGCAACTTGACTCCAGAACTTGTTCCCTAAGCTACTGTGTGGATCTGCTCCTCCTCTTTCTCAACTGTCTGGATCTTAATGATGTGCTAGGCAGCTATTGAAATTTAATCTGTTAGAGGATGAAAAGGCGATGTCTCTCACTTGCACCATATAAGTGAAATTTTTCCAGACCAAAAGTTCTTACTTGGCTTCTGTTTACTAAAAATGGAGTTATGTACTTCCATCTTGCATAAGTGGTCACCCAAAGAAAGTTTGTTTGTTTGTTTTTCCTCCAGGTTGTTTGATCAGTTCAAAATTTCTTCCACAAGATACAAATTAAATAGACTTTTGAGTTTAAAAAGACAACACTTTTATATTGTATAGTAGAAAATTGTTTTCTTGATAGCTCATGAATCATTTCTTCACCTCCAATTTAAAAAAACAAAAAAACTCTTAACTTCACTATTTCTATCTAGCTCAACTGTTTCTGTTGTTAATGTGTGTGTGTGTGTGTGTGTGTGTCCAGGCACAGACTCCCATGTTCAAGGAGTATATCACCCAGGTACTAAAGAATGCTAAGGCTATGGCTACTGCTCTCCTCAGCAAAGGCTACACCCTGGTATCAGGTAATCTAACTTGTATGACTGCAGCCTCAGAAATGTTGTATTAGTTTTAGCTAGGTGTACTACATAATAAACTGGCAACTGAGTGAATATTCAGTTCTTCTACTAAACATATATCTAAGCCTACATGTTTAACTTGCTTAAAGTAATCTCCACTTAATCATGACATTTCATTTCACTATCAGGATGAGTGATAGTATTGTTTCACAGATAGTTTTAATGGCATTCTCCATTTGTCACCTTTTACAGAGAACAAATAAAAGCCAAGTCATCTTTTCTGATGTCCCAGAATGAAGTAAAGCTTATAAATACAGCTCTCAGATTAACCCATAGCAGATAGGTATATAAACATGGACAAATCCAAGAGAAAGGTGAAGATGTAAAGCACTGGAGGCCCTGAAAACACACTTCCCAACAGTAATTTGGCTTCATCATTAACTGCATTCGGTTTCATGTCCTGAAGTTCACAAATCTAGTAACTTTACTTCATCCATGTTAAACTAAAGTTGAGGTGGTCTGATCAAAGGCTTAAAAGTGAAGTCCATGTCTCCAAAGCCTCAGACTTTCCTCCTCTTAAGTTTTGACTAAGAATGCTTAAAATTTCAGGCGGGACAGACAACCACCTGGTCCTGGTGGACCTGCGGCCTAAGGGCATTGACGGGGCTCGGGCCGAGAGAGTGCTGGAGCTCGTGTCAATCACTGCCAATAAGAACACCTGCCCCGGGGACAAGAGCGCCCTGACTCCTGGTGGCCTCAGGCTGGGTAAGGAATTCACATTTACACTACATTTAACTTTAAGGTCTTGTCATACTTATGAAGGGTATGATCAGAATCCATATAAAAAAAAAAAAAGAAAATTATGCTGATTTGTATATTCAATAGGTTTTAAATCTCAAAACACGTGTAAATGATATCCCCACTTTGTCAAGATAATCACTCTTGAAATGCTGGTCGGCTATTTAGCCTTTTGTGTTCCATATTTAACTTGTCAAATTTACTTTGCACTTAACATCCTCTTCACTCAATCTGCTTTACTTACTTTTTCAAAATGTATTTCTGCATATGGAAATTAGTCAGTTACCAGTTAAGCCACAAGCACTGAGCAGATCATGATTAATTAAGCATGTTTGGGTTTTTAATCATCTTCCAGGAAGTTCAAGAGCTCCACATCTACACTGCAACATTTTTAGCATTGTCTTAAGGCGAGGTACTTCACCTACAGTACTGCGCTCATTACCTTTTTATCAATTGTTTATTACACTGAGATTTGGACTGCACCTTAGTGACCCATCAGCCATCAGCATCAGTGTAGGTTTGACACATCTGTGTAGATTCATTACTGAAACCTCAAGTAGCTCCAGGATTCTGTTTTTTTTCCCTAGACCATATGGTTCCTAAGTCGGAAAAAAAACTACCTAGAGACAGTTGGACCTGTAAAAGCAAAAGGAATTAATTACCACTCATTACTTTATATTTCAAGCTGCAGATTTTGTGTTCTTCTCGGCCCCAGGTGCTCCAGCCCTGACCTCCAGACAGTTCAAAGAAGCTGACTTTGTGCAAGTTGTCGAGTTCATGGATGAGGGCTTCAAGATTGCCTTGGATGTCAAGAAAAAGACAGGTAGGTCTACTGTGAGAAGGGAGACAGGTTTTTGGCAAGAACATGTGAATCACTTGAGTCTTTCATTTTTAAAACAGAGTTTGAAACTATGCACTTATTAGAAAGGCAACTAAAGTACAATATGCTCTTATGTTATATTAAATTGTTGGATACTGAAACATGAGAGGAAACAAAAAGCCAGTGGTGATAAAACAAAGGAAGCTTAAAAATGGAAAGCTGAGCCTTTCCCCCCTCTATTCTCTCTTGTCCTCTCCAGGAAAGCTCCAGGATTTCAAGATCTTCCTTCTTCAGGACCCAGAGACTGTGGCTCGCATCGCCGAACTGCGCCACCGTGTTGAAGCTTTTGCCAGGCCCTTCCCCATGCCAGGTTTCCACGACCATTAGGCAAGCCAATATAGAGTCGCAGGGTCATAACAGCCAGGAGCAGAAGTGTGCAAGGAGAGGGGAAAAATCGCGATGACTCTAGAGTTCCCTCGTTTTTCCAGTCAGATCTGGGAAACCAAATTTTTTTTTTTTTTATACTTCTTTGCAGTTATCCATCAATCTATTCTTGTAAAAACATGGCCTCCATGTCGAGGTAAAGAAACAGTAAAATATGACTTTTGTAGAGCCGAAGAACCTATTTTCTATGGTATGTGTAAAGATCTTTCTCAGCTGTCTTCCCGCCGTTCTTTAATGTGGGTGTGTGGGAGGAAAAAATATCATGTCAAATCAAACAACCAGTCATACAACAACCAACAGCTCTCGGTGTCACACTCTGTGGCTTGATTAGTGTATAATTTGTTATTATAATAAGATACTGAAGATTCTTAATGCTGTAAAGAGTCTTAATAAATGACACTTATGCAGATTATGTTCACATGGTAATGTGTGCATGGTAGCTTTCTACTGTCATTTTCTGTTTATGAAACCAGGTACAAGAGGAGGCTTCATGAGGTGAAGGGGTGTTCTGCCATACTACGTTGGCCTTTTAAATTTTTATGGGGGAAAATGTTGTTGAAAATCAGAAATAAACCCAAAATATTGCCAGAATATCATTTCAAGTTATTTCAAGTTAGCCCTTTAGTACAGTTTAGTAGAGATTTGTGCAACTTGTCTGTGTAGTGGAACGGTCTAAATCAGATTACACAGGAGGTGGGTTTAATAATTAGTTACACGCACACAGTGTAAAACATCACGAGCTTCAAAAAGTACAATTAAATGGGAATTTGTATTAGATTGCATTACAATTCTTAAATATCCACCTTTATGTGAAAATATATTTTTAGTTACTTTCTTTTTCCGCTGTTGCGATTGCATCGTCATTTTCTTCCAGCATATCAAGGATGTCAGAGTTTTAATTGTTTTTTATATTTTGTTGAAGTTAACCAAATGGAATAACAGAAATATCATCCTGGATTATTTCATACTTTAAGTGTGTTTACAAAGAGTATATACTTTTCTATGTATTTCAAAAGAGTTAATTGCCATCATGTAACCTATATCTTAAGGTTTCCAATACCAGCTGATGTGTTGTACTGGAAGAAAGTTGACTTGTATGGCAGCGTGTTTGACTGAAGTGTTGTTTATTTCACCATGGTGTTCATTGATGGAAACTGTGAAGCAGCTTGATTTTGGGGGGGGGGAGGACATTTTCAGAGTATTTTGTTGTCTATCTGGTTCACAGATTGGAACTGTTGTCATTATCACTGCATCAGTGAGGGAGCAGATTTCTGTTTGTGAAATGGTCTCGGAGCACAATTGAGAAAAAGGGTCTCGGAAATGGTGTGGTTACTTTCTTACTTTGCACAAAACACAGCTTCTAACGTGAACCAAATCATATGAATTATCCACAACAACTTTTTTTGACAGCCAATAGATTAGACTTTGCCAAAATATACAGTACCAACAAGTGTTTTTTGTCTTTTTTGTTACTACAGTGTTCATTAATCTATTGTTGATCTGCTATCATCTCTGATACGTTGCCAGCTATTGTACATCAACACAAGTTTGAACTAACTTTTATTAATTAACATTAAATTAGTATCGAGTGAGTCCTAATAAAATACAATACTGCAAACACTGTTTGGGTTGTGTCGTTAATATTATACATCATTTGTCACAGTTTAAAAACCATTTAGTGTATGTCATTCGGATCATGCCTATCTGTACTGTGAGGGTGCAGATGTTTATGTGGGAGTCTAGGTGTGTTTTACAGAAAATGTGAGGGAAATAAAGTATATTTAACTAGCTACTGTACAAAATTGATTAGGAGAATCACTCGTATCAGTTTATCTGGCGAGGTTTGGATAAGAAAATGTGTCCTTATCAGAACGTGAAGTAATAAGTACACGTAGAACCAACCTAGATATTTTTCGCCACTTTTTTTCTGTACAGAAGACCTATTTTGCAGCTGTGAAATGTAGCGAAGATCATTTACTGTATTCAGGTACTATACTTAAGTCTGTTTTTAGGTAAGCTATTTACTTGAGTATTTTCATGTCATACAACTTTATACATCTACTCTGCTATGTGGAAATATTGTACTTTTTACTCCACTACACTGTGATGTCAACTGACATGTAGTTACTGGTTAATTTACTAATGAGATTTAACAAACAAAATACATGACCAGCTTTTAAAATATTGAGAATTTATTTATCCTGATACATTTTCCTCATTGCTGTACATACATACTTATGTACTTTTTCAATGCAGGACTTGTGATTGGAACTGAGTATCTTCACAGTGTAGTGTACTTCTTCCACTGCGGTTTGAAATGTTTCTCAGTCAGTCTGTGAGGGGTCACAAACAGGGTTTAGCGGTGCAGTTACAAATAGCCAAATTAAGTCATGTTTTATTTTGCATGCTCCAATGCCGGTGTTGTGTGGAAGTCTGTTTCCCCCCCATCGGTGCTGGCCTAAACCCCATAACTTAACCTACACCGGGAGCACTGTCTGAAGGGGGAACAGACTTGGACACATCGTGCTTCCAGGTGACTATAATTTAAAAGGACAATGGTGAACTAGTGCAGAGTAGAAGCTGACTTTTTTTTTTGTTCGGGAATCCTGTTGGATGGGAGTGAATTTCACTCTTCGTCACGGGACTGGGACGGGACAGGGACAACAGTCAACGGGAGCGGGCGGGACCGGGCATCAGAGACCCATTTTTCTACATAATCTGATCTAATATGAAAAAGCTCTATTTTCTGATGTTTCCATCGGGAACGGGATAGGATTTTTTTAGTTTAAGCTCTGTCATGGGATTGGGACAGGTGTGTTTTTGTGGGAGTGGGATTTGACAGTGAGTGAAAGTCCCCTCCCGGGTCCCCCTCTAGTTCAGAGCTAATCCTTGGTGGCGCTCGCCGCGTCACTCGCGCATGACAACCGCCGCTAGCTGCAACGCAAATCCAACGCACCCTTTCTGACCGGGCGGGCTATTTAAACTGTGAACAATGGCCGGCCCCTGCTTGATTCTGCTCACCTGCGGCTTCACAACTCACCTGTTAACTGCTGTAACACTTCTAAAGTAAATCAAATAAAAGCCTTTGTGACGCCACTACTGCGGCTCTCGCTGCTCATGTAGCATTTCATGAAGAAGCAAACCTGCCAACAGCCTGAGCTAGCTAACGTTACGCGCTACCTTTACCTAACGTACTCGACTAACCGCCACTTCAGGCCGGAAGAGCTGCTCCGGACAACTCAGGACCGTTGCGATTCTTTCCAGAGGATTTACTACCTGCTAAGACGCCGGGGACCACTGCTTCACCAGGTAAGAGTTTGTTGCTCGTGCTAACGTGCCTGTCATGAGTTGATGCCTCGGCTCTGTCCGTTTGACCGCTTGCCTGGTTTACACCTGCTGTAACATTAGCCCCCTCTGGCTGCCGATCTGCTTTAACCGGTGTCTCGGTGTCCGCTGCTGTCCGCAGATCTTGTGCCTCTGGCTGCCTGCAGTGCAGTAACGTTATTTGCTTCTGTATCAGTTGTGATCGACCTTCTCATAGTGGTTCAGGTACCTTTCCCTCTGGCTGGTTGTTTGGCGCCTGCGTTATGATGCTGTTGACTAACCTTAGTTGACATACTGTAGCTACATGTTGTTGGACTGCAGGTTTCTGAGTATTAGAAGTGTTCATGGCCTGAATTGTGGCATAATTCCTCCTAGCTGTTGTGTTTCGGGTGGTTTCCTCTTGACCCAGTGGAAACCAAGTGTCAGGTAATATTGTATAATAATGTTAGCGATTCAAACGTCACCTTCGCCTGGCACACACCAAATTCACATATTGTTATTTCCTTGCATGGCAGGCTTCACATGACAGAAATATTTAAGCTGAAACCATGGCCTGCTCGAATTTGCGTACATTTCTGAGGTTCATTGTCAACTTTTTTTTTTAAAGCTCATATCAATCTATTGGTGTTTTCTGCTGCCCGGTATCACATTACATTGGTTAGGGGTTTGTCTACTCAAAAGCATTAACTTCAGCATGTGTTAACGAATGCGTGTCTGCTGCAGTGTTTTAGCCTGCTGCTGCATATCCAGTGGATTGCTCTGCTTGGAGTTATCCATCTCAATTCCCTAAAACCCTAGACTATAGAGGTATTCAGAGCATGTACAGACGCTTCTTTGAGAGCGAATCTTTAAGCTGAACTCACTATATTGAATCACCGTTTGTCACTGAGCGAATCAGCAGTGGCGCTCCCCTCACTGGTGACTGAGCACACTGTCAGCTCAGCCACAATGCACAGTGCATTTCTTCCTCATCAACCATCTGATGTCTGTTGATAATAATAGACTGCTGAACTATTAACCTTCTATGTAAAGTGCCTGTACAGGCTAGTTTTGTACTGAACTGAATGGACTAGCAGCAGACTGAAGTGAAGACAGTAAGAGTCAGCACTGATCGTCGAGGCTGCATGAACTGCGATGTGTTTGGTTACTGACATAAATACTGAACTGTGCATTTGAACAGTGATGTGACCACCTGGCCTCAGGGGGGAAAAAGTGACCCAACTGCATCGTCAGTGATTACAAAATCTTTGAACTGGATGACATGATTCAACTCTGCAAACGAGTCATGAGTTCCACCTGTCCTGGACCAGTGTACTGGAGGGAGGTGTTGTGTTGGGGAATGGCTCTGGATCTATCGAGCAGTTTTGGTGTGGGGGATGTAAAGTGTTATTGACACGTCTGCTCATTTAACACTGCTGCCCGTTTTGTTACCACCTCACAATTTCTGCTGTGCCGAGTTTAAGGGGTGCTTGCATGGGTGAAGAGGTCAGAGCCTAGGTGCCAAAAATGGATCTACTCTGCACATACTCATTGTTTAGAGCAATTTGAGTTGCATGTACTGGTGTTTCCATTTATTTGAGCACTAAGTGGAGCATTTGTGCATGTATCAGGGCATGGGTCATTTCAATGGAAATTATAGCATATCTTAGAATCCAAACACAATTACTAAAAGCCCCTGAGTGGTCATTTAAGTACACTAAATTGTTGCTATACTGTTTGTTGATATAAAAAATCAGTTCTAGATGAGTTAGCTGACTCAGCTGTTTCTGTTGATGCTTGTAATAGTGTGGAGGACAAAGTATGGATATTCAGTTTTTGGGATGGGCTTACATTTCTTTTATCTTCTTTTGTTAATTTTATATATATATATATATATATATATATATAGTGTCTGCTACAGCGTCTGCTCTGTGAATCACTTGTCCTGTGTCCTCCTTTGAGAAATAATCAGAAAACAAAAGGGATAAATGTATATTCTTTGGTTTCATGACGGCACCCCCTAGTTTTCAATTCAATTTTATTTAAATAGCCCAATATCACAAATTACAATTTTGCCTCCAAGGGCTTTACAGTCTGTAACATAGTTTTACATTGATTCAGATGGGGACCTTATTTTGATACAGCCAATCAAATCTTGCATTAACTAGTAGTAGCCAGACAGCAGTGGGTGTCTGTGATGTATAGAGTCAGGTTCACAATAGGCCACTTCTTCCATGAGATGAGCATCAATACTGGCCAATTTCAAACCAAAGGGTTTTGCCAAATTTGTTATTGCTGAACAATATTTAATCAACAATTGTCTGCTGTGCTAACAGCTACATGAAGAGGGACGCGTACCCACTCCATCTTTTTGTCAGATTTAACAATGCCTACTGAGACCAATATTATCCCTGTGCATCAGGCCACAATACTTAAACAGAAGACAATGACGCTTTTGTGAATAACGCTGATAATGGAAACTGCTTTGAGAAGATACTTTATGTAACAGAAGGAACATGCGAGCAATGTTCACATGCAGCATTGTTGGTGTTGTATCACAATGAACATTTTTAAAGCTCCCTTTGCAGTTTTTTTTTTTTTTTTTTTTTTTTTGT
>CM022473.1:21784196-21828231 GCA_011952105.1 Coreoperca whiteheadi
CTTTATTGTTGTTTTTTTTGTTGGGTTTTTTTTTTTTCTTTTTTCTTTTTTTTTGTCTCTTTTTTTTTTTTTTTTTTTTTTTTTTTTTTTTTTTTGTTGGTCATGTTTTATAATGGAAACTTCTCTTTTAGGGGAATCAACACAATTGCCCCATTCCTTTCTAGAAGCAACACAGATGAGCGATATCTTTTAGCAGCAGAACGGATTGTAAAATCACTCTGTAAAATGAATAGGTCCATAAGCAAGAAAAAGTACAATGAAAAAGTACTCTCCAGTTGTAATTGTACACAGTATTACCCATCTGGTACATTTCCTCATAATGTTGGTCATAGATCAAAAAACTCCCCTCTAATCTGCCCTCTACTGTTGTAGAAGGAAACACACACACACACACACACACACAGGGTGAAAATGTGTGAGATGAGAAAATGATAAAATTCAGTTCCCTTGATAGCTGATCTGACAATACATCATATCTGTTTAATGAGGAGAGGGATAAATGACAATGTCAGCAATTAATTAGAAATGTTTCTTCAGTCTGTCGTATGTATGTACCTTGCCACTTCAATACCTGCCATCATTAAACCTGACAAAAGTTGCTATGATAGATTTTCTTATCTATATTTAGATCTTTGTACAAACTGGATGTAATGATGTTCCAAATCCCATTTAGACATCCAAGCCACACTAATGCGCCGTAATTATCCTGTAATGAAACATGAGTGCTCCTCCATAGTGTAAGAGGCATCGCTTCAGTGGGTGGGTGGGTGTTGTCGGTCTGTACAATAATCATAATCCCCGTCCTAATCCTTCCATACTACTGCACCTGCTGCTGCTACTGCTAATAACAATAGTAAAATGTTTCCTCCTGTAACACTTAACTGTATGTACAGTAAAAACAGTAAGGCATACCAAAAATGAAGGAATGGCTAAACATTAATTGTGGTGGTGGAGAAAAATTGCAACATTTAAATGAAATAAACTCAAAAACGCTCCATGTTAAATGCCCTGCACACCCGCACAGGTGTCTTTCACTTTTCTCTAACCTAAGTTAAAGGTGGTGGGCAAGGCAAAGATGGGAATTACCTGAGGTCCCAGGACTCCTTGTGCTAATAAGATTGCCAAAGGTGGACGTTGCCCTGCCCAAACAGATGCAACAAAGCCAACAGGAGAATCAGGGAGAGGTCAGTCAAGCACCGTCTGTACCCGTAGTCCTGAGAGGAGCTCCAGCCAAGAGAGGTAATCAGCCCCAGGTAAAATCACCTGTTGGATTTTGGCAGCTGCTTTTGCCCAAAGTGACTTACAATAAGTGTGTTCAAACTCCATAGTAACAAGAGATGTCCTCAAAACTGGATGTTCTCTTGAACACACAACTAATAGCAATATCGTTGAGGTTTTTTAACATGTCAGCGTAGGAAATGAACAGGTGTAAACAACAATAATGAGAGCTGAAATTGACTATAGCTGCTTCGTTCTCAGTGACCTGGTAGTGTGCGTGCTGGCTTACTGGGTAACTTTTAGTGCCTGTGCTTTTCCTACTCGGACAAGTCAAAATGCCTGCCGTGAAATAGGCCTGTTTTGCTCATTTATTTTAATGAAATAATTTTGTTGCACCTTTGGTTTATTTTGTGGAATATTTTAGTTTTTTGCTTATTTTTAAAATTTTTTTTATTTTTTTTTAGTCATGATAATAAAAATATGGGTGTCTCCTTTACTTCCTAAAGCAAGACAAAATGTATCCCTCTTTGCACCTACACTATCGCTGGATTAATGACACTTGGATGGTACTCAGTAGTACCCCCATCAAGTAATTGTTCAGCAGTTCCCAAATCTGGGGGAGGAAATCAGATCTGACACACTGCAATCCAGGAAGCTGTGTAGAAGTGTGTGTGTGTGTGCGCTTGTATGTTAATATAGGCAGTGAGATTGTGCATGCGTGTCTGAAACGGCCCGTTATACCTATTTTATACACAGATGTTCTTTTTTTTTTTTTTTTACCTTTAAGTAAACAAACATTTTGTCACACCTGCAGTAAACCTGCAGCAGGGAGCCAATAATTGAAACCTGTTTTTGTTGTTGTTTTTTTTTTCACCTCTTCTTCTAACTCGATGGGAACTCTCTCCGCTCCTGAAGCGGTGAGGGATTCTAGGAACAAGACTGTCAACGCAGCAGAATTCTTTGTCCTGCTTTTCACACAGTGCGAGCTATTCTCATACTGTATATTATGAACATGCCGCTGGCATATTTAGGAATTCATATAGGCAGGATGTTACCTTGTACACTGTCATATTTTTAGTGGGATGTGCGGTTGTCTGTTTTTCTCTCTGCAGCTTCTGTGGCTCGCTTTTGTTGTAGTTTAGTGATCTGTATTGGTCAGCTTGGCATACTTTTATATAAAAGTTTGGATACAACTACTTTACTAAAGCATAGTGACATTCTTATCACACAGAAGGAAGGGAATACAAAACGATGTCACCATATGGCTACAGCAGCTGAAATGTGTAATCAAAAAGTTTCTCATCAGTTATTTCATCACTTATTTAATTCCAGTTTTAAATAAATTTTTCCAACTATGGAATAATTTGTGTTAACCGATATTAACTATTAGCCTGTTAAAACTAGCAGATGCCCCACATCAAAGATGCAGTATGTTGAATTTCTTGGAAGAAACTGCACTATGAATTCTCTCTAGACTAACCCGAAAAAATAATTTTCAAAACATCTGCAATGGGACAGCAAATCACAGCTGGGCCGTCTGTCCCTGGCTGTGAAACTTCAAATCTCAAGCTTTCTTTGCCTTGTGGACAGAATACGTTTGCAAGAACCTGCCTGTTTTAAATGAAAGGATTAGTACTTTTACTTTAATCACAAATGACATATTAATTAGTTCAATTTTGAATAGAAGATCTTCTTGCCTTCTTGTGCATCATCCACTGATGAAAGCCATGTGATATGGTTAAAAGCTATGGACCTTGGACCTCAAACTGGGTTTGTTTTGTTAAAGAATTTACTGTATATGCATCATGGTTTTTATGTTGTGTGGGCAGGTGTAACAGGAACACCTTAACACCTAAACGTGAGTCAAATCTGTGTATAAAAAAGCATTCAATGATCTTTCAGCATTATCGGGGCATTTGGACTAATCTCTGTAAAGTGGTCAATCATACAGGTGTAGTGCAATACTGAAAAATCCCTTTATTAAGATCTGTCGAAGATGGAGTGGGTACCACAAGAATGTACTGTAGCTTCTGTCATTTGAAATAAGGTGCACCGTATACCACAATGAATAAACGTACATGTGCACATGAATATTTGAAGTATGGTAGACATTCCTGCTAGTTGAACCAGGAAGTAGCTTTGCAGTGAATTTTTAGAACAGACATTTTTGGTACAAACTTTTAACTTAAACACTAGATTTCACTTTCAAATCACTAAACGCGGTTGCAGCCTGTTTTTAAGGCTTCTGTTCCACAATCCCGGTGGCGTCTGTGTCCAGAACGCCCACAGTGTTCTCTGTAACAATAATGTCGTCTTAACCAGTAGCATGATGGCAAAAACTATGGAAAATAACGCGCAGCTCGTGTAAAGAAACAAAAAGCCTAAACCTTTATTTCCAAACAGACTAGTTAATTTAATTTGACGAGTCTTGCAATGCCAGCACATTACACATCATATCACTTTGACAATTACACATGAATACATATTTTATTGTCACCTGTTTAAAAGAAATAGTGATCAGGGTGAGGTTGCGATTTCGTAAGATCAATGTGTAAATCTCTAGGCCAGCTTAGAAGTTTTTAAAAATAAAAATGAATATTAGCAGTTCTCCCTTGAGGAAACTAAACTCCACTCAGATGGTTCTTTACAACTCTACCGTCTATTGGTGTACACCGATGAAAATGTCACAAGACTTTTGTTGATATCATGCTCATCAAATTACCTCGTTTTGAACCCTGAAACATGAAGTTTTACTTTATAAATATTATAGCAGCTTTTCTTAGCTTTGTTCTGCAGTTATCAGAAATAGGTTTTGTGAATCTGTCATCACTAGGTCAGTACATGGACCTCAGATAGAACATAACTTAGTAAGAATTTTTTTTAGTTGGAAACGACAGTCAGGAACAAAAGCAACATCTAACCTTATAACCTCTACTTTCCGAAAGGTCCCTCCATTCGGAGTTATGGACAAACACTGGTTTGCTCTTTGATTTTCGTGTTCCTCCTCTGGGAGAAAACATTAAAGGATGAAAGGCCTCGCTATCTCCACTGGATCAGTGGATCTGCCCAGGGCCTCACAACAACAGCCACACTACCCGAACGCTGCCACCGCTGCCTCCTGTTTTGCGGCATGTCCTATTTACTTATTTATTCGTCCCTCCTCCACCCACGACTCAACTTCTTATCTCACCCATTAAAATTAATCCTCATCTAAAAATATCTACTCTTGCTCGTCAGAGAGGATGCAATTGAGGAGGAGATGGCCTCCCTCCCTCCTTCTTGCTTCGCTCTCACTGACAAGTGCTCAAGTATCTGTGTGTTGAGAAAGTGCTCTCGCTTCAACTTCTGAGGTAGAAAAATGACAAACACAACCTGTGTTTGTAAAACTGAGCTCTTAATCACACACTGCCATACTTCGCTGCCTACTGAGGCCTGATTGGGATTGCATGTCTGCCTTAATGTTTGCTGTTTTGGGAAAGGACTGTGTGGGTTTGTTGACAGTCACTAACTGTTGAAGCCATATGAATACAGTAATTCAGCTCTCTAGTCATATTTTATCGTTAGCAAGCAAAACATGTTATCAGATAATGACCGTCATATCAGGAAGCAGAGTGGGAAATTAACGTTTTAAAATGTGAACATCTACCAGCCACTGATAGGTAATTGTTCAAATTCACCAGCCTCTCAATAGTAAATCATTATTTTGTGTCACCACAGCCGCTTCCATATTTTACCAGCATTTGGCTTGAAGCTGGTTTGTGATGGAAAAATAAATGGGGAGAATGTGAATGACGAGATAAAAAGGTCGAACATAAGAAATAAAATCTCACCATATTCTACATCCTCATACCCTAATTGGTAAATTGTTTGATGGCAAGCTGCCGTTGTGCATCACCCTCGGCATTAAAGTTTTATACTGACACGAACACACTGAGGCAATGCAATCACAACGACCTGTAAAGCTGTTCAGGTTGGATAATAACTGTCCCCCGTCTTTATGTGTGTGTGTGACCTTGTGATTATGCCCCAGTGTGATGCTTTGGCCTGGCTGATTACCTGTCAGCAGGTTTTGTGCATCTGACGCACGTGCGCCGCCCCCCCCCCCACCCCCAAACCTCCACACAGACACACACACACACACACAAATCATTCCCCAGCGACAGACAATACCCACTGGGCAGGTCACCACACTGTTGCAGGAAGCATATTGCTGTTTAAAAGGAGCAGACACACACACTCATAAATGGGCTCATGCAGGCTCGGGAACATAGATTGTCTATTAAGGAGTGTATTAGGAGAACCCAGGGGTCTGACATTGAGACAGTTTGTGTGCCATTAGAGTGGGATTTTATGTTGTTTGTTTGGTGGCCAGTGATACTGAGTGAGAGCACACGCGCGCGCACACAAAATTCATCATTCAATGAACTCGCCAACATGGGAGACTTATGCCAGCGGGAGGCATATTTGGAGAAACTACTAATTCTGAGTCTTGTCATTTTCCTGCTCCATACCTAAGTGAAAATAATGTTTTGGTTTTTTACAGACGAGCTGTGATCAAACAGTTCACTGATTTTGTCTCTTTGGACTGCATCTTTCTGGGACTGAAAACTGGTTTGAAAGAACTCTATGACCCACACACGAATATTCATCTCTCGTGATTGATTTCTATTTTGGTCCCCTTCATCTGCAACTTCATATCTCAGCATGTGTGCATGTGTGACTTACTTGTCCCAGCAGTGCTGGATTTGTGATGTGAGGCGCTCTGTAAATAATGTTTTTTTCCCTTGGAAATTAAAAGCAAGATTTTGGTAGTCTGTTAATAGTTCATTAACACGGTCAGCCGCAAGTATTTGCTGTTCATGGTGTGCATAGCAATGTCACAGACTTTAATTAGTTTAACAGCGGGGTAGCATAGTAGAGATTGTCCTTAACCTATAGTACCTGGATGAGGTGACCACTACGGTTTTGTCTAATTCAAGACTTGAACCTAAGACTTTCCGTAACATAAACTTTTAAGAACCTGTGAGACTTTGGCACTAGATTCTCATTTATGTCTTCATTATATTTTACAAATCAGGACACTTTGTAAATATTTCCTGTATGGTGCTGAATAAGTTGCTGAAAGTGTAATAAGTTTTGCAGTTTGTCGTAGTTCTTGGTTTTTTTCTATATTCATGCTTGATTTCTCTGTTCCCTGCACTATTTTGCCATGCGGTGCATCAGCAATTCTCCTAAATACTGCGAAACACTCTCATACCCTTTAATTTCTAACAGCTCTTCCCAGCTCCCTATTCTCTTCAAATGCGTATAAGGGCTCTGCCTCACATACACGTCCCATTGTTAGTGATTGTTAAAATAACAGACCAGTCACGATCAACCACACGACCATTGCCGCTTGACAGTACCTGGAACTTTTTATGCAGAATCACTCCCAAAAGCATGGGGTCAACAGTGGAAACAAAAGCAGAACATGTGACACGGTCTACACATTACATTGCATTATAAGGCAGTGACACACACTACGACTGAGCTGATTATGAATAACGACGACCGATCTGACCAAGGTGGACCTGGTCTGTTCCAGTCTGGGTCATTTGAACGGCAGATAAAATCATTTAGTGTGTTTTTTATATGTAAATATTCTAATCTTAATTCTTCAAATTCAGTTGCTGCAACAGTTAGTTTTTTGTTAGTTTTTTCTATTCAATTCAATTTTATTTATATAGCCCAATATCACTATTTTGCCTCAAAGGGCTTTACAATCTGTAACCTACGACACCCTCTGTCCTTAGACCCTCGATTCAAATAAGGAAAAACTTCCCAAAACAAAAAAGATGGAAACCTCAGGAAGAGCAGCAGAGGAGGGATCCCTCTCCCAGGACGGACAGACATGCAACAGATGTCGTATGTACAGAAAAAATTCATAACAAAATCATAGTACATACAATGTTTTAGTTTTAAACATTTGATATTTGCGATCGATGAGGTCAATTGTCTGTCACCCAAAGGAGACATACCAGTAAATAAACAGTTTGACATGAAGTTAGCTTCCTTTTTGCAAAGTTCACTCCCCTCCAATTTCGGCTGTTGGCTGTACAGTCCGCATTACCGCCCTCATCCAGGATCTCGCCCAAGCCCTGTGCTTTTTTTCCACCTCTTTTGGCCTTTTCAGTGCACTTAATATAAACGATTCAAGATGCTGGGTGGCGTCCATGTTTGTTTTTTTACAAGAACACAACAATTCTTGCGAGAGTTGCCTGGTCGTCTACCACCAGAATGCCTTCAGTTTGTTGTCTAATGTATTCACTCAGTCGTAAGGTTTATACTCCTTGCATGACGGTCAAATACTAAATCTACAGTATTGGTGGAAACAATCTTTACATGTGGTTTGTCCAGTCTTTGTAGGTTTCAGCTAATCTTCAGGTTTGTCCCAAGCTTTAGGTTATGTTAAGAAGTGGAAAAGGCCTATTAAAGCAGAAACTTTTTTTCTTTTTCTTGGTCACTTGGCAGCGGAACAATCTGTATGCACAACATATTATAACGTCGGAAAGTTGTTACGTTAGCAAACAGTTGCCTATTTACAATCCGGCAGACCCAGACAAACATTAGCATTCATTCAGTTGTTTTAGCTTTTATTTAAGTTTCAACCAACTCCTGAGGGAAATATCTGGCTCTTTAGCTGCTAAATGCTTGACTATGTACACCAGCTAGTCGTTGACTTTGTCTGCTGTGGGCTGTAAAAACAAAACAATGAGCTGAAAGACACTCAAACGCTCCGCAGAGCTCAGGGGAACTCTAGAGTCAGGTGGTAATTCTCTGTGGGTTCATGACTACAACTGAGCCCTTGCACTTAAATGTGGTTGTTTGATCCATTTCCAATGTGAACATTTCTATTGGTGCAGCTTTAAAGAAAGATGGTTTGCTTCACTACCAGTTTTAAACTCGCTTTTCAGTATCAGACCCTTACTTTTGACCTCTCATCTGAGGGGTTCATAAAAGAGAGAGAACTAACAGAACATATTAACAGATATTCATTATTATTATTATTATTATTACTGTAGTCTGAAAAATTTGATTAATTTTCATTGCCAATATGTACCCAAAGTGATTTTATGATGAATACGCAGAATCTAAATAAGTAACATATAAACAACACCGTAGCTTGTATATAATCATACAGTGAAGAACCAGGCTTCTGTCAATATAATATTTAATAGTTTTTGTTCACAGGTACAATGTTAATTCAGAGCTCTTGTCGTGGCGTATGAGGTGAGACTGAGGAAATGTTCAGGAAGACGTTTCACATCACTGAGGCGACAGCAGGGGGTCATGCCAAACTTGGTGCCCCTGGAGTTGCCTGGAGGACCTTTAGAAGTCGGGGCCATCTTTCTTCAGGTTCTTGTAGTCTGTGTTGACGGCCACAAACTGTGGAAGGCAGGAGGAATACATTTAAATCTGTTTTGCTTAAATTAAATTCATCAGTGCTGTCTTTAGGAGAACACGGGGAGGAAAGACAAAAGAGGCAGGGGTGAACTATTTATTTATTTATTTTTTTCTCATGCACACACTCACCCAAACACACTTGTGTATTATTATATGTTCTAGCTAATTTGTTTTCCAGATTTTAGTCTCACTGAGCCTTTCAGGACAACAGTTTGCATATGTCATGGGTAATATATATTGTGTGACTGCATGCATGTGTTCTGCATTCATCACAGCCCTCCAACCATGATAAACACACATGTTTGCACTGGCAGTGATTATTTTCTCCCCGTGCATTTTTCTTGATTGGGCTGCCATTAAAAGCCTCGCCTCCCTCCCCTCTTTCCCACTTCCCCCTCCTCATTACGATCATTGTTTGGACTTCAGTGGAATTTCGATGGGAGACCTTTGCCTTGCTATTGAGAATTAAACATGCCGTGTTCTGACCTTTTTGTCTGCCGCGACTTTCATTCCACTGGCAAGCAACGCAGCCTTGAGACCCTCAGAAAATGCTCTTTTCTCTGAAAAACACATCATCCAAATCTCCTCTTCTGGGACCTGTCAGTTGGTTGTTTTTCTGCTCTATTTTGGGTCAGCGTTGTTAATATTTTCATTAGTTTGTCAGTGGCTCTGGCCTTGTTCAAGCGGTATGGCATTATTACTGCCCACTAAAAGCTCCCGGTTCCATCTGCCTTCATTTGTTTTGAAAGACACTTTGTTCTCCCTTATTTGAACAGATGTGAAGAAAGCCAGGAAGCAGCCATTTTGATATGACACTATTTTGCCAGAACGGGTTGGTCCAAATCTACTTTGGTAGGTATTTACACTGATGAGTATGAGCTTTTCAGTGACTCAATGAAACAATGCCATTCTTGTCTAGATTATTTTCCTGGCACACGTGATTGATGTGAGCGGGCATGTGACCTCACAGTGTAACAGGGGAGGAGCTACCTTGTACTGGTAGGTTGGGTCGAGCTTGTTCCAGGGCTCTGGGTTGTTCTTCTTGTCCCAGAAGCTGCAAATGTGGAAAGATTCAGACCATGCAGAATAATGAGAGGAAAGAGGGGAAAAATACAGTACTCGAGCATGAGAATGGCCTACACGATGGAGTCAAAGAGCAACATAAAGAGCCGATGCAGAGAAAAGGAAGAACAGGTTGAGATGTAAACAAATAGGAGGAAAAACGAGAGAGGAACAGAAGGACTGAGATAAAAGGGAGACAAATACATAGATGCCGGATGGAGACACAAGTTGGGGGGGGGGGGAGGTGATTATGAGATGAGGTGAACTCAGCCCAGTGACTTGGCAGTGCTCCTCTGTTCATTAACCAAAGTCTGGATTTCACAGCGCTTTTCTGCAACTGTCCATCCCTCCTCCTCCCCCTCTGGCAACATGTCACGCCGCCAAAGCACAAACAAAGAGACAGACAGAGAGACTGATGGCAGCGCGGGCATGTCTCCCCCGCTCTCTCCATTACCACAAACACTAGACAGTCTCTGAGAGAGAGGCAGCCACTGACCACAGCACTCATCACCAGCTGGTGATGAGGTCAGGCTTCATGGCTGACCCACACAACAAGTGGTTCTGTGTGGCACAAAATAGTGCACGGTCCGTGCACATTTACTGTATGTGTGCAGTCACTGAATTCAGTATCGTTGGTGCAGCTTCTGAGATATGACAATTTAATACAGCCAGCTGTGTTTGTAATAAACTTTAATTCACCATACTGCGTGTAGCTATCAAAAAAAGCTTTGTTTTTTGATTTTAGTATCAAAGTCAGTGTACTCGTATGGATGGCATTAGGGTTCGGGTTAAATAGCATTCTATCCAATCTGAATCCAGTATCTGCTTATTGAATCCAAATCTTTTTCAAATCCCTTATTGAATTTCATTAGTTTTCACTTTCAACATTTGTAATGGGGCCCAACCTTTTAAATCAGGTGGCTGAAAGCATCTGCAGATTTGAACTCATCACAGATATATTTATCAGATATGTTGGCCAATATGCAAGAAACTTGCAGTACCGAAATTCTAATAATTTTTTGAGGTCACTAATCAGGAAACCTTAATGCTCCCATATAGTGGATCTTATGTTTATGGGAGGATCCTCCAGCTCTGGTCTCTCATTTGTGTTTACCATTCGGAGGCAGTGACACTACATGAGCTTGACTAGCACTGCCAAGACTTTATGGGTAAAACAGGCTCTAGAATTTCTGTTCTGCACGTGTAAGTAGTTGACAGCCTATTTTGACAGCAATTGTTTGGGTCACAGGGTACCGAACAGAGGAAGACGCATACCCAATGTCCTGTACCGAACTGTTCGGAACGAATACATGTACCATTACACCCCAAATTGCTAACCTGGGCCCAGATCCAAATGGGGACCGGCTATCGGAACCCAACTTTGTTGGCGGTATTCAATATTCTCAAATGATACACAACTTTATCCAAGGTTTGACAATAATGGAACAATTCTATAAAATCTCACATTATCAAAAGCAAGGTGGAAGATTACAAGATTAAGACTACAATGGCTACAAGTGTAGACGGATGGCAATCTTACGTGACATGAGGTCCTCTTGCCAGACGGATCAGATAGAGGGTGGCCCCAGTGAGGCCCACAGTCAGGAAGAAAAACTGAGGGATTAACTGAAGAGAGGAGAGGAGGAATGCATTAGTCCTAGACCACAGAGACATATGAAGGTAAACAAACATTCTCTCAAGGGGTTGGCTGTGATGTGTACCATGAACATACACACACGTACACTGGTAGTTGTTATTCCTGTTTTTCCTCTCCCTGCCCTCCTCCATATGCATGAGGCCCAGGCCATGTGTGAGGCAGCTCACTGTCAGCTTGGGTTGAATGGGCAAGGACGCAGTGGAAGCGAGAGCTGCCACATGTTTGTGTGCACCAGCCTCTCCTCCTCAACTCTATACCTGTCAGACTGAGCGACAGCATAACACACACGTAGACACACTTTTATTCGGTGTTCTGAGTGGTGACGATGACAGGAATTAAAATAGAAAAGCACATTAGGGGGGACGGGGGATAATGTAATATGTCATCTTAAACACCCAAAGCTTAGCTGCGTCAATCCTCTCACCACGCAGCACCTATTCATCAACACTACACTGCCATACATTTCCTGTCTACTTTGTTATGTGATACTCTGTGTATGAGAGAGAGAGAGAGAGAGAGAGACAGGGAGTGAGAGTCACACCACTGGCGAACAGCTGTTCTCAGCCCACACAGATCTAGTCAAGCTGTAGAGAGATGACAGTTTGATCAGGTTGAACTGAAGGATGTCTCTACTCAGCTGTATCTAGACATCTGTCTTCTGTCTGATTATGTTGCAATTTGCCTTGTTGTTGATTAGGAGAATGTTAGGTGATAAAACTTTGATATTGAAGTATTGAAAACTGCGGTAGAGAGATGAAAGACAGTTTTTTTTTTTTTTTTTTTCTATCGTTCATCAACTTGCTCTAAAATTGATCCCAACGACATCGTTTGCCACTGTCCTTGTCATTATAGTTGTGGTGTGGACAATTTTTAAAACAATATATTTGTTATTATAGTTAGTGTTCTTGGTGTGAACGGCCCTTTAGTTATACTGTACACTGTGCTCACCAAGCATGGGTTTTATGGTTGCTGAATTCTTGTCCAAGTAGGTTCTCTATGATGAACTGCGTTAGCCTTGGAAAAAAGTTCATAGTGCACTCCCAGTTTTCACTGCATACACACACACACGACCATGCTAATGTACACACACACACACACACACTGCACAGATACTTTGCGCTGACTGCAGACACTCCGCTTCGATCATTGAAGTAAACAAACAGCCATGCACACGCAAACACCCGGAAGCAGGTCAGCTTTGATCACTCACACGCACACACACACGCACACACAACGCACACAACACACACACACACACACACACAGAGCAAATAATCAAGACAGGCCTGCGTGTAGGGAGCTGTCCACTCCCCGGTGCTGATATCTTCATATTGTGCCACACAAGTGAGAGTTTCACCTTTTACCATTCAGCCTGACCAATATAGGAAGTGTTTTATACTCGCTGGGGTTCGATACTGTTGCTGCCCTTATTACTTTTCTGGTGCGCTGCCAAGCCAACCCTGTCAGTCCATGAATTTGGGTCACCCTCAGCATAGCTCTGACGCAATAGAAAAAAACAAGCACAGCCAGCTTGTCTGTCTTTCTTTCTTTCTTTCAATAGTAAAATTAACATGTCGCTGATAAAGTAATTGTGCATTCACAGTACTTGTTTTTTTGTTTTAACAATTCAGGAGATCAAATCAGCAATTAGAATTGTAATGTTTATATCTAACAAAATAATCTAAGGTCAAAATGAATGTCCACTTACTAGCTTTTAGAGCTTTCAGCTCTATCTCAGTCTTCATTCAATTAATGGAACTGGCTAAGATGTTTATTATATTAATGTCAAAAGTTGTGGCAAATATTTTACCCTAACTTTTAAAGTCAGATCTGAATAGCGCTGCATCTAATGATTATTTTCATGATCAATCAATCTTCCACTATATTTATTCTTAATTGATTAATAGTTTTTCTATAAGATTACAGAAAATGGTGCAACATTCATCACAAGTTCCCAGAGCTCAAGAGGACATTTACTTATTTTGTCTGAATAACAGCCGAAAACACACACACATTTTGTATCATATTAGACCAAAAAAGCAGTAAATCCTTCCATTTTGGAAGCAAATGTTTGCCATTTTTGCTTTAAACATTGCTCAAATGGGTCTTCTTTTTTTTTTATTGTAGTGAAGAGTTTGACACAAGATTGCTAGTTTTGTAACATTTTATGATTTGGTCAACAGGACAGTCATACACTGCTTGCAGCATAATGTTTTCAACCTAAAGTTACACAATTTGTCATTAATTTCTACTATTTAAAAAAAAAAACCCCACCCAAAAAACAATCTAACTTTAACAGTTTTTTAAAGTTTTTTAGGCCTTGTGTACACATTGATATATGACAAAAGAGCCTGATGTTAGTCATAGAAATAATCACAGAGCTCAAAACATGCATAAATATGATGCAACCTACCCCCGGATGTTTCTTCGCATGTTGTAACATGGTCTTAATCATCTTTATTATTCTTCCAAAAGAAGAAGCAAATAAATTCACCAAATAAAAACTAAATCGTGCAAAAAGAAAAACGGACAGGTTTGACGAATGTGTCCATATGAATGTCTCTGTGCAGATTTATAGAACGAGTTATTTGTTAGCTGAAGAACAGTATGTTGGCCAGTGCAGTGAAACCTGTTGCCAATCTCTCCCCTCCGCTCTGTCCCGCTCACTCCCTCCCTCCCTCCCTTCCTCCCATTGGATGAATATGAGGGTCAGAGGGAAGCGAGGGAGAGACAGTCCTAATCCTCATAATCACATCTGTTGAGGACACTGTATGTTTCCACTGAGGCTCATTGGGTACTCAGTGTCCTAAAGTGTTTTGTTATACAACAACAAAGCTGCAGGTACTGAAACTCCAATTTTCACTGACATGACAGATACAGACTGAAATTTTCCAAACATTTCCTTCTGGATGTGCAGCAGTAGTGCTAGTCCTTTTTAATGGCTCCATGTTTAGACCTCACACCAAGAGTGTTGGGATGGTTTCCTTTTATATTGTCGTTTCTAAAATGGTTTTATGGATAGCCATCACTCTTAAAATTTTAAAATGATCCCCCAGCGGCCATTGAACTGTGCTTCTTTGGCAGAGCAACTTGTTTAGTGTGAAGAGGAGAGAAGTAATAGCAGCGTCCAAAATGTCCCTCGGGTCGAGACCTTTGTACCAGGCATGATAATGGCAATTGATTAGTCAGTGATGCAGCGCCTGCAGACCTTTCAGGTTCCTTAACAGCACTTTGCAGCCTAATGTAATTAACACTGAAATGCTACACTGTGCAAAATTCACAGGTCATTACTATTCCTTACTTAAGGTACCTATTGTAGTCTCCTCATTTATCATGCTTAAGTGGAAGAGGCAAAGTGGTTGCATTTTTAGCCAAACTGGTGTTGTGGCTCCAGGGGTGGCAGTGTCAGTCTGTCGATCTGTCCACCACTTTGATCCATACTGAAATGTCTCAACAGCTTGGACCAATTGCAATGGAGTGTACATTGACACTCAAGGTCCCCAGAAGATGAATCCCACTGACTTTGATGATCTCCGGAGTTTCCCTCTAGCACAAGCATGAGGTTGACCTTTTTAGTTTGACAACTATTGGCTGTATTGCCATGAAATCTGGTACAGACATCCATGGTGCCCAGATGATGAATCCTGATCAGTTGATGATCCCCCTGACTTTTCATCTAGCACCAGCAGCAGATAAAAGTTTTCACTTATCCAGCAAAATATTTTAAATTCTACCAGATGGACTGGAACAAAAAGTATTTACCCTAGTGACTTTGAAATTGTGTTTTGAGTAGGGCTGTCAATTGATTAAAATATTTAGTCGCATGAATGTCATGACTTAACTTGCGATTATTCGCAACTTAATCGCACTTTATCAGCTCTAAATGTACCTTTTTAAATTAATATTTTTCAAGTTTTTAATACTTTAATCAACATGGGTATGGACAAATATATGCATGCTTTATACAAATGTAGGTTTATTAGTGAAACCATCAGAGCATGAATCTGTTGACCAGCGCTGTGGGGGAAACCGAGAACTATCGCGCTCGGACTTGGACTGCAGCAAACGTGCTCAGTGTAAAAATGCCCTTTTCTTCTTTTCTCCAGCTACGGGCTAGGCCACGGATCAAACAGAAAATGCGCCCTGCGTTATTCGCGCGTTAATCAAATTCCTTGACAGCGATTTTAAGGATTGGCATGAATTTTGGTTCAGACATTTATGTTACCCACGGGATGAATTGGAATAAGTTTGAGACGCTAAATTATCATTTAGCACCATCGATAGGTCAAAATTTAGATTTGTCCAGTACTTTAATACTACAAAACTGACTTTCCCATTAGCCGCAGCTGTTCTTTGTGTTTATTTCTAATAAGCAGATGCTAACATGGTAAACATTAGCAATGATAGCACGTTAGCAATGGTATCGTGAGCATGTTGGCATTTAGCTCAAAGCACTGCTGTGCTTAAGTACAGCCTCACAGAGCTGCTAGCATGGCTGTGGACGCTTAGTCTTGATAAACCACAATAACTTTGAAAGCCATTTTCAGACATGACGTTGCACTGAATCAAACAAATGTTGCCTATAAAGTAATTAAAGAAGTTAAAAAATAAAACAGGATGCTGTAGTAACCTTAGTCTACACCTCATTTAACAAATACTAAACACACTGTTCTCTCCAGTAGCGGCCTGTGGGATAAATTTTTCAGCGTATAAGGAAGTTAACAAATCGTTCCATGTGCAGCGGCTCGTTTTGCACTGCCTGCATTATTTGGGATGTGCACCCATTTCCCCAAACTTTTAACTTCTGTTTACTGTATGAAAGTTATCCAATATTTGGGAGTGATTTATGCTGCGCTGCTTTCGTTCTGCAGTCTTGTGAGTCACCGTAAGTTGTTTTACCTGACGTTTGTCAGTGGAAAGAATGCTATTTCTGTATACCACATGACAAAGGTAATGGGAGCAATTTTTCACACAGCAAGGATAGAGAGATTGATGAAGGTTGATGGGGAAGGAAAGGTGTTCAACAAAAGAGGATGGGGGTGAAATGAGATGCATTAAGATGAAAGAGGAGAGAAAAAGTCAATACATGCTCCCTCTCCCTCATCAGTCTCCTCCATTGTTCCCCTTAACAGGCAGAGTGCTTAACAGAAGAGGCAGAGTGCAATATCCAAATCTGTTTCCCACTGGTGATGTAGCTATGAGGAAGAGTGGCTTTAATGAGATTTTCTCTATAAGAATGGATACAGTAGGCTGGGTCTGGCTCAAGTCCTGACCCCGCCCCCAACCAAACCACCACCGCATCCATACACATTCACACTGTTGAAAACAAACAAACAAGTGACCGACATCATTCTTTGTTTGATGGATACTTAAAGCAGCTATAATCAACATTTTTCTTTATTTTTGTTGCTTTTCCTTTTGTGATTTGCTTTTTCTTTTAATTTCCTGTTTCAGTGTCTTCCAGCTCATTGTTTTGTTTGTCCAGCCCCGCAACTTTTCCGTTTTTGTTCTCTTACTGCTCTCGAACATTGTTTTCGGCTGTGAAAAAGCTCTAAAAAACAACCTACTGTGCGCTATCTGACCGGCAGACAAAGCAACTTACTTGTGAACATAGTGGAGCATTTAGCAGTTATAGTCAGATGTTTTTCCTCAGTTAGTGGGAACAAACAGAGGATAAAAGAGTGAATATTGGACTTGCATTCATCAGGTGGCCAGAAACACAATTCAATTGTTTCTGTGTCTGCTCAATATGTAAATAAGCAACTGTTTGCTAAATCAACTTTAAAAGGTGTTAATACTGTGTCAATGTTGTGTTCACAGCTTGTTTTCACTGCCCCCAAGTGGCCAAAAAATTGCATGTTTTAAAACCTTTAGAAATGTTGTTATTTTTAGCGGCCATTTTTATTTTCTCATTTTCTGCCTGCCTTTCCTGCTTCGTCACACAGACATTCACACCCTCTTGAAAATAAATACACACCTCACTACAGTAAGGTCATGCAACCTGCTGTATCCCAGAAATCCACCACATGACCTGACGCACACGCTCAGAACTCCTATACACTTTCAACAAGTTTTTCTTTCATTCCTGTGGTTGCGAGTCCCCTCCGTGACATGACTTTGAAACATCCAGGGAATGCAGCAGCGTTGTCTAAACTCAGTCTACCCCCCTGTACAAAGATGGCTGTGTTACTGATTTCTCTATTTGCGATTGTGGCTTTATGATCGTACAGAGATTGACTGACTGTTTTATTTTGAATTTTAACCCCTGTTTCCACGTCAGATACTGAACACAGGACCAGGGGTGCCACTATTAAATTCTAGGCCCAATAACAAGGTGAAACTTGCCACCTACCCTGATTCATATAATTTACACTGAATATATAAAATATGAGGAGCAACCTCACTGTCTCAAAGCTGTTATTCAAAACTCCTTATTAAGTAATTTATGCGACTAAACATTTTCATTGGTCCTGTACTCCTTTCACATTCCTTGTGTGCAAATGAGATATCATGAGCAACGTCTCATCCTTTAAAACACATTCAAAATGAAGAGAACTATTGATTTTTTTTTGTTGTTTTTTTTTTTGTCAAGAAAAATGCTGCGGTGCCTGTTCCACCAGACATCATCGGCGGAGATAACCATTCCCCCCTGCCTCCCCTGTCCCCTGTCCTAAGTCATTAATAACAAGCCTCCTCCACACAGTGCTCACCTGCTGCTTTGAAAACGTAATCACGGGTAAAGAAATCCAAAATGCGAGCTGTTTATTTGGGCGGCTTTATAAAACATACTGCTGACAAAGAAAGTTAACAGGGCAGACGCAGAAAGAGGCAGGGAGGGGCAGAGACCAGAGATGTAGGGGTGTGTGGGCAGATTAAAGTGGTTTGTGAAAATACAATAAAAATAATAAAATACAATGTTCTTAAAATACCTCTGTACTATGTGAAATATGTCCTAGTAATACAATTAAGAATACTGTAATAGCTACACCTAAACTAAAAAATTAAGTGAAACAGTGCCACCGATGTAAAACGTTAGTCTGGAGCCCTGCGGTAGCTTGGAAAATAGTGATATGGGGCACCTAACTGCAAACTGCTGCTAACTGTAACTGCAATTAACTACTTAGCTCAGTTGCTGTGCAACTAGCTGTCCAATTGCTAGCTGACTCTGCCTGGACTGGGGGTTTGGCTCACCGCAGGAGTATTGGTGGTGTTTACGCCGCTAGCAGAGGAGCTTTGGACTGCTGGGAGGAGGAGGTTTTCAGGCCCGGCTTATGGTTATTCTTCACAATTTTCTGACATTTTATAAAAATTTAAAAAATCAAATATCAGTTTCTAGCCTAAAATAAAAATCCATTATCGGTCAGGTTTTTACTTATAATCAACATGTGACCAATCTTCACAGAAAACATTGTGAAGGCCTACTTACCAGAAACATAGCAGAACCAATAATAGCAGCTGTAATAACAGCATGAGTTTTGCAGCTTTAACCACACCACACTTTTTTTTTTTTTTAAAGAGAATTACAAAGCAGAAGATGAGTAGAAAGCACGACATCTGTGGGGAATTATTCATCCGCAAATTATCTTGTTTCAATTCCTAACCCTCAGTGCACATGTAAGAAAGTCCTAGTTAGACTGTGACCATCGCTACTTGCGATTTCTCCAAGCAGAAGGTGGAAGAGAGAGTTCTTAAACCAGAAGGCATTTCAGCTAATAGCCATGTGTGAATGTGAGCATGAAAAACGGCACAATCTGTTTCCAAGTTTTTCAAGAGCCATGAAAAATACCAGTTACCGCCACTGACAAATTGTTTCTGTACACAGAAGCATGCGCGCTCACACACATTTTACATCTTAACAGGCACATCCACAGAAATGACAGGAATCCGTGTTACCATGGTCTAGCAGGGCACACGTTTTTTATTATTAAGTGGCACAGTAGCATTTCAAGCCACTATAAGCAGCAGCTCCCTTCCATCCTCACCACTGAGGTTTGGATGATGGTCACGACTTTGTGTGCCCAAACCCAGTCCCACGAGTTCTGCAATTGCTTTGATGCATTTTTCAAAAGGGCTGTGACATGAATGCCAAGAACACATAGCTTCCAATTCCTCCAGTCGGCACACAGTATCCTCACCATTTCTCCTTTGTCACATTTTCTTTGCCGTACCGGAATTTTTGTAACAATAATAATATAAGTTCTGTAGAGAGCCCTATACTGGTGCTCCACACTGCCAGCTGACAGAATCGTGGCAGTGCTGAAGTTCTGTGTTGGTACACTTTGTAATGAAACTCTTTCTCCCCCACTCCTCTTTCCCTATTTTTCTATAATGTTTTGTAGGTTAGATCTGATTTTTCTGTAGGTTTGTGTTTTTCCAGACCGAGGCAAATATACAACTACAACACCTAGAGGTTGTCTCATCACAATATCTAACTTTTATTAACATTACTGTGTCTTTCTTTCGGGATTTACTGTAACTTTAAATTAATCTCCCATCACTGCTTGTTGGCTGGATGAATTTATTTAAAGCTGCACTAATCAATATCTTAATATTAACAATGGAATAAATGACTTTAATTGTGAAAGGTGTTGCTCGTAGTGATGGGCGATAATTCTCTGTGGGTTCAACTACAGAGCTTTAATAAACCTACTGTACGCTTACCTGCACATAATTGGGCTGGTTCCAGACCTGTGAATTGCTGTGCACATCTCAGATTTTTTTTCCCCAGCAATTCAACAAGGTCTTTTGTGTGCTCTCAATGACTGCTGTTTTCCTTGAAAAACAACAAATTTCTTACTTTGAGAATGCGCACACACAGACGGAGTTGCAGACCAACATGAGCTCCAGTGCAAGGCCATCAAAATAAAAACACATAGCACAGCTCTTCTGAAAAATCCTTTTCTTACCAAACAGTTTTCAGCTAGATATCGTGCCTTTGAGGTCAGCGATTCAAAGGTTTGGAAACAGGCCTTGACTGCAGGATAGCCTAAAAAGTTTGATTTGGGGCAAGGGGTTTTTTAATTTGGAGGGGAAAACAACCAAGTCAATAAAAGCTTTGCGGGCATGATTAGAAATGGGGACGTCCTCTTTCTGTTCCCAAGCCAAAAAAATCACTGCAAATGGCCATCTGTTGTGCAGATGAGACTGATGCAACTCTAAATCAACATATTTCTTTGATCAACGTAGAAAACGTGTTGACTGCTGCAGCCAAAATAACGACCACTCCGAAGAAGAAAACGGCCAACATGAACACGGAGTCAGAATGATTAATGAAGCAAAACAAAATGGCAGTTTTGTCAGCTCATCAGGCTAGCACCAAACGGGACCAGACAGGAGAAGTTAGCGACCAATAGGTTACCATGAAACAAAAAGGTGAACTCCAACAAAAACATAACTAAAAGGACAGTGAATATTGGACATACATTTCTCAGGTGGCCAAAAATCTGATTTCAGATGAATGCTAATGTTGGATGTGTAAACAGGTTTGGCAACAACGTTGTCATAAACATTTTACAAGGGGTTCATATGTCAAATGTTGTTTTTGAGCTAATGCAGCTTTAAGTCTATCAAATATTTTTATTTATTAATAAAGTATTATGCTGATGCGTGAAGAAAGGTGAATTCACACTTTCTAAGGGAAGCGTTGCACACCTTTTTTTAGTTTTACAGGTGCTGCATTTGATTGCTTCAGCAGCATGTGTTTAACACCTGCTTTAGGTGTATTAAGGCAAGGCAAAAACACGTTGGAGAGGTAGGGCAGAAACTAAAAGAACTGATCAGATTTTCCTCTCTCTCTACCCACCATGATAATTTGAAAACGGTCACTTACGTATAATAATACGGTACCAACATATACTGCAGTTTCTTCGTTGTGTGTGTGTGTGTGTGTGTGTGTGATTTCTAACGCCATAAATTATTATTCCTCCGTGGGTGCAGCATGAAGCACGTTGAAATGCCTGGTATTGTCAGTGGGGGGGAAACTCGCCACCAGAATTATGGATTGACTTGAGTGTCATAAATTCTGCCAAATAGCCTAATATCATAATATTAGAGGCAACGTCATATCTGAATATGAGAGAAATAATAGCTTTTCCTCCTTCTGTCTGCGTGTCTTGATGAAAACCTCATTTTATTGCCACAATCATAATGGAATTATCTCCAGGTGTGATGAGGGCATTTAATGAAATCATTACAAAGGATTACTTGCTCTTTTTCATGGGCTTATTAAAAGGGCCTTTGTGATAGGAGGCTGAGTAAGAGAGGCTGTGTGTATTTTTTCTTTTCTTTTTTTCCTTCTCCCTCTCCACTCTGAGTGATTGTGTGTTTGTCAGTCTGGCAGTCGCACCATTTGTGGCTGGCATAAAAGCCTGCAGGGAGCCACAAGATCTGATTGGGAATCTTGGGGTAGTGAAGAAGAAGGGGGGGGAAAAAAAATACATTGGCTGCTGCAGTGGTGTATTGATGTGTTTGAACATAGGGCTCTCATTTTCATGCCCTCAAAGCACACATAAAAATGTTTTTTCAATAAACGTTGCACTTTGATGCATAGTTTATCTGTTCAGGCTATAATAATGGCATTCCTCTTTCTTTCTTTCTGTCTCCCTCTGTCTCTTTTCTTGTGCGTCCTCCTTTCCTTTTTCCTTCCCCTCCTTTTCTATCTGTTCCGCTTCCTCTCTGTTTTCCTCTCCTCCCTCCTCCTCTCTTCCCCTGTGTTGTATCGGACTACCTCTTCCAACTCACCCACCTTTTTATTAGCTATCATGTGACTTCACCTCTCTCAAGTATTGAACTGTATTTAACCTACCCCTGTAAATCTTATTCCTTCATTGCCAGGGGGAAGACATACACTATGGATGTTAAGCTTAATGAGCAGCGCAGGCAAATCACAGTAGTCTTGCCATCCATAATTCTCTTTGATTGAGTCCTGAATTGTAAAATCGATGTCTCCTTGCCCCCTGTTCTCATGTAGTTAATATTTCTCTATATGACAAAGCAACTTTGTTTTGTCCCTCATCAACCCGAGGGGGCCTGAGGATCTCCCATACATCAGCGTTTGATGGCAAATTATGCCTCAAATTATTCATCTTTATTGTTCTTATTGGCATTGCTGTTATGTCCGTTTTTTTCCGAAAGGAAAAGTGACGTCCACCGGTATTTTTTTTTAAATGGTAATCTCATCCCACTTTAACATTCCACCACTGGACTTTAATGAACAAAGTAAATCTACGTAAGGTACTTGGTAAATTTCACACTACTTTATTCTTCACTACATTTCAGAGGTAAATATTGCACTTTTTTTTTTTACTCCTTCAATTTATTTGACAGTTATAGTTACTCGTTACTTTTCAGGTTATGATTTTACATACAAAACGTGATCATTTTAAAACATATTACCCCCACCTATAACTACAACTGTAAAATCCTATTTACACATGAAGCATAATACAAATATTATGTATAATGTAACCAGTGGGCCCTTTTCTGCACAGTGAATACTTTTGATGCATTTTTTGGTTCACACTTTAAGTCCCCTTGTTTAGGATTTATAAGCAATATATAAACATTTAATAAATGGTTCATAACACACACACTATAATGTAGTTGTAAGAAAATATAAGTTTTTGTCAACAACTTTGACTCCTCCTTGTGGGCACCCATAAGTGGTGTCCAGTGTATAAAAAGATAATGAATGACAATATAGAACAGAGTTCTATATGTATGACACAGAAGAAATTGTATTGTTCCTACTAATACTTGCGTAGTTTTATTTAAGTAAAATTTTGAATGCAGGACATTTACTTGTACCTGTGGTATTTTGCTGCTTAAGTAAAGGATCTGAATACTTCTTCCACCACAGGTAACGTCAACAGCCCTTTGGCAAGTATTGAACTACTCACCGGCCCATTTTGAACACTCCCAACAAAAATTCAGTTTTAATTACATCTCTAAATTCCCATAAAGTGTGCTGTATATTCAAAGAAAAAAAACTTAGGAATTCAGCAGGCAGCTTGAGTGGCTGAGTCTTTCTCTGCAGGCCATCACTTCGGCTGACACTGAGGGTGAACAATGGTTACGTTCACGGCTGTTGTCAAGCTGTGATGAATAGCTCCGCCTAACTACTCAGGAATAATGCTTAAAACAGAAAATGAATTCAAGTCGTGAATAAATGTATTAAACATTTGTGTTGTGCCTGGTCAGCACTGATTCCAGTTAGCTGAAAGAAGGAGGGAAGGCCGGGGAAAGAAAGGAAGCGCGGGCGTGTGGCATAGGGGCACAAAATCAAGCACTCAGCAGCTCCACAATACCCCATTATTCTTCATTTTTAGCAAGACATGCAACGGGAACCCTTACGTCTTGAGGAACAAACTAAAATTTATCGGGTCGGCCAGTTCGGGCTAATTGAAAGAAATTGTCTGTCTGTTTGCTTTCCATTAGGTTTGTAGAGGGTGCTGGGTTGGGGCGGGGTGATGATCTGGGGCCTCAGCTTGTTGCCCTCCGCTCGTCACCCCGGCCTGGTTTCCTGTTAATGGTTTGATCCATGAGCGCCCTACACTGAGCAGACAGTCTGAGCTGTGGGAATCATTTTTAAGGAGGAATCGTTTAGGGAGGATTTATGAGGTGCATTCATTATGAAGTGTGTACAGGCAAACAGACTTCGATCGGTAATGGCAGCTCAGTGGTGGTTTACAGCGCTGTTCCTGCACTTGCTGTAGTTTTGGTTCACTCCTCTCCCAGAGTGCAGACTATGCTGCTGATTATGACTGATCATCTCGGCCCTGTGATTTTGAAATATTATTTTAGGTGCAACAGCGGGATCTTCCATAAATGTTGATTTGGCTGGTTTTACTGCAAGGCTAAGGTTAAATACAAATCTTGTTCTCAAGATGTAAGAAAACGTGTGTGTTTGGTACAGACCCCAACAAATGTCACATCATCATGATTTTAATAGTTTTTTCAGTGAAAATGAAAATTGTGATGCAAAAATGATCATTCCCACTAATCGTGAATCACTAATCGCAAAGTTTATCTCGGTCACTATGTGTTTGGATTTTGTTTTTTTTGTTTTTTTTTAAACCATTCATGCAGCCCTACTGCCAATTATGTGATGTGAGGACATTACAATTGCACTCTACCAGTTCTGCTTCGAAACCATATAACCATATGAAGTCACCAGATGTAGGAGGCATCTAATGCTGAATGTTTTATTGTGAGCAAACCTTTTGTGGAAACAAATCCCATTAACCAAATCATTATTCTCATACCCAGTATGTCTATGTAGTTTTTAAAAACATTATTGTGAATCCACTGAAGACAAAATGGAGGCCACAGTTGGACTAAAAAGGGGGAGCTGGGCCATCAATGGGACCGAGAAAGGACGGAGACTCAGCATCATTACGTGTCGCAGTACACTGCTCCTAGTATTCTGAAGTATTGGATTTACAAAGCCCATACTGAATGACCCAGCTGCCTGTTAGACAAGTGGCAGGCATTCAGCTAAGTTGCACTAACCGTCAAACATAATCCACAACTGCCAAAAACACTTTGACAACTTATGCCTGCTGCCTCCTCTCCTTCCTCTTCTGTCACTGGCTAAATAAACGCTCTGCCTCTCCGTCTCCAACCTCGTCTTCCTTTCTGCTCGATTATAATTGCTTACATTTAACAGCTGAGCTTCTGAATCCTGAGGAGCAAAAAGAATGAGGAGGAGGCGGCTCGCGCAGGAAAAATAAAATGCACGCATCTCTGGTGGAAATTGACTGGCACCGGTGTTTAAAATAATAAGATGCAGCTGTTGATAGTAGCGACTGTCTCCAGGTTTACTTCCCCGTGGCCCCTGTGGCAGCAGAGGAGCCGTGATGAAGGCAGACAGCTGACAGGTGCTCCAGGATGATGCTGCCATCAGGTGCATCTGCTAAACTTAACTCAGAGGCAGGAGAGGAGAGAGGGGGGGGAGCGAAAGAAAAAGGTGCTCGAGAGAGTGAGTGGGGGAGAAGTAGAGGTGTGGCCAAAAAATAGGAGGAAAAGAGGGTTAAAGCAAAAAAAGAGGAAGACGGAGAATAGTGAGCAGGCAAGAGAGAGCGAGAAAAAGTGTGTGTTTGTGTACACGGTGTATGATTGTGTGCACCTTGAAACTTTATGCCAGCCCTTCTGTAAAGAAATTCACAGGATGTGAACCTGCAAGGTTGACGAAATAGGTGCCCCTCTGTCTAGACACTGACACGCGGGAGGGCTAACAAGTTTACTGAGCAGGTCAGGAGATGGGGAGATGGTGGGGGAAAGGTAATAGGGGAGATAATGAGCAGGTGCAGAAAATGATGGAGAGGAAATAGTCAGTAATAATAAAAATGAAGAAATTTAAATAAGAAGGTGGGGATGGGCAGCTTGTCAGGAAGTGAGTTTGAGACACATGCTGTTGCCATGTTTATATATAACTGCATGCATCAGCACTTTGCAGTTACTATACACACACGCCTTCAAACTCTTGTGTCAGAAAGGCAGCCTGGGTCTGTATATGCAGCCATAATGGATTCACTCGGTGTGCTGCTCTGACAGCGGTGGCGCTGACGGTGTATCGGACTTGAATAAAAGGTGCAGCGGGCACTAGTCAGCAGCTGAGGCAGAGATTTGAACTCCCTTGAACCCCTTATGTTGAGGGAGGGGCCCCTCATCAAACTCAAAACCGACCAGATGAAGTGTTCACTCATCTCAAGACTCGGTTCTGGGCCGAGCAAAAGGTGACAGGAAGGAGCTCATCTGCCCTCTCTTCTTTTTTCGCATGTGCTTGGCTTTCTCTCTCCACACACACACACACACACACACACACGCGCACGCAAATGCACAGCAGTGAAGGAGAGGAGCCTGACAGAGCCCAGTGCATCGCAGGTAGCCCGACAGAGTGGCTCGGAGCGCTGTCACCAATTTGTTCCTAGCCATGGGGGATATGCAGGGGATGGAGAGGCGATGGCAGCTCCCTGTCCTCATCATGGCTAATGAGGCCCAGGCCTCTCCTCCTTCGTGTGTGTGAGAGAGAGAGAAAGAGATGGGTTTGTATCCGTTCGTGTCACAGTGCTGCCCAAACTCCTATTCCTGAAAAACCGGGGTTGATATCTGGCACAGACCACGGTGCACTCTTAGTTCTCCTTATAAAACTCTCCTGGCTGAATTATTAACCGGGTCAAGGAGCACACACACAGGGGAGAGAGAGGGGATCAGGTCTTGTTCAAGGCAGCAAACATTCAATACATTGCAGATCTTCAGGGACGCCACACCAGCTGAGGTTTGCTTGCTCGGCTGGCTGACCCATCAAACCCTCGAGGAAAGAGGAGAGAGATGGCACCATACCTGCTGTACAAATACTGCCAGACATAATGAATTCTTAAGTAATAAAACTGGTCAGTGTATGATGACCTAACCTCTTAGGAAACACGTGTCAGTGCTTCATTCAAACCTTTTATCATGAAGTGTTTTTGAGGCTTGTTTCAAGTTGAAGTATTAGCCAGTTATGTATCCGTGACAGAAAACTGTACGTTCCTTTTAAATGTTTGGAGTGTACACTGACTTTATCATTGCTTTGTACACGCCGATCTGTCACGCTGAACAACACTTAAGAAGTTTGATAAGCATTTTACTATATCATATCTGTGGGACGCATAAGGAGGGATGCTCCTTCTTGTGATAGAACGCCGGTATCCATCTTGAGGACATTAACAGTACAAAGACATTCAATCTTATGAGAGATGAGAACTGTATGGTGCGTTTGTATCCGAGGACTGGAGGAAGAACAGCACTGTATTCATAGTTCAGGAGCTCCCCAGTGTGGTTAAAAAGGAGAAGTGCAACCAAAGTTTCAAACAGCTTTTTTCCTTATTTCACCTACACCTCTTCATATATTAGTTTGAAAGATAATGCAGACGTATAATAATGGCAGTTAAAACCCCTGAAAACCTGGGAAAAATCAGTTGTCAGATTTCAGTTTATTTCTGGTTTCCGCTGCCCCCAACCGTCCCCCAAAAAAATCCCCTTTATTTATTGCTGACATGTTATTAGCAAACAGGTGTTTATTTCCCTTCCCTGCCATGTATACACAGTAACATTGTATTTATTTGTAGATGTGTTTCTGGCCGCTCGGCTGCCTGCTGCAGCCAAAACCACAGTTGAGTACAGAATCAAAGCTATAAATTGTGGGCTGTAAAACCAAAACAATGAGCTGGAAGCATAGAACCGAGGGGAACTGCCGTCAGTTGATAATTCTCTGAGGGTTTGTCACCACAAGCGACCGCATTTACACTACACATAGTCACTTGATCGATTGTTAATCTAAGAATATTGATTATGGTAGTTTTAAACTAAAAAGGGGCCAAATAAAGTAATCAATTATAACGTAATTGCGTGATGGAGGATATTTCATAACAAACACAAATATAAAAGAGAACATCCCTTTTTTTTTTTTTTAATAGTTAAATACAATCCATTCAATCAGAAAAAAAACCTCACAAACCAACATTCTTCATCTAAAGCTTGCAATGAACTATAATCAGCTTCCCTCACTCGAGATTAATGTACTCGAAATTACTGCTTGGGCAGTGGCATTTGCAAAATTAAAGAACAAGAGGGCGAGAAGACAGAGAAAAAGGGAGGAGTGGAACAGCAAAGGGATATAAGGGGAGTAAAATGGATGCCAGGAGAGTTGCGGAGAAGAAAAATAGGACGGAAGCAAAACAACAGCAGGAAATAGAAACAGAGTGTAGGAGTGAGTCTGAGCTAAGTTAGGAGAGAAAAGGATGGAGAGGCAGGAGACAGAGAGAACCTGAATTATTCTGCTGATTCGTAGAACACCAGAACATGGCCTAGTCCGCTAACAGGGAACAGTGGAGGAGAGAACAGCTTTTTCCACTGCTTCCCCCACGGGAATCTTTTACAGCATTAAGAGACAAACCTGCCTACTGAAAGAGCTTATACTACAACGACTTCAATCCCTGATCATACTTCTGATTGTAAATAAATATCGACAAACAAGCAGCCTTTGTTTTTTTTGGAATGCACACATATTAAGGCATCACTCCAAATACTCTTATTTTTGGAGAGCCGTTACACTTCAAACTTTTTAATCCTACTGTAACACAATTTAAAACTTGGATTCTGTTACTGTAACTAATGGAGGAAACCTTTTTACCTGAATTCACAACGCCAACTGAGAAAAGATGAGGCCTTTCTAGATGAAGGCAAATGAGTAATGATATATACAGCCGTTTTAATTATGGCAATTAACAGTCAAGATGTCTGTTGCTTAATGATGCAGCAGAGGGTCATCAGGGTGCAGCAGTGGGTGGTTTAAAGAGACCAGTCTTTCTGAAGTAACGCACGAATGAGAGGCACCGACACCAGCGTGATGCTGATGCGAACCGGAGCAAAGAGCTTGTGGATGGCGTAGGCCAAGACAAACGTACTCGTCCCTGCTGCCATTTTAGACCGAACGACTGCCTCGCTGAAGCCCAGTTTGCACAGCAGGGCCGCCATATCGATCCCACTGGGGAGACAAATGACGCAGAAGTAGTGGTTAGAAGTACATAGAATTCACATATTAGGTGATCACTCACGAGTCACAAATGGTACTTTTTTTCTATCTACACACACAGACGTTTAGAGATATGTCTTCCCGTGTGTGTGAGAGAGAACCAGGTGTCTGGTACCCTCAAATTATCAGAATTCTTCAGCACAAGTCACACAAAATAATCACGATGAAAACCAAAAAATTGTTTGAATAATAAATGGAATAACAAAGTAAAAAAAATTAATAAAAACCCAAAATAAAATGAAAAACAATCAATGAATAAATTAAAAACTATTTTAAAATAAAGTATAAAACAACGAAATGAATAAAAAAAGCTACTATAGTGATAACATAAACAATAATAATCAAACTAATAAACAGCCATACAAACTCTTATGCAATTTAGCAATAAGGTGACTTTTTATTGTCTGGATTACTAGTCCACAAAAGAAAACATCTCAGAAAAATCAACGTTTTGAACTTCCAGGAGCTTCAGAGCCCAAGTCCTAAAAGCCTCAATAACAACTTCTTTGTTACCATCTAGTTTTTGTTCCTGACTTGTTGTATCCTCAAGGACATCAAGAGATTAAATATGAAGTATATGAACTGGTTAAACCCGTTCCTCCCTTTGGTTCTGCCCGCAAATCACCTTTATCTCCACCAGAGGGAGCTGTGTTTGATAAATGAGGTCGTATAATAGTTTTATTTTGCAGCCTTTTGACCCATTTAAACGGATTAGCATAAGCACCGCAAGCATGAAATCACACAAATCAAAGCGGGTTTAACAAGCTACATGTATCGCTGCCTTTGTGCAGCAGTTTTGTAGAGTCGTGGCATTTTCATATGAGCTATTTAGGGAAATAAATATGTAAAGAACGTGCCAACACGAGGCTTTGAGCTGCTTCAATCAATACAGCATCTCTCTCTCTCTCTCTCACATTAACAGCTCTGTTGCACTCTGCAAACTCTAGTCAGCTAAATATAAAGCTCCATCTGCACCCTGACAACTGTTTACCCGGCACACAGCCCTGTATTAGCAGGCCACATGCCTGGGCTCTGTGGCCACACAGAGATAATGCTCAATGGTTGCTAGCTACAGAGTCAGTTTTCACTTCAAGGGTCATTGTCAGCTATACGAGGAAATCTCAAAGCTATCAGATAATCTCTGCTAAGTCTCTCTGGTATTTAAGCCACTGGCATGTGGCCAGACAGACAAACAAGTGCTTGGCAAATTGTCTGGACTGAATACTTGCCAAAACTAAAGTTGCTGCACTGTTTTAGCTTTTCACTGTCTGTCACCATCAATAGAAGGCTACAAAATGCACACGGTAGTTTAAAGTAGTGTCAAAGATTCTGCACGGGTTGTTGCAAAGTTGCGAGTCTTAAAAAAAACGCTTGCAAGATGAGAAAATGAAATGTTTTATTCAAGCGCTCAACATGATTTCATTGTCTGATTCAGCCAGGAGTAATTCAGCAGCACGGCCGGTGTTACGTGGCTGACTGAGTGGACATTTTCAAGAGCCTGTACTTCGCTTTCTCTCATAAACGGGTCCCATTTGCTGCCAGTTCTCACTAGACATTATGCATTCTTGGGTAAAAGCAGCCCACGGGTCAGTAATTTCCTGTGCAGAACTTTGTGGTTTTAAGGAAACGTTACATTCGGATGCTCTCACTGCAAGATAATATCAGTCAGTGATGGTTGATGCGTTACAGAGTTATTTTGTAATGTTGTGTGTTGTGGTCTTGCATTTTACTTCAGTTTAGTAGAGTCCTGCAGCCTGCTTCATCTTACCTCAGTGATTTCCTACATTCCCCCAAAAATTTTGAAAATATTCAGGGAAAATTTCAATATGTTGGCTTCAGCTGTAGGCTGTATATAAGCATTGTGGACTATAATAGTTTATGGTTAACAGAGGAATCTTTCTCCCTTGTCACGGTACACCCAACAGGTTTTTGTAACAGTATTAAGACATTTAAGGGCGGATTATGTTGCACTTTCATTTCATCAATCCCTGATCTTCGTTTTGGAAAAAATGGGAATACATACAAGATAAAAATACTCAATCCAGCTGCTTACAGGACCTACTATAAGTGGCCACTTGTAACCAATAATCTGATGTTTTGTTACCTGGATATAAGGAGGTAGAACATTCCCAGGGACATGAGGGAGATCCCGATGTGAAAGGAAACTCCCACAGCTCCATACTCCTTGAAGACTTTCTTTAGCTGCTGGGTCTTGCTGGGTTTTCCTCCCTCTGGCTCCTCTGGGGCCTTCGCGGCAGATGAAGATGTAGTAGAGGCCTGCTTTAAAGTCTGCTCTTCCTGGACCAAAAAAAAAGCAAATAGGAGAGAGAGAGCAGGTCAAAATGAAATGGGAGGATGAAGTGAGAATCAATCCCTCGTGCTACAGGAAGCGGAGGAATCGAACGTGTCTGTAAGAAGACTGAATGTACATCTAGACACAAACGGAGGAAAGATGTAAATGGCAAAGAGGAAGTGGATTAAAATTGTGGGGATGGTTTCCACTCTGCATACAAAATCATGACACTTCTCACTTTAGTATTCCAAGGACTCCCTCAAACTACAAAACTGACAAGCTCCAAGATGGAGGCTTCACTTCTGGTTCAACTTGGATTTTAACACACGAGGCAGAAAAGCTCAAACAACCAACCAATTACTACCTTTTTAATAGCCACTTGACAAGAGTTGACAATTATTTAGATGTCTGTATACTTTACTGCCAAACATGTTTTACTCTTGTCTTGACAAAAGACTTGTTGATAGATATCTAAAAGTCATTTTAATAGCATTTACAGGTGCAAATTGTTCCAAAATTTCCAATCATGACCTTTGACCTTAAATGTCAGTTACTGCTTTTTGCCTTTGAAGTAGTATTGATCCACTGAGTGCCAAAACAATCACATTTATCTTTTAAAACAAGTCCAGAATCACAAAACAAAGGTGTATGTTGGAGACATTTTGTGCAAACCAAGCTATTATTTTTTGTCCAGATATAGAAATACCTGTATCCTCATAATTTAGGAGGAAAGAACAGGGTGCGTCATCTGTTTCAAAGCTGAGGTCATACATGTAGGTCAAACAAAGGTTGAATAGAGGAAGCCTTTTTAATGAACTTTCTCGGTTCATTGTGCAGCAAAGTCTGCTGATTAAACAGACTGTATGGTTTAGATAAAACGCTTTATCAGTCACCCTTTGACACACTAACGAAGTGTCACTCTCTCTTACAGACACACACACAAAGAGCCTCTCATAAGTGCACAAACACACACATTACTCTGTTGGTGACCCCCAGACACACCACTCTTCAAGATGAACAAGCACCAAACACAATCCAGCCATCTGACAGGGAGCAGGCAGTAAAACAGATCAGTGAATTAACAACACGCTCGGCAACAATAAGACCACCAGAAACAGACTGCAACAGAGCATTGGTGGTGGTGTTGTAGACGTGACTCACAGAGCAGCTTGGGAAGCAGGAATTTAAATAAAGACAGAAAGCCTGCAGTATGTTAACAGTACAGCATGTAAATAAATATAATCCTCCCTCCTGACTAAAGCCTCAAGGGCTGCATTTTACATCAGTAGTCATGCTTAATGCAGCGGAACCTGTACAGGAGGTATAATTGTGTGGAAAGGGTTTTTTAAAAAGATCAGAATTAAAGATGATAGGGCAGCAGGATTGTTGTTGTTTTTATTTTTAATTTTTAAAAAAATAAGCCTAAAACTGCCTAAACTCTTATATCAAATTGAAGCGTCTTGCATTTCAAACATTGTGTGAGGGGGAAAAATGTAATTTGAGTACCGACTGTACTCAGTACTGAATTGGCAAAGCAAAGCTTTGTGGCGTTATACAGCCATTTGGCTCAAAAGTGGTGTCATGTGAAAACTTCTCATCACATCCCTCCTGAAAAACATAATTTTGATTGACTTGTCATGTAGTCATTGTGTATGGTAAACACTGTGCAAAAATGCAATTACATCTTCCCAGGCTATGAGCTCCACCTGTCGTGGCAGCATACTCTTCAAACCATTCCAGTTAATACCTGGCCTTCATACCTACAATTATAAACTGAAAGTGTCCGCTCCATACAGCAGCAGAGTCACAGCACAGAGTAGCAGGAGTCTTATTTCACTTATCATGTGACCAGACTTGACCAACAAGACGGTGGCTGGTTTATGGGGCAGCAGGGCTTCCAAAGACCAGCTCAATTTTAAGCGTGTTACTTTAATTTTTTAGGAATTCAGAAATTATAAAGGTATAGGGATATCACAGCACTATGGGACATTAGTGTAATTAGGGTCATAATAAAGATGATAGAGGATTTATTAAGGATCATGAAAGCACAATACAATGGGAGTTTAAGGAAAAGGATCGATACTGAATCACAGAGATGCTGCTTTCTTGAACACTTCAACCCAACAGCAGCCATGTGTGACTCCGTGTTAAAACAAATGTATTACTTTAGTCAGGAAATATCTGACCAAAGTGTAAGTGAATCTGACCATGAATTCAGTACTTAGATAGATATTTATTGTCCCTTGACGGGAAATTTGTTTTCACAGACTTTCAAGCAGTACACGCGACTGGCAAAACATATATACAAACAAAAAACAACAACAACAACAGAGGAGAGAAGAAGACAGCATGGTGTAAAAACTAGTACAGCAATATAACAAAATGGGCTGGATAATGCTCGTGTACAGTAGTAACAAAAGATGAGTGGAAACGTAAAGGGAACTGAGTTTTCGTAGAACATGCAGACGTTGTTGTGAGCGTTTATGGATGTCTTTTATGTGATGGTCAAAAGTGAGCTTGTTGTCCAACGTAAGTCCAAGATATTTGAATTTCTCCACCTGTTCTATCATGTTGCCATGAATGGAAATCTGACTGAGACTGGGTGCATTAAAGACCAGTTCTTTTGTTTTCTCAACTTAATTGATTCTCAGTGCTATGGGCGTGCTTCTAGGGTCCTGCTGTGTTGATGCGATTACAACAAAATATATTTTATGGAGCCCTTTCAGGTTAATTAGAGGTTTCATTATGATTAAAGATATTAGGGGGGGAAATAATTTCAGTTTTATTGCCCATATTTAACTGTTCTTTTCTATGATTAGCGCTGTTAACTGAAATTGAAACCATAAAAAAAAGTAGCTGACAGGAGGTCATCACGCTCAGTGCTTCCATTTGAAGCCAAGTTATTCCACTATATTTTCTGCCAAGAGGAAACACAATCCTACTGAGAACACAGGAAGTAGCCCGGGCCTGTATGGAATGAATCCTATTTTTAGACAAAATATTGACATTATCCCTACAAAGCTGAGACAACTTAGAAAGTACAAAGCATATTGTCTACAGTCACGTCTTTAACAGGCAACTTATAGTAGACTATCAAGTCAAGGTCAACGTGAACAGTGACGAGGACAAAATGTAGGCTGATGGAAAATGTGTATATGAGAATTCCTTTCCTGATAGCATAGCAGAAACTATGGTGATAATATGCTTTTAAAGAGTAACTTTTGTCTTTAAAAAAATGGAAAAACTAAATCGGAGTGTTGAATATGTAATGCTTTAGATTCAGTACTAAAGCACTGTGCTGAAATGTGCAACGTTTCAAAGCTAAAATATGTATAACGGCATATTTCTTGTACAGTTGTTCTCCAAATCAATGGACCACGTTTTGAATGAAGTTTGGAAACTCCGTTGGCAAATGTGCCACTCAGTTACATGAAAACATCAGAAAATCAGGCGGTTTCTGAAAATTGGGACTGTGAAAGCCAGATGAAGCCTGCTGTCCATTCGATGCGACGCGCCACATTTGGTCTAACATATAGTAACTTTCATTCATATCATCCCACGCCTTTTTTGCTGCACTGACATCCTGCTTGCTTCCGACTGTCTTCCCTTGTAGGCGTGAGCCAGGCAATCATCAATATAATATAATAATCAAGAGGGCAGAAACAATGAAGAGAACAGGAGAAAAAACAAGCTGATCTGTTCTCTTCGCTGCAATTTGTCTTGCTAAATTCTGGCCCAAGCGTCCTGGCCGAAGTCATAGACTTGGTGATGTATTCACTGGCCTGCCAACAATGGACAATAGCAAGGCCACAGTGGGCGAGGGAGAAGGCCTTTGCTTTTCAGAGGCGAGTCAGGCCGAGCTAAAAAGTAAAGGCGGGCAGCAGCGTGGGAGGGTCATGTGAGCGAGCGGCCAAAGGGAGTTGTGCCAGGGAGGGTGTATGGGAGGGGAACAGTGGGACTGCTGTGTCTGATAACAGCTTTTCAGAGGCACAAAAAAACAAATGCAGATGTGCAAAGTCATAGTGGCATGCAAACACAAGGACACCCTCACGTGCACGAACACAGACAGAGCGGTAGGGAAATGTCAGAGGCTCAAGCAGAGGCTAAAAACAGTTGGCGGTCGAGAAGGATTGTGGGTAATGTAGGCACTAGGTTTTATTGTGTAGACTAAAAAAATGACTCCCTTAGATTCTGGTGCATCAACTTTAAATGTTTTACCTGCATTAGCTTCAGGCTTGCAAAGAGTAAGGATTTTCAATATTTACATGACAAGTGCATATCGAGCAGAAGACAAACGTTGGCTCTGATTAGATTACCATCAAGACTTATGGCCTTGTCTTTTATATTTTAGTTTTTTGTATGTATTAAAACTAAATTGTGGTTGTCCCCAAGCTTGAAAACAAAAATAGCAAGATATATAGTCTTTTGGCCACATCACCGAGCCTTTTCTCAAACATATCTTTGGCATTTCTGTACTGCGATTTCTTATTACTTGTTAGCCAACATCAGCGTCAAGATGATATATCTGCTGATTACATGGGCCTACTCCTAAATCAAATTTTTACTTTTTGCAAGACAAGGGCTACTCTTATCTTTTGGGTTTGGGTTTTTGACCAAATACTAGTCTAGGTTTAAAGTCTTGGAGCAATGCGTGCGGCATCAATAGGATGGCAGTGTCGGTCAGTCCACCAGACTGAAATATCTCAACAACTATTGGATGAACTGCTATGAGATCTGTTACAGATATTTATGGTGCCCAGATGATGATTCATAGTGACTTTGGAAAAATTAAAAATGAGGAAATTGCCAAATACTTCTCAAATCTCAATGACATTCAAAACCAATGGCACCCCCTTCAGCCTCAGCTGTACTTTGTGCTAATTAGCAAATATTAGCATGCTAATACACTAGTCAAGTCAAATTTATTTATATGCACATTTTAAAAACAGATGTTGACCAAAGTGCTGCAAAAACCAAAACAGTTGGGACAAAATGTATGAAAGGATAACACAAAATAAAATATATTACAAGAAACTAAGATGGTGAACATGACAGCTGCTAGACCTCAGCATGTTAGCATGGCGGATGTTAGCATTTAGCTCAAAGCAGCAGTGGCAGAGCCGTCAGCTTGGCTGTGAAAACTTAGTCTTGTGTAATTATCCAGCATAATTATGAAGGTATGAGCTGTGGCTTACTCTGAATTACACAACACACCAGTATGGGCCCTTTATTGTGCCAATGTTGCACATTGCAGGTCAAGTTCACCCACATATTTTAAAAATCTACTGCTCTTTTAGTGGCGAGTCAACAACAATCTCTTATTCATATCAGGTGGGTTTGGACCGAATGACTCATTCTTATGGTGACGAGGCTGCTGAACGGTGAGTCAGCTGTCTCTCTCTCTCTTTCTGTGTGCGTAAATGACACTGCTGCTGGTCCACATTCACGTTGTGAATGCAGATCAATTGCCCACGAACTGCGGTGAGCTCCCTGCACATGTGGACAGCCCACACAGCTGTGCGCGTCACGGTGTTGTATAACAAGGCTGCCTGCTTACATGGTGGCTGTTACTGAAGACGCCCGGGTTGGCAGCTTTTTGCATATTTGATGGCTTTTGAGTGACATTGTGGCGCCGCAGGGAGGCTACCCCACCAGTTGAACACGGGGTGGACACAGACTCAGACCCGTGTGCCCTCATGACCTGGTCTCCGGGGTTAGACAAACACTTGAGTTGAATAGTTTAAATTACCCCTTTGTTGTTGTTGTTGTCCGCCGTCGGTTCCTCGCCGGCGTCGCTCTTCTTCGCGGCGGCGGATGAGGCTCTGGTCTGCATGGTCCTGGCGGTGCAGCGTCGACTGGATACCCCCCCGGCACCTGTGAACAAGACATTACCCGGCTGTACCCCGCTGCTGTAGCGCCTGCTCGCATGCACGAGCAGCTGCCTGGTAATATCGGAGTTGCCGCCTCCACTTTGCACGCTTCTGGAGAGATTCACAGCTATAGCGGCCACCCGGTCCAAGTGTCCCCAGTCCGTGGTTACAACACCAGACGGCGGGTCCCAGTTCTGGACGGGTTTCGGGTCCGGTTGTTGTTGTTGTTGTTGTTGTTGTTTCCCCGGGTGCTCAAGAGTTGAACCGAAACCCCCGACGGACACACAGAAACACCGGTATCGCTGAAACGTGTGGCCCTTGCGTAATGTCAAAGTGGCGTCCCTCAGTCTATTTGCTCTAACTTGCAATAGAAACGAGCCAGTTGACTTGAAAGCCTGATCCAGAGCCGCTGCAGACAGCCTCCCCGTGCGAGACAGAAACATCGTTCGGCCCGAAACGAGCTTAGTGTCTCCGAAAACGTCAAACAAGGCGAGTAAATCGCTTAGAACAACTCATTGGGAGTGTAAGTAGCTGTTTCCATGCTGCCCTGTGCCCTCCTGCCTCCCTCCCTCCGGTCCTCTTGTTGACCGATTATCACCGACAGCCAATGAGGGCTGACGCGCAATCGCAGATAGTAAAGCCTGAAGAGAAAGGAGGGGGTATTTAAAGGTGTAACCGTGTTAATTCTGACAATTGAGTTACACCATGAACCGTCTGGGGAGTAAATGCAATTGAGCCCAATGCATGTGTTTGTAAAGCCAGGCAGCTCAGCTTCAAGAATTCTTACTTTTTTTTTTTAATAAAATAAAATTGTGAGGTTCAGTACAGATTTGGTTTCCCCACATGCTTTCTCCAGCAGTATCCTCCACTTCAGCACTTCAGGTAGAGAAAGAACATGTTGATTCTTGAATATTGGGCCCAGTTGCCCTCTCTGTAGGAGATGAGCTGATCTAATCTCCACAATCCAAGCAATTCCTTTGTTGACTTATTTGAACCAGATGGGCTATATTCAAACGTGCTGTTTGCAGTGAAGACCTGGGGAGGAGGTCCAAGTTGCAAGGCATAAAAATACATAAAAACCTAAGGATACTGACAAAATCATGAAATAAACCGTCCATTAAAAAGACAAAAATGTACATGGTTACAGTATGAGCATGCTGAAGATGCAATAAAGACATCAAATTAATGAAATCAACAAAACAATTACACATAATTATTCCAATGAACAATACATTATCTGCTAGTTTTGACCTTACCTTTGTTTTTGGATGTTACTGTATGTTATGGGGAGTTAGGCTGTTCAACCAGTAGAAAAAAAGATATCAAAACGCTCATAAATTAAGATGTGATTAAACTTTGCTCGTTCATTCCTTTAACTCGAAGCCAAAACATTTTTTGAGTGACTAGTGACTCCCAGGTTTCAGATAAATGTAGCAGTACAATATATAAAAGTGCATTATTTCCCTCTTACATGTAGTGGAGCAGCAGAATAAAGAAGTATAAAAATAGAACCTCAAAATTGTATTTAAGAACAATACTTTGCACCATTGCCTTTATGTTTCTCATGTAAATCTGCATGCATATGCAAAACCAGATTGACGTGTTAACAAAAGCCCGACCTAAAAAGGAAGTGGTGGGAAAGCACAAGATCAGAAATAATCACTCTACGTTTGCCTCACGGTTAAAGTTTAGCATAAATACTTCAGTGTTGTACGTCAGAGAATGCTGAAAAATGTCTGTGGTAAATGTTGCATCATGTGATAAACATGATCTGCTTTCAGAAGTGAGAGTAATTCTTTCCTGAGACATTTACAACTTCTTCTTAACCACACGTTACAGTTAAAAATGCATAAACACGTGCGAGCTGAAAGGCAGAGAGAAGGGAGTGAGTAGGAGGTGAGATAAAGAAGAGGGTGGGTTGTTTGGCAGTAACCCATGAAACACGGCCCACTGTCAGCACAGAAACGGAGCCTCTGACCTTTCCCCTGCACCACCACAAGATCAACATGTGGGCTAATTTAAAATAAAACCCCCTCTTCATATCTGTGGTTGGGGAAAATGTCCTTTCTATTTGGTTCCGAATTAAACATCAATTTGCCAGTAGGCGATGTCTCTGAATGTAAATGTTAAAAAGTGTCATTAAAATAGATTTAACAAGTCAGATGTACTGTTAATGTGAACCTCTGCTACCTCCCACAGCCAGAAGGAAGGGGGAAGAAGTTTCTTCTAAGTTAGTTTCTTATCTGTGATATCAGATAGCAGCAGAAGGCCGTACAGTCCCATATGAAGAATGAAATGGAAAAGGTGACGAACATTCCCCAGAAATATTTTATATTTTAGGTCCAAATTAAACCTTAATGAATGTCACGTGGGTGACACACACACACACACACGCAAACCCTTTTAACAGGGAAAAAGGGAAGTGATTTTCAGGTCAGAAGCCGTTTATACATTTAGGTTAAAACTATATATAGTATAATTATTGTTTCAACAGCAATTCAGTATATTTGGATGTGTACTGTAGTTAAATATTGGAAATGTAGTCACTGAAATGCTGATTAAACAACAATTACTGCAGGGGTTCCCAACCTAGATACATCTGACAGGTCGGAAGAGGATTAGAAAGAAAAAAATATATATATAGGTTACAGAACATTTTAACTTATTTGGTTTTTTTTCTTCTGAAATACGTTTACCTCTTCAGGCCTCAAAAATCCTTTAAATGAACCAACTGCTCATAACGCATGTCGACATTTAGGCCTGCTGTGAGGTGACAAGTAGACATTTGGTTTATTATAAGGGGTCACATTCCAAAAGGTTTGGGAACCACTGAGCTGCTGTACGTAACCTAGACTTTTACTTTTCAAATAAATTTAGCTCCATGCTAATTTGGTGGTTTCTTGCTCAAGGAATGAACCGTTCATTCAGCTTTCAAGACGACCCGTCTGTTTTAAACTGGCATAGTGTGACGTGTTTTAAACACAAAGCATGTTATGAAATGCATTTACTCAAACAGTCTTTCAACCCATAACTGCAGTTATTGGAAACTGTTAATGGACAGATAGTGGACAAAATACATAATTGTCTTTGTGAAGCATAATGTTTTATGGTACATTTTTGAGGCTGTAGTGTTTGTATTGGATTGCATTAGATTGCACACAACGTTGACCAGTTATAGGCCGTGTTGCTTTCTCAAAAATAAATGAGTCACGACAGCATATTTCTTGCTTCATAAATTGACCTATCAGCCCTGTGTTCCAGTTAAAATGCCTTAGTTGATGTAATTTCCAATTTAATGCTCTCTGAATATTAGGACATGGTCAGTGTGTCAGGCTATTGCCTGACATATTTCATAATCACTTAGCCACTTTGTGTGTTTGTCTAGGCGTCTGTTACCGTCCACTCACTCTTCCTTCCTCAAATTCAAAAATATTTTTTATTCTTTGATTTATCATTTTTTCCAATGAATGATTTTCCATCAGTGTTTTAACTGCCACTGGCTGAGTATTGCTTGTGAATGTGTGTTGTGAATATATGGGGCACCCTCACCTGGCACCAGGCCCTGTAGCCAAGGGAATGATGCTGAGGAGGAGGACATACTAAGAACTGCACACTCACAGTTGGCTATTAATGTAGGACACTTTACAGGTGGAAATTTGCTGTTGAAGGAAGTGTCGTAGCTCTGACACGCTCAGAAAACCAGTTAATCAGATTTATTAAGTCAAGCCTAAGTGTTTGAGGACCGTAAAACTTTTCTTCCTTTTTAGTTAAACTTTAAGTCGTTCAGCAGCTTATGCTGTAGTGTAGTGTTGGTGTGTGTCAGGACATCAACTGGTGGTTCTCTTCAGTAGCTTCTCCCATTCCTATAGAGTGCAGTGCCTTCCCCGGGAAATTGATTTCACTAGGTATTGGCCTTTGGTTGAAAAATTTAGCCTAAACTGCCATTTAAATAAAAACAAAAACAAAAATAAACCCACAAAACAGAAATCCTTTTCGTGCATGTTTTGAGTGTTAAAGGCCTGGTGATAACACTTTCAGTTTTTCAGTATTGTGATGACTGAAATATATTGTTACTGTTTTTACAAAATCTGTAAAATGAGTGATTCCCAGCAAATTGTAATTGAAACAAAACTTCGTTAGTAATTTTATGCAATTTTGCTTATAGGTTATATGTAATTATTTGATTATATATTAATAGCAGAACAAGACCAAGAGTCTACAGCCACCTACAGCTCTGAGAGGCTGTGCTTAGGGACAGCGGTGCTTTGAGCTCAATGCTAACATCAGCATGTTATAGGTTATGTTTTACCTTGTTCACCATCTTAGTTTAGCGTGTTAGCATGCTAGTATTTGCTATTGGACAAATTCAAATTTTGACCTGACGATGGCGCTACATGAAAAGCCAGGGGATTGCCGGAGTTATTACAATTCATCCCGAGGGGACCATGAATGTCAGTACAAAATTTCATGGCAATCCATCCAACAGTTGTTGAGATACAACTGACATAGTGTAAAGAAATTATTCTTGTGATAATGATTTCACCTCTCTCTCTTGCAGTATTAGTTTCAAGTGTCAGTAGTTGTTGCACTGACATGGTGTCTCATGTCTGACTGTGTGTAACTGACTTCAATCTCTAAATGTAAATTCCTCGGTCGACAGGCACTTATCACCAGTCGGACAGACAGACATTGACTGGCTCTACTTAGACATCTTAAATTCAGGTCAAATAGGACACTGAAGCCCTGTTAAGTCCAACAGATCCTGGGAACCGGGCTGCCGTTCTGACCCACTGAGCCATCCCTCCGTTCTTTTTGTGCAGCGCTTCTCTCCATCTTCTAACAAGCTGGCAGAATGGTCAATAGCTGTGGCCTCATCCCCATTTTCAGTCCTGCCATTCACCCTTCATTTGCATGCCATCTTTATTTCATCAGTGCAAATGTCCCATTTTTTTCCATCCATCCATCATGGCGGTCAGTGTCTAAGCAACGTTTTTCTAGTTTATCCTTCACACGCCCGACAACCATTTGTGTGTCCAGCATGTGTCTGTATGCTCTTTCTGGCACCGATCCACTTCGCCCTTCAGTGAAGAGGACTGAAGGACTGGGACCAGAGCCAGCTGGCCGGGACTCAGTGTAACTCAGGCACAATAGCAGAGCCAGGCCACGGAGAGGAGGTTAATGCAGTCTGGATCATGTGTTTTCAGCCCCATTGTCCTCCTCCTCTGTGTATATACCTTCGACATACTGACTGTGCCCACGGGGAGCTTCTGATGAAAAGGTGATTTCTCCTAACATTTGCTCAGGACACTGACACGAGACTGTAACCTGATGTAGATGTTGGTCACATTAGTTAAAGTTTGTGCTGCGGGTTTGTTTCTCTAATCCCTGAGCGGGACATATTAGCCAATAGGTGCTGTTTTATGACAGCATAATGTACTGTAAATACTGAAACTTCTCCATAAAAGACATCACTACATCCGTGCCAAAAGGTCGGCAGCAATGAAACTGAAGAAACTGAAGCCACCATGCTGGCCAATGGCTGATTTCCACATAAACTGCCACTGAGGAGAACCTGAAAGTGAAGAAAGTACAGTATGTTAAATGGGCAGGGGAAAAAAAGGCTAGTCAGGTTTAAAAATACCCCAAATGTGTCTCACAATAAACTTTGAGAAACATAAAATTACTTTTTCTAAACTCTTCTTTACTTGTCTCTCTAACCCAACTGAGCAACGACTGCTGGGTGCAGCCAGTAGAAATATTGACCCTGTTGACCCCACAGCCAGTGAATGAGAGGAAGTTCAGAAAGAGAGAGGGGGGAGAAAAAAAACAAACAGAATCATTGAAGGAAGCAGTTGATGCTGGGCCAAGACCCTGACATCTGTGTGGTGAAGGACGGTCCAGCCTCTGCCTGTTTTTTACAAACTAAAAGGAGCTGTAGAAGTAGGGCAGAGAAAGCAGACGTCTCAGGGTGAAATATAGTTAGTAACCTTCATACGGCAGGCAAACGTGAGCTGCATGCAGTAAATTCATCTGGCTTCAGCACTAGAGTGTCTGAATACATTTTGAAGAAAATAATGCTGCTTTTAAAAGATGAGCATCCATTTCTTTGAAGCTGCGTCTGGCCAAGATCAACTGTGCATACTGCCAGAGCTGCAGCTAATTGTTATTTTCACTATTGCTTAGTGTTGCTTCTAGATTAATAGTTTGGCCTATGAAATGCATCGGGGGACGTCGTAAACTGCCTACGGTGATAAAACTGAGAAAAGCATCAAATCCTAACATTTGAGAAGCTGGGACCAGAGTTGTGTGTGTCCAGGCCTGCAGGACACATTATAATTAAAATGGTAAGAAATCCGTTGTACCTGACAACACAAAAGAGCTTTACCCATTCAGAAAAGACCATATAAAATTCTCAAAATATACAATTTATTCAAAATATGTTAATGCAACCATCATTATATTCCAGTAATTACAAAATCAGTAGTTTTCTTCTTTATCTTATCCTTACAGACAACAAGGCTTGCAGACAAATACAAGCTTTGATCTTTATATACCATGAGAACGCTGGGTACTTTTCTGGTACTGGCCAGGTCGCAGTTCAAAATGACATTTCAGTGTGAATGGCATTTAATTTAAGGAGGCAGAACTGAAATTTAAAGTGAATTGATTGCAGCGGCTTGGACGTATGTGAGCAAGAGTAACTTCAATGAATTTCAGATGAATCATAACAAGATTATGTCACTGCTTTGGACACTTCTTAAAAAAAATAGAAGGAAATAGGGGATACAGCAATCTCTGAGTTAATTTGTAGTTCCTCAAATTGAGTTAAAAACAAACTGCTTGCTATGAGAGAGCAACAATAAAAACTGCCTTCAGCAGAAAACTGGACAGGAGATAAAAAAAAAAAAAAAAAAAAA
>CM022473.1:21828256-21909343 GCA_011952105.1 Coreoperca whiteheadi
AAAAATGGAAAGAAAAAAAAAAAAAAAAAAAAAAAAAAAAAGAACCGTAGACACTGGCCACCGCAACAGCTGGGTGCACTCGACTTCACAGACTGCTGGACTACTAAGGGGTTCTACATAGACTCACTGTTTCCCCTTCGACAACCAAATGTCTGCTAACACTGTTCATCAATGTGGGTCATTTTATTCCTATAAGTTCCTCGACAGTAACAACACAGATGTGTAAATGCAGTTCATGGGAACAGATAAGGGGCTACTAATACAAACATTTACAAACGCATTTGTACAAATATTTGACACTGTACATTAGATGTGGGGATAAAGTGGTAGTGGCTTTGTGGGTAATCACGCGTTTAATAGGGGTTGGTCAGCAGAAACAAACATCTCTATAATGGCAAAGAAAGCCCTCCCCCGAAGTTTCCAAATGTCCTTATATGTCAGTTTTTAAATAATGGAAGACTCTTTGGCACTGGAGTAGTTCACCATTTCGGGAAATATGCTTATTTGCTTTCTTGCTTGGGAGTTAGATGAGGAGATTGATGCCACTCTCTCATCTGTCAGTTAAATATGAAGCTGGAGGCAGCAGCCGGTTAGCTTAGCGTCGCACAAAAGCTGGGAAAAGGGGGCAACAGCTAGCCTGGCTCAGTGAAAAGGGAAAAAAAAAAATCCACCTAGCAGCACCTGTAAAGCTCACTTTTTTACGGCAGACATTAGAGAAAGCGCAGGTGTAATTAATAACCTCAATGATGGCTGTATTCCATTTAGATGAGCCAGGTCAGGTCAAGGTTTGGTATTGTACATGCTGGCTCACTGGAGAGGCTTCCATGGATACTTTGGTACAGAGCCATTGTTACTGTTAGTAGTCTGTAGCAGTTCCTAGTCATCTGCTGTGAAAAAGGTCTGTTCACACATTATATCTTGTTTCTTTAATCTGTACAAGAACTGAACCCTGTAGTTTTTACGGCAGGGAACGTGCCAGACTGGTTTGCCAGGCAACCAGCAGAGACTCCAGGAAGTTACTGTACCAGTAAGTACCCGCCCAGAAATAGTCTGATGTTCGCTTTGAACAAAGCTAGGCTAGCTGTTTTCCCCGTTTTTGCAATCTTTATGCTAAACTAACCAGCTGCTGGCTTCAATATTACATTTACATTTAGTCATTTAGCAGACGCTTTTATCCAAAGCGACTTACATATGAGAACATTCACAGACCGAAGGCGCAGCTTCGGGAGCATTTTGGGGTTCAGTATCTTGCTCAAGGATACTTCGACGCACGGCTGGGGGATCGAACCGCTGACCTTCCGATTGGCCACCAAGCCGCAGCCGCCCCATATTAAGCACGAGTCGATCTTCTCATGTAACTCTCTGCAAGAAAGCAAATTTTGACTTTAATTGAGCAGAGAAACTATTTCTAGCACTTGTTTTGGGGCTGCAAAGTTTTATATTTTGCGTTGAACCCACGATGCATTAAAGGACACCTGACGTACTGGTGTGGGCTCACTCCATGCCAAATCCATGTGGATTAAATGTTTTGAAAACAATTACAAAAACTGAGGCAAGCATATGGAGTCTGTGTATCTTCAGAAAACTCATACTTACAGTAATTCATTACATAACATTTACAATTTCTGTTAAAGAGACAAACACAGTGACTGGGAGAAGATAAAGCCACACAATGGCCACCGAAACAAACTAAATAAAACAAATAACACTGTTATTTGTAGTGACACAAATATGAAATCCATCCCAACCGGATGGCTTGTTTGTGTGATTTGAACAACATGTACATATAGCAGACTGTAACCCTAACTTCACTATCAGTTGAACGTTTGATTTTTTCATGTCGAAGGTGGTTTGCTGGAAGACTCTCCAGCTCATCTTATATTGCATTCACACTCTCCACACACCATCCAAATAATAAATACACTCAACTTTAGGAACCATAATATGGTTTTTTTTCTTTTTCTTTTTTTACACACATCACAATAATTTCATAAATAAATAAACGAACAGTCATTTTCAACCATGTTTGCTTAAATTATCTAAAAGAGAGCACAAAGTGGATTATGCATAAAACAGAGCATGACCTGTCAGTTCAGGTTTGATATGAGAGGACGGTGAGGTGAAGCATAGTTGACAGTATATAGTGACAGTCTCAAACATTAGCGCACTACTGTACTCTTTCCTGTTGTCTCTCAAAGTACACTTCCTGAATATTTTAACACTGGCTTTAGGGCATACCTTCCCTTACTTATGCAGGCAGCATTTTAACATGATAGAGCTGTCACAGATCTCTTTCTGCTACGTTTCGCTGTTTCTGATATGTTGTAGTACAACATAATGTAATTACAATACCTCTGGACTGTTCTGCGATGGCCTTCCTGCCCATTTGAAAATGACAAGAATATGAAAGCATATGTCGTTTGACATCAATCGGGAGTTCGTCCTGGAGAAAATGTTGTTTAATTACATGATGACCATCCATCTGCACGGTAAAAAAAAAAACTTTTCCATCTTCATGTCTGGGGGCAGAACACGCACGTTGTACCTTGAGATCGTCTCTGCTTATTCATAATTTGACCCTTTCCTGGTGAAAAGCTTAAACTGTGCAGAGGGACAGCAGGGCCAGAGTAACAGCTTGTTGCACTCTTTCTGTTCCTTTGGGATGTCTTGTAGAGAGACCTGTTTAAAAAGGAATTTTAATCCAAGTGATTTCTAGAAGAAAGAAGTGGCACTTCTCAGTTCCTTTCCTCTTATGTTTCGCTTGAAACATGCCTGCATTTGGGGAAGGTGTCTCCCATTGTAGCAGGAGTCACATGGAGGCACATGGATACGTTTCTGAACCTTCTTCAGGCCAACTGTCTTCTCTGGGAGACGTTTAAAGGATGGGAGGAAAAGGACGTTAAAAGACAGGAACTCTTTCCTTCCTCGCCTCCCTCCTACAGCACATTCCTCGCTACCCTCCTCTCTGTGCAAACACTTCCTGTTCTGTCAGCAGTCAAATGACCAGGGCGCTATGACACACAGCAGCAGGTCTGCGCCTTCGGCTGCTCGTCCTCTATTGGCTGTTTCAGTTTGAGCAGGGGCGGGTCGCCGCTGGCTGGTGTGTAGTAAACCGCGCTGCCATTGGAGGAGACCAGCGGCATGCGGGGGTCCTCGGAGTTGGTTTTGGCATCAGTGAAGGAGTCTGTGGAGCCGTTACCTAGGTGACCGTTGAACAAGGGGTGATTCAACAATTTGGCGGCGGCCCTCTGTTTCTTGAGCTCAGACAGCGTCTGAGCGCGCTCTCGGGGCCAGGCTTCCTCCTGGGTCGGTTGAGTGGTGATGGCCGCGTCCTTATCAGATGAGGGCGTGTTGCCATTGGAGGGTGGTTGTGGCGGCATGGACGTCGTCGTGGAAATGAGACCGTTTGGTTTGCTGTTGCCATCTTTGAGGATGGTGGGCAGCTTGGGCTTGTCTGGCAGCTCCACAGCTACGACTGGCTTGACCTGCAGGACATCAACAAAGATTACTTTAACCCCTCTATTAGGCTTCTCTTTTGGATGATTAAATACACTGAGAACAGGCTCTGTACTGGGGAGATCAGAGCCATGATTTGGTGCTCAAGCTATCAAGCTCAAATAACCTGAAACACTATAAAGAGAGTCTCCCCTTAGAAATCATTGTTACATCCATTCCAGGAGTTCTTTTGTGACAAAAGGTTGAAATGTACTTTTCTGGTTTATTTTTCTGCAACCTGCCTCAACGTACTTCCATTTCAGTTCATGATTTCCTTCATGTCTCTTAAAGCCTTTTGATAATGTGCCTCAATTTGCTGCAGTCAGTGTGTGGAAGCTTAATAGTTCTAACAATAGTGATTGCATAATTAGAGCAAGACAGGTTTGGGTTTTTTTTCCAGTGGAGGAAAAGCAATGGTAGCACTCTTCACTTCAAATATGTGACTATCCTGCATTCTTATCTATTGACTCTTCTGGGGGAAGATTGCTTTGCACTTTTTTTCCCATTGTGGGTTTCTTCCTGTTTGACTGTTTTTGAAGGAAACACACCTACACCAAAATCTGACATTTAGACTCCTGATATGTGGGAGAGATGATTATATTACTGATATTAAATGCCTTTCTAGCTGTGCTAAAAATATCTCCGTCATGTCAGCTCGTGTATATCTGGCAAATGTGCAGGAAGTTAGAAAGTACACCATCAAACAGAGGAATTATCTCTCAAAGCTACTTTTAAAACTGACAAATGCAATGTATAATTACACACAGGTTTATTTTAACAAACATATAAACAGTTAATTCTACAAAAAAACTGGCAACAAGAATAACCTGATGACTCACATTAACCACCTGGTTAGTCTCCTGATCAGACTCCTTCTCTTTTTCATCCTCCTCCTCCCTCCCTCCTCTCCACACGATGGCCTCCGTCTCGTACTCTTTGCGGCACAAGTTGTGTCTGTCGGACAGGCTGGCTCGCCGCACCACTTTGCTGTGGACACAAGACACAGGAGTTTTCAGTGATAGTGCAAGAAGGAAAGAAACATGCCAACAAAGTGTTTTCTAAGCGCAATTACAATTTATACAACACTCATTTTTACATCATAGTGTCTGGATTTCCTTATTTTTAAGTTTTACATCTGAAGATTAAGGGAGGCTGATCTACTCATCTAAAAACTGCTTACTGTTTACTTAAATCTGCACACTATACCGACAGCTCCCTCCTAAAATTGCAATGTCCTGAATTAATTTAATAGAGCAGCATTTTACAGACTTTTTGTCTGACTTGCCTTGTTCTGCTGATCTTCCCTGTCTCTTTGGGGGGGGGCATTTGTAGTAGCAGTAGTAACACCAGCAGATGTCAGCACTTACCCACGACTGCCTGCACTGGACGTTCGCCTACACAGTGAGGTCTTGTGTTTGAGCTGTGACTTCATGATGATGTCGTGTTTGTGTTTCAAGTCCAGCAGGATGGCTCTGAACTCCTCATCCTCACACAGATCTTAAAATGAGAAGGATGAAGGACAAGAAATGTCAACTCCTTTCAAACTAAACTGTTTGTTGTGCTTTGCTGTGCTTACAAAAAAAAGAACAAAACAAGGACGAAATAAATGAATTTGTTTGTATAATTATTATCCATAGAGATGCTACTAGTCCTTCATACTGACTAGATTGATTTTTAGCCACACGACCAAGGCCGGTGGAATTACTTAATACTTAAGTTGAAAAAATTTACCATTTTGCAATTTACCAACCACCAAGACCACCAAAAATGTAAAAGCCGACATAACTAGTGATGAAAATAGCACAAAAGGTTTAGATTTGCTTTAACAAGATTAAAATCAACATTTAAACAGAACGAACCCATGATGCAAAGCTCGCATTGACTAAACAAGCTGGAAATGAGACCCTGCTGAGATAAGGCATTTGTTTACTTAACCCCCCACCAGGTGTACTGATAAGAGTGTTGAGGTGAAAATATACCGATGGGGGTCTCCTCGAGGAAGGTCTTGGCATTGAGACTGGCTCCATGAGACACCAACAGCTCTGCCACATGCATCTGAAACGACAACAGCAGCAGAAAATTAAGTTAATGGTTTCAGAAACGTTTGTGTGTGGGTGCTTATCTGTTTCCTGTTATGTTTACCTTACCTGACCCCAGCACGCTGCAGCATGGAGAGGCTGCCATCCATCTGAATCTCTCAGGTCCATGCGAGCTCCCCCCTCCAGCAGCAGCTCTGCAGCCTGCACGTAGCCATTTGCTGCTGTGATGTGGAGCTGCAAGGGCAGAGGACGAACAATGATTAGATTTTTCCAGTGCGCAGGATTTGCTATAGATATGCTCTGTGTATAAAATACAGTGTGGATTTCACACTAAAGCCACAATTTAGATGCCAAAGAATGATCCACTACTGACTAAAAAATGCTGACCATACACTGTGTAAGATATCACACTACACTTGCATTCAAGTGGGTGTGTCACTGCGTACTTTCAATCACTAATGTTTTGTTAAATTAGGTCCACAGCATTGTAAAAAGGCTCTGCCATCATTTCCAGCTGATGGGGTCCTGGGTCCTGCTGGAACAGCTCTTCTGCAGTTTGTAAACTGAACTGCATTAACAGCTCAAGATAAAAACTGATCCTGGTGGCCTGAGATGACCCCCTCTTAAGGTCAGAAACTCACTTGTGTGAGCAAACAATTATACCAGGAGCTGAGAGTAAATCACAGCACACTTAAAAAAAAAAAAAATCTATTTCTATCAGGATATTAACTCCAGACTTAACCTCTCAAACATCTCTGAACCACCGGCATGCCAGTCGGTACAAACTTGTATTATACAGCCAAACATTGTTCAAATATGTCAAGCTAATAGTACATTCCCAGATCCACAGGTGACAACAAATTGTTTGCTGAATGACCAGCAGTCCAAAACCCAAAGATATTCAATTTACCATCAAAGAAGACAGAGAACGCCACTAAATACTAAACTTTCCGTAGCTGGAACCAGTGAATTTTTGGCATTTTTGCTTGAAAAAATTACTTTAGCAATTATTAAAACTGTTGCTGATTAATCTTATAGCGATTAATTGATAAATCAGCTACTTGTTTGAGCTCTACATCATGTATTCAATGATCCTGTCAAAGTGAGTGGTATAAGATAGATTTTAACAGCCAGCTACTTCAACATCAGGAATGAAGTGCGATGGTTTCTCAGGCAGGTTTATTTGGTTGCTATGTCCGTAACGTTACACCCCACTAAAAATGTAGTGAGAAGGAATACATCTTGGTCTGAACATAACTGGTCTGAAATAAAAAGCAGGTTTGTAAGACTTCCATCACTGGAGAGGAGTTTGAGCAACTGGTGACCACGTTATACCCACTGGGGTGTTACGGAAGAGAGAGAGAAATGCACACAACAGAAGATTCAACATTATTGATCCTCATGCGGAAATTAGGATGTTCTGTAACTGGCAGTCGAAAATCACAGCCTTGTGCACTGCAGGGGTGCAGTTCAAATGGTGATGCTTCTTATGAAGTATATCATTTTGTAACGACTCACTGAAATATATCAAATGCTACTACAGCAGGAAGAATGCCAAATGCCAAGAGAAACCAAGACTTAAGAGCAAAAACATTCATAGAAATAAAACAAACTAGCATAAAAAAGGTAATTACATACAAACTGCAGTATTTTTAGTACAAAGGTGTTCTTCATCTGTTTCCTAGAAGGCAGGATAGGGAGCACACTTAAAAATAGCAGCATTTTAAGTGTCTAGGTGTCTTTTTAAAAGCTGCTTTTTCTGTCAATGTTTATAACCCACAGTAACTGTATCTACAGCAAAACATCGAAAAATATTTGGAAAGCAGAACATGAAGGCTGAATTCAGGCTTCACAGCACATCAGTAATTGCAACGGATGCCTGATCTTTGAGTACTAGACATGTTTAACTGTTAATCTTAGGTGCCATAATAACAGGAAATTTTGAGCATATGAGGAATGTTAAGGTCTATCAGTTCCTGGAAGACTCTGTCTGCTTTTATTGCCTTTCGGCTGGTGCTGAGAATGAACGAGACACATTGATGCAGAGCAGCATCTCCAGGAATGGTATTCTGCTTAGGGAGGATTTGTTGCTTTTGTTTTCTGGAAAATGTCAGGTTTCTGTATTATTTGTCCAAAACAGCATCTTAAGTAAATACAAGCCACTGACAAAATTTTTTAGTCTGTTAACAGCTGTATTAAGCAGGTATTTTTCCATAAACCAAAGTATTGAACAAATGTCTGAACCAAATTCAATGCCAATCCATCAAAAACTTACTGAGCCATTTTCACTCAAAACAAACAACCTCACGGTGGCGCTAAAGGAAAAGTCAAGGGGAAGTCATTGTTGGGATATTTCAGTCTGAACCAAAGTGGTGGACCGACCGGCACATCTCTAGAGCAACAACGCTAGCATCACAAGTGCCAAAAATCACAAGTTTCCCTGTGTTTGCAATGGTTTCCTCAGAGCATTTCAGTTTCCTCACACAATATCACTCGCAGCATGTCTGGGGTGCTTCTTGCCCAAAGCATGCTGGAATAAGCTCGCTCTGTCTTATCCACTTTTTAGCCAACAGTCTAAAGATGTGCCCTTTGGGTGAACCGAGATGTTTTACTGCTGGTAGGTGTGATGCTGAGGGTGTTGGGCCTGTGAGGGACCGATGACCTGTTCTACACATGCTCCAGCCCCCTGTGACTGAACAGTGTGTTTAGAGGATGAATACATGATTGTACTTTCCTAAAAAATAACCACATAAACCACTGTAACTTCCCTTACAACTTTTATTCAGGGGTTGTTGTTTTTTTTAGCATTTTGAATTTCTTGTAAAATGGTATATATTTAATTTGTGTTTTCAGTGTCTTATGCTGCAGTTCTTGTTTCTTTTATTGCATTGTGTAAAGCACTTTGGCATGCCTTGTGTATATACAACTAAAGTTGCCCAATTCTGTCAGTATGAAACATACCTGTGAAAAACTTTATTATTCACATTAAATGAATAGAAGAGCTGGAATTCATAGGAAACTTTTTTACCTTTTTAAAAAGGTAAAATCACTTATGTGATTCGTTATTGTAAAGTCCTTATTTTTAGTGTTTTTGATCATTTGGTGAGTATCTTGTTTTGTTTGTCAGATTTTTCACAGTGAGTTTGTCGCACCAACGTACTGTAGCTTGTACCTCCTTACTTCCTCTCTCCCCCTTGAAGTGATTTACCGTTTGTTTGCATCAGTTAAATTAAACTGACAGAACTTCATGAATTGTCAAATAAATAGTTTCTCCTCTCAGAGTTTGATCGACCCATTTGCAACCACAAGAGATGAAAATGATTGTTCCTGCACATCAAAACAAGGACACAAAATGTATTTCAGTGGAAAACAAAAGATTAACCTTACATAACACTCCTACCAGTTCCAGGTCTCTTCTTTGCCAGAGATTTGAATAAGGCATGCTCTACTTTGCTTCATCATGCTCGAATGAAGATTAACAGGACGCATGAAGCAGGGGGACAAGCAGCTCAATCAGACAATCTGTGGTAAGACTTTAAAGCTTAACAGGGTTATTTTAGGCTACTACCATGTAATGTAATGTCCCTTAGCTATTTTCATACAGTGATCTGTCACTGTGTTTCCCCAGCGTAGCTAAATCCCTGATACATAATAAGACTTTATTAAAAAGGCACCTGATATTATACGCTCCACTCAGGAAATTATACACCAACAATTGTTTTGTGCCCTACTTGACTTTAATTCATCAGTGCACTGAACTTCTAAACAATGCAAATTAGTTACACTTCCCCAATAATACTATAACAAATTACTTATCCACACAGAAGCACGTGGCTGTGACTCACTATAAAGAAACAATGCCTTCATATCGTCCCCTATGCTTGGGTCTTCTTTAATGCATTTGACATAACATGCGAGAATGACAGCGCAGTTACAAAACAAAAGGACGTGACGGACGCATTCATATTAAATTACACAACTTGCCATTTAATGATGTATCAGATGGTGACTGGGCCTGTCATGTTGAATCAGTATATGCCGGGTAAGACCACAAAATATTTTGAAACCGGTTTTTCGAGTCTCAGTTGTGGCCTAAAAGGTGAACCACAACAAGAGCACACTAACACAACATGCTGGTTTTGAGTGGAAGTAAAGCAAATTATGATTCATAATTCTTCTAGGAACAGTATCTACAGGCTAACAAGTGAATAGTACAAGAGTGCTAGTACATGAGCAAATCCTGCGAGCCCTGTAGCCCTCAAGCGGTCTCTTCAGTACGCAGGCAGTAGTTTGGCTTGTTTGGGAAGTGTTGAGGCCACCGAGTATGTACAGGAGCTGGTGCTGAGTCAGGTTGAGTATATGGGTTTGTAGTGTTGAACTGTCTTAGCAGTGAGTGCATACAGCTAAGGCAAGCCCAGAGCGGAAAACATCAGTCAGTCAAAACCTGCACTGCTTAAAGCAACTTAGGCCCTGCTTATACCTGGCATTAACATGCGTCTTGGGTGATCTGATAACAAGTGGAAAGCTCTTAAGTACGTCACTTCACGCGTGACGTTAGAATGCGTCTCCACATGCGTCTTGAGTGACCACTTGTGATCGGATCTCACTTCCCTGCTCTGTATGCAAATAAACACGTACATCATTTCCATTCGCAAAGACCAAATGCTGAATGACGCTGTCGATGCGCAAATGAGTCAGTACTTCCGCTCACACAGAGGATGTCTTTTGAGTAGGCGGGCCTCCAATGTGGCCCAGGACACGTTTGCTTACGCAACGATAAAATATTGTGGCCATATTTGGCCCAGACCACCTCCGAATGTGGTGTGAGCGATTGTCTCTCAGTGCGTCTTGGGTGCATTCACGCCTGTACTTGGAGCTGTCCACTTGTTGCTGGATCGCCCAAGATGCATGTTAATGTCAGGTGTGAACAGGGCCTTAAACTTTGTCACAGCACTCGAGTGAGTTTTTAGTACCGTTTAAGTCTATAACGCTTCCATTTATATTGCTGGCAGTTAGTCTGGTAATCTATAAAACCTAAGGCACTAGTGCCAGGCTATGGCTATTTCCTGGAAGCACTACATACCGGTACATACCGAGTCTCGTAGAAAAGATTAATTCATTCATTTTTGCAAGCATTGCAAAAGGATGTATCATGTCTAAACAGTGTTATGGTCCAGTGGTGCAGAGGGCTGAGTCATGCAGATAGCTGACCAGCTGATGCACCGTATACAGTCCACGTCAAACTACGAGCATGTGCCTCAAGACTGTGTGATTGCGTTAAGCTGGGCTCACCCTACAGGCGTTTTAACATCATAACCGATTTTGAAATCGGGTTGCGTCAGACACTTACGGAGAAGCTTCACAGATTTTCTTCTCTCTAATCTCAAACATGTTCACACTGCATGTTCTCATGGGGAAGCAGACGAAACAAAAAAATGGAGACGGAGGTGGTGCAACAACCTGCTTTGGTAACGTTGGTGATTTACATTGAGAAGACACAAAAGCAGAAGCACGAGTCTGGGTGAGGAAATGGTTGGGGAGACGCAGTCAACACGGGCTGTCAAGTCTTCAGAGGAGAGATCTTAACTGTGAATTTTAAATATGTCCACAGTAGCTAGTTTGCTAGCTAATGTTAGCCTCAAGGGCTGGACTGTTTACCGTTGCATGGCAACACTGTCACCGTCTCCCTGTAGTCTCTCTCATTGGCTATTGTGCTCTAGTTCGGAAAGTACTGATTTTAAATCTTAAATATCAAACATGGTTGATATTGTCGGGAGATTTTGTTTCCGATTGTCGGGAGGGGGAATCGGGCATAAAATCATGTAGCGTGGGCTGGTTTTACAGATAAAAACCTACAGCAGCTATGTGTCATGATTTTATTTTGTCTAAATGTGGCTCACTGCACCTCAGCTTGGCTTTAGTTATTGCTCATAACAACACAGACATCGTCACATTCTTTGATTTGTATTTATTTTTTTTTTGGATGCCATATTTGTTAATTCATGAGTCATCACATTTGAAGCTTTTATCTTTTGTTTCAAATCCAATAATTTATTAATACAATCTTTTTGATTATTTATTGGGCTCATAATGGATTGTGTTTCACTTCACTGACTGTCTAACTCACCAACTATGAAAGCTCTAATTTGGATTTTAAGTACATTTTCAATCTGATCTTGCATTTGTTTATGAAGTCTGTGGTGAAATTTTGCTTTTGATTCTTAATGACACCTCATAATGTATTATTGTTTTTCCTTAATGCATACATGTGCATTATTAAATGTTTATTCGAATCTATCGTGACTGCAGGTCTGTTTTGTTCTCACAAACATTACTTTTATAGCTGCAGAGCATTTTGAAATCATATAGCTGATTTGCCTTTAAGACGAATATAATGAGTCTCTAAATGCCTGATTTGCTTAGAAGGTTTTATAGCCTTATAAACCAGTGTAGCACAGCACATAATCATTAAAAGGTGAATCTATAATAAATATGGCCCCCTGAATATTTACACACCACTTCCTTTTCCCTCCCAGTACAGACCTGTGATACTTGATCATTCGATAATAGTTGTGTGTGTTTCTGCAGCACTTTTCTCACAGAAAACACACCCACAACATCTTAAACTCTTGACAGAATCTGCTGGCTTAGAGGCAGCTATGGGTGAATTACTTACCTTAATTACCTTATTTCTAGCTCTGTAGTGTTTAGTCTCATATTTTATGCTGCTGCTGCAAGTTTATGATCAATGATGCTTACACAGTAATATGTCCTAAACAACTTCAGGATCTTGTCCTCTCATCGCCATAGCGCTTGTCACGGATTATTATTTATTATTCATTTGGCAAACTTTTGTCCGTTACGAATTACATTTTCTTTCATGCACACACTGGGAGCAATCAAATTAAATTAATTAATTTAATTTAATTAAAAGGGGAACGCCACCTAAAATAAAAAATCACAATGGCGTGAAAAATGAATTTCCCCAAAGGGACAAATTAATTACTTATTTACTTACTTATGTTACACACCAAAATCTGTTGACAGGTATATTGCGTATGTGAAAAAAAGTTGTGTAGAGCCTTTCGTGTCTCAGAAGGGAGCTGCGTGAAGTCTGATAAATTGCCTTAAGTGATGTCAGTTGAGGCAACAGGACTACAAATCTGGGGTTCTGGAGTTAGAAGGAAGACCTCCGTATCTCTTCTTGAGGTTTGTGGCTTGAGGCTACATCAGCCGCTACTAGCAAAACACACCTAAATCTCCGGTCTGCAGTCGATCTGCACTCTGGGTAATGTAGGCGCCAGATTTTGAAAAAGAATGTTTTGAATAAAAAGGGTGATATCTCTGGTTCTGCTGCACTACAATTATTATTTATTTTTTTTAAATTGTGAGTCTGACAATGTTGGGAGTGCAATGTTAAAATTGGTGGAGTGCTCTTTTAATGGGCAACCCTCACTACTAACTGAACTACAGCCACTCCGCCAAGAAGGAGTGAACCTTGTCAGCCTGGTCACTATAACAAATAAAGTTTGTGAAAATAATATAAAAGGATAATGTAACTGTAGTTTTTTTTAAACAACCACAGAGGATAAATATTGGCTGGTCTAATAAATAATAATAAATCCCAGTTTCTTTGGCAACATTATCAAAGGTCTCAACGCAAATAAACTGCATGAATCTATGGCTGGTGTCAATATAGGCTGCTGGTGCTACAGCTTTGAATGCCACAATCTAAACATTGTTGCTGACCAGGTGGGTCCCTTCACGGACCGACTTCCTTTTTAAACCTTTTTAAAATTAAAACTTACAGCAAGATCATTTTCCAAAGCAAAAAACTATATATTGTCTCAAGAGCAACAGCAGTGGCAGTCACTGCCAAATCACTGGAAAAATCTGGAAATCACTAGAGCTGTCAGCAGAGCTGGTATAAGCTCAGCATAGGTGAGACTGACATATAAAAAACCGATGAGAATCTTATCAGCCAAATGTGTCAGGGGAAATGTGTGTCATTTTTGCCATGACAGCTTTTGCTGGGAGCTCAGAGGTCTGTTATGCTGTTGTATTTCTGTAATACAGGCATCAGTATTAAAGGACTGTTGGTTGTTACAGATATTGTAGGTTTATATTTGTCAAACTCAGCACCCAGTAATAGACCATTTCCTGCAGCCGCTTCAAAGTAAAGGCTATAATCAATTCAATTTACTTGAAGACTTATCAAGACGCAGCTGCAGTAAGAGGGGAGTTTGCATTAACCACGTGTTGACATACCATTCAATGTTTGCTACTCTCCTTATTTAGCAGCACTTTGTCACTGTAATGCATTGTGGTCATTGTGTTATCCTCAAAGTTCTCTGAAGTTGTTGAAACCATAAAAACAAACCTTTCGCTGTAAGCTAAATGTGGAACGATACAACAAAAGATAACATTTGCAATATTGTACATGTTCCCTCACAAAAACAAATCCACGCATGATAGTCTTCTCACATCATTTTAACTGCTACTGTGTACGTTTTTAGTTTTAAGTATGTATATACAGTAGATATCTTTTTTTCTTTGTCATATGCACTTTTTTTTAAACAAACTCAAGTTACTGTTGTTCTGTTTTTATGTTTCGTTTGATGTTTTGCCAGTTTCTTTATACCATGGTCATAAGAAAAGAATACATTTGATTCAGCTACAATTTTTTTTAAAAGTTGAAATAACAAACTTGCACTTGAAAAAAACAAAAAAAAAACATTTAGTCAGCTTGTTTTAAATTGAGACTGGTAGAGAAAAGTTGAAACGAACCGAGCACAAGTCTTACCAGAGTGGCTCCCTGAGAGTCTTGTTGGTTGACCTCCTCTCCCTGTCTCAGCAGTTCCTGAATGTCTCCCAGCATCCTCCTCTCTGTTGACGCTCGTGTCTCGTTGATCATCTCCTGGGTGATGCCTGTCAATCAAACACATAAGCAGAACCACAATGTTAAATCACAAGGGAGCCTTAATGGACAACTGCAGCGTGCTGACGGGGCCAGTTCCTTACTGATCCGAGGCCCATGGAGGGACGGAGAAGCAGCTCAGGTACTTACAATACTTACTTCGAAAAGTGAATGTTATAGAGAGAAAGCTTAATTTTCTGGTTTGACACCAACTTATTTTTTAACTACACTGGACATTTTCTATAAGCAACAGTTAATGGATTCCCCAATAAAAGCTTCTCAGCAGGTATTGAAAGTTTAGGTTTCAGGGGAAGTAGAAGTAAGTGAGTTTTAATTTGACAGCAGCCGACGCTGATGTTTGTCGTGTTGCAGTGATCTATAATGGGCACAATGAGCCAACGGACCGAACCTAGACATGGGCAATTTAGAACATGAACCTGAATAAAATTTTTTAAAATGATGATAAAGTTAATGGTTATAGGAAATAAATTCACTTTCAGATTATTATTTCTATGTTTTTAACTTGAGCACACCATTTGTACAGTATTTGGGTCTCAAGTATTTGAAAGAAATTAAATAACTATTTTGTCTGACTCGTAGTTTTCATGCTGGCTTTCCTACCATCCTTTGGCAAACAGTTGTGTGGTGTTTGGCCCAGTTGAAGCTCAGGTGATTCTGTCTGTCACAGCTATTCTAAATTCCTCCTTTAATCCATCGCCCTACTGCCAGGTAGGAGTCAATACTGTGACCGCCACACTTGACGACTTCTCCCACAGCTCAGCAGTAATATGCTGTACAAATTCAAAATGTCAGACAATAATGAAAACAGCCTGTCAGTCAGAACTGTGACTCTTATATTCTCGGTGTGGGACTTTATATGTGATTTACTTTGTGATTTAATCTTATTTGTGGATGCAAATAAGATTACATCTTCATTGGAAAAATTAAAATAAAATGTCAGGTTACCTATCCTTTAAATGAAAGCAGCTGGAAGTAAAAGCTCAAAGTGGGAATATTCACTGAGTTTAGTTATTTAAATATACATCTTTTTTTGTGGAGTATAAAGGACAATCCCTTGAAAATGGGCACTTTTACTTAAAACAAAACGTAGTAGTAGACAGGCATCACCTGACTGTGCATATGTTATTGTCGGTATTTCAACCCTACGACCTTTCCCGTGACACTGAGTTATAAATTGAACCTGAAGAAAAATCTATCCACTCAGCCAACATTGCAGCCTCCAGTCCGCCATTTTAAAGTCAAACTCCTGTTTCAATGTCACACTCTGGTTCCGGCCATGGCCCACACCGACATGTGATGGCCAGTGTTTGTGGTGGAGGTGCTGAAAAATGGCGAGGAGGTGCAGGAATCAAGAGCGGTGACAGTCCTCTTTGTTGACTTAAATTAAATGCATCCCTCCAGCTACTATTTTCTTCTGTTTTCTGTTGTGTCTGCAGGCAACCATCAGTCTCTCTGGTACTAAGGCCTCAAATTTTACTTGCCTTGTTTTGTGTCATGTTTTGATTTAGCTAGTGATGCCCCACGGGATTTAAAAATGCAAAATACAGCAAACATTCATCTTTGCCATACTATAACAAAGGTAGTAAATAAGAAAAACTTGCAATATATCACATACATAACGAAACAAGAAATACTATTCTATATCGAACTGATCCCAGGACCTGCTAAGGAACAAACACTGGTCTGTGGAACAAAACTACTCCCAATTCCCAAGTACTATATAGGCTACATAGTTCTTTAGTAAACTGTGGCCAACTTATCACACTGGATTTCTGGTGTGAGCTAAATTTCAAGTATAGCTGTGTCCTGCAATGACAACAATACTTGACATTTTTAAGACTGACTCACTGACAGATGGCTGCATAGTTGTGACTAAAAGCACGACTGGATACACTAAACTCCTTTTTTATCTTTTTTGACAAGCTGCCAATGCAGGAGGTGTCTTAAGATGATTGATTACAATCAAAAAGTCTCTCGAAATATGCGTGAAGTCTGAGTCTTAACTCAAGAATGTTTGCTTGACTGACAGTTTTCCAGCCTATCAGAGTGAGCACTGCTATTAGGCACAAACTCATCCCATATTAGTTCCACTCACGCTTCCTTCCCTTTTCACCAAAGATTGTAGCTCCAGGAAGGCCAAGATGGCAGAGAAAAATAAATCCAAATCAAATCAGGGCCTCAACTATGGATTATTTTCATTATTGCTTAATGTGTAACTACCTAGAACCCAAAGTGACGTCTGCAAATGTCTTGCTTTGTCCGACGTTTTAGAACAAAATCAAATCTTAAAATAAATAAATAAACAGTCTATGATCTTAACTGGAATTCTTTATCCCTCCATCTTTGGGGGTACAAAAAACATTAGCTGTGTAGCCAGTGGGTTGGACTACTCTGCATTCCCCACTCTATTTCACCATTTTAATTCCTGGTAGACATTTCCCCCTTATCACTGCAGCTCATCACAGATGAACTGGGCTCTACAAGGGAGGATCAAGAAGAGTCAGATCAGTCGATGCTGCATATGAAGTGCTGTGTGTGTGTGAGAGAGAGAGAGAGAGTGCACAACCATCTTTATGAGGACCGCTTTGCGACCGTGGGAGTAATGACATTTATGGAACGTGAGGACATTTTGGCCTGTCCTCAACTTCAAAGGGCTGTTTGAGGGTTAAGACTTGGTTTTAGGGTTAAGGTTAGAATTAGGTTATGGTTAGGGTAAGGGTTAGGTTTAGGCATTTAGTTGGGATGGTTAAGGTTAGGATAAGGGGCTGGGGATTGCATTATGTAAATGAGAGTCCTCACAAGTATAGAAGTACCAGGTTGTGTGAGTGAGAGAGAGCCCATCCCTGCAGCGTCTCTGGAGAGCGAAGTCTTATCCAGCAGTACAGCGCTGAGAACATTACGGGAGCAATTAGCAGCGCCGCATCCTTTGATCGGCTTAATAATCATTCTTCTCACCTACTGTACTGCTATCTGCATTCTGCTGCTCGAGAGATCCTATTGTAAGCTGAGAACCTCATTTTCTGCTGTCTCTGTTTTCCCTCTCCAAGCCCCCACCCTCTCTCTATTTGTCTGTCTGTCTATGTGGGTTTCCAATATTGTCTCACATCCAGGATGAAAGCTGCTCAACGTGGTGTCCTGTGCCCTATTTGCACTGTTAAAACTATCAAAATCACTAAATATACACTTGTTTACAATTCAGCACTTATCATAACAGGACGTTTCCAGACCTTTAATTATTCAGGGAAATACGGCTGATCACATGATGCACTCCAGCATCAGCCATACTTCCCCCACAGTTTTCTCCTGTTTACCACTGAGCAGCTCCACTGAAGCATTTGAGATTTAGTATTATGCTGAAGGGCACCTTGACCAAGGAAAATTCCAATATTTTTCAATCTTCTCTTGTTAGCTGCTTTTTCTCTGCCATGTACACAAGCTAACCCACAGCCTCACACATGTAAACAAACTGGTGTGCGTGCAGAAAACTAGGATGATAGTTGGTTAGCAGAAAGTTCCCCTGGAAAGTAGATCCCTATAGAGAGCCGAAGTGAACCTGAAATGTCCAGGTTCCAGGAAGTCAGAAAACCTCAAAATCCCACTAACATTTATAACAACACTAATTAGTTACAGGTCAGCTATATTGAACACATTTCCTAATTTCTGTGCTTACTTTTGGTCAGACTGGTTAGCTTATCTTAGCATAAAGACTGGATACAGGGGAAACTGCTAGACTGGCTCTGTCCAAAGGTAAAAATATTCACCTACCAGCATCTCCGAAGCTTACTAAATAACGCATTATGTTTCGTTTGTTTAATCCGTAGAAAAACCGCAGTGTAAAAATGACAATTCGCCATTTTACAGGGGTTATGTGCCTGACTATTTCGCGGCTGGGAGAAGTAACTTCCTGGAGTCTCTGCTGGTTGCCTGGCAACCGCACCCTGCCAAGAAATAGTCCACATAGCACCCTTTAAAACAGCAAACTGTAGTTTTTACACTGCGGTTTTCAAGAGTGGTATCAATCATCTCATCCAACTCCACCAGAAAGCGAATAAGCATATTTCCCAAAATGTTGAACTATTCCTTTAAACCAACCACATCTCAGCAGCCAATCTGTGCATCTCTAAATGCAAAGGCCCCGCAGCCACAGATTTTGCGGCCTTGTTGCCAACTGTGTGCTCACACTTCTGCCTGTAGATGTAACGGTCTACTAGAAAACAAAAACAAAACGTTGACGAGAGCTTATGTTAAGAAGGCTGAGTGTGATTTAACTCCAGTGTAAATAAAGCTGTGTGTCAGCCTCTTTGTATGACAAGCAGACACAGACAAAAATGCAAACACACCTAAAACACAGCGTGAGTTTTCCCTTTCTCCCTCCCTGCACACATTTATGTGCATGTCAGTGCTGTTCTCCTTGAACTCTTTCTCAGTCATGTCACACAGACAAACGGTGCCAAGTGCGTTTGTTTACAGTGATAAAGCATGAATATACAGTATCCCAATCTGCATCCCGTCGGGAGTGAGAGAACTGTGAATATTTCAGAGCTCCCCGAAGTGTCAATCCAGAACTGTGCGGGACACCAAGTGCTTTCTGCGGTCACGCCGCTGCCGTCTTCCTCAACAATCTGTTCCTGTGGCTGTCATACTTTTAGGACTGCAGGATACAAAACACTCTTCTCCTGCTGCAAGGGTTATGGCAGCTTTATACTGTATGTTACAAGTGAGGAAAGGGTTTGGGGGTCAAACAGAATTGTGCAATATTGAACATAAACCCCTACCCCGAACAGCGGTTGTGCAGTCATAGTTTAGCAATCGTAACAAGGCATAGTCGGCCTTGACCAGGCATTGAATGTCTCTTTAAAAGCTGCAATTGTAGCAAGTCCAGCTAATTAGGTTACTACCTGCAGTAGTGACCAAGCGTTGCTTTCAAAGCTAAGGAGCACATCATTAACCAACAATATTAGTTTGTGGGGTTACAGGTTACGTTAAATAAAAAGCCTAGTTCACAACTAGCAAATCCATTCTACAGTATCGCTATCAGAGTTTATGCTACAGTTAGCGGCTCTGTCCTGCACTTATTGGATTTTAGGAAAACCTTTTGCATAGGACATGCAACTTTAGCCCCAGCCTTTTTACTACAATATCCTATGTGTAGCCATCAAGTGCATATTTATAGCCCCTTTTCCCAAGATTCTCGTTGATTAAAACCACTAAGGTTGAACCATGAAAAGGTCAGCTGGAGACAGCATTTTCAACTCATGGAGCCAACGTTTGATTAATTAGCTAGCTAGCTACAGCTGATACAGGCTGCCAGTGGCAGTTGTCATTTCAGGCAGCGAAAACTAAAAAACTAAAAAATGCTATGCTAGAAACGAGAAGCCTTCTTTTTACGCCTCGCCTGAAATGCAGGAACTAAAATAATCACTAAGAATTCCAAGTCCTAAGCCTGCCACTGCTGTCATTGTAAACAGCAGTATGTGCCGAGTGAGAACAGAAAGCTTGACAGGCATAGCAACAGTTACTAAGAGGGGCGGGGTTTAGCAATGACCGGATTCACCTAAAAAGGCGCATGTGGTTATCCTGGAAAATACTGTAATGGTAAACCAATCTAACTGCCATAATATTGAAGAACGTAGACACAGTACACTCCCTCCAAATGGCATAATGTCTGTACGTGGAGAGCTTACATTATCTTATTAATTCAATCTGTCTGCAGACATTGTGAGACTGAAAAGTTCCCAAACTTGTTCAAGGAAGCACAAACAGTGTGCTTATCAACTGAGAGCTACAGCCTAAAGATTCTGTCCACAGACCCAGATGTCTGTGGTCGCGTCATCTCATCAAACATTTATTCTCTACCTCTGTTGGCCATAGCCGTCTCAATGATGTCCAGGGTTGGGTCGTCTTCACACAGGTCGTACGGCATGTTCCCATCAGAGTTGACCGCCAGCAAATCTGCACCGCTGTGGGAGACGAGCAGATAAATGATTAACGCCTTTGGAATAGGCTACTAAATGTTATAAATGTACAATATCCACGGCTAACATGAGGACTATGAGGAAAAGTTGTTTAACATGTTATATTTAAGGGAATCATCTGTGATCCAAATGTCTGAAGAAAGACTATACAGTAGCTAAATATAATCTTGTGATGTTTTCAGATTTTGTAAAAGGTTTGATTACATCAGCAATGCTTTAATCATCATTCTGATCAATTGTGCAACCCACAAAATGCTGGGGGGGGGTCTGATCTATAACGCAGCTCTTTCAGTCCAGAACAAGTTGGCCTGCATTATTCAGCGTTTTTTTTTAATCAGTACTTTCACTGTGGATAATGAGACCAAGAGCTATGATGAGGGGCTTGACAAGTCCTGCATGTCAACAGATGGCAGCAGTGTGTCTGTTTATGTTGTGTGTGTGTGTGTGTTTTTCTAGTTACTGCATGCAGGTTTTAATTCAGCGTGTCTGAAAATGACTGACTGACTGACTGACTGACTGCACATACAGTCTTCATTTGTCTGCATCTGTACATGCTGTTACATCAGGAGATAAATCCCAATTAAACATGTTCACAATGTGTATACCCATGTAACTCCGTACAGTACTTCCATATGTTTAGGTGTGAATGTGTCAGCGTAAAGATGTCAACTTTACATGAGGATGTTTTTGCCACTGGGTCAGTATAATTGAATTCTGAATACATTTACATAACAAAGATGGCAAATAACTCACTCTGTGCCATTTGTAAATCGTTACACGCCCTAGCTATATGTGTCTATTGAAAAAAACATATTTTCAATAGACATATATATATATATATCTCTTTTTTTACAGGATTTTGTCATATTGTCAAGTGTATTGTCAATATATATAACATATTTGAAAGAATACATTACCCTATTTCTAGGAAGTTATTTCACCATTTTAACTCTACTTAATTCTCCACTATATTTTAGTGTTTACTCACAAACTACATTAATCTGCTCACCTTGCTTTCCCCTTCACTTCTCTTTTCCCCACATTCCCACCTACACTTCTGTCTCTTCCTGCACACTCACACCGGCCTGCTTGTCAGCCACATGTGGAGGAGGCTTGTTGTTAATGACGTCGCCGATCGAAACGATTGAAACCAACGAACGACATCGGCACCAACAGGTGCACTCACAAGCTTTTACTAAACAACGGCATACAGTAAGTAGAGAGACTCTCTCTGTTTCTCTGCAGAGCGCATGCGATTGTCAGTAGCCCACACAGGAGATTGTCCACTCGTTAATCGGTCGCGGATGGCGACGTTAATATATCTGGGCGGCCCGACAAAGTAAAGTCTGTGTGGGAAACACTGCTGGATCTTTTGTAACCAAACCACTTCCACACTACTGAAGTCGCTCACTTTGAACCATCTCCTCCACCGCGGAGCAGGTAGCGATGTTACTTTCGCTTTCAGCGATGTTCGAGGTTGCTGGGCACCAAGTCGGAATGTTGCCATTATCACGATATGACTTTTTTTAAATCATTGAAAATTATACTGGTATTATCGTGAACGGTATGATATGGCACACCCCTACGTATTACCCCACTAGAACACTGTGCTCTCAGAATGTTCGTCCCTCTCTTCTCTCTTACTGCCACTGCCAGCAGGTATTTCTGCCTCCGGAGACGCAGAGTCTGGATCGGTGATTGCGGCCCCCTGCTGGAACAGTGCTGCTGTGGCTCGGGGTCCTGCTCTGTGGGCATCACCTGGAGCTGCTCAGTTGTCCTTCTGGATCCATTCTCTTCCCTCATGTTTTACAATCTACAATTTTTATCTAATTATATTTACTACATTTTCATCATGTTTGTATAATTTAAATACTTTGATCTTCTGTTGTGAACCTATTCTGTACACACGACATCTATTGCATGTCTGTCCGTCTTCCGTTGCTCTTCCTGAGGTTTCTTCCATTTTAAAATTTTTATTAGAATCGAGGGTCTAACGAAAGAGAGTGTCGTATGTTGTAAAGGATTGAGGCAATTTGTGATATTGGGCTATATAAATAAAATTGAATTGAATGCGTCAGCACCTGATTGTGACTGATTGGATTGTTTGTCTTTACTTTTCTCAACATAAACTCAGATGTCTTCCTTTTTCCTTGATAGTGCGACGTGCTGCTCTTATTACTGCAAAATGAACACAGTGCTTAGCTGAATCAGACCGAAATGATCAATTTAGTTACTGTATCATGGTTCAAACCACTTATCACTCTCTCTCATATCGCTGCAGGAAACCCTGGTTTAGTTCCTGGTGTAGCAAATCTGCATGTCTTACTGTGCTATGAGTATCTTGACCAGTCCTGCATGGCCACAAGTAGCAGCAGCGTGCAGCGGCGTCCACAGCTCGTTGTCCTGAGCGTTGACGCTGGCTCCTCGGTCCAGCAGGATCTTCACCATCTCCTCATAGTTATCTATACAACACTGTAACGAAAGATTGGGGGGTGGGGGGGGAAATTTGTTTTATTTTTGATACTTTAAGTGCTGCTGGTGTAATACCCCAGATTGAGTTAGATGGAGGGAAGAAGCATGACATGGTGGGAAAAAGGGTAGTAAGGGGAAAAAAAATGGATAAAGAGGAGAGAAGGGAGAAGCGATATTGAGTTAACTGGAGGCAAGAAGGCAGAAAGGAAATTGCAAATAGTGTAACAGAGTTAACACTTTGCAGGACGTGTGTGTATCTGCTGTTTTTAACTCAATCGTCAAGTAATGTGAGAATGCTTGCGACAGACTGAGCCACCGTTTCCTCTTGTTTGGAGGAAAATGAAATGCTGGCGGAGAAGAAGCTTTATTTTTTTTTATTTTCAGTCTAATGTAGCATATAATTCATACAGTGAGCACTCCGCTGTGCTGCAGTGATGCTGTATGCTTCGGCACCTTAATCATCGCAAGAGAGGAATGAGACTCATTTATCCATTCAAAAGTCAAACCATCTCTCTACAAAAGTACTGTAATAGCGTATTGCAAAGTGCAAAGCTGAGAACACATTAAGCCACTCATTCTGACTTCTCTCCCATTTGTGTGGGTTGTTCCCTGGATCTGAGACAAAACTGGAAATGTTCCCATAACTCACACCCATCCAGAGAGACAGAGAAACAAAGAGAGAGGGACAGAAAGTATTTTCCTTGTTAAACTTGGGTGTGATTACAGGGTGTGGAGGAAGGAAAATGTTTCCATGAAAACCGAACTCCTAGCTAGCTGCTTTCAGCAACAGCAGTTTTTCTCCATCAGAGCTAATTGGTGGGAGTGTGGCGGCGCTGTGTCGCTGAGCAAAGGCAAAGATGGCCGAGAAGACGAGAGAAAAACAACAGAGAGAGAGAGACTGCAAGGAGGAGACGTGAAGTCAAAGGATGGGATTAGTTTGTCACAGTAGGAGGGTCAGATAAAATCAGACAACTGAAGGATTCAGAGCAAAAGTCTGAGAGGGGCATTTCAGCAAGAGCCAGTGTTATTATTTGTGCTGGAAAAGTTGTGGCCTTGAATGTTATTGTTGTAACCTCCCATCACTCACTCTAAGGCAGCAATGTCATAAAAATCCTTCTTTGTTCCCAGATAGAGCTGCATGTAAGTACCAAAGAGCACCTTCACGTCTGCGAGAAGACCCTAGAGTGCTGTCATTTCACTCTACTCTCGGTTTTGAAATGAAAATGCGACATACCTCATGATGGAATGTAAAATCGCCTCCGACAAAATGACTGCTGTTGATCCAATTATGATTCTACCCACTGAAAGCCAGTTATTAAGTGTTAAACAACGAGAGGAAGATGGGGAGGAAAAAAAGGTTGGTGACAAATAAAAACAAAATGAAGATTACAAAAAAGAGATGTTTCCTATTTCCAAATCCCTGATTGCCACCCACCAAATAAAATCATTTAATGCAAACATTACAGCCTCTAAAATGTATATTATTATTAGTATTATAGTATTGTTTATTTAAAAGGCCTGCTACATCTCTACACCCTGCTCCATCTTTGTTGCCAGAGCAGAGAGGACTGGCCGAAATGTGACTGTTCGCCACCATCAGCAAGTAGCTGGGTTACACACATTAATGAACAACCTGATCACCCTCCCTGCAGATGTGTTATGGCTGAGACTGGCCAAGAAAGAGTAATGTGTCAACGCCGTAACCTGAAAGGTCTGATGTGAATTTTAAAAATAAAGCCCCTAAGGGATCACATGAGTCACTGATTCACACAAATGTCATGAATAAGAAATAAAACATGCAAGGATGAATGGGTGGATTCACTTTAACTTACAGAGCAGTATTTTCCAATCTAGCCCTCAAGTGGCCCCTGTCCCGTGGGTTTCTCTCTTCAGACATGAAATAGGCAGCAATAATCTGACAACGTTAGATTCGGCCTTGAAATGTTACTTGGTGCGACCTCGTAAGATTGTTGTTGTGACTACGTAAAGTGACACGAGTGCTTATTATGGCAGGACGAACGTGTACAATGTTTATTACATAAGAAGGAAGCCCAGGTACAAATTAATTTACAGATGCTTTTGCACATCTTTTGTGTTGAGTGATAAAGTTCTTATACAGAGCCCCCCCCCTTCCCTCCAAAAGAGAACTTTTCATCTTTTACTTATCTTTAAAATATTCTACCACACTACGTGCTCACCAAATAAACCTTGAGAAGCTGATGTGCGCAGAGAAGACTGTTTTTCATTTTCATGGATTTACATAGAGGATGAGCTGAAGTGCATTCTCTAGGGGTTTCTAGTATCTGACAGTCGGAGCGAGAGCAAGTCAGACAGTAATACAGACAGAGGCGCAAACATGAATATAAACCAACAGGATGGAAATGCCAAGAAAATAAACGTGAGCGCAGATTAGAAGACAGACAAAAGTTACTTTGGAAAATGTAAACAACAACAGCAGATTCTTCTTCAGCATCCTATTGACATCATTTAGATTTAGACCTTTAAGTGCTTTTACCGCAGTTAATGGGCTCCAGCACCAGTAACAGACCAACGCCTCAAAAATGAATGAGTAGAAAATGTAATGAGTAATGAGTATCTAGTATTTAGTGTAATCCAGCCAGCAAGAACTGAAGTGTTGCGACAAGGCGAGCAGATGTGCCTGTGAGATAATTTAATAGGTGAGACCGTCACCTTTGGTACCACGTACATCGCTGCCGGCCTTGAAACAAAACCCAAAGCTTTCTTCTCAGACACCTGCTCTCCATCTCTGTCACTGCCGTCCTACTGTCTATAAAAAATAAAAAACAAATCTTAACCTGAATATTCAAACAACAACAATAACTTTTATTTTTAAAAAGAGACTATTAGACCACATTGACGTAGGAATAAAATGAGTTGTGTGCGCTCTCTGGAGTTTTGCAGCTTTGACTGCCAAGGCTACTCTGATAAGGCAGCTCTGACAGGAACACTCCTGGGGGGGCGGGGGGGTACATAAATTAATATACAACACAAGAGGAAATGAAATTACTTCACAGATGCAGAGAATAGATAGCAGCAAGAGAGATAAGAGGTGAAACATAGAAAACACAACCGCTGACTGACTGGAAACACTACAGGCTGACAAACACATCCTATGAAGAGCATTTTAGTCGCAGTGAAAAGTTCCAACGTGAAGATTACCATTTCAAAATGTTCACACAAGACTTATTTTGACTTTTACATTGTTCATGTGAGTTCAAATCTAAATAACCACTAAAAGACAATCCATATTCAGCTAAGGGGCTACTGTTTACGTGACATGTCCTCAAGAAAGGCCAAGTCTGACACAGGGATAATTTTAGTGCCAGGATTTGTGTGACAGCAGAAAATGCACCTGAGCAATATGTTGCCTAGAAACAGCAAACTTTAGATACTAACTGACTACTACTAACTTAACTCAGTCAATTCTCTAAATTTACGACTCCTCTCTACTTGAGCAGCTGCAAGACGTGAACACGCTGTAGCTCACCGGCAAATAGCAAAATGTACGTAGTCTCACTTTAACTGCTCCAAGAAACCACTTCCGTGCTGTCTGAAAATGCCACTGACAGTACAGATCACTTGCTACTGATTGTTTGGACAAAATGCCAACAACTCCCAAACAGAAAACTGCAACATGAAAATGAGGTCAGATAATAAAGTGAAACGACATCTTTATTCAGTCTGATTATCAGGCTAGACAATATAGACTGTGGGCATGTTATCAGCCTCTGCTACTCTTTTGAGTTGCTGCCTAAATGCTGTACCAACCTTTTTTAAGTGGACTATGTTAAAAGATTGCGGAGAAAGAGCCACATGATAATAAAACCGGCATGAAAAGAAAACAAAGACAACCGACATGAAGGCTACAGTATGGGGATCCTGGTCCCAGTCACAGGAGGAGGTTCGCTTACAGGTGTCTCTTTTTTCTGAATCTTTTCTGCAGAAATCTGCAGCAGACTTGGTATGAAAAGATCATGTGCATAAAAAAAAAAAATCTACCTTTTTAAAAAAAAAAAAAAAAAAGTAAAGTGTGTGAAAGGACTTTATTGTCAGTGGTGCTCAGATCAGAAGGGTGAGAGACAGAAAGAATAAAGTGTCTATATGACCTTCTTCTAAAGCTGCCAAAAGTGGAAGTTGTACTGTGTGAAAGCTGGTTTATTTGTGTTAACTACTTCCGGGGTAAACTATGTCAAAAGAGCAGCAAAGATAACAGATGTAAAGAAAAACGCAGAAGAGCATGAGTCACAAAGTTCCTTATTACCATGTGTGTGTCGCTAGCCTATCCAATGATGCCATTAAACTGGCAAATTGTACTTCTCTTGACACGGAGATGGTAATTCAGAGAGCAAGTTATGGATTTCATTTTCTGTCTGAGCCTCATGAAACTGACAAGAACAAGACCCTTAAGAGACATACAAGCTTGTCAAAGACATCCGATACACTGATGGATTAGCTCACATCTAAAAAGCTCCGGTCTGCAGCGGTGGCATGACAGATGTCGTCAGAAAAACCCAAGATGCTGCAACCTACACACCAGCTAACAACTAGGCTAATCTCTTAACCTCCTCCTGAATAAACCCACATGCTTCAGCCCACCTGCTAGCTGACTGCTAGGCTAATCTAAGCTTTTCCTCTGAAATAAAATTACACATACTTGCACCCACATGCTAACTAGCCACTAAACCAAACTCCTAGCCTTCCCCTATAGATTACTGGCCTCCACCCTTCTTGTCTTGGCAACAAGACAATGAGGTAAGCAAGGAAATAATGTGCCTTTTCATGAAAACTATTCACACAAGGATGGGAGTGTGGCCCTGACAAAGGCTCAGATTATGCCTGGAAAACAACAGCAACAGTCTTGCTCGGATACGTCAGTGGGCTGAGAGGACTGTGGTCCCGGTTGAGGAGCAAAATGACGAGGAAATAAGGCTGAGACTACGACTGAATGGCTGAAATTTGATCAGGGCAAGTGCCATGAGGGCTGTCAGTGACCGAGCTGGCAATGAAACTAAAATAGAGGGGTTAAGTGAGCAAGACCAGGACCAGGTGGCAGAGAGTTCAGCGGAGACTGCAGGCGGCAAAAAGGATAAAAGGGCTTTAAATTATTTTACCAGAGGGAAGGAGGTCTGAGAAACTCAAGATGCCAAGTTCACCTGTTGAGAATTAGACCTAAAAGCTAAATGAATAGAATCCAGGCTGTGACAAGCCGCTGGGACATCAGGAGTACAGTGGATAATTTCTGGGCTCAGGTACAGCTTAAATGATTGTGGCATGTCATTTTCTAACCTAGCTCCTTCACATACTGTCTAACAGGGCGACACTTAATCACAGCTCTAAAACAGAAATGAAACACACATTAAGACAAAAGTATAGGTGTTTTAGAGAGACTAGAGTGACAGTTCCAGGCAGAGGGGCTGGCAGGTCTGAGTTTAAGGTCCTCAAAGCTGTAGTAATGAAGAGACTGATAAAAAGTCTGGGACCACACAGGAATGTTTAAAAGCCCGCCGCGGTCATCTCTGTACCCGCCCTAGTCTTCTGTGCAGAAAAATACTTGGGAGCGGTTGAATCCCGGAAGTATATGTTTTTAAATGTGACTCCAGCAGTCTGTTGATGTTCTGGGTCAGCGTGCCCACTCAGCCACACCGGGGTCCTGAAGCAAAACACAAGAACTCAGAGCCAGATAACAGCTGTGACTGGACAAACATGTGGCAGGTGTGTTTGAAAGCATCTGCTGTCAAGGATACCATCTTCGTCAACCTTAGACGGTGTTCAGACCAAAAACAGCAGTGTGTTAAACCAAACAAAAAACATGGCTGCTTTGGTGGGGGAGTGTTACTGACTATGCAGGTGAGAAAAAAATAGGAAGTTAAACTCCTCTACTATATACAGTATAGCCCATTTTAAATCTCACCAAACTCAGCTCGCATTGGGTCTCCCAGCATGGGCAGCAGCAGCAGCAAAGCCAACCAGGGCCAACATGTGACGATCTCCCTCCAACCACGTCTTGCCCTAAAACTGACTGACGCATCTGTGCTGGCGGCTAAAGAGAAAGTGCTGCTTTATCTTCAGTTCTTGATATTCTGTAACTTGTAACTGGATATCTGTGCTTTGGAGATTAGGTTCACTCCTACGTTCCTGCTCATACTTTCAGATATCGGTTCATCACTGATTGCTTTCAGGCGTATCTGAGCTGCATTAAGTAATTAATACAAACCAAACATTTCCCGGTGCTTCACATTAAAAGCTGTCCAAGCAAACCAGTCGGGGGCTTTTTTTGTGACACAGCCATAGAATATTTAGTGTTTATGTCACAGAGGTAGTGGAGCTTTTGTTAGCAGTGATATTCTTAAGAAAATAATTGGTCTACGCAACAAGAAATGGCTGTATTCTGCAATATAATTTTAAATGTTGCTGGGAAGAACAGTGTAACAAGAAAGTCACAGTGAGTTGCACCTCCAACACGTCATTAAATCAAACAACGCATTTTACCTTCAAGTATCACCACCCATATAGTGTTTTCACGACATGTCATCAACCCGGAAGTCGGCCATATTGGCGATACTGAACGTAAACAATGCCACTGAACTGAACGGAACTCGCAAACGTTTGCTCATTATTTCTGCTAAAAATGGTCAATTATTGTCGTGTTTTAGGCTGTACTAATCGGTCAGACAGGGAAAAACAATGGAAGTTTTATATACTGCCCAATGTAGTAACAAATCAAGGAGAAGAGTGCAAAACACTGTCTGAGGAAAGAAGGCGTTTGTGGTTGTTGGTCAGACTGAACCAGGATTTCAAGGGAAAGAATCTTGACAACATTCGCGTTTGCTCTTCTTATTTCTTGTCCGCTAGGTGAAATATTAGGCTACTATCTTAACAAATTTTGTAGTGTAATAGTATACTCTCATATTGATATTACGTTGCTGTTTGTTATTTCTTGGCTAAAAATCATATTCTAATCTCATTTCTTAACCTTCTCCAATAGTACAAGACTTGCATATTTTCTGTAAAATGTTACTGAAATTCTTTGCTTCTTTTTTTCATGGTTTAGACATAATAAATTAGTAGAAATTAGTCTTCAGTGGTGTGTTAACCGTGCAATCCGTACTGTTGTTTACATCCGAGTATCTCCAATATGGCCGCGCATCCGGGTAACTGACTAAACCGTGATGTAGGTACCATTTAAGTAATACATCTGAGTTCGCAAGCTTAGTGGACGCCAAAACAGTGCACGCTGGTTTATTAGTCAGAATTGTACAATTCTGGGAATTTATCATGGCAACAATCATTTTATTCTTATTCTTGAGAACAGCGAGGTAAACAGTAGAAATACGTATTTGTGTAAGAAAGTAATCAGCCTGGAATGTGCAATCGAAGCTATCCAACTGGGGACGCAGCGGCCGGATGACGTTGCTTTTGCTGGACAGCCCTGCTTCCAACACAGCGGTCTCATTGACATGAATGACGAGGTTGTGTTTTTGATGCAGCACTAATGACGGTCTGAACATGGCCTTGCACACATTCATCCAAACACACACACATGCACACATAACTTTGTCATTGAGCAAAAGGTCTCCATTTGTCCTTCATGTCATCCCAATGTGATCCAGACAACTGTGAAATGATTGGTTCTCTATCAGAAATTAAAGGGTCAAGGTAGTTTCATGAAGTATTACCTTCTCAAGAGCTGACATAGTAAATATTGAAGTGTGTGTGTGTTCTGGCACATACAGTGCTCCCTGCAAGCCATCTATTGATTAATGCCTCATATCAGTGAAGTAAGACCAACCCTAGATAGGTGTGACATCTCATTTAGAAAAACATCACCCCAACTTTCATTCATTTATCTCATTCCGTGCCATATGATGTGTGTGTGTACATGTATGAATTGCCACATGTGTTTCGGTCCGTATTGTATCCCCATGTGTGTGTGTGTGTGTGTGTGTGTGTGTGTGTGGTATATGTCAAGTGAAAAGATCTCATCTTGAAGACAGTGTGCAGGCTGACCCATCCAAATAGCAGATTATCAGGTACACACACACATTCAGAGCCGAAAGGTCAATCTGATCTCTTGGCAGCCAATGGCCCACAGCTTTTAAAACACCAGCCACACCGGTGGTGACTGATGGACTTCAATTTTCTCACCGCCTGTTCATTTCTCTGCCTCCCAGCAGGAGCCTGAATATTAGGCTTTGAGCAGCCGAGAGGGAAAGAGAGACAGCTGTGTTAGCTGAGGCAGAACGAAAAGAGGCAAAGAAGTCAAGAGGACATAAACTGTCAGAGGTATAGTACAACTGTAGAGAGACAAATAAGAGGAGAAGAGCCAGGAAGGGTGAAAAGCAGAGAAGAAACTGAGGAAATAGATGAGCACAACATCCTTTTGAAATGCTTTAATATGAAGAGCCATCCTTCAAGAATTTGTATTTATTTTACTGAAGAAAGAAAACCTGGTCTCTTTTACACTGTAAACATCTCCTTCACTGCCCATAAAGATGCTGTCCAGGCCTTGATGTGGGTTTAGGGACGAAAATAAGATTCTGACCTTGTCCAGAGATTGACATTTCAGTGTACGAGGGACAAACAAAATGGTTTGATGCTGCTTGTTTGCGTTTACAGACTGTTATTACGGTGAACCAGTACGGTAAGCAAATGCAGCAGCTTTATGGACAGTCTTCGGTTTGAGTTATCAAGCCTTTCTGGCCAATATGTCCAGAAGACCGTGTTGCAAAGTCCAACTCAAGGATCAGATAAGTGCAGGGGTCGATTTAACAAAGAAGTTTAGACTGCAGTAACCTGTTAGAAATATACAGCAGTGAGGATGTCATCAGTCTGACTGACGAGTTGGCATCAGTGCTGCCAGTCCAGTTTGAGCTGATGTAATTTAACGGTTTTAATTGGTAACTTGATTGTTTCACACGACCTAAACAAATGTTTGCACACTGAAAAGTGGGCCGGTCTCGCTGTCACTGTGGTGACCGGAACTGGCTGTAAGTCAGAAGAATGAAGGAAAGAAACTTTGCAAATCAAAGGTTGGTTGATTTGTGACCAAATGAGACAAGTAATGATCCATTATTTACACAGACAACTGAGCCGTTTTTAGTGAAAAGTGATTTGGCGCATTGATTTGGATGAGGTGGAAGCTTTGATTATCGTGCCAGTAATGGCTCTAATTAGCAAGTGAAAATAGGCCTGATCTCCTCTATCAATTTCCCACATCGAAATGGACTAATTTCCCCAATACTGAACTCATTTCCTCATTATTAAAGATCATTTTTTCAGTGTCAGAAAACCTTAACACTCACATTCTGCACAAGGCTTTTAATTCCTGCAGCTGCAAACTAATCACACCAGGAAATGATTTAATTATATTTCCATAAAGAGAAGGGAATGGTAAAGTTGGACTTAATTAATAAAAGTTTTAAAAAGAGAGTCACGATGTTTTACTGCTCCACAGTCAAAACAAGGAAATGTGGAAGATTTAACAACAGAATAAACTCAATAATTCATCAGTTTGAGAGGGCCAGTCAACTACCTTTTGCTAAATGATATTATGTATAGTCTTCTGTATTTTATATCAAATCTAATGTTGAAATTAAGCATTACGTCACTCTTGAAGAGGAAAGGTGTATTTGTCCACTGACTTTTCACATAGGAAACATTTAAGATAATAATTACCCAGGAAGAGTCTGGGGGATGAGGGGAAATCAATCAAGAAAGAAATGTATCTCGTAAAAGCAGTGTCTTTCGTCTTCTGCTATTCGCTGCGCAATTTATCAGACATTTTGTACATAAACTTCTAAATGCCATGGTTAGCTGCCTAAGGACATTACAATTGCCTTCAAAAACTGCAGTGACATGAAAGCTAATTTAAAATAACTGACTGCATTTCTGTACTTTTTTCCGTTTGCCCAGAGGAAGCCAGCAAATGCTCAAGCCACTTTGTGACTCTCATTACATGGCTGTAGTATATTAATGTATTTCTATAAGTGTATGAAAAGCCTGATTCAATAAGTTATAGTTCTAGATGTTTTCAAGCGTGTTTTTCAGTGTTTATGGTCCACACACATTACCAGCTTCACTGACAAGGGTTTGCTATACTTTTTGGCTTTTTTTAAAATACATGTGTGATTTATAATAGCATAATCATTTCTAAAGAAACTTATACATCACAACAATACAACTAACTAAGTGCTGTACAAGCGCGACTGCTACACATACAGCATGTGTCTGCTCTACTGGAGAAACAAACAGATTTCACCCCTAAACTAATGCAGTACCTCTGGTCTTTAGTAACCTTTTAGTGGCTCTTGGTTACAGATTAACATATGTAAGTTTAATGTTAGAATAAAACATACAATTATTTACTCAGGGAGGCATTCAACATTTCACTCACCTGGTTTATTGCAGATTAAAGGAAACCTGGTGAGTGAAATGTTGAATGTAAAACTGCAAAAAAGTGGTTAAAACAAAATCTATATACTTCTGACTACCGATTAAGAGGGACGGCCGTCACATAATAATCATGCGATGCTATGATTGATGTTTTTCTTTTTTGTAAATGTAAAAGGACTACATCTACAGTATATAAGATAGTAGTTTGTCCAAAGCGCTTAACAATTTGGCCCTTTAATTCACCCATTCACACACCAATGGCAGCGAGCTACCATACAAGGTGCTGGTCTAACCATTGAGAGCAATTTGAGTTTTACCCAAGGACACTTCAGCACATGGACAGGAGGAGCCGGGGATCAAACCGCCAAACCACAGTTAGTAGGCGACCTGCTCTACCTGCTGGTGTTACCAGAAGTCATCTTGGTGTGTTTTTGTTTGACATGCTACTAACAATCCAACTACTTTATATCATTTATCATTTTCAAATTTGAAATAAGACACTGATGGTTAGTTATTAGAGCCTAAGTTTCAGGGGAAAATGCCGTCTGAGAAAGACAAACCAGAGAAATCGGAGACAAAGACACAAGGTGGAGACAGAGTCAGACAGTCTTACCTGATGCAGAGCGGTGAGACCGTCTTCATTGCAGAGATCTGGACTCACGTTGTTCTTCAGCAGGTAACGTACTGGTGGACAGAGAGATGGAGAAACAAATAAGTAAAGGTAGAAGTCGAAGAATTGCGATGCCGCAGGAAACTGCCGCGACACACACGGGACAATGGAGGAAATCGAGTGTATGCTGGTTTTGATCCTCGGGATGTGGCTTGTTCTCACAGCAAGAAGACAAAAATTGTTTCGCTTGACCACAGCGTATTCTTCTGAGTCGCCGTAATAGTAACGGGTATATCACGCAATCTCTGGCCAAACTATTTAAAAATGGCGGGGTTATTCAGGATACTCCGTCTGGCGATTCTCTCTGACCAATCAGCAGTCCGCCGTGGTTTCATGTGACATTTTAGTCTCGCCTCAGCTTGCTCAGAACCTCGCCAGAGGTGATGTGAAAAAAAGTACCTGGAAGCAGGTACAGGTACAACTTTTACACAGTGGAAAACCAAACAAAAGCGAGTCGAGCTGGTACTGTGTAGTAGAAAAGCGCCATAAAAGAACTGGGAAATATTTCCCTTTTAAATACTGGATTTCCTTCAGTTGGCTTTAATAACTGCATTTCCTTTGACAAATTAAACCAGATTTAGAGGCCTCACACTTGCACTGATGAAATACTATTTTGTGACTGAGAATTAAAAAATATTCAGTTTAACGTCACAAATTGCCAGTTTAGAGGCACACATGGTGCATGGTGAAACGGCCGTTCGGTAATAATCAATGTTTTTTAGAAAGAATAAGATGTTTCTGCAAACAAACAACAAATGCAGGAGAAAAGCATGATAAGATTTCATACGACCTAATTCCTCTTGATTGCTCACACAGCGCGTGGGTGCACCTTATCTTAACCTTTTGTTACCCAGGGACATCACCAACCGATCAATCTGCAATCCATTAATCTTACTGCATCATCGTGATGCATCCCTGCAGGAACTTCAATCTCTCAAATTATCAGCCCTGCCAGGATGTTACCCAACCGACCTTGGAAATAAGGATGAATGATGGGTGAGGGTGAGGGTGAGGGGGATGGAGGATGATGTAATTATGCTTGGGATTACACCGTTTGTCTGCCTCGTAGTCCAAACACATAAACCCTCCGCCCAGACCCTAATTCAGAAAATATCAGCTTTCACAGTCTGCACACTGGACAGCTGCCTGACTGCTAACACCGCAAAACCTGCTGGCCTGAGCAGGAAGCGACAGTGGCACATAGGGCTCCTCTCCACATCATTATTATCCCCTGTTTTTGGCAGTGCTGAAAGCTGCCTTTATTTCACAGAGACAAACAAAAAACAGAGCGAGTGGATAAATCAGGTTATGACGCTGAACACTGAAAGAGAGATGAGAGAGATTTGGGATGATAATTATCACATCTGTCCCTCAGATTGGCGGAAAAAAGGTCTCATACACATGAACTAGATAAACCACATTATTGCGCACACACACGCATACACACACTGGCAAATTCATGCCGCTGGAGAAACATGCAATGAAGCGGAGCACAGAACAGACATGGATGTATACATAACTTTAGATCCTGCATGTTTATACAGTAGGTTTATATCAGTCTAGAAAATAACATGTTTTGATGAAATTGTTTATCGTGCTTTTGTGAATAATGATGGCATAACAAAAAAACTAACTATTTTGATTATCGGCTTACCGGTTGAGTCATTTTTTTTTAAGCAAATGTGCCAAACACTACCTAGTTTCAGTTTATCATTTGTGAGGATTTCCTGCTGATGTAAACTGAATATATCTTTAGGGTTTGGACTGTTGGCCAGACAAAACAAGACATCTGAAGATGGCACCTTGGGCTTCAGGAGTATTGTGATGGGCCTTTTTCACTCTTGTCTGACATTATATAGACAAAATGATTAATCAAGAAAATAATCAGCAGATTTGCAAATAATGAAAATAATTGTTAAGTGCAGCTAGGGGTGTACCATATCATACCGGTCACGATAATACCGCTATCATTTTTAATATGATAATAAAATGTCAAGTCGGTTCCAAAGTTGGTTCCAAAAAGGGGAGCGACTTCAGTAGTGTGGAAGTGGTTTGGTTACAAAAGATCCAGCAGTGTTTCCCACACAGACTTTACTTTGTCGGGCCGCCCAGATATATTAACGTCGCCATCCGCGACCGATTAACGAGTGGACAATCTCCTGTGTGGGCTACTGACAATCGCATGTGCTCTGCAGAGAAACAGAGAGAGTCTCTCTACTTACTGTATGCCGTTGTTTAGTAAAAGCTTGTGAGTGCACCTGTTGGTGCCGATGTCGTTCGTTGGTTTCAATCGTTTCGATCGGCGACGTCATTAACAACAAGCCTCCTCCACATGTGGCTGACAAGCAGGCCGGTGTGAGTGTGCAGGAAGAGACAGAAGTGTAGGTGGGAATGTATTCATACACACACACACACTTAACAAAATCCTGAAAAAAGATATATACAGTTGAAGTATATACAAATTATATCTTAGCAGCAGCTTCAGTCCTGCGTCTGTGTCTACACAGGATGCTTTCAGGCAAAGTACTGAGCGTAGGTCACCTGTGTTCCGCAGCCTACGTTGATTTTGTTATGCTAACCCCCCTAACCCTAACCCTCCACAAAATATGGCTGAGTGAGGGCTTTTTCCACAATAAAGTGGCGTTATGGAAGTGCAGCCATCATCAGCCTAAACCCACCATCCCACTTCCTCAATCCGGCATCTACGAGACCTCAATTAGGCTTCTGGATTAGCATCACTGTCAATATCTAACTGTGAAATTTGACTTTGCCGGAACATTTTCAGTATTCACAGGCAGCTACACAGGAGCCCAGCAGCAATCACACCTCCAACATCAGCTGCCATTAAAATCCAAGGGCATCAAACCAACACCAGCAAAACGAGTTGCTGCAGCCACGAAAACTGATGGGTCACTGTAAATGCAGTCCTGTACGAGGTAAACAGGGGGAAAAAGTGAAATATTACAGCGAGTGAAGGGAGAATTGGACCCAAGGTTATACAGTGCATGCTCAGTCTGACTGCATCCAACAAATGTCCCACACCATCGCTGCTTTCCACTGTGAACTGTGTTGAACTTGAACAGTATACAACCTGGACTGTGAACAAGACATCTCGGCGGAACTACAGTTCTAACATAAGCTGCATAATCTGTGATTTTCTTATAATTAGGTACAGAGGTGCTTCTGTATTTCAAAATCTTCAGGGGACCTTCTAAATGTCATGTGAGGGTGCTTAAAGAGATTATAATCGAATTTCAATTGGCTTGAAAACTGCATTTAAATAAGACTATTCAGAAGGATGCATGAAACACAAGGTTGTAGTATATGAATGTAGGTCTCTATTACAAAGTATATGAAAAGTGTGAATCAACATACATAAATTACTGCACTATGAGGTACCCCAAGATGTGTTTTTCACTCCAGTTTTATGTCTTGTGGTCCACACACTATACTGTGCCAAAACCTGATGTTTGTAAAATAACTGAATTTGTATTGAAGAGGTTTAGGTGCTGATATTGATAAATCCAGATGTAAATACATTCAGGATGCAATAAGACCTCATCACATCCTGAGATAATGTAAATGTAATATGCCTCTAATTTATACAATCCATTGTTTCAACCAACAAAAACAGATTTAACCTTAATTATCTGCACTGTCCTTTTCTTTCCTGCTTCTTCTGTTACTGTATCAAATGAAGTATTTCACCGATGAGTTGCAGTCTGGGTGTGACAACTCCAAAGTTGGAATGAGAGGATTTCAGGGGGTCATGAAAGGATTTATTGGATTTTTTTTATTGGAGTAGACACTCATCTTTTTCTTGCCTCCATACGACGAGATGTCAAAGTTCAGCTACAGTTTAGCAACACGGCTGCTGGTGGGGATTCAGTGCTTTTAAAAAAAAAAAAGATACTTTACTGAGACAGATGACTTGCTATAACAAGTGCTTGAACAAAGTTTTTTAGTTGAACACGGTCACCTGATTAAATAGACCAAAATATTTTAAACCTCTTTTATAACTGTCTCTATATAAATAGTGAATATTTGAAGCTTTCAATTGTTTGTTATTGTTGATCAAAATAAAATAAGGTGAATATATGTGAAAACGTGTTCAGTAGACAGTACAGCTGCAGGACCGTCAGCCACACACACACACAGGATCAGGACCTGTACTATATGTATATACATGCTAATGACATTTCTCATGTCTGTAATCAGACAAAAACATAAAGTTCAATCCACATGTAAAAAGGCCAAGTGTGAACACACTGCATGATGCACCTAAACATTCCTGTTATTCCCATTGTTATAGAAGAATAAAGGTCACCCTTAAATCAATTGATTATACGTCCAAAGCCTCAGCAAATGTCAGTTTTGAAAAACCTGTCTCGATATAACTTTAGGCACGGCAGGCCTGTCAGGCTTTAGACTTGTTAAACATGCCGAAACAGTGTTATTGGGGCTGTAGTAAGAGAGATACAAGGCATTTCAAGAGTTTGGAGGGTGGTGTACTTTTTTTTAAATACATAGGTACAAGAGAAAAAGTGAAAGAAATTATTTAAACAGTGTGTCTATCTGCTCAACGTCAGATGCAGCCGTTAGCGTGTCCCGCTAACTAGCTTCCTACCAACAGTTGTAGGATTCCAAATCAAAGTGACACAAAATAGCGAACAAACACACAAAGACATAAAGAGCAAGACATAAAAGAACATGTAGAAAATTCAAAGACAGAAAAATGGTTGCAGTATTAATATAGTATTGTTGTCTGAAGGGCCAGAAAGGTTGTGGGCGTCAGGATTAAGTTAAACTTGAAGTCCATCCGATGTCGCACTAATACAAAACTAACCATGAAATGTACAAATCTGGAATCCTGGTCTGGAAAACATTACTGTGAATAAAGCAGAAATTCAATTTTCCAGCAGCTCTGATCAGATAACAAGAGATTTAATTTCTGTTGCATTCAGCTTGAACAAAACTCTTTCACCATGACTGAAAACAATCCAGAGGTTTAGGCAGTTTGAGTGGTGTGAAAATCAGGATGAGTGACAGAGTCCGCGTGAACACCAGCACAACCCCCCGTCACTGTTCACTTCCCCCCGCTGGAACACCCTGCTATTAATCTCCATTAAGTACTGACTGGAGTTACATACACAAAGCTCTGCGGCAGTAAAGGCAGGTATGTGTGTGTACATCAGGACACAATGTATTCAAACGGATTGTTTGTCACATTATTTCTCATTCACGCTTGAGCCCCTCTTGTTTTTTTTATTTTTTTATTTGTATGCATAGATTTTCCCGTGCATGTGTTGGCCATGCCGACAGCGATGCATAAACACATTCCGTTTTCACATTGTTTGAGTCTGGAAAAGTAATCAGAAGGTGACGGTTATCTAACGGTGTCTGTCGGAGGCAGGAGTCAGAGAGCTCCGCCTGCTCTTCAGGCTGGAGATTATACATTTTAAAATATGTGCCGGAAACCAGAGTGAGATTTACAAATGCACATGCAGGCAGCACAGACACACTCACCACCAACAATCAGTTTGAATTTTGATTGATTTTTAGGCAGGCATGAACCAAAATATATGCAGTGGTGCTGAATTGCTTTCTCTGAGAGAGAGAGGGGGTGGGCGCTGATGCATTAGTTATGATGAAACAGATTTGAGTTGTGATGTGTGATGTATGATGTATGACGATGAGATAAATGTGAAGGAGAGACAGAGAGGAGTAAACCGCTAGTAGAGAAAGAGAGCGATGGCTCAACTTGAAAAACACACTTTCATATAGTTGTGTTGTCGCTTAATATTTATAAATCTTTCTGGTGCTTTTTGCGTCGATTCTCTTTTAATGCATATTTTATGTTGCATCTTGTTTGATTTTGTTCATGTCTGGGTGGAATATTTGGTTTTTATTTTCAATCTTCAGTCTGAACCAATTTGTGTAAATGTATTGAATGTAAGTGCTTATGAAATTCAAATGCTCTACCTTTTACGCAATTTGCTGTACAATACGACGGCGTGGGGAGTGTGAATATAGGCAAAATGTGTGCATGACGGCGTGAGTGCGCGTGTCCAATGATGATGGCCTCCTCCATCATGTCAAAACCTCAAAACATACAGAGATGCACACAGTAACACAAACAAATGCATCAATACTGAGACACGTTCTCTCTTTGTTCTTTTTAAATGGAGAAGGCGTGAGCACAGCAGCAAACTACAATTCCTATCTAACTACGGACATTTCTGCACACTTTAGATGAGTATCTGTCAGTAAATGCAGTCACTTGCTTTTCATGTTAGTGGAAATGTAAAATGCATTTTCCAGCTATAATTTGTTGTTGGATTTCAAGTCAGTGTTTGATCTTTGTGGAGTCTGAATCGATTTGTATGAGCGGTGATACTCCAAATGGAATTCTGTCATTTTTTGTTTGGATTAATCCTGTTACATACAATTATGTTTTGGTATACAATGTACTGTATGTCTGTGTGTGGCCAATGTGTGCGGGGGTGACAGAACTCTTCTATCAGATTAAAATCTGTCATAAAAATCGCTAAGAGGTGATTTGTCACGCAGACATATACAGTACAAAGTCCCAAAATGAGACATTTTGACTTTTAAAATGAACAAAGAGCGCACACATTAACAACAACACAAAAACTAATCAACAAAGTGACGTTGACATGCGTATAGCCACTAGCATGTATAAATAATAAAGTCAGCAAATGCTAACATTTGGGAAGCTGAAACAAGATAATTTTGGGCATTTTGTGGTCAATAAATGACTTCAACATGAATCAAATATCAAGTTTGTTGATTATATTCTGTTGATTGACCAATCATTTGAAAACTTGAGCAAATTTGTCAAAAACACCATTACCATTATTTGCAGTAGTAATTTAGCTACGTCCAAGTTAAAGTCCTTTTTCATAAAGACATTGTGTTATTTTGCCTTCTGCGTGTCTAATTAGCAGCAAGTAGACTCAGATGTAATGGCCAGTGGCACTTCCTTCCTATGGCATAGGAGTTTTATAATAAAAGGAAAAGGACTCTCAAAGGTCTACAGTGTACCATAGACACTATGGTACTAAGAGATGCAGAGAAAAAGATAGGAGAAAGTAAAATAGACTTGGAGCTGGCGACACAAACCATGAATGTGATTCCTATCTATCTGTACCACCACCCTATGGGAGCGAGCACACACACACACACACACACAGAAATCTTTAAAAAGCAATCCATTACATCGAAGAGTCACCATGGTTATTATCTACCACCACAAATGCCAGTAACAACACTGCAGAAATCTCGTGCATGTCTTCCTGGGCAGGTCCCATAAATTCCCTTCGAGGGAGGAGATGGAGCTGGACTGGAGATGCTTCCCAAAAGATAAAAGATACATCAACAAACAACAGCACAGGAAGAGAAACCCACCCTTCCTTCCTGTTATCTTACTGTGACTCCACAATACTGTGTTTGTGAGTGAGTGTGTGTTGGAGATGGAAAGAAATCCCAAGTGAATGAACTTTGACTATACAGGAGTTTTTTAGGTTGAAAGTTTCCTGAACTTTGTTTATTGATAAGAGGTTATTCACAAACCTCAACGTGTGCTCCCGAAGTGGAACCAGGGTCATGAATATCATGAATACTAATATACTGTAAGGTTTCTATAGGTTTCTTAGTCTGCTCTTATTAAAACTGTAAATCCACTTTACTGTCGTGTACATCTAGCTTTGAGTAGGTATTTTACAGTTTAGGAGGAAATCAGTGTCACCACCAAAGATCTTAAGGATTTATTACATTTAGAGATGGAATAGCTCAATGTTTCCGATCATTTAATTTGATTCTTTGTGGCCATCCATGCCTGGATTTTAGCCTTACATAATCCACTGGGCATAATATTGCCTTAACGTACTTTTACGCATCCGTAAAAAATGCAGTTTCTACATGAGACCCTGTGTGTAACATGTATATCCTCAGATTAGGAAATGGTAAAAATGTAACTGAAATTGAAGTGCAGTTCTGCACCTGGTGTTTGATGCAAACTCTACCCTTTTTTCAATAGAGTTGCAAAGTTAGAGGAGCCACTTGTTCCCGAGGTATTTCTTCCTCACTTGAAATTCCATTTCAACATTTTTTTAATGATATTTTCAATGTCTCTCAACAGACACACACAATGTAACGACCCTTTAGGTTTCTGTTATGGTACGTACACAGGCTTATTCTATCTATTACCTTTGACCTTTTAATCAAAGAACCTGATATTTTCTAACACTTGTTCATTAGTTTCGTATTGTGTGTTCATCCAAGAGAGTTTCAGGCCCATCCACGTCATTTACAGTAAGTACTTCAACTATGGGTCATGTAACATTGTCTATGGCAAAATTAATGGAGCTCTAACCACAGGCAGTGGTGCGTAAAATAGCCTCTCCCACTTTGCAACTATTATTATTAACCACTCATTGCAAAAGAGATGCCAGTGGTACAATAACCTTTAAAAGAGTTTTTTTTCTCCCATTTAAATCCTGTTAGTTATTTCCTTGTAATCAGGAGCCTTTAATTGGACAGAAAGTTTACATAATACTTCCGACAAATAATCCCCACTGCACCTAAAGTGCATATGATGCAGACAAACCAATATTACAGCTGCACACTACACCATCTGCGGTTAAGTATCAGTCAGCGTTATCGGTTTAACATACAATAATTGTTAATGCGGCCTTATGTTGTATTTTATGTTTATTGACAGTGAAGGGTCATGTTATTCAGATTATCTCAACATCATATCTTTAAATTTCCCTGGAAAGTCAATTTTGAACGGTGAACAAAAAACACTCAAAACTTCGGAGATTGAATTTTAAATCATTGTGCTTTCAGAAGCCTGGTTTGTGTTGTCATCTATCACACCGTATACGACGAGTTCACATAGATCATATCAGATCACACTGTGTAATTGAGTCGCTTGTACAAGTACTAAAACCTTCCATCTTTGCAGTTACAAAGATTAGTTATCTTCCAGAGTTCATTTTAGGATTCATTTTTATTCCTGTTCAGGAAATCACTGGCAAATCATTGACGAGGGAGCCTCACATCACAGCATATTGGATGCACGGATGCTCTGATATACACGATTAGTTGAGAATTTTAAAAATCTCCAGCTGGTGCAAGAAACATGGTACATAACACCTGCATATCTCCTGTCATGGAAAAACAACACTTTGTTAGCAAGCTGAGAGTACAGTACAGTTCATAGCATGGACGTTCTTATTGTCAGGGTTTAGCTCAGGATGCTGACTCATACCAATGGCTCATATCTCACAGCCAATGATCAGTGATAAGGGGGAATGGCCGGTGAAGTGAGGATCAAGTAAAGATTGTGATATGAGAGGGGCTGTGTGAGGTCAGATGCAGGAGAGTCCAAGTGGAGAATTGATTTTCTTTCAAGAGTATCTCCTTTTGCTAAATTGAAGAGGCAAATATTTGCTGTGCATCAATAATGGCTGCCACAAAATCCCTTAAATCTCACAGACTAGCTGATACCTATGAGAGAATGTTTTATGTAATATACCTAAAATGTCACCGTGGTTTATAATCCCTGTGAAACAGTGATTTGCTGGCGAGAGGGCAGATTCTAACGCACTGCAGGCAACACTGATATTTCACCATAAAACATTATAAGATAGGTCAAATTAAATACAGCGATAAGGGTGATGCACTTGAGGTTGCTCCCAGTGACTGTCAACGCAAATTAAGTTGAACTGAAATTTGAATTCTCCTCACTTTAATGAATTTTCTTTTTTCAAAAGAGGATAAAGACATTTTTGGAAGCAGCATCTAAGGCCTCTTGGGCGTTTCTTATGGCATCACTGAGTCAGTGTCACTAGGAGAAGCACTGTCAGTGTTGTGGTGTGCTACTAACTATAGTTTTTATCATTATCAAAGTAAACCCTAACATGTATAAAAAGTTATGCAACAATTCTTCATTACATAACTTTTCTTCTAGCTGGGAGAAAAAGGGTTTTCTGGAGGCCTTTAACCCATATACAATACATGCCGAGCTAGCTAGATGCTAACCATGTTTGTTAAGAAACCTAATTTGATGAGTTTTGTGAAAAATCAGAAGGACATTTATTCAAACATTTCAAGTCATGAGACTCCAAGTTTGAAGAAACATGATTATACTGCAAGTTCTGAATTAGGTCTGAAAATAATGAAATTTTGAGTAGGCTTAAAATTAATAAAACATATCTACAGAAGGTGGATCCAGAAAGATCCGTCTATTTGACTGAATTCCAATTTGATGATTTACAGTGTGATTACAGAATTAAAATTGGGCTCTTTTTCAGCATTTTGAATGCACAGTACATGGAGTGATCTAGAGGCATATTTCTCGTCGAGCTCGCAATACCGAGGTAATTGATCGAAACATTGCTAGTATTCCTCTCTGTCATCATTAGGTTTTGCAACGACCCCATTTCATTTATTTTTTTTACTAATTTACTGCAAATGGAAAAAGGCTGATGTAGAACACACGTACTACAAGTGCACATCAGTTCCCACAAATTAGATATTTTAGACTCAAATGACCCTAAACATATCAATAGTGCAGCAGTTTTCAGAAAACAACATGATTATGTTCCAAAACCTCTTCAGGCAAGGTAGCCCGCTCTGCTTTCCTGTCGGCTGTGCGGAAAGTAGGCCACTTGGCACGTCCATAAGTAGCAGCCAAATGACATTGGTTTTAGTAGGACGTTAGGAGAGAAGATCATTGATATAATTAGCATTCCGCTGTGTGTTATAATTATCATCCACGTGGTGAGCTATTAAGAGACTTTAATTGTATGTTACGCTGTTTTAAACAGATGTAGTTTGATAGCACAGCGAGGAAAGCAAATGAAAGACACAACAAACTGCGGATCGCAGCAGGTGTTCTCTGGGTCACCGTGAGCAAATTAATGCTGAAATAGAACAAACATAACAGTCCAACGAGCTCAGGTTTCGATTTGGAAAGAGGATTGGAATTCACTGTAAAAGCTAGACAGCGTTAAAGCACTCTTAATAATGTAATTAAGAGACAAATCCTTCAGGTGGCCCGCTGACATTTTGGACACAATTCCCAGGCATCGTTTTCGGGTTCAGAAATGTTAGATGGATCTTTTATGGGATCAAATTAGGGTAATTAATATTTTGAGCTTGTGAAATGAGGTTCACAAAATAATTTCACAGCCTGCACACCTCTTGTGTGCATGTGAAAAAAATGCGCATGCAAGTATCTGAAAATGGGACTTCGTAAAAATGTTTTTCAGCTGTAGAATTATTTTGTCCGCGTGTGGAAATCGTTGTTGCACACAGATATAATTTGCACGTGTGTAAAAAATAAAGAAGTTGTGCAGCTGTTTTGTGTCTGTGTAATTAAAATAGGTGCATTGCCTCTTAGGACTTGAGGATATGTAATAGTCTTTACAGCACAGTACATAAAATAAATCGCCTAGTGTTAATTAAGTGTGAATGGCATTTTTCTAAACAAAATGTAGTTATCCACTGTCACTTATGTGGTCTGTTGTCAATTTCAGTTACAATATTTCTACTTACCAGCCAAAACGCAGGGCTGGATTGATGTTCTGTTTGTCTAAGAGAGGAACTAACATATTAGTGTCAGTGTGTGTGCAAACTGACAGTGGGCTCAAACCATAGACTGTATAGGTTCAAAGTAGCAAACAAAAACTACCAGCAAACTAACTACAAACCAAATAAAACAATGCAGTAAATGGCGAAATTCTGCACGTCGTCTCGCTGTGAGTCGCAGCCGGAAATGTCAAAGAATAAATATTAAATAATTATATGAATATCTAAAATAAATCATCTATACTGTATTGCGTGCATTAGACAAGTGGAACACTACTGGTAAGTAATAGCAGCAACGTATGATCAAGGTTTAACTGAAGCTCACTCATAAATAAAGATTGTTTAGGACAGCGGTCTTGAAATATGTAGTAAACAGTCTACAGCGGAAAAACTTTTTTTATACATGTGCAAATTATATCTGTGTGCACAAAGTCACACATACAGATAGATGCGTGCATATTTAACATCATTTTACAAGCTCTAAATATTAAGAACCCCAATTTGATTCCATACACTATGACAGAAAAAAAGCTCATATCAAGACAGACACTTAATCAGATTAAATCCCAAATCCAACAACCCCGTCTCAAATAATGGAGCCTTTCCACAGTTTGTTTCCATATGACACTGCCAACAGTGTATGGGTTCCTCTTAAGCTTCTAGGTAGAGCTGTTAATGTGTATTCCAACTAATTAGGCCAAAGATCACACTGAAAGCATTCATAAATAGCTGTGACAGAATAAGATTATGCCCCCATCTTCCTGGTAGTAATAAAGAGAGACTTTGCAAGTATGTACACAAGACTAAAACTCTACAGCCATGCTAGTTGCTCTAGGAGGTCGTACTTAGGCACAGCGATGCTTTGAGCTAAATGCTAACATGCTCAAAATGACAATAACATACTAACGTTTAGCAGGTATAATGTTTACAATGTTCACCATCTTAGTTTACCGAGTTAGCGTGCTGTTTAGCACTAAACACAAAGCACAGCTGAGGCTGACGGGACTGTCATTAGTTTTGCAGGTATTTGGTCATAAACCAAAGTATTTGAGGAATCAATCTGGTTAATTAATTGACCAGATGATGGCGCTAGAGGAAAAGTTAGAAGATCACCAGACCGACGTTGTCGTCCCTAAAGCCATGGCGCAAGTGTGGCTAAAAATATGTATAATACAAAATATTTCAAAGATCAGTATTTACTGACCATTTGTTGTACCAGACCATATGTGAATCACTGAGACCAGGAAGCAACCCAGACTTCATAATCAGTTATATCAGTGCAGAGTCACATCACATCAGGTACAGAGACAGATGGGGAGAGGCAAAACCATCCATTTTACCAAACATTTGATTTAATACTCTCCCCCTCTCTAGCAATCTTCCAAACCTGAAGCCAAGTCGCCATTAGCTCTTATAATTGAGTTTCAAATGTTTCTTGCAGGTTTTATTTTAAATTATACACGCCTATAATCTAGAAACGACAGTATGTGCGCAATTTGTAAACCTAAATACAATTCAAACTGAAAACGACTGCTACATAAAGCTATGGAGACAAACATCAGCATTGTTTGACAAACATCAGTATTGTTGGTCTCAGTAATACTCTGGATTATGCAGCAGTGACCCTTCCAATTAGCTCCAGCATGCTCACTAAAAGGCATTAAGACAGCAGGCATCCACTGATTGTAGTGAAGGAGGGATAAAAAGTAAGAAGACTGCCAGGGAGTGACTGTGAGACAAAGGGAGGTCTTTCCTTTTCTCTTATTCTTTATAAATCACAAGTTAAACATACAGCTCAAACCCAACCTGAAGATCTGGGTCGCATGTGGCCCGACATGTCTGAGACAAGCAGCAACCAACACTGCTCAGTGTTAAAGAGGAACCACACATATTTTACACGTCAAAGTCTGTTGACAGGAGTACTACTGCATATGTGAAAATAACAATTGTATAAAGCCTATTGTAGCAGTCTTCTGGAGCCAGCTCCTAGAGGGATGGAAAATCTTTTCTTTTCTCTAGAAGAACACAAATCTGTCAATTCTCAAGAGCTGATTTTACTTATTCTAATGTGTCTTGGTGAAAATTTTGAAAATGATTGTTCCACTTTTGGTCTTGTTGTTTCCCTTGATTGACAGCTCCTCAGGATATAAGTAGCTGCTGTGGTTGCCATTTGTTCATCGCAGCTCAGCTCCACTCCACTGCCCCCATTTGGATTTTATGGCTCCAGTAATAACAAAAAATGGCAGTGAGTAGGGCTGGGTTATTATTGGTATTTTATCAAATCTGAATCTAGGATCTAATCTGCTTTCTGACCCTTTCGAATCCCCTATCAAATCTGTTTGGGTTTAGTTTTAGCCTAACCCTAATTTTGGCACTTTTGCTTCAGCCAGTTTTCAGGTTTTTATTATCAATGTGCATTAAATTCATCCTCTCAGTCCACAGGTGTCTCTGGAGTTTCAACACATACAATTCAATGGTCATTCACTGTGCTTCTCGTGTTTAACATTATCAATTTAAGTGTGGTTAATGAAGCACGCTGCCCCTGTTTGGTTTGGTGAGGCATAATCCTCGTTGGATAATCCAGAATCCTATTGCAGGATTATTGTGTGGTGGAGGACTGGTCATCCACTATGAGGGGGGAGGTGGGTTGGCAGGTGGAAGGACACTGGAAGATGCTACAAGGTGATTTAGAAAGAGTGGGGGAGCAGCGGGTTGCTGAAAAGCCATTCGGGGGACTGGATCCAGACCAACTCGCACTGCCACTTAAACGCCTTCGGCAGGCCAGCGTACAGGCAGCTGGGCTTCGATTACATACGCTGATAAGGACGTAGTGGACGTGAGAGCACAGATGTTTCCCTGTCTGCATAATAAAACAGTTTAAAGTGAACAATTGTACCAGTTTTTGTTGTTTTTACAGATCCAGTTTCACTTCATATACTAATAGATGGAGACTGCTAAAAATGATATATTACAAAAAGTCAATAAAAGCTCTTAACCATGTCCATTACATTCATGGCAATGCAACAGTTTGACATTACAGTTTTTTCCACTTTATTCTCCATATTTATTGGCAAGAGATGTGAAACATTAAATAGTAATAAAAAATAAAATGTTTCTGGAAATTCATTCATATTTCTGCCCCATTCATGTAGTCCTGTTGCTGGAGTTAACTCAGTTTCAATGTCACCATTTTAAGTCTAGTATAATGTCAATTTTTCCCAATTTTTTCCCAGTTGTCCATTACAATTTCTTCAACAATTACTGTGTGGTCCTGTGTTGAGGGTGCTACCTTCCCCCACTTCCTCACAATAGCAAAAATTCTTCCAAATTAAATGACAAATATGCCATTTGTCTTTGCGCTCGACATTTAGAAGCGTTTTCTGATCTGACACACTCGTCAGCAGGACGGCATTTGTCTGTGCCTTCCAAAACCTTTACTGTTGAAAAATAAATCTGTTTTATGATGTGGAAACGCTACAGTTAAGGTTTAGTTAGGTTTAGGCACAAACACGATTTTGGTTAGGTTAAGGGAAAGATTTGCGCCTAAAATGACTACTTTGTGACATTTAGCAGACCTTCGTCATCATGGTTACAATAATAAGCAGATTGCTACGGTTAGGGATCGATCGTGGTCATGCATGTTTTGATGACCCATCCATCCAGCCTGACCTCCTCACTATGAAGACTTTGTCACCTCACTTCCTCCTTTGCTCCTGTCATACTTACTACGGTCACTAGAGTGATTTGTAACTTGAACGTAAATGTCGTTTTGTGGCACTTGCTAAAACAACTGATGCCATCGTTCTTCTTGAGAGGACCTTCTCCCACGCTTTTTATTTGGCGTTTATAGTATTACAACTCATAGGCACCTTAAATCCTAGTCATTGTTTTAGCACTTTAAATACTATTTCCCAACACAAAATTGATGTACATCAAGAGGATTCACACGCCCCCCATCATATCTGACATGTATGATACTGCTTACTTTTCACCGTTTCTGTAATAAAGAAACAAAATCAGATTTTTTTCAAGAAAATTCCCTCTATATCTGTAAATTGGTCTATGTATGATGTGTCACATGTTTCGCCATCATTATCTGAAATTTCAATATTAAGCTCTCTTTTCTTTTCTTTTATATATTCAGTTGAGTGCTTATCATTAAAGTTCAGTTCTTGATATAATGCCAAAATTATTCTCAGATGACTTACCCAAATATTTGTTGACTATGATTTGGATCACACCATTTATTTCCACCCATGACCGTTTTGCTTGAGGGTGTGTTAGCCCAGCAGCCACAACCACATCCGACGGCTTCCCACATGCTATCCCATGCAGCAGCTGATGATGATGCACAATTTGTGCCTTTGCAGCTGAGTAGCTCTGGGCCATGGCTGCCTGGACCTCTCTATGTCTGCCTCAGTTACCATGGAAATAGGAGCTAACTTGAGTCGGGATGGATTTTATGGGAGTAGTTTGAAAAGAGGCAAAGGCACCAGAAAGACATGTAAAGGAAAAGAAGAAAATGAGTGCTGTACTCAGTTCAATAGATGACCCTTTGTTGTTGACAGTTACACAGCCAAGAAATTTCAATTATGAAGCTAAATTAGCCAAAATCCTGATAATTCCATGGTCTAATGCATCCAGCTCTTTCAACTTACTACACCAAACCCAGACATTTATACTCCAAACAACATTGTACATACCAATCACATATTCCACTTTTGTATTTTTACTCCCCCAACAATTTTTAATCCCAAATGACGTTACATGGCCAGGATGAGTCAGTCCCCTCTGACCAGACTGAGGCACGTGAACTAGCATGGCGGGGAGGAGACAGCAGTGCCAGTGTGAGCCAGGCAGAGCAGCAACGCATGGAGGAGCAGAGTCTGACGAGCCCATAGAGGAATGTTAATTTAGACAGACAGGGCAAGAGAGGGGCAGCAAAAGAGACTCACAGAGAGGGCAGAAAAAGAGTATTGTTGACATGAAGGCTACCTGAGACTCCATGAAAACGGCCCTAATCACAAAGGAAAGGAAAGACAAAATAATATTGGTAGTGGCTGTAGCAATGGTCAGGACGACAGCCCATAGAAAAACTACTTTTCTAAATTCCACTGATGTCAGGAGAGTAAGACTAGCCCTCCTAATCACAGAAGCAGACAGAATAGATACCCGCACAAGGATACATTTTATGTGTAGGTCTCAACCCAGTCATTGTCGCCGACCTGCTCAGGGCATGAAATACCAAATCCCACTTAAGTAATCAACTGCTCGGAAATGTCACGTAAAATCAACAGTGATCGCACAAGAGAGAAAAGCAAAAATGCAAAGAGCCAGTGGTGAAGGAGCCTTGATTTGGCCTTAAGTGAAGAGGCTTAATTTTGTCATCAGGAAAGATGCAGGAATGGTTAAAATGGACTTATGACTGAATGACTAAAACATCCAGAAAGAGCCATATGGCATTATATGATGTCAGTAGATTAAATGCAGAATTTTTGCTTCACAGATTTAAAGATTTGAGTAATTTAACATCTCAGTGCACATCTGAGCTCACGGCACAGCCAACTGGTTGAAAGCCACTGCGTCATGGTATCAGACTTTATTATTAAAATCCTTTAGACAGGGGTCATATGTAAGTATCGAGTTAGTGATATAATCTAGAGCAGCAACTAAAAATTATTTTCATTATTGATTAATCTAAAAAAAAAAATAAAAAAAAAAAAATATAAATTAAAAAAAAAAAAAAAAAAAAAAAAAAAAAAAAAAAAAAAAAAGAAGAAGAAGAAGCAGCCAGCTGCAAAGTCCTGAAGCCCAATATGACATATGCTTGCTCTGATTAACCAAAGCCCAAAGCACAAAGATCTTGAATTTACGATCAGAAAAGACTAAGAAAATTCACATTTAAAAAGCTGGAATGACTTCGTCAGTTTTGCTTAAGAAATTGCTCAAATGATGAATCGATTATCAAAATCGTTGCCAATATTAATTTTCTATTCATCGACTAATTGATTAATAGACTAATCATTTCAGCTCCAGTTTAATCTTACACACACACGATGACAGAAATACACACAGTCTCATAGTAGAAATGTTTGTATGCTAAAAGATTTTGCATCTTTTTGGAGTGAAGCAATGTTTTCACATAGTGCAACATCTCAAACTGTGATATCTGTACAATGAGATGATAGACTGCACAGAGAGATGATACACTATGTACATAGAGAACAATGTAAAACTGGAGTCAAATTACCTGTATGTGATCACATACATGGCCAATGAACCTGATTCTGTCTACGGTGGCCCTGAAAGTTCAACGCACTGCAACTTAAGAAAACCTACGAAAAGACAAAACAAACGGTGCAAAGTGAGAAAACTAAACAAAATACTGAAACTCTGCAGGCCACAATGAACACAGTTGAAGTTCGTTTCAAAACAAGAGAGTTTTCCAAGGAACACTAACATGAACAACATATTTAGTGTCCCCTGAAAAAACTGTTTTTTTGTGACTCATTTCTGTTGTGTTCCGTGCAACCTGCAGCGTTTCTGTATTGCGGTGTTTTGTCTGTATTTGCAGTGCATTTATGTGGTTGTGTTTTCTCACTTTATAGCATTTCTTAATGCTGCTGTGTTGTCCTTAGCTGCAGTGCACTGGACTCTCTGAGCCACCATAATAGAGGGGTCTATACACATATCTGTGTTCAAACAGACTGCTCATCCTTGTTGTGCTTTGTGTTACAACACATGATGCACGAGAGACTGGCCAGCTTACACTACAGTTGTCAAAAGGTCAGAGGTCACATCAGCTTAGCTGAACATGTGAGTAAACAACCTCCTGTTACGGATCCCTGGTTAGTGCCTAGCAAACAAATCTCTTGGTTAAAATCCTCATTAGTGGCTTTTTAAAAGGCCTTGGGCATAACAGATTGATTAGAAATATGTGTCTAATTACACAGTTATGAAAAAGAGGTTAAGGCTCAGTCACAAAATTTATCAAACAACAACTTTCAGTAGATATGCGAGGCTTCATAATAAATAATCATTACATATTACAGAGGAAAAAGAAAAAGAAAAAAATGAACAAGTGCACATTCATATCTGATGCCAGAAATGAGCTCCTGAATCACTTGTCATATCACTGGTCTTTATATCAGATCAAATGTTTTACAGTATTTGAAGGCATCTGAAAGAAGTGGTGGATAACAAGCTTCAGGCATCCTTTAGTAGCTGGTAAATCTGGTTCAAAAGTCCATCCTTTTATGTCTGCAAGTGCAAATGTTTGAAGTTTACCAATTCTCTTTTGTCTTGGTCCAACTTTATCGTTGTAATCTATCACAGAGCGCAGTAACACTGCAGAGCGACCTACATCATCACTGCACAGCACTGTTTGATTTTTAATATTGTGACCTGTGATTAATTATCCCATTTCATTAGCTCGGCTCATTACTCTTGTATAAAACAAAACAGCCATGGTAAGCATGACTGCAGAGAAGCTAGTTTGTTTAAGGTGATAATTTGCTAACCAAAAATTGTAAGTGCATCCCTCCCAATCAAACAAAGAGTATCTTCGTACCAAATTTAATGGCAATCCATCCATTAGCTGCTAAGACAACAAATGTCAGTAGGACTCATCCCCTGGGGAACATGAATGTCAGTGTATAATATTTTATGACAATCCATCCAACAGTTGTTGAGATATTTCAGCCTGAACCACAGTGATACTGACGGATAGCCTGACAGATATTGCCTTCCGTAGAGCCACGCCGACAGCAGGGCCAAAACTGCTACTGTGATTTGCTGGAGATACTTCTTGCCTCCCCACTTATCATACAGTTGGTGAAACAGTACAGAGAACGAGTTTCAGCAGCACTTAAAAAGCATCTTAAATATAAAGCCCACCACAGGTTTGGATACAGTAGTTGTTGTATCATCTCCCCATGTGTTTAAAAATGCAGCAGCTGAATTTGTTCAAATAGATCAATATCACGTACTAAAACATTGCATAGTCCTATATACTGTATAGTAGGTGTTAGTCTTGTATTTTGCATTCAAGCAGTATGTTGCTGAAGTCCTCCAACCTTCTTCAAATCAGCCAGAAAAGCCTTCTTTGACACAGAGAAGATCCCTGACTGTAAACATCCAACACAAAAGGTCCTAAATACTGACTGTGCTTTTCGCGTTTCCTATTAAACTCAAGGAGAGGAGTTGGTTAAATCTCCCTGCAGGCATTTGAAATCAAGAGCAAAGGTTAAGCAACATACAGTATCGTAATAGGTTTCCTCCTATAGATTAAAAAAAAATCCAAAAAAATAATTCAGAAAGCTGGAGCTAGAACGAACTGAGGAGTGTGAAAGACATGAGACAGAGCAGCAATCGCTGTCAAAGGTCAGTATTTTCTTGACAAACGGTTAACTTGCGTCCGATGTGATGACTTTTGTTTGTGTTGCAGTCTTTTCTTTTCACTCTGCTCTTGTGTGTCGTTTTAATGCCCCTCTGTTGCTGCCATATGTCTAGGAGCAGCTAAGCCTATCTATAGCCTCTGAGGAGAAGGCCTTAACACTCTAATAAGACAGCAGAAGAAGACAAAAGCTCCACTGAGACCTAATTTGCACACAAATAACTAGAAAGAGAAAAAGAAGGAGACAAAACCACAAGCGAATTCTCCTTCCAAGAGGCGTTACTTGCTGCTGGAGTATTTTCGATTCGGAAATCTTCAAGTTATTCCTCCTCTGTATTTATATGGTGATGATATGGCAGGAGGGAAAAAAGGTGGTGAACCGAATGCATAAGCCACATGGCTAAAAAGGGAATGTCGATTTAAAGCGTGGCTTCCCAAACATCAAGCTACAAGTTATGATTTTGAGTGGGGAATAAGTGGCAATTAGTGTACTGGGTGTTGCCACGTGAGTGGGTGAAAAAATAGTGTTCAGGGGTGGGAAACACAGCTGGAGGGGCAAAATACAACCGGCTTGGTCATTGCTGCCAGTCACATTGTCAGTGTTTGTAACAGACAACTTCTCTAATCGTGTAGATCTCAACCATAAATTATTAGTGAAGACTAGTCACAGGTCCATAATGACACTCTGAATCTGCAAAAAGATTTTTTTTGCACTGATGCCCTTGCATTTTTTATTTAAGTTGGACAACACAAAAAAACAACTGCTATGTTTATGAGAAATGTCAGCTAACAGCTGCAGCAAAAAGTATCTAGGGTCAAATAGTACAAGGCCGGTAACAACCAAAAATATTCCAGCGGACACCCTGCCCCTTTCCAGGTGTCTTGTTCATTTTCTTCCTTCCTTGGGTACTTGATTGCTTCATCCCTTGGGTTGGTTGTTATCTTTTTGAATTATTCATGTATACTATAAAATGTCCATATTGTAACTTGCTAAATGAAATGCCTGAAATATCTATAGTATAATCTATTAAAATGACTCAAACTTCATATAATCTTTTGACAGTGTGCAGGAGATTAGTTGTGATAGTTTTACTCTAGAGAAATACAAGTATGACTAATACATCATTTGAATAGAAATTAAAGAACTACAAAACTACACAAAACCACCAAAGTTTACACTCAATAGTAATTCTTTCACTTGGTAAGTGCACTGTATTTATATAAGGTCGTTAAATTAAAAGTGGTGCAATGCAGTTTAAAGGGCGCCAGTATACACGACTGCTTGTCGAATGATCGCACGGCTTCGGAAACCCCCTCCCCCGACACCGTTTCAGACGTCGGAATTGGGGGCGCTGTCTCCGTACATTTCTTTCCAAAACCGACAATCTGACATTCACGCCCACTTTACGCAGCGGGTGGCCACGTGCAGGTGAGACAGGAGCCATGGTTTGTACTCGTACTTTGTACTAGCTCTCTTTCACTACTCACTCGGTTTTCGTGTGAACAACAAAATGCAACACTATGACTGCATTCCAGGAGAGACCATCTGAAAAATGTTTGCAGTCATCCCCATATTACAAAAATTCATGTGTGGCTTTCTACGACAGCAGGCTTTTCACTCTGTCTTCAAGCGTGGTAATTTGGAACAGCTACAAATACTTATGCCTTCAAATGTGGTTAGACACGTCATACCAACTAGTTATTTTCTGTCATAACCTGAAACTTATAAAACATATACAATTATTTAACAGTTATTTAACTGTTATTTAACAGGCAGCAGAGCTGCCTTGCAATGTGCTGACCTGCTCATCGGGAGCAGCTTGGGGTTCAGAGTCTTGCTCAAGGACTCCTTGCAGCAGTTGGGATTGCTGAACGACCTTTTCATCTAGCCACTTTCACCCACTTAGTGAGCTAAACAGTGTGATGATTCGATTGCCATCAAAGGTTTACCTTGACTTGACCTGACAGTGTTGCCTTAATCATAAATACTGAGCATCTTGGCCAATCAACCTGGATGAGAAAATTTGCTAATTGCCATGAATGTTAACATATTCACTTTGTAATAGTTGGATTTTAGGTGTCGTGGGTGTTACATTTGTGGAATCCAACTTTTTAGTTTCAGTTCTATATCCTTTTCCACGGAGATTCTTGACTCCTTCAATCATATCTGAGTTGTTTGACAACTTTATCAGATAAAAACAGCAGTGTTAAGAGGAAATGTCCGTTCAGTCCATAGTGTGTGTGTGTGTGTGTGTGTGTGTGGGTATTACTAATGTTGTGGGGACATAAATCTGTTTACACAGTCACATTGTGAGAACTTGCCTTCTTTATGGGGACAAAATGCAAGTCCCCATAAGGTAAAACATTACAATTTATGATTAAAACTTGGTTTTAGCGTAAGGGTTAGGTTTGATCCAGTAGTGTGTGTGTGTGTGTGTGTGTGTGTGTGGACTGTCCTTTCTGAGGGGTGTACTTCGAAGCAGGATTAGTGGTTTAGCCAGCTATGTTGAGCCTAAAGCCAGAGTTTTCAGTGTCACGAAGGTGGCTCTCTTTTAACCTGGCTAGACCACCATGGTAACTTACGCTGATTAGCCTCCTCTGGAGCAGGTTACGTTCAGAGCTTTGGCTCAAATTGGCGCCGCCCTTCCACTGATTCCGTGCCTGCCGATATTCTCTCTGAGCGATTTAGAGTCTCAGGTGAGGGGAAACATAATAGGCCTGTATGAAACCTGTAGAGCGGTACGTTAATATGCCACCGATGAAGCTGTGCAGTTACAGTCGGCCTATCAAGGGCATATAGATTTGAGGGAACCTACATGCATTCAGTTGGTGATGCAGGGAATCTGTAATATTAACACACTAACAAATGTTGCACAGCAGATCATCCAATACTAAACACAATGATGAAGCCTCAGAAACTACAGACCACTTTGGATTATGTTTTTATTATTTATTATGCTGCCAGGTCCGTTTTACACTAATGCAGCTAATAGAACGTCGGTTAGAAACTTGTCTATAGGTATTTTGTACAAATTAGTCTAATGGTATTTATCACAGATAATATCCAATCAATAATATTCATTTCACTTTGATTTGGCCAAAACCTAAAGTGATTTCCACGTCTCCTTCATTATAGGACCAAGTCAGACCTGAATGCACTTCTTGAGTATCGTGTTTAAAGTGCTGTGTTAAGTTTAAAGTTCCCGAGCTGTGAATGTGCAGCGGCCACATTAGAAATAAACGGGAGGCAGTGAGAGAGCACTGAGTGGTAAAATATATTCACTTATTCTGCCAGTTTTTATAGGCCTGTTCTTCGGTGTCATGCTCTGTATTGCAAGCATGTTAAATTGCATAGTCCCTATCGAATCAAATCAAATTTAAATAAAAGTAGGCGGCAGGAACGCGCACAGAGCCTCAAGCCTGGGTTAACAAACTAAGTTGATAACCACCGTCGTGATACCCGTTATCTCTGACTGGGGCTTTAGGGTTTGTCGGGCCAGCTCACACAAAGAAAGCCTGGCTATGTTGAGCTTGCATCGTAGTATAGCCCTCTCACCTCAAAGGCTGCTCCTCTGCAGGATAGCAGCTCTCTGCAGAGGAGAAAACCTATCAGTCTCAATAGCCGGAGAGCCGCTCAGAGAGACACGGAGGTGCTTCACAGTAATTTCACAGCCATCAACCCACATCACTGTGAGGGGGCAGAGGGTTCAGGACGGTGGCAGCAAGAGGGCGAAGAAATGGGCTCAGAATCAGGATGCATCCCTTTCCATCCAATCCTCTCCTACCTACTGTAACTATAAAGCCTCTACAGTGTGTCTCTGGATAGCAGACAAGTACACATAGACATGTTTCTACAACTGGAAACACAAACTGAAAAGTTTATTTACATTCATACAATCTCAAATATTTAACACACACACACACACACACACACACACACACTCTGTGTCCTCCGCGGCATTACTCTAACTGCATCTCCTCACAGCCTGGTGAGTCTGCTCCCACGGCTTCCAGTGGGGAAGTTATAATGACAGGGACGTTGTAGTTCAGAGAGAAACGAGAACACAAATTCACAAATGCACGTACACACACACACACACACACACTTTAAAAACGCAAGCATATAAAAAATGCACTTTACAGATAGTTTCAATAACATCATCTGCTGTTCAAGATACAGTAAAGCTTACAAAGTACTCAAAAAAACCCAACAAATACTACATCCATAAAACATGAACAGCAATGAACACACATTTGTCTGTGTGCTCACACATATACCCAACAGTCAACCCTGTGATGCACTAACTGCAACCACAGAGAAGACACAGGAAACATCTCACCTAGGGATGGAAATGATGGCTCTTTGAAGGGAGCCGGACCTTATGGCTTATGGATCGTATGTGGGGGGGGGGGGGGATCGGCTCTAAATTGACTTAAAGGAGCCGGCTCGTTCGCAACAGACACATCACTAATCCAACCAATCAGGGATTAAATAGGAGTCAGCCCAGCCAATCCAACGTCTCATCTTATTATGGCCTTTAGGCTGGTAGAGTCAGCCTCGGGTCAAAGTCTAGCTCGATCTCTTGCTGTTCCCTTCTCTTCATGAAAAGAAGATGTTGGATGGCTCCTTTCATTTCTCAACACAACTAGCAAAACCAATATGAGCATTGGAAAGTTACAGATGTCGTTTTTGCAGAAATTTTAGTTCTCATTTATGAAAATCAGTCTTAATGTGAAAGTTAACATTGATGTCCTGTTTTTCTAAGATGCTTAAACTCATTTCCATCATGATCTACATTAAATTTTCTTTTCTCTTTTTACATAACCTTCTTTGAAATGACTGTACAAGAGAATGCATGTCACATAATATTTTTGTAAAGGAAGCCCAGAGACTGTGAATAGTGTGCCTCAAGAAGCGTAGCGTGTGGAGTCATGATGCTTGATCGAGCATTTGGGGACCAGAGAGAATGAGAGAGGAGATTATCGGGCTCCTGAGCTAGCCAGCTGCCACTGGAGCTGTGTGGGCAACACTACACCATGTCTCCCTTTCTTTTTATCTCTCTGCCTCTTTCATGGTCACCCTCATTAAACCGCACTGATAGCAAACGTTTCTATGCCCTGGCACTGTCAGCAGTAAGGGGAACTGACAAAGCTTCTCAGCAAATCAGTAGTGCTCAATGTGTCAATGCTGCACACAGACAGACACTGGCTGGTATATTTTGCTTTTTTTAAGACTAATAAATATATGTTTATCATTTACATTACGTGGCTTGACAAACATGGGTACTGAAACGACCTAATTACCCTTTAATTTCTGTCCATTATCACTCAAGTCTCTTAGTTTGTGTATGTGTATATACATACATAAATACATACACTTACTTACACACACACACACACACACACACACACACAGCTACAGAAAATCAAGAATAAGAGTCTAGAGCCATGCTAGCAGCTTTGTGAGGCTGTACTCAGGCACAGCAGTGAGCTAAATGTTAACATCAGCACCTTAACATGCTCCGAATGACAATGCTGATGTTGATGTTACAGGTACATGCTAAACAGGTACAACAAAATGGCACAAATTCAAAGTACAGCTGAGATTAATGTTAACTTGTGAGGTCATAAACTGAAGTATTGGACAAACTGAAATTTGAGCTGCTGATGGTGACATTGGAAAACTCCAGATCACCAACGTTACTACAATTCATCGAGTAAACTACAAATATCAAACTCATGGTGGCCTTGATGAAAAGTCAGGGGTCATCGCCAAAGTCATTAGGATTCATCCTCTGGGATCCATGAATGTCTGTACAAATGTTCATGGAAATCCAGCAGGATATATCAGTCTTGACAAATGTGTTAGAGAGACGACCGACCGACATTGCCTTCCCTAGAGCCCTTCAGCTTGCATGGCTAAAAAATATAAAATACTGTATACGATATAACTGCAAAGCAAGTTTATTGAAAACTTTATAATAAATGCACATTGACAGCAACAGTCTAGTGTTATTTCTACATTTATTCAGCCTACTGTATCACTATGCATCATTCAGCCTTCATAGTAAAATAGAATCTGTTTGGCCAAGCCTACAGGCCGGACAAACACCAGTTGAGTCACTTGCTTAAATAATGAAAATTATTTTTTAAGTCGCCATATGTAAACTCAAGGCCAGATGGCATTAAAAAGTTGTACAAGGCATGGTGGTTATGCTTTAAAGGTCAAACATCTATAATGTAAAAAAAAAAAAAAAAACACGAGCGACTCCACAGACTGCAGCCTATTGCTTCCTGTGTTTTGTCTGTCTTCTCAAAACTGCATACAACAGCACACAAAAGCTGTCCTTTAACCTTTAATTTACACCACGACTCACTAATAGCTTAATGCCTCGATCACATATAAATACTAATCTGACGTTAAATACACAGAATATAATAATAATTCTTTGAAGCTGCTGTTGATAAATGTTTTTTTCATCCAACATCCTTCCTTATTCATTCATTCTTGAATGAGAGTGTACACTATTGTTAAATACACATTTCCTGGAACTCACAGTAAATGAATAGATGTTGCATGTTACTGGCCACCTCTTGTGGTTTTTCAAACGAATCCAAAGAGCTACAACATCACCAACAGCCACAACATCCTGGTTCAAAGTGTAAGTGGCTCAGCAGACTTTCTGGGAATTGCAGCATACGACAAAAACCTTTTGATGCCGTTCAAATCATTTCCAAAGTCTTTCACACAACAACACCTCTCTGTGTACGTGTGTAGTGAAGCAGCAGCAGCAGAATCAGCAACACAACTGCTAAAAGTTTGTTTCTAGTATGGAAAGAGCTTTTCCTTTTTATCCAATTAGATGATATCGGTTTATCGCCTGCTGGGTTTGTTTCTTTATTTAGGTTACACACGATGGTAAAATCCAACAGGCCAACTAGGCAACACAAACCCCCAGACGTCCACTGACTCGCACTCCAGCTGGAGCTTATATGTTCCAGTTCACAGTCCATGTGCATATGTTTGCACGTGCATGGGTGCCTGGTTTTAAAATGGGGGAGCAAACTTGATACATAATTGGCAGGGGGGATCTGGCAGTCCTTCCTTCGGGAAAAACAAAAAATTTAATTTAAAACTAATTTCCTACACCACCTAACCTGACTTATGGTAACAAGAGAGGATATTTTCCAAAATATAAAATAAACATTACTGTGTATAGGCCCTACTCAATCTTACAGCTAGATGAATAATAATACTAAAAACAATGAAACTTTAACTGTATGGCTCCTAAAGTCCCATTTGAGCCAGTTGTGGTAAAGCAGGGTTGGATGGAAAAAGTGCTGGACAGGGGGTGCGTGCTCTAATAGAGGTTTGGGAAACACTATTCTAGGTTAGTCATCACAGAGGGGATGTAGCGGTAAAATAAATAAAAAAAAGGTGGTTAAACTATAAATGTCCACCGGCTAAACTGTCCAATAGTAGGTAATGGTAAACCCTATGTTGCACTGTGTTTACCCTACATCCCAAATAATAAAATCAACAGGGCTATTGCAAAATTTTAATGGCCACGTGACACTTAAAAGAGACAACTCTTGGATTCGGCTCCTTCGCGAACGTCCCATCTCCACAGCCGAATCCTATCTGACTGCAAATCAGTTCAGCATTTCAGGCAACATTACAATCCTACTTTTAGCCAATTTAAAGTTTAGCTGGAGTCAGTGGGCCAAGCAGGTTCATTCAACATACACTAGTCTATCTTTTCCTATGTTCTATTTTCAGTATCAGTGAGCGTCCTATGTGCATTGACAGCCAAAAGCATGCTGTGGCAAACGATCAGCGACGAGTTCGACTGATGCAACTCAAAATATGTGTAATTTGTTTTATCACTTGTTTTCATCAGTTGCTAAAAGTAATACAACAATCCTTGATACAGGCTGCTTAAATATAATCACCCGATTGTAGGGACTGTATGGTAAGTTTATTTTTGGAAAGAGGTCGGGTAGGAAAACCATAACATTGCTCCCCCCAACCGAATAATAGGGATGCATTTGCTCCACTTGCTCAGACATCTATGGGTACGTAAATGTGTGTATACAGTGCAGACCTACTGCTGCTCTGTATAAATTATTGTGAAAATACTTATGCCTTGTGGTGGTTTCCAAATCTGTAAAGACAGCTTGCACATGCTGAGAATGTACAGTAGCAAAGCCATGGGCTGCATGAGTTATGATAAATGAGTTCTAATCAATTTTCAAGTAAAAAGTTAAGTTAAGTTAGACGTCATATCTAAATGATAAGCAGGCTGTTATCATTCCTGCATCACTGACACACTGCTAGCACTGCCACAGCATCGTGGGACTGTTTGTACTGGAGGAAAACAATTATTATCTCCAAATAGGGGGGCACCATCCGTAGAAATTTTAATTAAAAAAAGACTGCCAGAGTTTCATCTCAGTGACAACTCCATTATTTCCCTATGATAAAACAGTCGTAGCAGAACAAATTTAGCTCGAATGGAGTGAGTTCCACTGGTAGTTGAAGTGGGCAGGCCCAGATAATTGTTTTCCTGACCTTGGCATTTTGATATCAAGCTGATAAAGTGAGGTGAGGCTGAAATTAGAGTAATTATTCAAATGTGGCGTCACTGAGCTTTGTGCTGGGTTTGACTCTGAGCTTATGAAAGAAACCCCTGCACACATTTTTAGTGTGTTGCCTCGTTACGAGAATAAATCTATTCTATCACATGCATTAAGAACACTTGTGTAGTTTGTGTCATCATTCTCACTACACAGAGCACATATCCCCTTAAACTTCTACTTTCTAATTTGCACAGATCATAAATATTCTTTACAGCCCCTACCTTCATCTGGATCATTCCTGGCCGATGCCTCCAGAAGTGCCACGCTGGCGGCGAACGACACATGCCTCTTGGACTCCTGCTGGAGGTTGTTGGCATTGCGTCCCTTCTTGTCAGCCTTTCGCTTCTTGTTTTGCATCTCCTTCTCGTACACAGCCCATCTCTTCAGCTGCTGCGTACGCCGCTTCTGGGCCGCCCGCAGCCTCTCCAGACTGGGCACCTTGTCCAGCTGCTGCAGCTCCTGGATCAGCTCCAGGTGGTTGGCCATGATGGGAGGGGGGGCAGTAGTGGATGATGGTGGAGGGGTGAAGTCGGCGGAGAAAGTATGATTCTAGCGAGGACTGCACCTTCGGTTGTGGCCTCCTCCCATCATTGCCATAGTCATGCTTTTAGCAGCAGTAAACGTCCTGAGTGAGGAGGCAGAGAGGGAGAGAGAGAGAAAGAGAGGGGCTGAGCGATTGTTCATAAAAATATCAGCCACAAACTTTCATTACCTGGAACTTTAATAAACACATCAGTAAATAAAATGTGGAAGTAGTTTGATGCAGCGGATGACTTCTAGTAAATCTTTGGAAAGATGCACTGGGGAAACATTGTCATTCAAAAGTAAGCATTGGTCTGATGCACCACAGCAAATTGCACAGAGATGCATTTTGGTGGCGTAGTTAGAGAGACCCAAGTTCAAACTACCATGCAACCAAGCGCTGGATAACTGTTTTCTTGTCACTTGTTTCCATTCTCGGTCTTTAGCCTGAGTTTTCTATCTGATGCCAACAGACGTAAATAAAATCATATTTGTGTTCTAACACACACACACACACACTGTCTGGTTCACATCAAGGTGAAACAAAAATGAAAGCAATGTGTCACTCTCATAATCACTGCATTTTCTTCCATTTGCGTGACATACACTCCATCAAGATGATGCCTTTAAGGGATCAAAATGGACAAATGTACCTCTAAGAGAATGGAGGACAATTTCTCCATTTTTATCTAAAATGACTGAGCATGGGTTGCAGTCTCTATTTTCCATTTGCTTTGTGAGCCGTTATAGACCTGTCTACCATCTTCCATCGAGGTTAACCGCTTCCTGAAAGCTACAAGTAGTATGATGAGAAACTGATAAAAGAAAAAAGTACTAGGGCAGTGAGCTGAAGCGGGGATTTTTCATGCTATCATTACCTTGATATAGCCTGCCTGGCTGTAAACGTGAACAAAAGTCCCTTTTTTCCCCTCTCTCTAACAATTAAAGGGTGCACTAACAAAAAACAACTCTAGCTTCGTATCATTTAATAGAGATCTACCAAGAAAGCAGCATACTGTATGTTCAGTGATTCTATGGAAATCTCTACAAATAATCATTTACAGGGGGGAAAACTAACTTTTATCAGTATAACAGGTCAACAGCAGAGCCCTACACATTTGCCATAAACCTTAATAGAGTCAAATACAGTAAATACAGACTAACTACAAACATACTGTACAGTAGGTAGAGAATCTACAGTGACTGAGCTTATTCAGACCACTTCCTTTAAAACAGCACTCTTAATGTACGGATATTTTATCACCACAGCCAGAAAACCATCTCCTGATAAAAGTCCAGCCCTTCCCAGTCACTCAGCATTCAAACACGTACACACACACCAAAACAAATTACATTTTATATGATTTCCATAGCTTTAAAGACAAAATATGCATGTTTTATGCATGAAACATGTTCGTACTTACTATTTCCTAAATGCTGATAACTATTTCCTCATGTCTGCAGCCCTTCACTAATGAAACCCTGATGTCCAGCAGCATCGCCTGATGAAATGCTCCACAATGCAAAGTACTACTACATGTAGTCAGTCTGCCACCGACCTTATAGTACATTTCCTTTGCAACTCTACAATACCTACCTAACTGTTAAAAACATGGACAGGAAACAAGCAGCATGATCACTTCCTACAGCATCACTTTCAGTAGTCAGTTTACCAGAGCTGTGTGTGCGCGCGTGTGTGTGTTAACGTGAACAGAACTCGTCCGTTGCATTCTCAATTCTCAGCCAAGTGAATCACTGAAAAAGGCATCCAGACACACAAATGAAACGCCGAGCTAAAACACGCCGCCCTGTTGACACCTTTGGATACATAAAACTTTCCATCGCAAGAGGTGCGATCACATCCTTGAACTTTATATATAAACAGAACCTATTTACCAAATGACAAGCGGAGATCAAGACAATGTGAGCTTGTGTGAAAGAGGCACGAGCTGGAAATGTCTTTGACACGGCAAATTGGTTTACAGCTAATAATTTGTAAAGACTGGGTCAGGATCCAAAGGTCGATCACAAGAGGATTAAGCAGCAGGGTCTCAAATTGTTCTGTAGTAAAGCTGTGAGCAATTTTTTAAAGTCTTTCAAGGAAGACAGACAGCAGAAGTACAGAGTGCTCAACAGTCTCTAGACATGGTCTGCATGATAGTCTGTAAGATTTTTTTGGTGTGAACGGAAAATGTGTGATGACTAGCAAACAATATAAACAAGTAATAAATGTATCTACCTGTATATTGATCATAATCGAAGTAATAATAATAATATTTGTTGGAAAACTTCTGGCATGGAAATATATTCTGAAAGCACAGCTTGTTATCCCCGGAATAGCGTGATATTATTAATGAGGTCATAATTATTGTGATATTGTTTGTTCGGTCAGTATCACCTGTTGCTGACACACGGTTCCTTCTAATAGATGCACATCCATTCAAGTAATGACATGAAACCGACCCTTCAGCTCCTCTTCATGCACCGTCAGCGCTAAAACAGGAAACGCACCATGCTGGGTAATAAGGAGACTGCTTGGATGATGTGCAAAATAAAAATAAAAGGTTATGAGCAATGCCAGATACAGCTCCTGTACATTTTTTGTCTTAGACATGTTAAATAAACTAAACCCCTAATTGTTTTGCTCATACTACAATTTACAATTTTACTATGAATAACATTTGCTTAGTTGTAAAGTATTTTTTTCCTTATTTTATCAGTGAAATTAAAGGTTCTCTCAGCTGAACTGCCGCCACAAAGTCGGCCGCCCTTCTCTGGTTTATGGGAGGTGACTTATGTGAAGGAACTGATGAAATAATAAATGCTCCACAGAATCAAAACACACAGTGGTGACCACACACCACTGGAACACTGCTGCAGGGATACAAAAAACATGGTCATGAAAAATAAGTTTTACAGATTAGATAAACAGCCTACATCCATGTAAGTGGCCATGGCAGTGGTGGAAAGTAACAAAACTTTACTCAGGTACTTTACTAAAGTACAAGTTTGAGGTACTTTTTACCCCACTACATTTGTTTGACAGCTTTAGTTCGTTACTTTGCAGCTCTAGATTATTAAAACAAAATATAAAACTAATACATTTTAATATATTACTATTGAGCTACCAAACAGGATATAAAGTAGTTTCAATTAGCTCCACCTTTACCAGCTGCAACAATGAAATGATGTACACATTAATGCATCATTAATTATAATCCAGTAATATAATAATATGTATATGATTCTGAAAAGGCCCATTCTGCATAATGAGTACTTTTACTTTTGGTACTTTAAGTATATTTTGATGCCAATATTTTGTACGCTGTAGTATTGCTACTGTTACTTGAGTAAAAGATCTGAATACCCCTTCCACAGCACACCCTGAGGACAAAATAGCAGTAAGTAAGAGTCAAGTTAGAGAATAATTGTCCAAAAAAAATAATACAAATATCCCCAATAAGAGCCATAACTTCAATACACAGTGGAGCTGATCCAGCAAAAGGCCACCGAGCAAACTGGGTCTATGAACAACTGTGACCCTAAAACCGCTGATATCTATAAAACATTTTACATGAAATGTTTCATTTTACAACATGCTGAGTTTTACAAGGTGAAAGTTTCCTCTGATGCACCGTAAATGATTCCAGACATGGCGTACCTCTCTCTCTCTCTGTGTGTGAGATGTGAGTGCCTCGGGCAAAGTAAATAAACTTCAGACAGGATGTGTGACAAACAAGGAACGTCCAGCGTTTTCCTTAGCTGTCTTTGATGGTCAACGGCACAGAATATGAAACCGAGGAGCTACTGCTGATCAAATCAGGGGAATCAGAGCAGAGGTAAATGATATTACTTATACACACACACACACACGTATGTAATATAAAAAAGCTAGCTAAAATTTAGTGACAAAAACAGATCCAGAACTTCTGCATTAATCAGAAACTGATAGCCATAAATCATTTTATTAGGCCTTTAATGTAAAGCATATTGAATTGCCTTGATGTTGAAAGGCGCTATACAGATAAACTTGCCTTTCTTTGCCCAGCTGAATTCACATTAAGGTTTGCACATACAACATACATACTGTAGATAATGAGCAAAAGCGTAATTTCCACTGGGAATAATGAGGACAGGCTCCCTCCCTTTTGTACCCCACTTTTACGATTTCAGTTCGATTTACTAACGGACATTTCTGTACCAGTCTGACTGCGTCTGACTGTCTAGCTGTCGTAATCCTGATGAAAGAATCTGAGTTGAGAAAAATGTTGAAATACTCAACTGGGTTTGCCTTTATACCGTATGTTATTGTTAACAGTAATAATCTTTACAAGAAGCACAAGTGGATATTTTTTGTCTTGTGTCTTTTCTCTTGGGCTTTTACAGGCTGTGCTATGGTGGAGCATACTGGAGGGATAGACTGCATAAACTATGGATATAGTCTCCTTGACATCAACCACAGGTTTTTGAAGAGCCAGCGCTAAGATCAGTGCGGTGGCTCTGGCCGAAACCATCTTGGCAGTGCCTGACTCCTCCGGCTCCTGGTTAATCCAAAAATGAGGAAAGAGGTGGAGCGTGGGTGGAGCTGAGGTGGGCTGAATGAAGCCTGGTTGCGACCAGCCACCTGTGACGGCATCCACATGTCACTCAAAGCAGCCACATCCTTAATTATGCATAACTTTAAGCCTTAATATAATTTAAGTAGGTGAGTTATAAAAAAATCCCCCCCCACCCTCACAGTTGTCATGAAGGTAAAATTAGCTATAGAGACCAACACCGTTTTTTGTACAAGGTTGTAAACATGTTTATTTCTGCTGTAAAGTTGGTCATTTTAACATGGTCCTCCATGGGATTGACTCACTTTTGGAGCCAGCCTCAAGTGGCCAATCGAGGAACTGCAATTTTTGGCACTTTTTCAGCCCAGGGGGTTGTTGTTCAGTTGGAGGGTGCTAAAAACTTATTTGGTATGCAAATAGAGCGGTAATAATTAGCATTTAATTCGATCTAAAGAAAATTAGTTTTGTTAATCCATCAATTGTTACGTTATTCAAGCAAAAATTTCAAACATCTGAAGATTTGAGCTTCTCAAATGTGAGAATGAACAGCTTTTTTGGTGTTACAATATAGTAAATTGAATATTTGGGGGTTTTGGTCTGCTAGTCTATCAAAACAAAATGTTTGGTGAAACATCTAGGAAGTTGCAGTGGGCCCATTTTCACCGTTTTGGGATGTTTTATAGATCAAATAATAAATTCAAAAAATAATCGGCAGATGAAACAATAATGAAATAATCATTAGTTGCTGTGTAAATTATAAGTCTCTACGAATCATCTCAATGAAAATTAGATTGGATACAGAAATACAGAACAAAACGTTTTTGTGTTTGGTAGAAACAACCCTCATCTTTATTGCATCCAACTTCTGAAACCAAACCTACAGCCTTGATAATGATGACTTTGTCATGTACTGTACCTGCAGCAGTTTGAGTCCAGGCCCTTTTTGTTGCTGCTGTCCTTAATTCAACCCTCTGATTAAATACTTGATTATTGCCAACCCATGGAAAATAAAAAACTTTGGCTGGAAAAGATGCTGCCAAACTAACATGATTTTTCCAAGGATACCACAGATTTCGTAGGCTGGTAACAATTGTCCGACCCTTCCACAAGCACCCAAATGCCCCAAAACCACAGGACTGAAAAGGGCGACGTCGCTCTCTTGATAGGAAACCAGTGCCTAAAACAAGCACGCAGCAGTTTCATTCCTCATCACATGTTGCCAGCTTAAGCTTTCATCAGGCTTTACTCTGGGAATGACATATCGGATGTTTACAAAGAAGTTTCCATTTGACTATTCGACTGACTGCTCTGACAGTTGAGACAAATCATGAAATTTAAGACGACAGCCCGCATGCTGATATGTAGCCTTGTTTTTATAACATCAACAACAGGTGAGTAAGACAATTACATTGTCACAGCCTTTGGCATTTTTTAAACAGCTGAAGATAGAAGACAATACATAATTTGTACGGAGAGGTTGTCTTCGACATTTTCAGCAGTGCATGAAAAACAGACAATGCACACACACACACACACACACACACACAGTGTACTTGATGTGATGTCCTAGCAGGAGTCAAAGTCAAACTGTTTGAAGATAGTAAAACGCGGGGAGCTCTGGGCAACTGTAAGCCCTTTGGTGATATCACAGCCAGTCCCCGGGGCCAAGGCAGCAAATCACAGATTGACCTCAATCAGCTCCCAGGCTGCAGATAAGAATGTTACACTGCACTCATACTTTGTATTTCACATTTTTATGGAAAAGGCACAGCGTAAATTTTATACCGACTATTTGAAGAAGAAGAAAAAGGTCAGACAATGCACATCAAGCGGCTGCTGCGATCAGTAAACAACAAGTAAAACGTAAACCACCATTACAGAGTAACAATTATTGTTCCAATTTTGTCTCTGTTTTTCTTCAGGTTGTTGTTTTCATAAATTGCGAGCTGCCTACATATCACAAAACCCCTGCCATGTGGTGGTTACAAGATCACAAAAATGCAAACCACATCACTCACACTCCTAAATAAAATATAAGTGGTCTGGAATTAAACAGACACAGCATCCTTCTGAGGTAGACTTTACATTTACCTTTCAGCCACAAACCATAATTGACTTCCTCGTAAAAATGTTTTCTGCTGCTGACGTGCTAGCCCAGACCATTAATAAAAAGTTGTATTATGAAAGGCAGAAACACAACTTTAAAAAAACTTAACATGCTATAAAATCAGCCCACATTGTCCAAGGTAAACATCTTAATGAATTGTCTCAAGCTTGCCATCATTTTCTGTATCTCACTGGGGTAACTGCATGGAGAAGCTGGAGAAAACAGGGTAGTTTGAACATCTCGCCTGTCACAGCCACCTGACGGTTCAGTACAAAGGCTCTGCGACTGAGCATTCAGGTCCATTTTCTGCTTTTCATCAAGGGTGACCATAAACAAGCCTGCCAAATGTCCTCTCGAGGACAGAAAAGTTCATTTACATTAAGTGATTTATCAGACGCTTTTATCCTAAGCGACTTACATACGAGAACATTCACAAACCGAAGACGCAGCTTCGGGAGCATTTTGGGGTTCAGTATCTTGCTCAAGGATACTTTGACGCATGGCTGGGGGATCGAACCACTGACCTTCCGATTGGCAGGCGACCGCTCTGCCACCAAGCCACACCCACCCAATAAAGTAAACCAAAACTCAATCTATGGAGGTTTTATCAGTCCTCGCTTGATTAAAAAAGGAGCTGTTATTTTAGAATTAGAGGTACATTTAAGTTAGGCGGTGGCTAAACATGTTCAAGTCGGGAAGTGAATGCCTAAAAATTACAGGCACACAAAAGTGTGTGCACGTCGAGTAGTGTTGACATCAGCTTAAATTCACTAATATCTCCAAAAAACAGCTGGATTGAGGTCATTCTGGACATCCCATCATCATTATGAAGGTGATTTGGCACAATATACTAAAGACGTACAGTATAGATAATGGCAGCACAGTATGGCGCATAATACACCACAGTTATTAATATTAACTGTCCTGCTAGAATATTGAGCCTTTTCAACCTAAATGTTAATGCTTGTCAGCAGCAGGGAGAAATAAACATCATTCAATTTCCAAACCAAATATTTCTTACTTCCGCTGCTTCACATTAAAAGTGTTCAACTACCAAAACCCGGGGTGGCTTTTATTGTGAAACAGCCACAGGAAACGCGATATGCATGCATCTACAAAACAAGAAAATTGGTAATCTTTTGCATTTGTTTTTTGTCAGCAGGTCATTTATCATTTTTGCACGGGAGTGATGGAACAAGGAGGAGCAGCTGTTTGATGAAGAGCTGCAGGCTGCACACCATCTCCTTTCACAGCGCCCTGGTGTTGTGTGGAAAACTACTCGCACTGGGTGAAGCATGAAATCAGATCGCAGAGCTTTATTAAAATGACTTGGCATGCACTGTAAAAGAACAACACCCCAGTCAGCCTGGACGCTCAACAGTTTGCTTCCAGATCCAACAGATCCACAGAGCATGCCATTTCCACTGCCCTCCATTAAGTCTTCACACACCTTGAGACACCCATGAAACTGATTGGAAAACTTAGCACTCTGGGGTTGAATGCCACACTCTGTAATTGGATATTAGACTTACAAACAGACCCCAGGTAGTTGAACAGTTTTAGGTTCTTGGGAATCAGAACCTGACATGGTCCTCTCACATCTCCATCCTGGTCAAGAAAGCTCAGAAAACAGCTGTATTTCTTTAAGACAAAATTCCTGTGCCAAGTTCTTGTTAACTTTTACAGTGGAGCAATAGAAAGCACCCTGACTGGAAACTTCAACTGGCGTGAGATGTGCACGGCCCAGGACTGGAGGGCTCTGCAAGCGCGTGACTAAAACCGCTCAGAAGATCATTGGTACCAACCTACCGAGAATCAGTAATATCAGGGAGGTGTCTGCGCAGAGCCCAAAGGATACTACAGGAAAGTACCCTGTAGTAGCTGCTCAAGAAGTGTTTGTTGCTGTTACCACCAGGGACCACAGGTGTTACCAAATCAACCAGGACTGGAGTCTAAGTGAGTAATGACTGAGCTGTTTAGTCACCTCTTACACATTCAGTGCACAAAAATGTAAAATAAACTCCAAAATATCAGTACAAATAAAATAGTGACAATGATATCAGAAATTTACACTCAGACAATTCAGGCTGGAGCCAACTGTATGTTTTATCTGTAATTAAAAGGCTTCTCTAATTTTAAGAAAACCCTATCCACTATCCAAATACACCCAGAGCAGTCAATGCGAGTTCTGTGAGAACGGTTCATGAAGAGTTGAACAAGTCAACAGAAAGTAAATTCCCCCATGCACGAAGGCAATGCAAGGTAAGCAGTCCTATGTATTAATTTCTTAGAATTTTAAACTGCATTTGATTCTATTTGAATTTTCAAGCAGAATTCAGTCACTTGTGTTTAATGTTTTTGTCCGAGTGCCACCAGAATCAGTGTCCTAATGCAGACTCTTTCAGAGAAAGAATACATTAAAACTAATTGAGGCTCGGTGGTTGAACACCAAAAGGCTTTCGAATCTTCCCTCTTACCACCTCATCAAACCTTTTGAAGGAGAAAGCTAAATGTTTCTCATCACTTCCTCTTATCTCTATGTATTTTAAGAGAGGCGAATATGAGAGGAGGAATAAAGATTACAATTTAGCTTAAATGGATGCAGTCTGACTACAAAAACTGTGTCAATGTTAGAGCACAATCCAGGGCTGATTTCTAAAAGATTTCTAATGCTAAACACAAGCACGTCTATCTCTCACAAAAGATTTTAATAATACCTCAAATGAGAACCGTATCTTTTTAAAAAGACTTCCCATTCACTGAATTTCATCCCATTATGAATGTCCCCACTCCCCGTAACCCATTACAGATATGCTTTTCATAAAATCAATGGTAGTGTTTCTGGAGGTACTGAAGAGATCATCTTGACAACCAATTACTTCACCTGTTCTGACGGTGACAAAGACAACGACAAAGACGTGCAAAGTTTCACAGTTGCCCTCTCAGCTATAACGGACAGTAGGAGCAAGTTAACAAAATGAGAAGACCCCACCCACTGAGGCTGCCCGTCAATCAGCAACAAGAAGGAAAAGGCCGAGCACCGGACTACAAAAGAGTGAATGTGTTTGTGTTCTTGTGCCGCTGGTGAACCCTGCTGTACTTTCACAGTCTCCTCTCCTGCCCACAGTTCGTCATCTGCTGTTATGAGGAGACAAGCTAATGCGGTTATCAGTCTCCGCCTGGCACGAGCAGATGCAAAGACAGAAATGTACTGAGGCAAAGACAAAGACACACAACCAAGCAGCAAGAGGCAAACACATCTGGGAAAATAGGACGTCTGCAGTAAAACAGGACAGAGATGAAATGATTAGTCGGACAACAGTATTTTAAATCGGCCACAATTTTGATGATTAGTTGAATCGTTTATCAAGCAAAAATGCCAAAATATATCTGGTGGTACTTTCTCTTTGTTTTATATGCCAGTTAATATTTTTGGCCAAATCAAACATTTAAAAACACCACCTTGGGCTCTGTGAAGGACATTTTTTTACTTTTTTCTGGCATTTGATTTAGACCACAAGACTCATTATCGACAATTGACATAATCTTTAGTTGCAGCACTAAAAACAGACTTCAGTATGAAAGACGCTGAAACACTTGAAAAACAATACATTAAAAACAATTGGTTGATTAATAGATTTGTTGATTGAAAGAGTTAATGGACTGCAATTTTGAAAATAGATTATTTTTTAAGCAAAGAGATGGAAAAAATGTAAATCAGTTGCAGCCCTGAAAAGAAATAGTCCCTGCACACTATGGGTGCAACTAATGATTATTTTCATTCTCGAATAGTTTGGTGATTGTCATGGTGAATCAACAAAACCATTTTGTCTATAAAATGTCAGCAAACTGTGAAAAATGCCAAACCCAGTGTGACATATTCAAATGTCTTGTTTTGTCCTATCGGTGCAGAAAGTCATTTCACAATGATATAAAAACTGAGAAAATCTGATAAATACTCACTTTTAAGAAGCTGGTACCATAATATTTTAAGGGGGGGGGGGGGGGGGGGTTGGTAGAAAAAGTGACAGCGATTGACAAACCGATTCATTGCTGCATCGTTTCAGCTCTACTGCTCACACATCAGTAACACAAGTAATACACAACTGTCAGCATACACAAGAACATGACACACAAACACACTTTGCGTCACCAATAATGTCAGTAACAGTGCGTGGCATTGAGCAGTGAGGAGGCGTCTGCTGTGTCAGGACGCTCCGCATGGAGACACAGCGGCGGCCGTGTCGCACACAAAGGCCTGTGTGTATCTGTATTCATGTGAGTTGTACAAACCCCTCTATGTCATCAGAAAGCATGTGTACATTAACATAAAACTGTGTCCCTCCACTCTGCCCCCTCCCATCACGATCCTGCCCCCTAATCCTGACTCACTGTGGCCCCCTGAGTCCCAGAGACCCCGTGTTCCAGGCCATTGCTTATTGTGTCTTATGTCTCCAGGTCCCGCTAATTAATTTAATCACCTACTAATACCAAAGGCGGGCCAAGCTGATTAAAAAGCCCACCAAAACCATTCAGCCAGATAGTAGAGACAGTTAGAGCTGTCGTCAAAGTCAGGCAAACCATCATTCACTGCGCTTCACTTCCTGCAGAGACCTTGCATCACTCCAAGGTCTTTAATCAATGGACTGACTTGGTTTCAGGGTCGTGAAACATAGAAGACCATTTCACTGTTAATTAGAGTAAAAAAAAATGGGAAATTTATTACAGGATTTGTGATGTGAAATGAAACATTGAGTGTTGTGCGTCTTCAATAGAAAGCTTCTCTTCTTTCTCTTCACTTCTGGAAGAGTACAATGGGATTATTTTGTACAGACATTTGCAATGAAAAAGCTCGATCCAATTTTATGTTTAAAATGAGCAATATAGCTTCTTGGAATGAAATGAAATGACTTCTTATTTCACAATTTATCAACAGGTTTTCACAGAGCAAAGGCCTGTTCTGATTTCACAACTGAGCCTAACCAAAGTGTTAAGGGCATCAGAGACAAATCCATAACATCAGACTGTGCAGTAATTGTCAGCACACCGTGTCTGTCTCTGGCGCTGGTGAAGATGACGGCCTCAGCTGACATATCAGACTCGAAGACAAATCAATGCATAGCCCACCCTTTGCATATCAGAAAAGGCTCGACAATGTGCGGCATTTAACACATACTAATGGATGCTTAAAGTATGTAGCACACAGAAACATCTTAATGTTCATTGTGTTATAATCCTAAAGAGGGCTGATCAGGACTCCAGTGGTGTCCACCTGTCTGGTCATGTGAGCACTCCTGTTTCTGGCCCCGTCGGACAGACTTTTAGCAATGTCGCTGTGTTTCTAAAAATTACTTTGGTAAGTAGAATGTTATCACAGTTGATAGGAATGATGGCCGGACCTTGAAAGCTAAGACGAGGTAAGTTGTAATACACTAGAATTATCCTTTAAATAAAAAGAGGTATTTGTTATTTTAGATCAAATAACTTGAATGGCGGCGCACTACAACTAGCCTAATCGTAGTTCTGGTTCAAGGTTGTAAACAAGCCAACAGTTAAGGCAGATTATCTAAAACCAGTGACTCGCAACCAGGGACAAACCCTAACACAATATGGAGGAAAGAGCGTGAAAAAGATGGCTAAAACAGTAATAGTACAAATGCAAACCTGAGACCAAAGCTAGATATAGACATTTCAAGAACTACTTGCGGTATGAAAAACTATTTCCGGCACTTTTCGTGTGATCAACTGAGAGCGACAGCATCAACACCTTCCAGGAAACGGTTATAAACAACATGGTCGGACAATAGATCGAACAAACTAGTTATTTTCGAGCATAACCCCGCTTCAGTCAGCGCTCACTTTGTAGGAACACTGCATATTTGTTGTTGTGTTCTTGGTTTGTTTAAAACTTAAATGACTGATTATCTCAATGCTCATGTTTCTTGCCCCGTTGGACTTGTGATTTCGCCGTGATCCCAGATCCAAACAATTAATTTGGTGAGTGCAATATAATCATCAGTGATAGGAGCGAAGGCCAAAACTATGAAATAAAGTTATAATAATTCTGAATCATCTTTTAATGATCAGACAGTAACCGGGGCACTTGAACTTATTTCACAGCAGAGGCAAATTTTAGAACTTCAGTTTTACCCAAAGGTCCTCATTATAATACACTAGCAATTACTCTGTGCCCTGAGCCAGTGTTGAGGAAACACTGCACACAAAAGGCTAATGACACCGCACAAGGCCATTAAAACAGGAAGCAGTTGGTTTTGACTGCGACACTGAGATTTGACATCTGACCTTTCTGACAACTGCAGCCATTACCCGAAACACGACCCCTGGCCATGTCCAACTAAAGCCACTGAAGTCAAACTGACAGAACGCAGGTCTGTGTTTGGAGAGCCGGGAGGGTGCACACACCCTACGCTACATTACACCTTAAACACAGTGGTAGTCACTCTACACCCACCCTGCGTAGAGCTCAAATTACTGCTGCAGTTCCCCTCAGTCAATTATGCGTTTTGAATTATGTAATGAGATTCCAGTATTACAAATTTATAAAATGTCACTCATGTAAAAACATGAGTTACATACTGTCTTGATGCTCTGTATGTGTACCCTGCTCTCCTAATTATGTATTCTGTATGTTAATTGTTTCATCAGGCATTACGTTGCCTTGCTTTAACCAAATCGCCTTGATGGTTTTCATTTGTTTCTCACTCGCGTTCTCTAGTTTAAAACCAAGCTTTTCTTCAGTGCTGACATGGGTGTGGAAATAAACATGTACGAAAAGGGAGTTTCATAAAAATGCCAACTCCATTATTTCATTATTACGCAACAGGGTACACATTTAGTTGGAATAATCCTTAGGACATTTTGAGATGTTTTTTTATTTCTCCATTAAGTTTGTCTCTTATGGTGTGAACCGATTTGTCAGCGTTTTATGTTCATGTGTATTATGTTATGTCGCTACATATTATGGACGTCTGCCTCGGCTCTCAAAGTAGCGACAGCAGCAGTTCACTTTTTCAACAAAGACAGAATAAAAGGAAACCTTCTTATTCAGTGGCAGAGGAGCTGATTGTAAACTGATAAACAGAACAGGCTTCAGTGAGCCACACACACACGTTTGGTCAAAGGCTCCGATCTTTAAACCTTAACGAAGACCTCTTAATGCATGTTTAGCTGGCTTCTTGCTTATAGTGGCTAGAACACCACATATGGCTCATACTTTGCTCTGGTGCCTTTGGGGAAATTTCATATGTGTACCATAGTAGCTTAGACACATATTTTTTATTTTATTTTATTTTTTTTACCAAAAAGCCACAGTTCTCAAATGTTAAAAGAACAGTTTGAGGTTTTGGGAAACGCTTTTCGCTTTCTTGCTGAGAGTCTGTACGGTGAACGTGAAGCTACAGAGCTTAGCTTAGCACAAAGACTGGAAACAGGGGGCTTTGGCCAAATTAAAGTAAATCCATCTACCAGCACCTCTAAAGCTCACTTGTTAACATGAGTTATCTTTGTTTGTTTAATCTGTACACATGCCTAAATAAAATCGCCTAAAACAGTTTTGAGCTTGATGGTTCATTCTTGACCCTGGAAACAGTCTCAGCTCAAGGAGCTCAAGGTCTACTTACTCGCTTGTTCTGAAGCTTTTGACTGAATCACACAGTCCTCAAGAAATAGCGCGCTACCTAACAAAATACATGCCTAAAAAGTCTAAAATTGGTGGACAAACTGAGCAGAGAATCTGTGCTCAGACTTATAAACAGGAAGCTGTGAAAAAAAATAAACTAAATAAAACTACAAATATAATGTAGAGGAATGGGATCCATAAACCTGTTGTATCTTCTGATAAAATCTGGTATTCACTTTCCGAGGGACCGCTCAGATCTCAGTCCCGTGAGATAACTTACGTCAGAAAGCATGTAGTTGTTGCAGCAGTGCACCACTCCTCCATCTATCTGGTCAATAATCCAGCTCCTCTCACTCTGTCTTTCTTTCTTTGACTGTCACGCCTTCACTCCTCCATCCCTCTCTCCCTCGGCGTCCTCTAAGAGGACGTTTTTATTCTGTCTGGATTACTTGTCCTAGTTGGCGCTGGGCTGCTGGTGGGGAGAGAATTTATTTCCTCCAGTGGAGCCTTGATTTAAAGCACTCAGGTCAACTTGATTCTGGGTCATTGTCTCCCCTGTCGTAATGAACCAGGGCAGTGGTAGACAGCAGGCTGCATATCAACGAGAGCAAGGTGTTGGGGTGCAACAGGAAGCCATAACTGGCCAGCTGCGTTCAGGACTCAGCCAAGAAGCATGAAAACTTTAGGTGGCTTTAGTTCTTGTGCCCAAAAGTAATTCAATGTTCCACAGTGATAAACATGAAGCAATAAGCTTAACTCAACTCATAAGCATTAGCTTATGTTCACATAAGCTGTGTTCTTGATGCTTGTAAATACTAAGCCAGCAAATCTTGCAGTAACTCTGTATTTCTCTGCCAGGACTGATCCTGCAGGACCTACTGACCAACATGTAAGTGACCAACTTATTACTCACTGCAGGCCCTACAGTCATGCAAAGCCCACATTATAATTCCTGTTAACCTAATTCATGGTTGTACTTCTTCCTGGCTGACACAGCCAGGTCAACGCTGCACCAGGGTCAGCAGTCCCACCATTGTGCTATCTTCAATCCAGTATTTAGCCAAGCTGGACAAAACCAGAACTCGCTTCAAATCACCTAAAAAGGAAGAGGTGCAAGACAAATCCTTGGGGGAAGCAAAGCTCAAACTAAGATGGCAGTTCCAATTTCAGTTATTTTATTTCATTTAAGTACTTATTAAAGTGAAAAACACTTCTCAACTTTTTTTTAAAAAGACTGCAAGAACAAAGCCATAGTTGTTTAGACATTTTCTCAATACTTTTTCAAAATATTGTGTCATTTTCTCAGTCTAAGGGCAGTATACTATCTCCAAGTACATTCTCATTGTTTGGCCAATTCCTAAAATACTACTTTATTGTTTAGAGAATCTGCTGTGACACTACAACACACAAAATCTGTTACTTGTTTGGTGTCATTAAATTTTTCCATTTTGCTTGTTGCAGGATCTTTCCATATATAAAGAAAGTCTGTCTACATTTTTCTATTATCTTCCTGCTTCTGCATCTTGTTTTTGTGGTTTTGAGTGAGAGAAGGTAGCGCCACAGAAAAATCATGGTATCATGACAACTTTTTAAAAAAGCCTAAACAAGCCAAGATATTTGGGGACTCCATTTTAATCAAGTCCCATAATGCCTCTGAATGTTTGACAGTCCTGTGTAAAGGACGCATGCAGGTGTCACCAAGAAAACAGTAGTTTCTTGTGCATTCAGAGGAAGAATTCCCCCCCCCCAATTCTCACTTCAAACGGATTAATCTTCGTCTAGCAATAGTCCATCTGCCCAAGATGGAAATGATGTGAGCAAGGACAGATGTAAATAACAGGCCACACGGCCAAATGCCACATATGAAAAGCACAACCAACCACATGGTGTTAAAGTGCACCAACACAATAAAAGATATAAAAATTTACTCATATTTTGAGGCAATTCACTCTCAAAATACATATATTTTTTGCTAGTGTTATTTCCGTTTGCCTGGAAATACATGGGGTCTGATTAATAACCGAAAGACAATCAGTAACGTCAGTAGAATCCTATATAATGAAACATGGTTTACTACTCCAACAAGGAGGCCGACCCTTAGTAACAACCTAGCATCAGACAGATTTCTAGTCCGTGTTGAGTCAGCCAGCCAACTTCAGCTAATGCTTAAAAGAGATCGTGGGATTTCCCAAAAGGAATAAATACCACACATATAAACACGAGACTGCTTTGCTAGCCCAATCTCGTTGTAACTAAGATATCTGCAGAAAATGTTTTTTCCATGGACAGATTTAGGTACTACGTCTGCGAACTTCATGCGTTTTTAAGACTGTACTGTTGTGTTACCAACTCACTGGCACAGCTGATGGAGGATGCCAGAGCTTAACATCAAGCCTGAACAGTTTCCAGAGCACTGTAAAGTCCATAATCCAAAAGGTACTGCTTAAATTTACTAATTTCTAAAATTCACAACATGTTTTTATCTAATGGAATATTCTGCTTCAATCCATACTTGTTGGCCTTTGTCCTTCCAAAAACAACATTTTCACGGTGGTAACAAAGGACGGCACACACCCATATTAACGAGAAGGTATAGCAGCAATACAACAGCACCATAATATATATTAATTAAAGCAAGCTAATGAACTGGAGGAGTAATATGTTTAGTGATGAGCACGGTGTGCTGTCATGCTGATTTTAGCACGTTCTGAATGTCTAGTTGACCAATCACATTGCTTGGTCGGAACTACTTGCTGTATAATTTACCACTAGAACAACTGATGAAAACAGTGGAAACAGTTTCCATCCCTGCACAAGGCGACCACAGTGTCAGCAGCAGGTCAGAGGGAGGCTGAAGCCTCAGATTACCCAGCAGACAGTTTGTAAACTGCAGGATTTAGAGCACTCTTACTGTACACCCTGTAAGCTTCTTGTTTATCTTTGTCTGCGTAGACTGAGATGTATTGTAGGGAAAGCCAGATTTCCTATAGAGGTCTTTCAAATAAATTCAACTTGTATTTTCAGGGGTGCTTGTATTTTATCATGCAATGTACCAAAAAGAGATATTCAAGGCCAGAATCAGTTCTATAAACTCAGTGGATTACACCTCATTACAAAGTGGAGAAAACAAGAAACACGACACCTAGTAAAATGGACTCTCGCAAACCCAAGATGACCGAACAGATAGTCATCATCCCTGTTACTGCTTCTAGGGGCAATCCTGTCAAGTGTTGCGATGTGTTGGTGATTCTCAGGCTCTTTCCCACTTGCACCTTAACCTGTAAGTGTTTTATTTCCGTGTTTCCTTCATGTGGAAACAGGAGATGCATTATTTATTTTTTTATTTATGACGCTGTAGCAATTTAAAAGTTGAAGACCTAGTAAGATTACCCGGCATCTTCTCCCACAGCTCTGGTGAGCACGAAGCAGCGACGTTCCCAGTGGAAGAATGCTAAAAGTGACCTTGCATGGTGGCTTGATGTAGAACAAGTGAGCCAAAGACAAGAGATTAAAAAAAAAAAAAAAAAAAAAAAAAAAAAACACGAAGAAAATTTCTTGAAAAAAAGAAAAAATTTTATTTTTTTTTTTTTTTTTATAAATTTTTTAT
>CM022473.1:21910388-21985958 GCA_011952105.1 Coreoperca whiteheadi
AAAGTAAAAAAAGAACGTACAAGGAAAATTAAAGAAAAAAAAAAAAAAAAAAAAAAAAAAAAAAAAAAAAAAAAAAAAAAAAAAAAAAAGGTACTCGGAGGAGTTTTCTTGGAAACGAGCAAAATTTATGTTTCAATGTTTTTCACCAAAACACATTCAGTGCATTTAGGACTGCAACAATTATTTTCATTGTTAATTGATGTACTAATTATTTTCTTGTTTAAATCGATTAATCATTTGGTCTAGAAATGTCAGAAAATAGTGAAAAATGTCCATCACAATTTCCCAAAGCCTTTCAAAAGTCTTGACTTTGACCAGCGGCAGAAATGTGAATCACGTCACGCCACAGGTACTCACGAGTATACAAACAAAACGAGGATCCCCTTCCGAAAACATTGCTTCATAGAGCTATTACTGGTCAAAAACTTCCCTGGGTACCTTTAACAACCTTGTCTCACGAGCCACATACCATCTCTGGCACGTCTTGCATAGTTTGTTCAACACAGACAGACGCGCCAAGTGGTCAAAGACATACAGTAGAAGACCTATGTGTGAACTCGTGAAACTATTGCGAACGTCTAATTTTCCCCGATAATTTAACCCGAAATGTTGCAGGCTTCCTGTGTGTAAGCAGCTTAAGTCTTCTCATCTAGGCTCATCTGTATTCCTGTCTTACAGTCCATTAGGCGAACTTTGGACCTCTTCTCAGAAACTTTACTGCACTTTGCAGTAAAGATTTATGTCCTGCCATGTCCAGAAAAATAGTTTAATTATTCTTCTGTAGTCTGTAGTCGCCATTTGCTTGTCATCTTTGCTTTTGTGTTACGGCTCCTTTTATTCCTTGAGATGCTTTTTTTTTTTTTTTTTTTTAATAAATGGACAGCTTTTATTTCACCTGCCCACCATGAGCCTATTGCTTTCTGTTACATCAGCAGAACAGCGTGCAGGTCTAAAGTGGCAGCGAGACGAGCAGGTTTACAGCTTTTAAAAAAAAAAAAAAGAGATCCAGAGCCTGCGGTCAGGGTTCTGTCCAGAGGATCCACTGATCCCTTTACTGCAAGTCAACTTGGAATTGCATGAATGTCTGAACTGGTTATTTTCCTGCAGCTTTTCTTGTGTCTATGGCTTTACAGAAGGATTCAACCCCAATGCAGGAAAAACCTGGCCTCCAGCCTCTCTGCACAACAGCAGCAGCCCATGTTTAGGGCCTGCTGTCCTGTCCCGGTTCTGGGTGGGGTTATTCATCCATCTGCTCCACACTGACACGAGCAATTCATGTTTATTTTAGACCAATCTGTCTGTTTATTTATAAAAGGGTTTGACCACCGCACGCCCTGGCCTCCAGGTTCTAACTACCCCCCTGCAGCAGTGATCCAGTTCACTCTCTCCCCAATTCGGGAATATCCTCTGTTTTTATGTTTCTTTTTCTTTTCTGAATTGATCCTCCTACTCTTTTTCCCTTTTTAGCCTTCTCTCTCGCTCTCCCTGTCTGGAGCTCTTTCCCTCTTTTGAGTCATTTCGCTGCCTAATGACAGTTTGAGTCCCCGGCTAAGACCCAGCCAGAGTAAACAAGGCTTAGAATCAGCCAACATGCAGTAAGTGTCACTTCTAATCCACTACTAAACAAAGATGAGCGCATAGTGAGCCTGCACTGTCCCAGTAACTGTGGCCATGGGCAGAGTAAGACATATACAGGCCAATTTCTCATTTTAGCACACTACAAAACAAAGAACTGTCTGGATTTGTTAGTTTCAGAAAAGCCAAGGCAGACGAAAACAGATGAGAGTATGGTTGATCTCCACAATCCGTTCTTCCTGCTGGACAAATTCAGTGATTCTCTGTGAGCTAAAGATGAGTGAGTTTATGCGTCACTAGAGGTTCAGTTGGATGGATCCTGAGGATGGCCAAATAAAAAGTGAAAAAACGACATTCTTCAGGATCATGATTTTCTGATCTAACTTAGGGTGCTTTCACACTGCCAGTTTAGTTTGAATCTGGGAGAGTTTGCCTAAATAACCCCCCCCCCAATCTTGTGCAGGGACAAAGAAACCGTACACCTGAACGCGGTCGGAGATCAGTTCCTGTTAAATTGTGGTATAGTTAGTGTGCAAGCAGAATGCATAGAATAACATGCAAGCCCATCTTGATGCCACACAATATGATCTTCCAAGTAGGGTAGTGGAAGTGGACTTTTGTTTTGTTTTTTAAACTTCTTTGTGCTCCCTTCGGTCATACTCACATTGCGCCACTAATCCGTACACTATTGTCAATTTTCCATGCATATGTCTAAACAGGCACTGACAGTATTTTCTAGAAATGGCGCTAAACATCTGCATTTCGATGAACAGTAAATAAGTGTAAAGGCAGACCAGCAGGATTAGAGGGAGGTGGGACAATCGCAACTCAAGTTTAGATTCATGCAAACCTAGGGTCAAGACAGCATCATCTTTTTGTGACATTTCCAAATTATCTCAAGCTTTCGGTGTGTTGTGCGTCTTTGAGGTAAATAATGGAAACAATATAAAAAAGGTAAAATAAAAAGGGGCGTGGGTAGCTCCCCTGGGAGAGCGTGCGCCCCACATACAAGGCTGAGTCCTTACCAGAAATAGTGGAGACACACCAAAAAAACAAAAACTTGTTACTTTAGAATACATTTCTTTGAAAGCAGTTGGCATCATTTTAAATACATCCTGCTGACAAACAAACTTTAGATAATTAGACAGCTGGACTGAAACCCAGCAGAGACTTTGAACCACAGGAGTAGAAAACTGACCATGTCATTGTAGCAGTGCTTCTGCGATGGAAGGCTAAAAACTGCGACCATATCTGTGGCATATCTGAGCTACCTCCTCCTTTAAATTAATGCCACAACTGGTGCTGATCAGTTAAGACACATGAGGGGGATCACCAGCATCATGTCTAGACACCAATACACTTAAAACATTTGGTCTCTTTTGAGGATTCCTAAAAGTAAGCTTTCAGGAAAACATGTGCTCGCTCATCAGTATTTAAGCAGATACAGCTGTTCACAACTTTGAAGGAATCCTGCACTTCAAATCAGAGCTGAGGAGCATCGGTTCTCACTAGTTTATAAAACCTTAATGGGAAAAACATTAGTGGTTAACAGAGCGTGGTGTGTGTGTGTGAGCAGGAATGTGTGTGTCTGTGTTGAGGGTTTTCAAGCACAGTGAGCCAATGACACATCTATGCTCCCACTTGCACATAACAAGGCCTACAGAGAGGGATCGACACCAAGGGCACAAACCACAATATATTGACACACACACACACACACCTTAACTGCAGCCTTGACACAACCAAACACCAGAGTGTGTGGACCAATGGGTGTAGAGCGCAGACAGAGATGGAAGACAGAGCAAACCAGACATTAAAGGCCCCATCTCAAACAGCATAGGGAGAATTCATAAGAACAGCCTTCAAAAAGCACACACACAGACTATTTCAACAACACTTTCAATGTATTTTGCCTTTGAAGTTCAACAGCTGTATTCGTCTAATCTAAGAGGCATTTTGCTCATCAGGAGAGCAGAATTAAAGCATCAGTCTTTAGAGACAGGGAGGATTTTAGAGGCCTCATATAAAGAATCTATTTACTATACGCTGTATGAAGAATAGCTGGAAAGCAATGCTTTAGATGCACTAGAGGAGAAATCATTTCTTGCTTTCTATACATTTTGGTTAGAATTTCAATAGGACACTGGAAAATGTAGAATTTCATGTACATATGAGTAACCATGTGCTGAATTCAAACTGGACCAGAGAGGCTTGCTGTGCTTTCCACAACAATGTAAGGAAAAACCTTTACAATGCCCCCCCTCGGTCAAATGGCTTCCTGAACACGGAGTGCAGACCACAACCTCTATGAGCTCACTTCCTGTTCCCAACGCTTCACCGACTCCTATTGGTGGGTCTGTTTCTAACGACACAGTCTGCATGAGATGTTGTGCTTTAATACAGAAACATGCAATGAGCTACAAATACAGCTCAGGGTCAGTCGCGTGTTCCACTTTTGCTTTAACTGCAACAACACACTGCGCTTCGTGGACGTCAGTATGCAGAAATGCATTTACACAAGAGTGAACATTCATAATGGCTCGGGCTCTGTATTTTTCCCCCGAAAAATGCACACTGATAATGTCAAGATATGAGGAGCTTAAAGGAGCGTTAACTGGCAAATCTTACACCGTGGTGGCCAACAAAGCCAGGGGGGCTTGTTGGCAGCGTATTTTCAACAGAGTAAAGTCATTCAATTTAATATTCTCTATTTTGTCTCACGGACTCTTCTGTTATGTGTAACATGATTACGATTTAAGGTACAATGGCATATTAGGGCCATTAGGTTTTTAAAAAATTCTGAGGGGAGGGGTAATGATCCGAAGCAAAAAAAAAACTCAAAATGTCCGAGATTAAGATGGTACATTTACAAGAATAAAAACTTGAATATTCTCTGACATTATAATCATAAATTTACGAAAGAAACACTCTGAAAAATGTTTTTTTGGTCAAGGAACCACATCGCTTCATCTTGCAAGGCTGGGGCAACCTCATCACACACCACAGACACCGTCGCTTGCCATATATTATGCCTGCAGTGGATGACCTAATCAAATTATACCTTGCAATCGGATTTGGCAATACTCATGATTTTAGCCCACAATCACCATATTATCATAAGCATTGGAACTTTATAGAAATTAAAAAGTTAAAAGTAAGCAACATAGTGATTTGGATTTTTTTTTCTTGGCAATTTGTGACTTCAATCTCAGACAGTTTTTTTCTTGGATTATTACAACTACCTACGTGCCCAGTCTCACCAGAAAGTAGCATAGGAAAATTCATACATGCATCCTCGCAAAATACAGTACATAGTGCAGGAAGCTTGGAGATGTAGTGACAACTTGCAGGTTATGCAGTTGCTATACCATTAGTAACAGGGGTGGATAAAACTATCACGGTAAATGTAATTTTAGATCCCAATTAGAGGTGTGCCATATCATATCGTTCACGATAATACTGGTATCATTTTTAATATGATAAGAAAAAAAATGCCTTCGTAGTGTGGAAGTGGTTTGCTTACAAAAGATCAAGCAGTGACTTTACTACTTTACTTGGTTGGGCCGCCCAGGTATATTAACGGCACTGTCTGTGCCGATTAGACAATGTCCCCTTGCTCTACCCCTCCCGTGTGGTCTACTGACAATCGCATGTGCTCTGCTGATAAACGAGAGAAAGGGAGTCTCCTACTTATGCCGTTGCTTAGTGGGTCCGCTCCATTTCAGTGCGCTGGTGCACCACTTAACACCTGACGGCAAGGGCCGAATGGAGTGTAATCTGTCAGCCAGTGGCGGCAACCACGTAATTGTCAGCTGACAAAACAAACAACAATTTCGGGCCTACAGGACAAAAGCCACGGTATCTTTCCTAGTTGACAAATTGTGGCCAGTATGGACAGTAATGCTCACAATATGATTTTATGCAAGTCTGAATGACATGCATCAGTTCTCAGTTTTATCAATCTCCCCGCACCTGTTTATGTTTGGGGTATGTGGTCGAGGTGGGTGTATCATACCGCGCCTTCCAAAAAGGGGAGCGACTTCAGTAGTTGGGAAGCGGTTTGGTTACAAAAGACCCAGCAAGTGTTTCCCCACACACAGACATTTCTTTGTCGGGCCACCAAGTTATATTAATGTCTCCATCCGCGACCGATTAACCAGTGGACAATCGCATGTGTGTGGAAAATTAAGTAGATTTAAAATGGTGAAATAAGAAATAACTTCCTAGAAACAGGTGAATGTATTCTTTCAAATATACTTAACATGACAAAATCCTGAAAAAAAAAAATATATATATATATATATATATATATATTACATGTATATACACATTATATCTTGTCTATCTATGTCATATCGTCAAGAATATAGTTATCGCAGAATGCCCTTAAATATCGTGACACTATTTTAGGGCCATATTGCCCACCCCTAGCGTATACGTCCTTTCGCCACTTGAACTGAGTGGGGCCGCCAGCGTATAAGATATTCGATCGTTTTGATTGGCGACGTCAGTAACAACAAGCCTCCTCCACGTGCGGCTCACCTGCTGCTGTGAAAACGGAGTCTTGGGTACATAGTGCACGAATACATAATGCTGACTAAGAAAGTCAACACAGACAGGCAGAAAGAGGCGGTGCGGGGCAAGCAGGTGTGTGTGCACTGTGCAGTGAGAGAGAGGTGTGTGTGTGTGGAAAACAGAACTGAAGCGAAAAGCAAAGTGAGCATATTAAAGTAGTTTGTGAGTAAACGCTACAATAAGGGGGATAATAAAGTAGAATTAAAATGGTAACATAAGAAATAACTTACTTGAAATATTTTTCAGGATTTTGTCATATCGTCAAGAATATGGTTATTGCAGAAATACCCTGAAATCTCGTGATATTATTTTAGGGCCATATCGCCCACCCCTAATTACAATACTGACATATATATTGTGATATGATACATACAGGAAAACCAATTGAGAAACTTTTTTTATTGATAAAATTAAAGCAGATGGGAATGTCTCTCTAGGTTAATCCTTGGTACAGAAAGTGCAGATATGTGCATGTGATGAAGAACTAAGTCCTTCATGCCTTGTTTATCATGTTAATGGCAGTTGGAATCAATGACTTATTGAACATATTTGTTCTGGTTAGTGTTGTTATAATAGCGGCCTGATGTGAGGAACTGGAATGAGTTATGGAGGTGGTATGAAGGGTCATGTGTAATGAGGGTTGTTTCACGTCTAACAGAGTGGGTGTAGAGATTTGATTAGTGCTGCAACTAAAGATTGTCATTATCGATTAATGAATGAATTCAACCTTTGTATCATTAGGTATATAAAATGTCTGGTCTAATATATTTATAAATAAGGTGAAAAATGCATGTCACAATTCTCCAGAAACCCAATGTGACGTCTGCAAATGTCTTAATTTTACAATGATATGAAAACAGAGAAAATTTCTATTTATCGAAGCTTTAAAATACAAAAAAATTAAGAAAACCGTTTGCAAATTAAGAGCCACACACACAAACAGACATTAGGGGTGGGCAATATGGCCACACCATCATACCTCCCAACCCTAATGGACACACACACACAGTGCTGATCGATTGGGAGGACATGATGCTAAAGCTCTTCTCTACAAAACAATGATGTTCGTGGTTATCCTCTCAGTGAGTGGTCTCACGAGGGGTTCAGATATCCGAGCATCCATCAGCAGGGGATCAACCATTATGTCCGCGGATCACTTAAGTATTTAACACAGCCAAAACAAAAAACCCACCACTTCAGGGACAACATGCCCACTGGATTTAATTTGGTATAATTTTGTCTTGCACTAAAACCAGAAACAAGGACTGTTGTGTACCATGGCCACATATCTTACAATTCCCAACCCTGTCAGTAGGTTTTGTTGGAAAATGTCTATGAAGCCTAATTCACCTGACCAACTAACACCCAAGTATTCAAACTCAAGCACAAACCTACGTGTTTAAATCAACACCCAAGGTAGGACAAACTCAACAAGTGTGTATTTGTGAGAAACTTAACTAATGAACGGTCAAGAAATGGGGCAGTGGTTTTTAAGGGCCAGTAAGTAGCCTTGATAGCTGCCCTGAGATTTGCCTGTCTCAGTACTAAGAGCACAGATTAGCAGGCAGTGCCCGGTTGCTAGCTGTAATCAGAACGCTGATCTAGTATAATCGCTTTTCGAGAGTAAGCAAGCGCACTGGTTTCAGGCACGGCTCCGAGAAGACATCTTAGGCAGCAGGAGGTGAAGGAACAGATTTCCAATTCAAACACGAGAAACTGACTTCCCGTGAGGACCGGCAAAAGTAAACCGTATTATTTTTAAGCAAAAATATGATTAAACAACTTATGTGGTGGTTGTGTGTCTGTGTTGACTTGCTTTGATGTCAGTCACTAACGGCGCACAGCTCCACTCCTAGTCATATTTAAGGATAAAGTGAACACTGCGGTCTTTCAGTGTGCCTCCTGGGCCGCTTCTGTTTCAATATTTTATGAGCCAAAGCCAAATCACCGTGTCGAAATAATTAAACATCAGTTAGGGTACACAACTACAGAGAATATATTCTGGAGGCAGCTCATCAGTGAAGAGGGAGTAGTGAGGCTCCTCAGAGATCAGAGACGGCTCACTCAAACACTCCGAGGAATCTAATTTTGCCATTACACTGTATACAGCTTACTGACTTATTGTCTGAAATACCAGAGGAACTGTTGGCTCTAAGGTGGAGGAGTACATTGCTATTGTGGCCATGTGTTTATGCGTGTGCATCAGGTCCATATAATAATGGCAAGAAGGCATTATAATTATTGTTCAGCAATGAATGAAAAAACATCGGTTGCATAATTCCATTTGGAAATAAGGTACAATTATGTTGACAACATGCAAAACATGTTACCTGTGTCAAGAAACACAAATAGCAGAAGAAGAATCAGTGCCAAAGCAGTCTTTGCTTGGTTTTGTTTGTTTTTTTTTAAATGTCCCCAGGCGTTCCTGCTACCTATCACACATGGTGACGTAAACCTAAATTACACTTTGCCTCCACGTGCACCCCATCTTACAATGAGCACAACTCTTACTGCTGATCACGCGTAGGGAGCCAGGGCGCCCCCATAGCTTTTAGTGGTTAAGATGCCAACCATGAACAGCAACGCTCCCAGTTTGAGTCCGGCCAACCTTTGTTGCTGCTCTCTAATGTCTGTAATAAAACGCATACAAATGTGTCGAGATCCTGCACGTTTAGGCTGAAGTGGCTGATGGCCCCAGTTTGCTTTTACATGTCTTCTTTGCAGGGTCAGAATTTCACTTGAACATCACATGTCCAAGCTGCAACAAAGCTACACACATGTAGTTCAGCCCTAAGCCTTGTTGATTACATTATGTAATCAAACGCAACAGCCTGGATGCATGTGGGTGATGCAGCCCTGCAGGTCGTTTTCAGGTACTTGCGCGTTTGCATGCACAGATACACTTGCACCTCTTGCATACATGTACGTCCGCATGCACGGTAAGTGTGCATGAAGGCAGACTGTAGTGGGTCTCTCTAACATGAGCTGACAGATGCTGAGAGGAACAGCAGGAGAAAGTGCTCAGGACGTCTCCACACATCAAACATTTAAAGGGCAACGCAGCCAGGCATGGAAACTACCTACCTTAACAAAGTGTACATGTGGAACAAAGTGAGACTAACAAAGCCGATGTCTTCGGTCTTCTTCAGTGAGTGTGTGTGTGCGCGTGAACATGAGACAGAGAAAGTCTGTAAGTGGTACAGTTCTGATGTCATCGTGGTACTAAGGATCTCATAGCTGTTGAATGTGGCCTAGTCTGTATTGTAGTGGTGATGTGACGTCTTAGTCATTTAATCGGGATTGGTGGACTGTAAATAATCATTAATTTCGGTCTTCTTACTGTGTGAGACATAAGACAACAGGAACAGTAAGTCAACTGACAAAAAATAAAATAAATGTATCACCAACAATTTCGATAAAGTCATTTTTTCCACCAAAAATGCCAAATATTCTCTGGTTCGAGCTTCTTGTAGTCCTTCGTGCAAACTGCAGGTTCCAGTTCCTCAAATGTGAAGATTGTGTCATGTTTTTATAGGCCCTATCTTTTTGTAACTTGAATATCTTTAGGTTTTCAAAATAGGTTGAATGGCAGTGATTCATCAATCAGAAATATCAAAACATATGCTTGTTCTAGCCTCTCATTAGTTACAATTTGCTGCTTCACTCTGTTCTCTATCATTGCAAACTGAATAAGTTTGAGTTTTGGACTGTTGGTTGGACAAAACAAGCGTATATTCACTGTATGGAAAGTTTAGTGGCTATAGCTTTTTATGCACATTGATGAAATGGTCACTTAACTTTCTATTTTAGCGGCTAATGTCACTGATGTACTGTGAAATTGTAGATTTTATTTTAGTTAGGAGTCTTACTGTTAAAATGTTGTGATGAAATGTTAAATGTTAATAGGACTACAAATGGAAATGAGCTATTAAGCTATAATCTGGTACAAGCATCTTTGCTGGGTTTAATGTACATTGTACGCTGTCCTACATAAATAAATCAATTCAAATTCTCTGATATTTTACAGACCAAATGATTAAGCGGTCAATCAAATATTTAAATCCACGGAAGAATCGAGAATGAAAATAAATGTCAAGAGCCCTAAATCACCCGGAGATTCGTGTAACTTCACTAAAAACTGTCTTTCGCGCTGTAGGCTACATGGGGAAAGGCTCAAATTTAAGGTGTGCACATATTTATTATTCAAAAGTTTAGAATAAGACACTGCCCCTCAGTTCATAACCTTTAACATGTCCAGCCATGGTGAGCCCTCCTCACTCTGGTAGTGCGACTTATAAAGTGACCACAAAGTAAATCTCTGCAGCCTTCAAAAACAGGGTTCCAAACTGTGTCCAAGTGGCCAAAGTGTGGTCGCTTGCTGGTTGTAAGAAAAAAGCCATGTGTAACGCTGCAGCGGCGTAATGGCAACATCCCGGGGAGGATGTTGGAGCCGCTCTGCTAAGCTCAACCCGTGTCGCTGAATTTACAGGCGCCAGCAGCGGAAACGGGGGTTTTCACCGGTTTAATTTCAGGTTATTAAGGCGTCCAGTGACCCCCGAAAGGCGGCAAAGTGAGGTACTCAAAACTGCTCCAAGAAGAGCAGGACTCGGACATGCCTCTCCTCCTCCTCCTGCCGCTTTTTCCTCCACTGAGAAAAATCCCCTTCTTCCCCCTCGTTTAGTTACAACCAGTCCGCGGCTCGACCCAACAAACTGGCAACATGTCTAAACGGCTGCACTCACCTCAGTCCGGCTCGAGATGTTCACATCGGAGGGGAGAGAGTGGAGGGGGCCCGGCAGCGGTATCGTGGAGGTTTAAACTTGTCCCGTTAGTTAAGACACCGCAGGGCTGGCGAGATCAGCTTCATGTGTGTAAACGTGTGTCTGCAGAGTCTCTCTTCTCCAAACACCAAGTCACTCCTCGAGGGCGGGGCTGAGAGGGAGGAGGAGACTGAGGCGCACAGTGTATAGCAGGGGTGCACAAAGTGCCCCCCCCCCCCAGACACCGCCAGGGGCCCCTGCCCACCAACTCAGCAAAGACATGGGGCTGGGCGATATGGCCTATAAATAATATCTCGATATTTGTTCGAGTCCATTTGTTCATGCACAAATAATTCTGGCAAGGAATGATACAATTATTTTTGATATGTCATTGTTTGCCTTTTAAAGTGTTGCTGCATATGCGTTTCAATGCCAGAGCGGGTGGGGGGGGGGGGGGGAAGAAATCACAACAAAAAACATTTGATCTAACATTTTAAAGCTGATAGGCCTACTGGTTATCACATTCATCACAAATTCTCTAAGGCTGATTCAACTGTGTTGAGGACTCAACATTCCTCCAGTCCTGTAGCCAACCAATAGGCTTCATACTGTTATACTATCGTGCACATTCCTTTCAAACTATGAAAAATATGCTGATATATGATATATATCTTGATATACACATTTTCTCTAAAATAACACACGTAAGTTCTCCCATAGTGCAATACATATGCGGATCTTGTAGAAGACGATGCATTGCTGTAGATTAAACTACCAGTTTAACAGTATATACAGTAGTTCAAATTAGCTCAACCTTAAACATCTACAGCAGTAAAATACAACATACACATTAACGCAGCAGTAATATTAATCCAGAAAAATCACTCATAAAGTTAGCTGTTAACTAGTTAGCTGTTCACAGTCTGGACCAACTGCTGCGAAGAGCCGAGGACGCCGCGGTAACGTTACATAAACAGGGACCTTTTATGTCTTTTCTGTGGCAGCAAACACAGCACACAGCCTCTAACTAACTAGTATACTGCAACTTGAGCTTATCTACACACTTTATGGCTCACTAAAGTAACATAACTATCCCTCAGCGGCGACCAGCAGAAACACTGAAAACTTGAATATGACGATATGGCCATCTGCCTATAAATTAATGTTCGAATATATTCTATATATCACCCAGCCCTCAGCAAAGATAAGTTTTATTTTTATTGGATGGAATAACATGTTTATGAGATTTCTTTGCAAGACTGAAAGTGCGTTGCCCTCCACTTGTTTTTATGAGCATTTTCAATTTGAGCATTAAAAAAAACCTGAAAGGAAACGAAGAAAAAAAACTCTAAATATTGCTTTAACCTTTTGAAACTTATTGATACCAGCAGAATGCGACAAAGTGCAGTGGAAACGGACACATGTGACGTCCACAGAAGCTTCCACTCCATTGAAGACACGATAAATGGTTGCTGCTTGTTTATTCTCTATATCTGTATGTTGTCCTGTCTGTGAAAACAAATCTCCCTCTGGGACAATAAAATCTAAATCAGATGACATCATCAGATCTGTGACTGTAACGTTCCTCAAATTAGCCCATGAAGCAAACAGAAATACTATATTTCCATCGCATTTTCTATATTGTTGTCCATTTTACAGAAATGTTAAAAACAGTGTTTACGGTTTTAGAGGGAGTTACGTAGAGTAACTAGCATATTTCTTGTCGCCTCACTGGTTGCCTGGCAACCACATGGTGACACCAAGACTCTGGGAAGTCGCTGATTCTGGCTGTTGTTTGCCGAAAGTCACGTCACGTAATTCCCGCCTGAAGCTACAAATTTCTGTTTTTACTTTTTTGTTATTGTGTGTTCTGTTTTACTGTGTATTTTTAACTTTGGAGTAAGCCAGGTTAGCGGTTTCCCCCTGCTTTTATTCTTTACGCTAAGCTAAGCTACTCGCCTCCTGGCTCCAGCTCATTCTTCACACAAACATAATGAGAGGGCTATCGATCTTCTCATCTAACGCTCAGCAAGAGGGAAAATAAGCGTAATCCCCTAATGTTCCAACTATTACATTAATCCAACTAGATTATTTACACTTGCAGGTTGAGGTCTTCATGGGTCCAGATTATTGTCAGACCTCCACGAAGCGGACATGCAAAGAAATAAGTGTTCAGAAAAGTGTACTCATCACGGTCATCATCTGCTGGTGACAGCAGAACTGAATATAATTCGGACCCCGGCCGACCCAGGTAAGGCATGGTCTAGATAGAAAACGTGCTTTCTACTTTAATAGCTCATTAAATTGCCTCTAAATTGTTGCTATTTCTTTGTTTGCTTTTCTTTGTTCAGCACTGTGTCTATATTTTTACCTTCCTGTAAATATTTTTCGCAGCATTTTGTACAAAAATATTAAGAGCTACTGACAACTTTTTTTATGTCATCACACTGTACATGGCCGATAAAGTGTATTCTAACTTTAATTATTTACTTCTATAAAACGTTAAGGACACTAAGAGAATGATGTATACATCTGCATCGATCGTATTTGTTGCTGCCTTCATGTCTCATTAAAATAATAGTTTTGCATGAGGCAGTGAATCATTCAGTAACTAAGTCTTGTTTTGCAGCTCTCACCATAAGTTCAGTGAATATACCAAATACTCATGCCGATAAAACAACATTTGTTTCACAGACTTTCTATTTAATGTATTATTTAGCAGCACTTTTACTTGTCTTAATGCTCACGAGGTGTCAAAAATACACTGAAGCTGATAATAAAACGAGTGCTTTGTCTGCACTCGTCTCTGGTGAGACAGACTATAGTCTCTGAGATTTCTCTCCCACTCTTCGGGATTTCCACTTTTTTTCTTTCTTTCTTTCTTTCTTTTGTCTCTGCCTACTTGTGTCTCGTTTCCTTTCTAATTGTGTTTTCCTTCTTGTCTTTACTCCCATGTCTCCTGTCTTTCTGCGGTAAACGTGGTTTCTCGAGCAATCACTTGAAGCGAATCATTGTCTTCATTCTACTGCAGATATCTGCCTCTTGGTATACAATAGTGATGCTCTTTTTCAAGAAAATTCATGAATAAGTTAAAAAAAAGAAATGAAATATAAATACAAAGGATACAGATGGGACACAGATGTAAGGCAAACTATACAATAACATTTTGCCCACGCTGCTAATGTGAATTGTGTTGCAAAGGATTCACAGAGAACACTGTTCTCCTAGAAATTACATTTATATCCTACTAGCATAATGCCAGCAGAGCAGTTCCCAGATCAGTTCATGGGATACAGTAGAAGATCTTTAGGAGCCCCAGAGGGACTCTGAATTTCTTAAGCTGCCTGAGGTTTTTCTTTTCTCTTTTCAATTATTAATCATTCAATGATTCAATTACTATTATTGTCCAGTAAAGAAAAACGCTGTCTCCCCAGTCGGCTCCTGGGGATTCCTTAGGGATGGACATTTCTTTCCCAGCCATGTTGGTCATTAAGAGCTTCAAAGTGTATGCTTCAAGGCACTTTAGATCAGAGCAAAATGATCTCAACATGAAGACGTCACCAAGCTTTTGAAACATGACAGGTAAGGATGTCAGTGTGCAATTCTCATAATAAATGGGCCTCATGGGAAACATAATGATCATAACATTTTATTACTGCATTTGTGTCTCAAGATGTGCTGTATGTACTAAAATATAATGATATCCAAACTTGGCAAACGTGCAAAGTGTGCTCATATTGACAAAGACACACATAAAATGGGGAAATAAAAGTCGTAACATTGAAACACATCCAAGAATCTGGGTCAAGCCGTAATGGATGATGGAGTTGGGTATTTGTTCATACACTCCCCTTTTCTCCTCTTAACCTTAATCTTCCTGGTCTCAAGGCAGCTGGAAATGACGGGCAGGCTTAAGACTTTACCCTTTACATATTTCATGGATTTGCACTTGCCCCACTTCTCCCAAGGAGCAGAAAGGGGTGGTTGTCTTGTTGGGAGTGGCACGACCAAACAAAGCCCACAAGTAACAGTTCAAAATGAGGATTAGGTCTTTGCAGCGTCCTTCAAGTTGGCACTCAAGTTTAGTCTGGAGCCAAAAGAGTAGTAGAAATATGCTTTCTTGCCCAGCATAAGATGAGAAATATTTTACTATTTTTATGTCTGCATGCCAGCCAGCAGCCAGTTACCTTATCTTAGCATAATGACTAGAAACAGGGAGAAACAGCTAGCCTGGAAGCCCAGGAAGTCACTGCCGACAAGTAGTCTGGCCCATGACCCCATTTAAAATCACAAATGTCATAATCACACTTACACTTCGACTTTTTGCATGGAACAAACAAAAAATGGCGTGTTAATGAGTGAGCTTTAGAGGTGCTGGTAGCAGGTGTCTTGTTGTCTAGTTTCCCCGTTTCCAGTCTTTATGCTAAGCTAAGCTAACCATCTCCTGGCTCCAGCTTGACAAGAAATGCTGACTGTAACGTGCTTGAAAATGATTAATCTGATCACCAAGCACTGGATTTTAAAGTGAGTTTACGAGTCTGAAGCTTTCCAGCGTCAGTTGCTATAGTTTGAATAAGCCGGCAGACAAGGAGACACACTGTTGGTGACTAACGAGACAATAACACAGAACGAAAATATCCAATGCTGCCGCAGCCCTCCTCTGAAGAAGCGTTTCAGGAAAGACAATCTCTCTTTGTGTGATGCTATTAAAAACTGTATTATAAATCGGCGCCGCAACACACAGCATGTCTTTCTGCCCTGCATTGATCCACCCTCTCCTTTATCTTTGTCTTGCTCTTCTCTCTGTGGTGAAGACTGGATCAGTTCCAAATAGCTGCTGTGAGCAATGAGTCCATGTTGTCAAGTTCCCCCCCATTAAGATATTAGCACATCAACGAGGATGGAGTATGCTCTTATTATCAACCACTTTTTTGCAATCAGTTGTATATCAATCAGACAGTTATTTATCATGATTTAATTCAAGTATTCATCCATTGCTCTTTTTTTAAGGGCTCTGCAGCTTAAATTACTGACCTGCGTCCTGTGGTTATTAACAGCACTAAGTAGACAGACAGGGCTGTCAATACCATAATGGGTTTTACACTGAGGATACTTGAGTATTGGAGTGGTCTGCTTTTAAAATACAATACATTGCAATGTGTTTTCTGGTTGAAGTTTGAAAATGCATGAATTAATGCTTATTCTTACATATAGGAAGCAGTTGTGGAATGTAACTAAGTACATGTATTCATATACTCTACTTAATCTAAGATACTTGCACTTTACATGAGTATTTCAGCAATATGCTACTTTATACTCCTACTCCACTACATTTCCACATTCTACACATAGTTCTTAAAATTACATCTACTCCTCCTCCCTCTTTTAAAAATACAGAATCTGTGAATATGCAAATATTGTTAGTTTCAAATGTTTAACTTCTGGACACAAGATGTCTCCTACTTCACTGAAAAGTCCATTCTCAGGGTCAAAAATTCATGTTCATACGTATACATGTTAAACTCAGTACACGTGTTAAACTCAGATTTCGGGCGATCACAGTGAAACTTTCCTGCTTCAGCAGATGAAAGTGAAAACAGCCTTCTAGTGTCAAACCCTGTACATACATGACTCTGCACAGTGAAGTTCAAACATCCAAGTGAAGTAGCAATGAGCATTTTTGAGTGAGAAGGGTGTGCATAGACTGTCAAAGCAATGCACTTGGAGAGCACATGAGCACATATACGTCATAGAGCTGATGGAGACAGCAGGATTTTTCAATAGCAGTCAGACAGAGATTTGACTGAACTGTGAAAGCAACAACTATGAATAGGGAGGGAGATGTATACAATTGATCTCTCTTTCTGGTTGCTCTCAAAGGCTATCTGCAATGCCCAGTGGTAGAAAATATGTTTTCATTACCAATCAAAACAGCTTTACAAAATGCAGAGAAAATATTCTATATATTATTTTATTTTATTATATATATTTCTATATGTATGAAAATAAATCTGCACATTCACTTTATCTAGACTGTTTTTGGCCATGACATTAAGGTGGAAAGAGGCTTCACGACACATTTTTCTACAAACACTCCCACAGAAAAATTACATCAGCCATTGACCGAAAAACCTCAACACCCCCTAATGACATTTTTTGCAATCTCGAAAATCCAAATGTGGAAGATTTCTTTTTTGCCAAACGTCTGCTGTGCAAGTGATTCGTCTGAGAACTGAAAAGATGGTGTCATCATTATAGCCCAAGGAAAAATAATCCACAAATAAGTGTGTTTCCTGCTGGCACTTATTCTAGGTTATTTGCATATTGCTGATGTCTCAGTCGAAGGGAGGAATCATGAAGCTGGAACAACGCCATATAAGCACATAAATGAGTGGTGACTTTGTTTGGACAATTTGTTTTTTTCTCATATTCTATTTTACAAATTCATTTGATTTGTTGTCATCTACAAATGTATCATGATAGTATTTTTGTGAATCAATGGTGTCATTATAATGTTTAGATATGTTTGTGGATTTTCCCGAAAGTACAAGCTCTTTTAGCTAGGGAAATGTCTGCGCTGCAGGCAGTGGTGCAAGAAATACTCTGATTCTTTACTTGAGTAAAAGTAGCAATACAACAAAGCAAAAATACTCCATTGGAAGTAAAAACAAATTCTAAAATAAAAGTACAGCGGTAGTTTTAGCATAGATAAAGTATCAAAATGTTTTTGCTGTTCTTGACATTATTAGATGGTTTATATTGTATTGTATAATTAAGTAGCCTTTTACTGCTGTAGGTATGCTGTAACTTTCACTGTAGGTAGACTAGTCACGTTGGGGCTAGTTTTAACTACTATAGATTCAGTTTTTAGGTCATCAAACGGTTCCCGACCTAAGCGTCACAAGATAAATCTGGGGGCTTGTGAGATGATTAATGGGATGAAAAAAGAGACAACAAAGTTGCAAAGTACTGGATAATCTTACCTCTTTGGAGCTCAAACAATGATTTGAATGAAGCTATCTGAGAAGTTTAGAGGGGAAATTTCTATTGCACATTTAAAACAACCATGGTTGACCAAAGTGCTGAACAGGATAAAACACTAAATAAACAAACGTATAAGTTATGTCATGGTTTTTGGTTTGTGTTTAGTTAGGTCCTGTTCTATTTTGGTTAGGCTTCTTCCTCGTGTGTTTTATATGGTTTTTCTACCAGTCTTTTGTTTCTCCAATAACCCCTTTTCCCTTCACCTGACTGCTCCACCTCCTACACACCTGTTTTCACTCTCCCTGATCAACCCGGCAGTGATATAAACCTTCTTCTCATTCCCTCATTAGCCTTTTACTATATATACTGGTTCACTTCTTTTGTTCCTTGGCAGTTTGTCCGCATTGCTGTGTTGGCTCTGTTTTCCTGTGCTGTTGGAATTTATGTTTGCCTACCTGCCTGTTACTGGTTTATTTGCCTGTCTGCCTGCTTACCTGCCTCCCACCAACCTGTATATCTGTCAGCTGCTTGTCTACCACCCAGTAAGCTTTTAAAATCACCATTCAAGTCATCATTCTGTCTCTTCCTTCTGCATTTGGGTCCTCTACCTCTTCCCTGCTTGCCAGCACCTGACAAGTTAATAACAAATATATAAAAAGAAAAGAAAACATTAAACATAATAAAATAACAGCAGCACAATAGAAAATAAAATCAAGGTGTCAAGCTCAACTAGAATTGAATGCCAATAAGAAGAGGTGGGTCTTTAAATAGGCCTATACTTGTTACTTTCCATCAATGGCTGCAGGCAGGATATTCAATCTGCGCCAGTCAGATTCTGCCACTTAAAGAGAGTATCGAGCTCCTCTCCATCCTGTCATAGCAGCCAATGACTTCCACACACACACGTCACACTGAGAGGAACAATAATGCAGCTCTGAAGTAAGAACCTGAAGGTCTGAGCGTTCTTTTGGAGGATTTGACAGTAAACCAGATTATACAGTGACTCTCTTTGGCAACATGGTGTCATTCTCTTTCATCTGAGCTGGCAACAATAAAAATAATTTCCCCTCTAACCTCTTTCTTCTCTTGGCATTGTATCACTGTCACATGCATATTGTGACTGTGAGTGCCTAAAACGTAAATCTATGTATGGATCATGACCAAGAACTCTTCTGGCAGTTATGTACGAAAGTCGCTCTTCCTATTTCAGCGTGCGCAAAAATGACACAGCAGCATTCCAAATCTTAAAACACCCACTAACAATAACAGCAGAGGGGTAATACACTCTCTGCTGGAGGCATGCTGCGGTCTGACTCTGCAGCAAAGCTGCGGTGGGAGTTCCATCGAGGTTTGAGATGGCGTGCAGACACTGACAGTGCAGTTTTAGTGAAGCTTTGAAAACTTTCTTTTAACTCTGATAGACCACTGAAATGTGATACTTGACCACAGTTCACAGGACCATACACTGTTGCTAAAAAGAAAGGATAAATGGAAGAAAGAGAAAATCCCTGTGTAATCCCCGGCCTTACCAACCAACTCTTTAAATTCCCTAAAGCTAGGCAGTTTCTCCCAGATACTCCAAATATTCTCCATCTGGTGCAACACTCCTCATTCCCTCTACAGCTATTCCTGCAAGTCATGGCTGCACCTTAAAAATATGTTTGCAATCAAGTGCCTTTGGTAAGATAAAAAATAAAACAGTTTACAAATGAATCTGAGTTCAAACAACTGGCCTCTGAGCAAGTAAATTAATAATATAAGCTTGAACACTAAAATCTCTCCGGGGTAGATCAAAAGAAACCACTCTATTTGAAATAAATGTGCTGAAAATCACTTCATTCTATTTAGATGAAATGGTGAGAGTTAATGCAGACACGTTATTGCAAAAACCTTCAAGGAATGGTTCCCCCTTTTAGTAAATTGTAACAACAAACGGGTGCCATTCACCCTCATTTTCCCTCTACGCTCTGCAGCTTTGGGTACAGAAAGATAAGCGCTCCCTCTGGTGGTCTGATTAGGAAATTACATATGGAAATATTTGAAACAATTACAATAATGCTGCAGACAGCTGAGGAGCAAAAAAATGTATGTTGCCAATGTGTGTGACATGTAGTATGCAATGCCATGCACTTACCATTACTATCTGTGCGCCTTTATGTCTTGTAGGACATTTCTTTTGTTTTCTGAAGGACTACAAAGTGTTTGTGCTCACTCTTTTGTAGTACCCACATTATGACACAAAGGGGAGCTGGTGTGGTGTTATACTACAGTCCTTCTACACTTGAACAACAAAGTGGCCCTGAAAGTGGTAAAGCCCTGTCATTCACTTTCTACATCCCTCAGCAACTAAGCAGCAGCTGAATAAGAGAAGAGACTAAGAAGGTGGAACTGCAGCACTGCTTTCGACTGCACCTTGCTGACTTAATACACAGTATTCACTGAATGCTGAATTTAAACTGAGCATGCGAAACATCAGTGGCACTTACTCTGTTCAGTGAGTACACTGATGAGGTGAACCCAGGTAGAAGCCATTATTACCTATTAATGTCCCTTATTAAATCTGTTGTATACAAATCAAAAAGAAGAAAATGCCTGTAGATATAGAGACGCCGACAAGTTAGTTAATTAACGTTACATACAAAAGGACCATGACTTAATATGTGCTCTGTTGTTCTTGTAGCATTAGCAGTAATGCTTTTTTTTTTAAAGGGGGTTTTTAATACCCAAATTACCATAGAGAGCCACATTTTAAAATGTATGGTCTTTGTCTCAAGCATTGGTTACTTGTCCTGCAATGTCACGGTGAGCAATTATTAATGGTATAATAGGATTTGCATTCACATTGAATGGAAAAACACTGGTATGGTTCTTTGTATTTGGTTGCATGGTGTTTCTGTATAAATTATACTCCTTACTCACTATATTATTGATACATAATGTAAAAAAAAAAAAATTCTATGGGAAAGTCGAGTCTATGGGAGTGTAGAGAAAAGAGTCACAGTCTAGTGGATTATCACGATTTGCATATTCTACAACAACACTGTACAGGTTTCATGAATATTTTATCATTCTGATATGATAGAATGTTTTACAAGAAATGAGTTTGAGCATGGAGTTAATTCTGAACTGGGTTATCGTTATGCAGGAGTCTTGGCATTTTTGCTGCTTGTCGACATTTTCCTGTCAGACCTGTCCGAATAACCAGACACGTTTTTTCAGAAAAGACACAATTTGCTTTCTTGCTACTTAATTACGTGCAACATGTGTCACACATCAAGCTCATTATAATGATTACGTATACTTGTGATGAAATGCACCAAACTGTTGACTCAGTCTTTTCACAGAAACAAGCACAAGCTATTATTCACAGCCGAATCCACAACACCACATAAACAGCACAGGTTTCACGTGCTGTTGTGACGCGAGACAAAGTAAGTAGGACAGCAGGTGTCTAGCCCTTTCCCCAGGTCTGCTACAGTAAAGCAGCTGAGGGCCTTAAGGAATTTAGCAAAATAGCTTAATGCACATACATCAGTATGTAAGCCAATGTAAACAAAAAAAAAACAACCTAAGCATCGGCATTTTTTCTGATCAGTGCAAATAAGCTATTGTTTCTATGTTTGTCTCTGACCTAAACTTGGCTTCAACAGCAAGAGCTCATGTAAATAATATTATGAGGAGTATGGTCTATAGGAAAAGTGCAATGAGAACTTCTGTTGTGAATTGGCGCAATCTAAATAAAATAAATTGAACTGAATGTGTGTAAAATGGCTCAGTGGAGAAAATGTGGCCATGTTAAAGGAAGCTAACCTGATCATTAGCACAGATAAGGTTCCTCGCTGCAAATAGAGTTTCAATCAGTCATTTGTAAAGCTATTTATGAGCTCATGCATGCATGCGCACAGACACTCCCATGTGCAGGTACAAATATGTGTGTACGTGCTAAAGACGTTCCAACACACATATCTGCAAACTCATATAAAAAGGAGTTGGAGTTCTGACATGCAAATGTGCTCACACACTCTACACTCATTCTGTATAGGCCCACATGTTTTTCACTTTCCCCTAACTCACATATAGTCGCTGTCCATTGAAAACAATGTATCTCCATATATGGTGTTTTAAGATTAAATTTACAGCCATGAGGCTCTGTGAACCTTTGCATTGAGCTAAATGCTAAAGTGAACCAAAGTGAACCTCATGGTGGCACTAGAAGAAAAGTGAGGGCATCACCATTAAGTTAACACTGACCATCAACAATTTGTGAATCCACTCAAAATAATAAAGAAAAACAACATTTCTAGAACATTTCTTGTGTGACAACGCACATGAATTGTCTTCACATTGTTATTTGAAATTTCAGGATGTGTTGTATTATTGTCTCCATGAATGCCTTTCAGCAGGGGATGCAATCGTCTGCAGGCATATTCTCCGTCTCCATGGAAACACAGAGCAGCCCGTGGGAGGAGTGGGCCAACAGGAGGGGGAGCAAGCTGATGTCCAGGAGGCGTAGCCCAACCAAGCCTCATGTTGGTCCCTGACATGAAACAATGGCAGGAAGAGTGTGAGCTGCTTTACAGGCCCCCTGTGCTCTCTATCGCTGCGTCTCTCTGTCTTTTGTTGTTTCTGTCTCTTTCTTTCTATCTGTGTGTTTCCCCCTCACATTCTCTCTCTCTCTCTCTCTCTCTCTCCCACACACACTTACACGAACACATACACACAGCCATCTCATGAACTGGCCTGTCTGCAAGAAAGCTGAGAGGACAATGAAAGCAAAAACAGGATGCCAGAGATAACTTATCTGTCCAGGAGGAATGATCTTTCCACCTAAAAGCTGCAACTTGACACAGTGCAAGGGTGGAGTGAATGAGTCAGGCTGCGCTTAGAGTATGTGAGGAATGGGATATCTACAAATAAATAACTCCTGCTGCATTGCCGTGTCAACAGCGTGAGTGCGAGCCGTGAGAAGGCAGAAGTGAACGTGATAGGTTGTGTGTATAACATACAAACTGATTATAGGCACACTGCATATTAACATCTCAGATACAGTGGAGATTAAAATTTCATTAGGTGTTTTTATGTAGTGTAATTATTCAATTTACTGAACCCATTCAAAGCTAAATCCATAACCAATATGAACATTTTACCCACGCACAAACCATAATAAAACAAGACTAAGAGTCTACAATCATACTAGTGGCTCTGTGAGACGGTACTTAAGCACAGAGGTGCTTTGAGCTGAATGCAAACCCATCTCAATAAGATGGGTTTGCACACAAAGCACAGCTGAGGTTTAATGGGAATGTTGCAGGCACTGACTCAAAAACCAAAGTGTTGGACAAATTAAATGTCTTGCCCTATGGTGGCTGTAGATGAAATGTTAAGGGGCATAAAACTAATTACAATTCATCCTGAGGGGAACATGAATTTCATGGAAGTCAATGCAAGCATACACCATTTTGTCCCAGTCCATCTGGTAGATGTTGAGATATTTTACAGGATAAATGAAAGCTTTGACCTCATGGTTGCACTACAGGAAAAGTCAGGTGTTCACCAAAGTCAGAGGGGGGTTTTGACCGTGAATGTCTGTACAAAATTTCATTTAAATTCGTATAGTAGGTGTTGAGATATCTTAGTCAGGACCTAAGCGGTGGACCAAAATTGCCATCCCTTATATGATTATTAGTAAGTTCACAGCTTTTCAGAATCAGAATCAGAAAAAAACTTTATTAATCCCCAAGGGGAAACTCTTTGTAACAGCAGTTCACTATCACGTCAGTGCACACAAGAATGGAAGTACGAAGCAAGGCAAAAAGCAATTATATAATACACTATAATACAGGTAAGTACAAGTGCGTATGAGTATACATTTACAATTTAAATAAGTAAGTGTAATGTACAAACCTTTAATATCGTAGGGTTTCCATTTTGATAAAATGATACTCAAAATATCATTTAATCAGTTGCAAAATAAAACTTGGTGTGACACTGTGTCAAAAAGGCAAATGGAAAAGGACCCAGACGACAGGTAGGCATAAATCAAAACTTAACAGGCAGGCAGAACCAACACAAAAACAATGACAAACTGACAAAGAGACAAGGCAAGTGAACCCGTGTATATACACACAGAGGTTAATGCTGGAAATGTGTGGAGTAGAATCACTGCAGGCTGATGAGGGAGAGTGAAACCAGGGGCCTGAACCATGAAGGTAGTTATACAAACTCAGAGTCACAGCTTTGGTTTCCCGTTGACAAAACCAAACCGATGCAATCAGGCTTTATTGGTGTCATGACGCAGCTCATCACCTTTCTCTCTCAACTCAGGCTTTGATCCTTAAGCTGTGACTACTTCACGCGCGCGTGCACTTAAAAGAGTGACGTCGGCGATAAACAACCAATCGCGTTTGATATGGATGGAGCGAGAGGAGCATTTTTCCGCCGAGGAGCAAGCGCTTACTCTTCAGAAATATGAAGAATATAAAGCTGTATTTCAAGCACGCAGTGACACGGTCTCTGCTGCCAAAGCAAGAGAAGAATGTTGGAGGAAGATTGCTGATTGGATAAATGCATAAGTAAAATCTGCTTTAAAAAAAAATACAAATAAAGACCATGAATGTGAACCGTTAAATTGTTCATATGTCACCCTATCAATTTATCTTACCGGTCATTTTATAAAAGGCCTCCTTTATGGACATGATCGAAAAATGTCTAGGGAACACAATGAAGCCATTTATGTAGGCCTACCCCTGCAGGACCACCTTGCGAATGGTTTGACAAACCGTGTTTTTCCCCAATTTTCTCTGCATCACTGTAGTATGTACTACTTGCAAAAAAACGCAACGCAATACAGACGATTTGCGGTACAGTACGGGCATGGTTTCGAGTCACATTTGTTATGTGCGGCTCAAGAAGTTCGCAAATATAACAGATTAATTCCGCGGAAAATCTGTATCGTTCAGGAAAGTCAAGAGGATTTTGTCCCTAAAAACTCTTTCTCTCTACGAACTGCTCTTCTAACAATTTGCGCAGAGATGTCCACATGATTTGGTATAAAAGGTGAAGCCATTGCAACAGACGCTCTGAATTAGTTACGTCATCTACATATATATATATATATTTTTTTTTTTTTTTTTTTGCTCACAGCTGATTGGTCAAACCCAAATCTGAGCTCTCCAATCCAGAACATAACCTTCCCCGGAGCACTTGAGCCGTGAAGCGTAAGATACCATGGCAACGAACACTGATTAAAGCCGAGCTACTTTCATAGTACCTGAAACCGAGGATTGCCACAAACTAAGCTCATACATATCTGGCTAGCCAGCTAAACCGGCTTCATGGTGAAGCCCCAGGTGTGTGAGTGGTGGAGCAACCAGGGGTTACTGCAGGGCAAGAGAGACTAAATGGCAGGAAACAAACATACAACACACACGAGGGAAGAGACAAATAAAACAGGAACTACCAAACTAAACCCAAAACCCAGACAGGAACAGACACCTACAAAATAAAACAGGAACTCAACAGCTCATGAACACAAAAACCTGACACTGAGCATTAATTACCATTTGATGACTTTACTATGTGTACGGTAAATGTTTTATGTGCGTCAGCAAGGAAATTATATTTATAACTATCCAGTATGGTATAAAGTGTTTTTACTCACTTTTTACAGTTAGTGTCAGCTCAGTTTGGATGGTTCTAGTGGTTTGTTTAATTTTAATTTTAATTTTTTAGGACAAATGCAAAACGTAATATGTGTACAGATCAATGGAAGGTACAACATTTTCATTTTTCCATACCCTTCACACATCCCTTCCCAAATCGTCCCCTCCCTCCCATCCCTGGTCCTGGTCAACATTGCACAGAATCAGAATCAGAATCAGCTTTATTGACCAAGTATGTGCACACATACAAGAAATCTGACTCGGTTTTTCATTTCGCTCAATATACTTACACACAGTTCCAAGAACATTTTCAGGAATGGACATACAGCTACAAAACAAGGACAACAAGCATAGAAATATCCAACATGAGAGACAAATCAAGCAGAACTAATACAAAAAGGAGGTAAGCATGCAACTGTCAGTACAGAAGAAGGAAGAAGATATACAAATAAATAAATAATAAAGAAACCCTCCAGGTCTTATTAAAACTGTATCTCTGCATCTCTCACATTCTCATATTTGGATTTTGTCACATGGCAGGCTTCTAAAAAAGGAGATTATGGGTTGCCACTGGAGTAGAATTTACCTGATCGTACTCTTAATTCCAAGTTTCGGAATGACAAGAGCTCAGATTTGCAGAAATTGCACGCAGGTGGAGTCGTTGATTCCCACTGAAGCTGTACACTCCTGCGGGCAATGAAAGTGGTCGCCTTCGAGCTGCGAAGTTTACTGATTAAGTGAAAAAATAAAAAACCCAAGAGGAACACGCTGTGGCGTCATGTGGCCCTGTTGTTGTGGAGGCCCTGCGTGGTGACGTCAGGCGCAAGGCGAGAAGGATAACGTGGCCTGCTCTCTCTCCTGCCATGTGTGTGTTGTCACTGTGCACGGCAAGACTCATCACTGTTACTTACATGGTAAAATCCTCTTTTCGCGCTCAGTCGAGCCCTCTCACGCGGGGGGTCGTCGACAGAGTTTTCCCCGGTAAGTAAACTGGTTCAGTTAGTGGATCTCTTTGTTTTCGGTTTTCAGCTGCCCTTTTACAATTTGTTAAAAAACCGTCAATTCTCTTATCAAAAAATCACTGATGTTTTATTGCACAAGAGGTTGTGTGTATTACAAATAGAGGCAAAATAAATGACTTATAAGTAGTTATATGCGTTTAAAGTGTGTAATTTTGCTGCCTTGCTTTGCGTGTCTCTTCTCCGGTGGGGAAGCGTTTCTGGTTGCTAGGGTGTCAGGAGCTGTTGCTATGGGCGTTTTTTTTTGTGCTGTCTGCTAAATATGAACATAAATGTGGTAGAAAGCAAGTGTTTCCGTAGATTTCCTTGCAGTTTATTGAAATATTATGCATGGGGGATTGTTTTAACAGTCATCACGCTATGGCCGACCGATAGTGGCCTTTTGAGTGCCATACTTTAGGCTAAGAGTTAAAAAAAAAAATCTGAGAAGTATTGGCTGATATGCATTTTGCTTTTACGTAGCAAAAACAATTATTTTGATAAGGATCCCTTAAATTAAGTTTTTAACGATTTGTGACCAAGACATTTGAATGAACAGGACATTTTGTTGAAAAATAAACCTGGCTGTCAGTGATGGACAAACTATGTAGAGACACTGCTTCCATATTTCCTCGAACATAATTATCTTCGGCACTTGTGAACCCCAGTTTCTTGTTACTTATCCGTTGATGTAGGCCGAGACTGATGTATCTGAACAAGCCGATTTATTGGTCCAGCTCTAGCTACTTCACACTGAAACTTCAAAAAATATTTTTAAAGATAATGCATACTTGTAACAATTACGTCATAGGATGCTCGCACACACGCAAATGACAGCTAATTGGTTTTTTTTGGGGGGGGGGGTTTAACCTTACAACTAACCTTACATAAATATTGACATGATATGGTTGAGTATTACTGTTTAGTGCGGTGAATTTCAGATTATTTAGTTTCAGATTAGTTTCATTTTGCTGCAGACTGACATAGCGCACATCCATGCTGTGTGCAGATTTGGTTATCTATTGTCTAATTGTGGATTTTAACTGCAGATTTTTTTTCAGCTCACTGTCAATAGTGTACATTGACGAGAACACATGGCCAGTATGATTGTTTTGGTAGGCTTGCGTGTTATAATACTCATATAATACCTTAGAGCCAGGGCAAAGGGTGTGTGCTTCCAAGTTTAAATGGTAAGGTGCAAAACACTACTGCTCTTGTAATCCACTTTTGCTCCATATGGCGAGAGAAAAGAAGGTATTCCGGCTTTCATGCTAGGAGCTTAAGGCCTGATCAGCTCAGGTAGGCAGCGTGACTTTACGAGAGCACACTTTGTCTGTTTTGGTTGACGCAATATGAAATCTGTTTCCAAAAGAGAGAATTTGGATTCACATAAATATATGATCAAATGACTAATAGGAAAATAAATAATAGTTAATCTATGATGTCCCTCTGACTGATGCAGTTGCTGCCATTAGCAACTGTCAAGAAAGGACTGACAGTGTTTGTGAAATCGCTCGGTGGAAGAGATATGGCCAAGGAAGTTAGTTTAACCTGATCATTAGGAGAGATATGGTTACATGCAGATGATGTTCCAATCATTTATCGTGGTTGTTATGGTCACGTGTCGGGTTTAAGTCAGATGTCCATTTATAGCTCTTCTGTGGAAAACGTGCTCACTGCCTGCTTTATTGCCTGCTTTTCATTGTTGATATGTCAAGTAAGGCGTGACATTGATGTACTGCTTGAGTGCTGGGCGATGAAATGTGAGCAATGAATTCATATTCACGTGTCACATCGTCTTTTTAGAGAATATGAGCTGTTGCCAACAGACCAAAGGTGGTTATTATTATTTAAACTCTGCAGGCCTGTTTTTTTGGTATTTTTCATACCAACCAAAGTCCCTTAAACAAGTCTGAAATATAGAAGCTGAATCTTATTTTTGATGGCCTCTGGGAAGTTATTTTAGATCGATAAATGAGTTGTGGATTTTGTAGTTTTTTGCTTTCATTGTCTTTCAGCCCCTTGCACATATTTTGAATGACATATCAGTATGTTTATATGACCAGATAATTGCTTTCAGAACAAGTTCAGCTACACCACCCACGTGAATTCACGTGCCAAACTTTGCAGCCATAAATAATGATGCGTGTAAAAACCCACATCACTGTGGGTGTGACGCAGGGGTTCGATCGCTACAGCACAGTCCTGCCTATGTATAAAACGAAAATGACACGTGCATGACTTGTTTTTTCATCCCACACAAATATTTTGCACCCATGAGTAAACAGTTTGCTACAGTTTTGCACTTTACTATATGTTCACTGGTTTGTGTGGGACGGTGTTGGTGGTCATTGGTTGAAAAATGAACGTGCACCAGCAACTTCAGCATTTGATGACACAGTGCATCACAGTACGTCTACCTCTTTTGTTTCTGTGTGCCTGTGTTGTCTGTACACGTGTGAGCATATACAGTATCCTGGCATGCTACAAAGTTTTTAATAGTGTGTGTGAGTTATTGGTATAAGTGACAAGCTGCATCGTTCTGGCTCTCATGTCATGTGCTTGTTAGTCATCTGGAAATGTCTCAGCCTGGCCAACATTTTCTTCTTCTCCTCAACTCTAATTCACATTTTAAGCATTTAGAAGATTCTCTTGTTAGGAATCTTTACGGTTAATAGAAATAGCCAACAAATAAAGGCCAACAAGAGACAACATACTGTGTGCCACATTTCCTCCTCTCTCCTCACACCCTCTCACGTCCTCTCCTGTCTTCTCTTCCTCTGTCGTCGTTTGCCCTCTTTTCTCTCCTGTATTCCACTCTGCTCCACCTTCCTGCCCTTCCCTTCCCTCCCCTCCCTTTCCCTCCACACGGGCTCTGTGCTCTGCTTGCCAAGAGGTGGCTGAGCAGGGCATGAGGATAAGCTGTCACATGCCATCTGGGGGTCAGGGTCACACAGAGACATGCCATCACGTTCTCCACTCTCCTTTTCCTCTCGGCATATCTGTGAGCTAAGGAGGATTGTCAGTGAAGGCGAGAAAGGGCTTGACTTACCAGAACCGACAGTCAGAGATGATTCAAGAGAAAGAGAGGAAACATTTTAAGGAAAGATGGGCCAAGAAGGGCTTTGGTTTACTGTAAGAGTAAAGAGCATGGCATGATGTTATAGGAGAATAGAAATGGTGGTTTTATGGGACTTAACCAGGAGGAAAATCAAGATGGCAGTGAAGAGAGCGACTGAGAGACACAAGGCTCAACACAGAGATTGATTTCAGCCGCACCAATGAAAATGTTAATTGATTCTGTATTTAGTTTACTTGTTATATACTGTATGACTGGATCTGTTATCTAATTTTGTTTTGACATGGGAGCATTTTTATGGAGGAACAATTTTGTGCAGAAAACCTCAATGACTAAATGACTTGCCCACAGACATTCAACTTACTTTCTAGTTTGCCAAGATATGCGGTAGTTGGGATGTTTGCTATAGTAGCAGGAGAGCTGTCAGTATCGCCGTCTGCGGCTGGGAAACCGTCTCATCCTCTCTGAACGATAGCTTTGCAGAAGCAACTGTAGCGACAGTTTGCTAACCCACAGTCTAGCTAATGTTAGTTACATTACTTGCTGTGTCGTTAATGATATCATGGTATTTGTCCCTACAGCGTTTGCGAAGGGTTTTATAGCCACAAAGAGCTAAAAACCAACGTTATAATATCAGACTTCAAATGAACGACATGCAGGCACACAAACACTGCATCCAAAACACAACGGAGTAAAAACTAGTGAGAGTTAGTATTTTAGATTTTTTTTGCAAAACAGAGAACATAGACAGGGCCCTAGGTAAGGAAGGTAACGGAAGGCTGCCATGGCAATCTACGTCCATGAATCTGGGAGGTGAAGCTTCTGAAGGAGCACTGAAGGGAGGGCTGTATTTGTGTGGCTCTTCCTCCAGAATCGCGTACCCCACCTGTAATGAACACGTCCACAGTGGGAATCCCTCATGTTCATCAGTAGAACCCTGTTTTACATTTCTACAAATTAAATAAACTTTTATGATATTCACAAATTGAAGACTCTAAATATTTCCATATTTTCTTTGAAATTAGATAAATTAAAACAGTGTTTTTCCTCAGTGGAAATGTAAATCTTCTCAATGTCCCAGTGGTTTTAAAAGGTTTTTGCTGTGAACAAATTCTGAAAGGTCACATTACGAGTTTGACACCATTGAGTAGCTATATGTTCCTGGAAACACTGTATATATTTCTAATAATCTTATGCTTACCTAACACTGCCATGGTACAAAGTCCAATCCTTAGCGCTGAGCCGTCAAAGCTCTCTCCTAATGAGACAAATGTAGTAAATCTCATTGAAATTATGACGTAATAATGTGACGTAATAAACCCAACATCTGTCTTAGCTCAGTTCAGCACCAAGTAACCTTTTGTGCACCAACCCACCCGTGTAGAAATACAGCTAAAGGACAGTCAGAGCCTCCACATTTCACTAAGAGGGATACATGCGAGGGTGACCTGCCCTGTTGGGTGTAGAAGTGCCCTTTTCAAATGGCAAATCAAAACAATATTTCCTCAAACACTCCCTGCCAAAAAAAAAGGCAAGACAATGCAAGACTAATTTCTTTGTATAGCACATTTCATGCACAAAGGCATTTTAATATGTTTTATATATAGCTATATAAAGGCACTTATTTAGAAATACTGTAAATAATAAAAAAAAAAAGATAAAATTGCATTCTGTCAGTAAAGTTCTAAGTCCAATTTCATGTAGGTTAAATTTGTAACAAGTGTTAATAAATTAATTTTAATAACAGGGAGCAGAAAACATTTAGACCTGCAATTAAAAGTGGTCACGTTTGCAAGTCTCAGATCTTTTATTATGCACAGCATAGTGATTTGAAGTTTTACCATGTTTTAGCTCTTGAGAAAGTTTGCAGACTGCTCCCAACTGACCTGTGTTTTCTGGAGGGTTCATATTATAAAAGCCAGTCAAATCAAAATGTTGGTCTCAAACCACGTCAGGCCAGGTTGTATCCGAAAGATGTAACAGAGGACACACTACATTGTGTTTCTGTAGGCCTGGTCCAAAAAGCCACTGTTTTTGTCTGAGACCTTGCTGCTTTTCATTGATATTCAACCCAGCTGTAAATAAGTGACAGTAAATTGGATTGTGGCCTGATGGTTACTGATGAAAACCATAAAGACAAAAGACCAGAGGTCAAGTTTAAGAGAACTTCACTGATTCCTGTGTTTGAGTTTGAGTAAATCAGTAAATGAACACGTGAGCATGTTGCCACTAATACAAAGGATGTTTTCTACTTTTCTTTGTCCCACTGGTGGAAATGATGAAGCCCCAGCACAACTTTATCCAAACAGTCAGTCAAGCCAGCCAGCCAGCCAGCCAGCCAGCCAGCTAGTCAGTCAGGCGTGCAGCTGTTGTGTCCTCTGCCCCATCCATTCAGCTCCCAGCTCCAGCACCCGTCCATCCATCCAGCCATTCAGACAATCTCTTCCCTCTGTCTGAGTCCCAGCCCCGGTCAGCCATTCAACCACTCAGCTCCTCTCCCTCACTGGGCCCCCCACCCCCAATGCAGACCTCCTTTCCTGCCCCAGGATGCGATGTAGTGACGTGCCTACCAGCGCCGTGAGATCTTCCTTGTTCGAATGTGTTTGTGCAGAGAAGAGATTACAAGGAAACAGCTTGCCAGGAGCAGGCAGCTGCTGTTTCCTACAGCTCGCAGCAGTTTGGGGGGACAACAGCAGGATGCCGTGGGGGAGAAGTGGCTCGGCGGCCCTGCTGCTGCTCTCGGGCAGAGCCATCACGCGAGCCAAGGTCAGGTAGGATCAGGCCTCTGCTGCCGCTGTGGACTCAGGGGCTGTTGGGACTTGAAGCTCATGTATGTATTAAGCCACTTCACTACTATTAAGCTAAAGTGGGGTACAATGGGTGCTGAGCAAGATTGTTTTCACATTCCTTTGATGGGAAACTGGTTTTACTGGTTAGTTGGTCAATTTTTAGTATCCGTGTTTTGATATTTTTAGTGGGGGAAATAACTTTTTTAACTAAGTTGACGGGATTGTAGACTTACTGTGATTCAAAATCAATAAATAATTTAGGTGTTTCGGAGTGTCTGTATATCATAGGACAGATCCTACATATCATGACGGGGTTGAGAAGAAACACTTTCTCAAGGCTGCACGAGCAAACTGTTGCATACTCTGCAAGCTAAGAGGCTTGCAATGGAATTCAGCCACGAGGATTAAACAGTGTTGCTTTCAACACGAGCCGCTTTTTCAGTTGGATTACTGTATTCCTTGACCTGAGTTGTCGGTTGGGTTTACTTTGTGTTGTTTCCCACAGTGCTGAGTAAGACAACGGTTTGACATTTTGTCCATTCTCTTCTCACAGTGGATGGTTTCCTGTTGATTCTCTGTGTTAATTTGAGGCCCATTCAACAAGAAACAAGCCCGGCACCCTGACATTTTCAGTAGTCCCTGTTTTTCAATTGTCTATTTACAGAAGTAGCATGTGTTTTGTTTTGTGGCTGAGCTTTATAACTTACTGGCAAGGTGGAGAGTATTATTAGCAGGTTTGAAAATAAGACAATGCTGCTTTTCCTCTTGGCTCTTGGTTCAAAACAAGGAAGCCTGGGGAAAATAGATTCGAAGCTTTCCTCATGTTCTGATGATCAGACTTGTTATGAGTCTGACAAAAGAGTTTGAAACCTTTAGTGCAGATACATTTTTAGATAGAAGCGGAGTTATGTGACAAAGTGCACAGCAGGTTTCAGCTGAATTTTCAGGGAAATGCATTTGCAGAATCAACCTTTTATTGAAACAGACAAAACAAAGTCATGCATTAGCAGACTTTTAAAAACAGCACATCTATTTTTACGGGAAATTTGTGAAAATGGTAGGCTAATAGTTTTCATGCCAACAGCGTGACAAGAAAGAATGAAGAAGTGATGATGATTCAGTGATTTGGTGAGGGGTTGCAATGTTGACAGACCTGTTGCACTTGGTTAACTTGAGACACTTTCAGTTTTTGTCACTCTGCCTCGCGCTCATCCAACATTTTACGTCACCATTTGTGTCAACTGTTGAGCCGAGCGCAGACATGAGGTCGAACTAGGATGGTAGTTATGACAAAGTGAATGGTGCGATAAGCAGCTGTCTTCTGCATTTAAGGCATTCATTTGATTTAACATACCACGTCATTAGCCGTCACACCATAAGTATGTGTTGTTTGATTTGAGATGACCTGTTTTCAATGCAGACTCAAACACAGAGTTTGAGAAAGAAGAAAACGTCTTTATCCTTTGAAACGTTTGATTAACTTAATTCTTAACTCACACAGTGACCACAGCAAAGCAAAGAGTTGATAACATGCTTCATCTTTTGAACAAAGAATCCTTGATTAATTAGCTCAACTAGCATTGTTTAGCTTTCACTAAAAGGCCAATGAAGTGCCTGAGGTATACATGTGAGTGGACATTAAGGTCAGTAAGCTTTCACTCGTGTGGATAGAGGGTTCATCGTTTGCATCCATCAGACATTTACTGTCAAGGACTGTCATTGTTAGGTTACAGCCAAAAGGTTTTTAACTAGAGTTAATGTCGAACATTCTTGTTTGAACCAGAGAGGAAGGTCATGGCCATCAGGCATGTAGGCTGGGTGTGTCACCTCACAGTGACACAGTGATGTGGGAGGGGACAGGTGTGAATGATGTGTTGATGTTCGGCGAGTCGTCACTCACTCCTGCATTCCAGCTCACAAACACGTGACGCCACACAGCTTCAGTAAAGTCTTCAAGCATCAATTCCTGTCGCTACACAGAGAAACTGGAGCAGCGGACAGATTTACATCGCACTCACATGGTGGATAAAGCTAGGTTTTGTGCTGGACTGTAATTCCTGGATTCCTTTAGCATTGTGGATATGGGAGGCAGAGAGGAGGTAGTGGTGAGCATGCTCGGCTCCACCGTGCCGTTTCCACGCAACAGGCTGAACGGTTTCAGGCTGCGTCCTATCCAAATCCCAGCGAGGAGCAAGCACGGGAAGCCATCCTCCCACAAGAAAAAAGTCAGGTATGTGTGATGAGAAGGAGTTGGAGTCAGCGCAGGATCAGCAGGATCGAAATCATAAATGTTTTGGTGAGAGAAACAGTGTTGTCTGTCCTTGAAGTGGGCTTTGTGCGTTAAAGTCACCACTGACCTGACAGTTAGTGGTGGAAGAAGTATTCAAATCAATTACTTGTGAAAGTTGTGATGACACACACTAAAGGAATACTCAATTACAAGTAAAAGTCCTGCATTCAAAATTTCACTTAAGCAAAAGTACAAAAGTATTATCAGCAAAATGTACTCAAAGTATCAAAAGTAAAAGTATTTGTTTGTCACAATGGGCCCTGTCAGTGTTATATCATTATATTACTGGACCATTAATATTGATGCATTAACATTTATACAGTACTTTAATGTTATAGGTGGTTGAGGTGGAGCACATTTTAAATTCTTTGTGTAGTTTTAATCTATAACGCAACATTTCATATTTGATATACTGAGCACATGTTTTGCTTCTAAAATCTTGATCTGAAAAGCAACTATAGCTGTCAAATAAATGTGGTGGAGTCAAAGTATAAAGTAGCATAAAATGAAGATACTCAAGGTAAGTACAAGTACTTACAAGTAGTAATTGTACTTGAGAGCAGTACTTGAGTAAATGCAAATAGGTACATTCCACCACTGCTGACAGTGAAGTGCAACATCATAACATAAACATGCAGCTGTGGTACGTGTAGTTTATGCTGTGGAGACTGTGTTTCCCAACCTTCCTCAGATGGTGACTGTATTTTAACATTTGTCCTAACATTCAAAGCATATGATAATTTTATGGTAGTTTGCAGACATACAAATGTGGGATAGAAACAAGTTTTCAGAATAATTCTCAGATATTTTGTTAATCTAATTTGAATTCTTGTGGCATTCACTGAAGCTGCTGTGGCTGCTGCGCAGCAGGATCCAGTGCGCTGCTGTGAGGCAGCTGTCTGCAGACCCCTGATCTCTCAGGCTTGATGTATTTTATCCTTAAACGTAGCAGCACATGTTATGGGTTTGGACAGCTGTGTGTGAGCGATGTAGTGAGCCAGATGTTGCATGAAAATAACAGCCTTTATTATGTCTATATTGCTTATTAGCATCAATACTGCATGTTCTCTCCCCATACTGATTCTCACATCTAAGCTCAAGTGATTGGTTGATGTTGAGTTCTGATCAGAGAGTAGATACTTTATTTTCTTTTCCTATTTAAAATCTGTGTGGAGCTGAAATAGATAATTCTTCTCTCTGTCTGTAAATGTTTTAGTTATAAGTGGAGACATTCAGACAACAACTTTCTATGAAGTTTATTACACCATTAAAGACGGCTTATAAAAATGATGTTGTTACAATCTTAATGTGACTAAAAAACAGTATTCAAAGTGGATTTGTCTAGAGCTGAAACAATTATTCGATTTACAGAAAATGAAACAAAAATTGTGATAATGGATTGTTTGAGTCATTTTTCAAGCTTACATGCCAAACGTTGTCTGGTTTCAGCTTCTCAGGAGTGATGATTTGCTCCTTTTCTCTCTGTTATATAATTATAAATAGAATATCTCTGGGTTTTGATCTGCTGGTTGGACTTAACTAGCAATTTGAAGCCCTGGTGTTATGGGCCCCATAACACTGCCCCCACTGTTTTCTGACATTAATTCAGCTGAAAAATAATTGACGGATCTCTTTTGTCTGGCCAATACCTGATGTCTTCAGGAATGACGGTATCATTGTGGATATCAATTAAGTACATTGGATCATAATTGGTACATTTAAACTCTGGTTTAGTGAAGTCATTTCATGGTGTCTTGTTGAGGGAGGATGTCTATTTGGAAAAAGCTCAGAAAACTGCTGAAATGTTAGAAGTCTTCCCAGTGAAATGAAGCCTTGGTCTAATCACATCACATTACATACTGCTTTGATGTATGTTGGAATGTCACCATACTGGTTTAGAGAACAGTAAAACAACAGCATGGCCCATGTTACTCAACGGCAGAATGTGTAGGATTTTTCTATAAAAACAATGTATAGACTCATACATTTACGTTTAATCATTTAGCAGAGTCTTTTATCATCCGACTTACATATGAGGAAGAAAACGGAAGCAATTATAACAACACAAGGTAAAAAAATGCAGAAGTGCACCAGAAACTAGTCTGTTAAAGCCCAGCACAGTACACAAAGCTAAGGATAGGAAGGTTTTGGTTTGTTTTTTTTAAAAAGAGATACAATCCCTACAAAAACAATCCCTCTCAACCATCACTTATGACCCGCTAGAAGTGTGTGCTACAGTGGTGTCTGTATCTGCGGAGACTCTGCCCTCCGCCTATTATTATTTTGCTGTGTTCGGGACATTCCTTTGCCCTTAGCCCTGCCTCAGCCTCTTCTCCCCCGGGGCTCCGTTCTGCCCTGGCTGACACTGTAATCGAAAATCACCCATTCTCCCGCTCTTGAGTCGCTGCCTTATGTAGGTATGTGTTGCTGCAGGTGGTAGGTACACCGGGGTGTGTTCTGGCAACCGCGGTCAGGGGGCATGCGCATCTGGTTTCGCTGAGCCGGGGAGGAGCAGGCCAACTTTAAATGTTGTGTTTACAAACCGCAACCGACAAATCCTACTCACTCTGCCATTAACGACGTTTCACAGCTATGATTTATGTAAAGGCTTTAATGCAATGAACACATAGTATAGTATAGTTTTATGGGATAGTGGAACATCTGTATAATGGCCTACGTCTAAGACAGTGATTCCTTTCAGTTAACTTTGTTTCTTGCTTTATATTTCTCTATTTGTCTGTGTAAGGTCTAATATTACTCAATGAGAAGTTAATATAGGTCTGTTTAGTATATGACGGTACACAGAAATAGCAATTACTATTTTCTATTTCTCTTTTTTGTATTTCTGTGTGTTAGAAAAGAGACTTTCACTGAATTAAGCATCTATTGAAACTCACAACTGCTGTCATCACAGACCCCACTCTTAAGACAACATAAAACTGGGTTAACACACCAAAGCATTGATCTTGAACAAACCTGATCGGATCTGGCTTCATCTGACTTATAGTTGGTGTGGGGAGTTATGAGGAGCTTTATAAGCTCATTGCATCACAGTATCACAGGAACCTCTGGCTCTGATACTCCGGGCAACTATCGTTTCATTGTCATTTCATGGCTCATGCATATTGGCGTGATAAGCCATCTGACGTTCCTCAGAAATGGACTAGTATGGTTTGGTATGTCTCTTGAGATTTACTGACTAGAAGAATGTGACTGGACTGCACGCAGATGAGGTGAGTCATCTGAACACTTCCTGTGTCTGTGATCTCCAGGTCACATATTAGTGCTTGAGGCTGCAAGTGTGTCTGCAGCTGCGTGTGTCCTATTGTTGTTAGAGAACAATGTCCTCTGTTGTTGAGTCCAACACGGGAAAAGCTGGCTGCATTTTCCCTACATGTGTTTGGAAAAGAATCTGAGATGATTTATGATTTATGTTTCTTAAATTGTTCATTGCATGTTATTTCTTCCATTGTTAGTGGCATATATGCTTGTATGTATCTGTTTAGTTAGTTGAAGGGGTGTAATCCATAGGAAAACAGATCTCACATTCTTACAGTGACATCTAGTGGATCTATAGGGTACTATGCCTACAGGCCACATTTTGTACGAACAATAGAGACCCCCCTTTGTGTCCGCTCTCGCCATCTCTCTCCTCGCTCCGGCCCTCCCTCCATCCCACTCCTTTTGTCTCTCCTTCTCTATGGGCTCTCCCGGCTGATTCATCCTCCCCGCATTGCCTCAGTCGTCACCGTTCCTCCTGCGTTTGTATGTGTCTTTGTGATTCTGCTCGTTTGTTTGCATGCATGCGTGTGATTTCTTTACGTGTGCGTATGTCTGTACCAGAAATCCCAGCCCCACCGAGATGAGCGTGGAGCCCTGGGCCAGCCCGCAGGACCAGGCAGCCGCTGAACACGCACACAGCACGCACACGCCATCCTCCCAGGATCAGGAGCAGCACCCCGACAAACTCTGCCTGGACTCGTTCTGGAGTGAGGTGGAGACCATCCGACAGGGGTGTGGCTACACGGACCTCGACTGCACCTGGAGAGACTCCAAACAGTCAGAAGGTAAATACTGCAAACCCTGCGCTCACAGATTAAGAATGAATAGAGAGAGCTTAGATAAATGTCATCATGGGTTTATGTGGTAGAATTACAAACCATCATTGTTTAACACAGCTGCCACTGAGATCCTCCATGAAGTGATGCATTTGCCATGGCAACATATCAGGTTTCTCTCATGCAGCAAAGTAGCACTCATCACCATGACAACACTATCAAACACTCTGTGGCAGGGAGTGTTTAATGTGCACAAGCCAAATAGCCATTCATGAATGCTGACTTGATGGGAATGCTCTTTAATTATGTCCATTAAAATGATCTGATTGTGTTAATTCTACCCTTTAATAGATCCTTTTGATGTTATGTTAAACAAAAACACTGTTTTAAATGCATTTTTCACTAATGAATAAACCCTCAGAAGTCTGGATTTTGGTGTGTACTGTACTTAGTGTCCAAAAGCTGGTTGCCAGTTCTTCATAAATTTGGACATTAACCTGGTTATAACGGACGTTATGAGTAGGGACTTCATGCACACACTTAGTAATAGATCTATGAATAGCTGCTGCAACCCAGTCCACTTTATACAATATATTACATCAAAATTCTACTTTAATATTGTAACATTCTGCATTTTAAATAGCATTTTATCTACATGTTGTGCTGTTGACATGTGGCCTGTTTGGATCTTTGACTGTCTGTTGAATGTATCTCAGAAGGCGAACAGGAGGAGCAGTGGTTGGCTGATGCTGGTTTGTCGAACCTCATCAGTGAGGACAGCGAGGATGTAGACAAGGCGGTGCTGCTGTCCACTCTGACCCGGACCCAGGCCGAGGCAGTCCAGCGTCGACTGGAGTCCTACACGCTGTCCCTCCGCAAGAGGAACAAACCGCGTGACGTCCGCGACGTCTTCAACTCTCCCATCACTCAGGTCAGGAGTTTATGAACTATTTAAATCTCTGAATCCCTGCTGGTCTAAGGGAAGTTGTTTTGTAACTCACCACGACCTCTGACATCCCAGTGGAGGACAAATGATCAACACATAGACAAGTGAGCCAAATATAAAATAGAAAAACATTGAAATAGGAAATCTGAGAGGGTCTTCTAACAACTTTCTATGTCCTTTGTTTACATTGACCCACAAGAAAATACAAAGGCACTTCATGATGTAAATTGATGGCGTTCTAAATGTAAATGCAGTTCATAATGCAGAGTAACATGCATACATATACGCATTACTTCTTGTATATGTAGATTTTCACTCAGCTTTCCTTGATACGTGCAAATTCATCAGTTGCCTGTATTTCCAGTCTCAGGATTACTGTTATGCTGTTATACAAGTTTACAGCAAGCAGAGCCTGTCTGAGTCAAAGCTGCATGCAGTAAAATATAAAATACCCATTTCCCTGGTGACTGTCAGGACTCAGTGACGGACTCTCTATTGTTCCAGTGTATTGTGCCGTCTTGTTCCGTGCAGAGGGCTAACCTGTGACAAGAAAGGCAAATTACATGTAAAGGCCATGCTTTGTCCCCGCTGTCTGTCTGAGCAGTCCTGAGAGGGGAATAGAGACTGTTCCGCTGATCCTTATCAGTCCTCCGTCAAAGGAAACACTCTCCTTCTGTTCCCAGTGGTGCAGAAAATATTACGGCACTGATATTTTTAAGTTTTTTTAAGTATTTTTAAGTTGTTCCTTACAGAAAGTGTTGTATACGTGTTTGCGACGTGTCAATAAATGCTCTCTCTCACCAGACCCTTCTGCCTGAGTCCCAGCATAGTGAAGACCTCACTCAAACCAGCATGGCATCGGTTGCCAAAACACCACTATCAGGTAAGAGCTGCACACAGTAGTATTATTACAGTAAGCCAAAATCAAAACAAGCAACTAACTAAAGGGAATAACACTGATTGCCCATCAAAAGCAGGTATACAACGCTCAAAAAATTCTAAAAGCAATGGCTGCTATTGTTTTAATAATCTAATGAGTCAAAACAACACTTCACCCCATAACCGCATAACTGTTAGATTTCAATAAAGTAACCCCTTGTTTACTTCCACCATTGTATCTTCTTGCACACTACTCACAGGTTTAACTACAAATTAACTTACGCGTCTTTAAAAAATAAACATACCTGAAAAAGTCAGGTGAGCATCAGAATTGTGAGGTCCTAATGAGGGATTGTCTGTCGGGATCCAGCCACAGTGCTGTTATCTATCTTCTAATTGGTTCAGATTAATCCCCGGATAACTCCTTGTCTCTATGCGCTGCCGCTGGAGAAAGCCCCTGTCCTTGTGCTGCTGAGTTGACTGGCCAAATCTCAATATTTTTGAATAATATTAAGGTTTTTGTACTGAGAAAAAATAAACAGGTCCTTACAAAAAGTGCCTTGTGTGCCTGCTTTCCTGAAGTTTACTAACAGCTAAATCTTGTAATTCAGTTGTGGATGTTTTAACAGTGAACACATGCAGCAGGTTGGCATCTGTATACAAACAACAGTGAAATATATACGTCTTATAGTACAGGCAGTGCCATACTGATACAGATCCACATTTGCCACAGTAAATAGTTACAGTGACATCCATAGTAATTTGCTCTTACTTTTGTTACTGTAGGAACAGTTCTGAGTATTGACTCTGAACTGTTAAAAGCAGATAAAGGATACTTATGCCAAATGTTCCTGATGCTTTGTTCCTCTGTTTTGGGAGATACAAATCAGATAAGCGTGTGGGTACATTTCCTCATATTTGTGGACTTTTTTGTCATTCTTTTCCCCTCTTGTTCCCTCATGTAGGGTGCATTCACATTTTGTAAAGTGGACTTCCTTAAGTGAACTAATAGATTGGAGTTTGTGTGTTTATGGGTCTGTCTCCCGCTCAGCTGTGACGCCAGAACATCATCGTGGTGCTCCTAAAGAGGAATTCTTCATCACCGATGTGGCTTACTGCGAACAGGCCGTCATCTTCCTCAAACAGGCCAAACTGCCACAGAACCACACCCAGCGCAAAAAAGAGGATGGCACCCTGCCTGTAAGCACCAAAACACTTTCCCCCCTCCTACTCGTTTTTTCCAGGGAGACTGTAGGTCCCACTGCCTTCAGAAAAACTGGAAGTTTTAGAATGTTATTTCAAATGGGGAATTTTTTAAATGTTCCAGTGATGTCATGGAATGGGAAGAGAATTTGTAAATGGGGCATAAAAGGGAAATACTGACACGTGTTTCACTGTTTGTGTTTCCTACATTCATTTGTTTTGGTTGGCGTAAAAGTATATCTGAACTCTCTTTACAGAAGGGTGCACAGTGGAAGAGCGGTTAGCGCTCCTGCCTCCCAATAAGGAGATCATGGGTTCGAATCCCGGACCAGACCATGATCTCCCTGGGTGGGAGTCTGCATGTGTTACTGTGGGTCTTCTCCGGGTTCTCCAGCTTCCTCCCACTGTCCAAAGACATGCATGTTTAGCTTAATTGGTAACTCTAAGTCCGTAGTGAGTGAATGGTTGTCTGTCTATGTGTCAGCGACGAGTTGGCCACTGTCCAGGGTGTACCCCGCCTAAGGCCTGAAGCCACTGGGATAGGCTCCAGTCACCCGCGACTCCCAACGGGAACAAGCGGTAGAAAATGACTGACTCACTGTTTACAGGAAAGAGGATTTGAAATGAATCACCTAGTTTTTTTTGGGAAGGCAAAGTACGTACATGATGAATAACATTAACAATTTGGCTTGTGTGCCAGGATGGAATTACATTTTTGGTAATATGGGTTTTCAGCCATTCATGACAAAGTTACACCTCCGACTGTACGTTCAGTTAGCATCGCCTTTTGTGCTGCAGAACACGAAGCTTCTTCTTTCTCTTTATCTCACAGTTTTACAGTCTTAAATACATCCGAAGGGTCACACAAAGGGTCTTTTCAATCACCAACGTACAATTATTTTAAAGGATCATCATCATCTTACGTCCATTGGCCCGTGGTTTGCTTAATTTGTAGTTGTGATTAGAATTGCGTTCTGTAGTATTAAAACTTATTGAAAAATAAAAGTTTTTTGATCAGGAAAAATAAATCTCTAGACGTCTTCAACATTTTTACTTTAAATTTCAGTCTCTGTTTGGACCAAATAATTTAGAGTTTTGGGTCAGGCCAGGTTTAAATTTTCATGTAAACCTGTTAAACATACACACACTCACACACGTTATTGTAATCCAATTCTAATCGGCCCCACTGTTGGTTAGATAACAGGTTTAGGCAGAATAAAGGATGACTGAATTAGCTCAAAACAAAAGAAGAGTTGTTGTGTCACAGAGTCCAGCAGATTTATTTTCCAGTTTCAGGATCAATAAGTAAAAGGGAAGAACTAGAGTATTAATCAAGGGAATTACATAAACCGATGCACAGTAAATCCCAATGAGTGTTATGCACGTTATTTTACATTGTTGCCATTTTCTTCTCCTCTCCTCCCTGCTCTTCATCCCATTCTCTCTCTTTACCTCTTCACCTCCACTTCCCAACTCTCAACTCCAATCCCCCTCTCCTCACATTTCTCTCTCTTCACTCTCACCTTCTCAGCGGGTGATCTGCCACAAGTGCCGTCTAGGAGTGACTCGTATTCAGGATCTCTCCCACACTGACATGAAGAAGGTGCGTCAGTTGGCTCTCATCGACATGACGGCGCTGTGCGACCTCTTAGAGCTGGAGGTCAAAAGGCACAAAACCGGCAAGAGGAAAATCCCAGGTATGGCAGCACCCGCACGCGACGGGAGCATAGGGACGTGCACTTTACAAAATAGGTATACAGTAGACTGCTAGTATCTTTTTTTATAGACAATAACATTTTAACTATTTATTTATTGTTTGTTCTCACAATTTGTCTCTGATTGTGAGCCAATCAAATCAAAGGAAAACAATGACTCAAACTGCCTTGACTGGTTGCCTCCCGCTTCCCTGCAGTCTGGATAATTTAACAGGTCTAACATCAGTTTTTTCTCATGTGATGAAACTGAGCATGTTTTAAATCTCAATGTGCTCCTGTCTCTTTACTAAGTATTTTATACAGTACCTGTTTCTCTATATATGATAGCACCAAAAATAACAACAAACTATGGTGACTTATTCTTTAGTAAAACATTAATCAGCCATAACTAATCCTAAAAGTTTTTGGTTGGCCATAGTTTGACACACTGCCACGATCATATACACAGATTTACGCAAGCACTAACATGGCAGTATGGATGTAGGCATACACACACACACACACAACACAGGTTAATGTCTCCCTTATGCAACTATGGCTAAATGTCAATGTAAGGCAGAGAACAGTAGAATGACACTTTGGTCTTTCACAGAGAGCACACTTTTCGGCGTGCCGCTGGCCACGTTGCTGGAGAACGATCAGAAAATAAAGCCCAACGCCTCGACTCCTCTCTTCCTGCAGGCGGTAAGAAACCGAAATACTGTGTTAAATGACCATAAAAGACCTTTTTTTCATAACTTAAATGCACACAATCAATAAAAGTGGTTGTAGAATATAATTCCAAACGCTTTTTATATTAATTTAGTCATTTCAGTAAGTTAGTAACAATTGCTGTATGTGGCTTTGAGGTGTTACTTTAACCAATGATCTAAACAACCTCTGAAGACGTTTGAGATTTTGAATGTGCCTATAATATATCAGATCTGCTATTCTCCCCTTGTCTGCCATAAGATGACAGTTTGCGTCCTTTTAACCATATTTTGCTCGGCGTGTGTTCGGCACATTTTTGTCTCTTTGTTGAACCTACAAACCAGGTCTTCAGATAGAGCACATGAAATAATCTCAGTGTGCTCTGAATGTGAAATGCTTTGACCACACCCTGTACGTAGTGGCAGTTACTGAGAATAACCAGCAGAGGTGAGCAAGAGATTCTTATCTACTGATGCCGGACTCTCTGCTAATGTCTCTCTCTCCTTCCTCTCTCTCTCTCTCTGCAGTTGTTGTCGTTTTTGGAGAAGAAAGGAATCGATTCGGAGGGGATCCTGCGGGTTCCAGGATCTCAGTCCAGAATCAAGGTACAATATGTGGCTTCACACCTATTTCTGTCACACAAAGCTGGCACTGCACCCAATTATTTTATCACAAAATGTGCCTTTCTTTTGTATGTTATGTATAAAGCAAAGTGAAAAAAAAACGTTTCATGACCTAAAGGGCAGTCAAAATATTGACACTGTAAAATGTCAGAAGTGCTTGAACGGTAGTGAGAAAAATCAAACAGCTTCACTGAGTTTAACTATAGTTGACATTTAGAAAAACAAGGTTCAAGGAGACAAAATCAATAATGTCTTTTCAGCTGCTGTTGCCAGATGCACCTATGATTCTGTATTCAATTTAGCACATGCACAGTAGAGGTGAATCAATTAAGTCAAAGCAGACAGAAGAGGGCACCATTTAGCATTTAGGGAGAAAAACAGGGCAGATTGCAGCAATAGATTAATCAAGTACGTGTAATAGATAATGAATGATAATGGATTTGACAACAATGATTATTTGGAGAGAATTAACTATGCTTAATATTTTGGAACAAATGTTTTCATCTCTACTTTATGGTGAAATGAGCTTACCAAATAATTGCACCATTATAGCAGTATTTATTGTTCCCAAACGATTTTTTACTAAATCAAAATACACATTTAAAAATGTCTGTAAATTTGACATATTTGATCAAAGTTCCACTATCAATATACTATAGTTGTGACACATTTGTATTTTCTCTTCTGTCCCAAGCTCATAAAGGATCTACTACCCTCAGCATATTCTGACTTTTTGCCCTGTTACACACTTGACATACAACATACTCTGATTTTAGATACACAAACACAGGCACTTAATCCCAAGCTCAAAATCCTGCCTAAACCATTATAGTATTTTTATAAGACATAGGAAAAAACTATGGTCGCCTCTGTTAGCACCAGGCTGTAAAATAAGAATCAGTAACGCAAGGTAATAGTGCGCATGCACTCTTACATTCGCCTAAGGCACAAACAGAGAGTAGTAACATTGCCAGGTAATTAGTTGTGACCTCCAAGTACCGAGGTGGGCTCTCTGTGTGACAATTGGAAGTATCAGAAATCAGCCCTCATGCCTGTGTTTGTAACATCCACAGTCATAAAGAGTTCATTTAGTACTAATGAGTTTTAAATAACTGCTCCAGAGCCGTGTCAGCCCTGTGAGTGACAGACAACTCTCCATACCAAGACTTTATAAGTCAATATAACTTTCGCTGAAAATGTAACATTTATGTATGACGTATACTCACAAAAGCCATTATCCATCAGTCGTGACTGATCTTCAAGATCAGACACACTTCACACAAAAATTACAATGAAATCAATAAAAAGTGTGAATCTTCTCACTGATAGTAAATTCATTGATAGTGTTCATTGGAACTGTGACAGTTCATCTGTGCCATCTGTGGTCATTGTTCTCTACCTGCAGCTGCTGCAGCAGAACTTGGAGACCAACTTCTACTCAGGGCGTGTCAGCTGGGATGAGGTGAGTCCAAACGACGCAGCCGCGCTGCTCAAGAAGTTCATCCGGGAACTGCCAGCTCCTCTGCTCACCGCCGAGTACCTCAACACCTTCAGCGGCGTCAGAGGTCAGTAGACACTTTCAGCTTTCAGCAGTTTAAGATGTGTTGAACACCAGCAGCCGTAGCTGCAACTCCCAAATGGATATTTACTGCAGGATTCTCGTGCTGTTATTCTGTAGAGTGTGCAACATTTTTAAATCTTGTTAGATTCAAAGCACTTTACACACCCAGGCTGTTATCCAGAGCTACAAGACAAATGTCTGTTGTGTGGATTAAAGACCTTTTAGTTCAGGACAGTGTTAAATCACACGTCAAAAATTACACTGGTCCTCTATAGTTACATAATGACCAGACCTGTGATGGATCACACAGTATATCAGTACGCAGACGGGGGTGTAATTGAAGTGACTGTATTATGTGCATGTTTTTGTATCTGGCAAGATGCACATTTACCGTATAAAACAGGCAAACAAGTCCTCTTCTCCTCCTCTACAAGACTTCAACGATCTGCTGCCCACTTTTCCAGACAGCTCAGCAGGGTTCACATTATAATTAGATGAGTCTCTTTACCATGATGACAGCGCTGTGTGATGCTTATCTTTTCTGCTCCGGCTGAGAAATTCACATTAAGATGAACAAGTTGATATGCTTTTAAGAGGCGTCCCTGCACTGCCACGAAATACGTGCACAGTGACAAAGCAGCGTAAAAGATCTGCTATTTTCACATTAGTTTCACCTTAATAAAAGACTGGATTGATATCACTATAATCTGATTGATGACTCACTGATGTGTACAGTAGTTTGTGAGGAGAGTGACAAACGACGTGTGACCACAGAGACATAAGCTAACAAAGCTAATGGCCACCTGTCACAATGTCATTAATCTTTAGGTACCCCATCATTCTTAGCCAAACACAGAGGAAATGAAGAGTGTGTGTGTGTGTGTGTGTGTGTGTGTGTGTGTGTGTGTTAAAGCCACATTACCGTTGCTCTCTCCTTCAGACATCACAGAGCTGAAGCAGAAACTCCACATGTTGAACCTGCTCATCCTGCTGCTGCCTGAGCCCAACAGGAACACACTGAAGGTACACACTGAAGGAACACACACGCACAACACTTTAACAATGGACATCATGAAGTAGAGACAAAAACAGTCATCACGCTCTAAGATAGATTTCATTTTAGCACTTTTGGAATAGACGCAACACGTACATGATCTCAGTCACTGTATCTTCATGCGCTCAAGTGATCTGATTTTGGTTTCCAGCAGTGACCTGATTTGTAAAACATTGTGTAAACATGAAACCGCTTTCCTCTATCAGGATAAATGAAACAAAGTTAACACAGCTCGATTTCAAACCCTTTTTGTTCCTTCCAGGTTCTTAAGTACATGTCCAGTGGTTGAATGTAACCAAACACATTAACATTTTATGTGGCACTTTATACTTCCACTTCACTTTATTTCAGAGGGAAACTTGGTATTTTTTACACCACAACATTTATTTGCTAGCTATAGTTACTAGTTACTTTACAAATTAATATTTTACACACAAAACAGATAGTGAGCTTTTTTACATTATGATGTATTCTTGTAGGTTTAACTACCCAGCAATATATAGTATTTCAAATGAGCTCCACCTTGACTACAACAGCAAAATGCTCCTTGCACATTAAAGTAATAATTACCTATTAATATAATATATAATAGTAAAACACTCACAAGGTCCATTTTTCTGTGTTCATTTTGTTAATAATACATAATACATACTTTTACTTACCTAAAATGTTTTATTTGCATTTAGTGCAGTATTGCTACTTTTACTTATGTAAAGGATCTGAATACTTCCTACATGCACGTGGAGAAAAACGTTGATCTGTAGGCACAACATAGGTGGAAAAGTAGCTACTAAGATTCAAAAGTCAAGTTTGAAAAAAGATACTTAATTTTCAAGATTTTACAGAATCCATAAATTATTATATTATAAATTATATTATTAAAGTTATATTTAGCATTCTTTAACACACCCTGCATGCTCTTCTTATGGTTATGAGAAATGTATTCCATGTTACACTTTCATGAAACTCGACATACCGAAGCACGGTTTCATAATGCATTTTTATATTACTCCTAATCCACATTTCAGACAGCCTGTTCTATTATATAATGGCTTGCATTAACCATGACTCACTTTCACCGTCACATGTGTGCAGTCAGCTCCGCTTATAGCACCAGGAGCATAAAACCCACCTGAACTAATTACCTTGACTCCAGTGGAGGCAGCTGAAACTGACTGTGCATTAACATCCTTCTCAGTAGAGGTGTTACAGATCATTCAGTCACTGTGATAATTCCTTTTACTCCATTTTGTGTTTCAGTATAAGTGGCCTCTCAACATTTACACATTGTTCAGTTGAAAGTGAGAGTCTATTTCAACTCTATAAAAACTGGAATGTGTTTTAACCTCCACGTTAAAAATAGATTCCAAAAATGGCCGAAGGCCTTTGATTATCCGTATGCATGTCTCCATCTGTGTGTCCTTCAGGTCCTCCTTGAGTTCCTCAGTAAGGTCGTTTCCAGGGAGAAGAGGAACAGGATGAACCTGTGGGCCGTAGCGACCATCATGGCTCCCAACCTCTTCCTCCATAAGGCCGTCCCCAGCAGACTGACTGAGGGGGCAGAGAAAGGACATGCAGAGAAGGCAGCTGATGTGATGAGGCTCCTCATCCGCTACCAGGACCTGCTCTGGACGGTAGGCTCGCCCACACGTTCAACCTAAAGACGAGAGGCTCTTTGGTTTCACTGAAGAAACATTCGATGTAATAGTGTAATTATGTAGAGGCCATTATACGTTTTCTACATGTACTCACAACCAATTTTACAGTTTGAACTGTTTTCTTAGTGATAAAGAGTAATTAAGCAACACCCATCACAAAAACTTGGAATTTCATATCCCTGTTGTCATCTAACAAGTTGGAAATTAAAATCAGCAAAAACTTAAATAATATTTAGCTCGAAGGTTCATTCTTGACTTTGGAAATAGCAGTTTGACAAAAAGTTGTTATCACAAATTCCCCTTATTCTGTTTTTCTGGCTGTTAGATCCAGAAAAACCAAGTAAGTCGACCTTATGATATCAATTGTAAACATATATCTTGGCATGAAAATATAACCACATATAATGACAAATGTTGCCTCATGTTCCTTTAATCTTCAGATCCCAAATTTCCTCATGAGCCAGGTGCGTAAGCTGAATGAGAACAGTAACCGGCGTTACCAGTTCTACGATCGCCGCATCAAGAACCTGCTGAGAAAGATCCACACAGACAGCCGCGAAAAACCTGATAAAAACACCTCAGAGGTGAGCTGGTTTAGCATACCTGCACCATACAGTACACCTGTGCAAAAGCAATGTCTGATTTTGAAACCAGTAAAATACACAGAACAATAATTTAATAATTGCCATGAATTACTATAAAAAATCCCAGTTCTTGTGGTAATTTTGGAACAAATTCTATTGTTGATAGATCTGTTAAAAGCAAATGCTTCCACACTAGAGTCATAATTAGGCCACTGTACACACTTTAATACATGCTAAATGTGCTGATTTATTTGTTAGTATTGATCTTATCATCCACAAAAGGCTCCTCACACACTGATTATACCTGGAAAAACTGTTAGAACAGTCATTCTAGCAGACGGTGTCACTGTTGCATCCTCTCATGCTGTCATTAAAATGTGTGAAAGTGTGTTACTGTCCAAAGTTATTACAGTGATAAATACTCTTTAACTCTTTGTTTTGCCCTGCAGCTGTGCCGTACGGTGAAGATCCAGGTCGGGGATCTGGTGAGCGGCACCATGGAGTTCCAGATCAACATCAATTCCCGAGCCTCAGACCTGCTTGCCCAGTTTCACCGCCAGTCTCTCCACAGCCCCGAAAATGGAAAGGGCAAAATGCGAAGGTACGATACAGCACACCCAGTTTAAATGACTACATGCTAACCTCATCCTTCTATTCAGAGTTATCTTAAACATACAAACCATGGCCACCTTGCATTGTAAGTAGATTGTGAATACTGACTTGTTTAAACCTGGCGTCCAACAGTTTCGCCACAAAACAACTATATTTGATAAAGACTTATTGTATGTCCCTGTTGGTACTCGCAAAACACAAAGAGGTCTTTAACATGAAAGCTGAGAAATATCCATAAATAGATGTATCCTGAGAAATATTAAACCAAAAAGGTGACGTGTAGTGACTTTCGGGATGATGATGATTTCAACCTTAAGTTTAAGCGTTTTTTTTCTAGAAATTGTGTCACTTTTGTCACCTGATGAATATTTCCTTTAAGAACGACATATTATGTTGAACTACCTTTATGGGAAAAAAGATGACACAAAGTGTTATATGTCTGTGAACAGAAACGGCTTGGTGGCGTATCCAGACTGCGCCCTGTACGAAGTGGGAGGGAATATTGGTAAGTGAAAGTGGCCGCTCCGTTTTCTCTGGTCAGAGCAGTGCTGACATTTGCATGTCTTTCTGCTCATTGAGCTGATGAGGGTAGCAAGGTCTTACGTAATGAACTGTGCAAGCACCAAAGAGACACATGCAGTGCATCTGCAGTTATCAGAGCAGACAAATGCTTATAAATCACACGTCTGTGCTCTCACAGAACAACAGTGAGAAAAAAAATAAAAAAAATTTTTTCAGTCAGTTCAGCTTTGTAATGTAACACTTCTGGATATGCAGAAGTAGTAGAAACTATTTTGCTGATTTGATTAATCGTTTGTCATTTTTCAAGCAAAAGATCCCCAAGACCTCAAGTCACATCTTCTAAGTTGTGAATCTTTGCTGCTTTTCTCTGTTTTATGTAACTGAAATCTGGATATCTTTGCCTGTTGGTCGAACACAATAAGACATTTAAAGATTAAGATTATTTTAAGATTTTTCACAATTTTCTTACATTCAACAGGTCAAACAAATAATGGATTTATTGAGACAATAATTGGCAGATTAATCGATAATGAAAAATAATAGTTTATTTAATTTAGTTGCAGCCGTAATTGATGTGTAAAATCAACCCTAAATGTATTTATCTCACTCAGTAATTTGTTTGTTTTCTGCAGGTGAACATTGTCTGGATCCCGACACACACCTGCTGGATTTGTACAACAGTAACCATGGAGGAGAGTGGGTCATCAAGCTGAAACCCAACGCCAGCAGAGGGCTGTGAAGGATGGACGGACAGATCGGGCAACAGCTCGCTGAAGGACAAAGGCAGAGCCTAAAAAAAGATCCAAACAGCCCTCTCTTCTTGTCCTTTTCATCCTTGGAGCAACAAGCGAGAAAGAGACAGATGGAGGAAGCAGAAACAGATAGATGGAGCAGGAGCAGAGCCTAAAAACTGCATCTCTGTCCCTCTACCTTTCTCTCTCTCTTTCTCCATCTTTCTCCCCCTTTTCTCCCTTCACTCCGTCTTTCCTCTCCTGCGATACTGCCTGGCCGCAGCGCTGCGGGCAAAAAGCTGCCGACGTGACTCATCACCTCCGATAGAGAACCTGCTGCGTAGAAAAGAGGAGAGCGAGAGCGGCTGGGCAGCTTGGTTCACCATCTTTTTTCATATCCAACCATGAGCGAGCAGATGGGGCTGCAGAGCACCTCTGGCGATAGAGAGCCCAAGTCCCACCCCCTTCTCAGGCCAGCCAGACAACCTGTTTTCCTATTCTGGGTTTTATTCATCAGCCTTTTGCCAAAAGCTGAAACAAGATTCAGCTTTCTGCCCATATTCTCGGCTCACTTGGTGTCTAATCCTACACTGGACAGTACATTTTGAACACATCGTTGTTTTATACTGTGTAGCAGCTGTGTAGCCGTCCATTTAATGGCTGTTCTGGAGATTTCCATCACAACAACTATTTTGTTAACATTCAACAGCTCCAGCTCCACTGATCGAGCTACAGAGGTGTCGATCGCGTAGATACTGTAGAATCAGAGTTGTAGATGTTGAAAGCGACTGTGGAGCATGAGGAGGACAGACAGACAGAGCTCAATGACTGAATTTAACAAATAAATGCCAACTTATTTAAACTTATAGAGGAGAGGTCGACTTTCAGCATTTAGATGGAATCATTTTAAATATGAGGATGATCTCTCACGCAGCCGCTCCGCTGTTACTTTCCCTGTCTGCAGACGTTTGTCAGGCACATGCGTACTTTAAAAAAGTCTAATAGAACCCTGGTTACGGGTATATATGGCACAGAACTCTACGTTCTCCAGAAGAAATCTACCTGGTGAAATCAGGTTTCTCCAATCCTCTTGTCCCAGTGACAGACTTTAGACTTCTCGTTTAAATGACGTAAAAGAAATCCGCTTCCTGGAGAATGCTGACTGTCACTTAAGTGCATGTAAACGCACCGACTGACTCCATTGAGCTTAGGATATGGGCAGAAAACCTGGGTATGGTGTTTCACTTTTTTAACGAAATACTGATGATTAAAAACTAGCAACGAGAGCAAACACATTAAAAAAAAAAGAAAGATAGTGGAACAGAAGCTAACCTGGGAGTGGAGCGAGACTTCAGCTCAGTTAATCCACGGATCCTTCTCATTGGGTTTTCGTCTCCTGCTCACATGGTCTCTCCATGGAGCGTTTTCCAGCTCAGACATTTTGATCACAAAGTAATCAAAGACTTCTCTGTATCATCTTCTTCCTTTCTCTGTGCCATTCAAAGAGGCAAAGAGACCCAGACGAACTGATATCCCCTTATCTGTGAAACCCGGCAATCTCCTGGGCCTTATAAAAATCCATGGACTTCCAAGGACCCCTGACCTGTATAGAACGGTGCTCAAAGGCACTTTTTTGATACCAGGGGGTTTGGTGTCACAACCTCAAGTACAGTTATTGCACCTCTAAAGGGAGTTGTTAAGGACAAACAGTGAAGCTGGTCTTCAGTTCAGATTTTTAAACACATGAATGGAGCCAAAAGTGCTGAAGTGACTCTTGGGGCATTCTGGGATTATTATTATTTATATGAATGTGATACCGTTGTTGCTCCTGTATTTGATGAGTATTCTGTAGGCTAGAGAGACTTTAGGATGAAGTGGAGTTGCTGTACATAGTGTAACAGTATGTTGTGTTAAGTCACCCATACTCAGTGTGGGAATTTACAGTGTTCTTGTACATATTTCTTCACGCTACGTTGTGTGTTTGATGGATCTCTTTACATCTCTTTCTTCTAAACAATACAGTAAGATAAGTTCCACGCGTAAATATTGCTCATTCATACTTGCAGTAGGACGGTTTTGATTGTGTTGCTACTCAAAGTATTCCAAACACATGCAAGCAGCAAATGAATGTTTAACATTTTATGCCAATCATCAGATGTGAATCATTTACTCCTCGCAATCGGAGCCATGTTGGTGCTCCGCGGCCATTTTGTGGGACGTGTCTCGCACACTCCACTCAAAAGACGGAGTAATGACAGCCGGCCTGGAACCAGCATCTATCAACACCCTCTGCTCCTTCTCTGTCACCTCCCAATAATGGACCATAATGACAGTGCGGCGCATGCATCAGAAACACGCCGAGAAATCACATTTCTTTGATAAAGGGGAAGGTAATAAATGGCTGCTATAAATTCTGCTGCCCTGGACCTGACGACAGCAGCAGCAGTGTGTGTGTGTGTGTGTGTGTGTGTGTGTGATGAGCTTCATTACACAAGTCCAATTGGCCTGTCCCAGGGTCCCAGGCACAGTTCAGTGCCTCGGCACAAAGCGAGCTGATGAAACTGCCTTCTGCTGACAATCAGGAGAAGTAGGTCACCTCTGAAGCAGCATCCCAGAGGGCAAACAGTGAGAGTCCAAACACCCCGAGGAGCGGCGCACATGGACACGTATTGTCTAAACACACATGACACACACGGGCACGCTGAACAACATCATGCGGAGTCACCAAAACAGGGGGGCGCCAAGTTCATACACCAGTTTTCTATTGACTTTGTTTTTTTGTATTTGTATATATGTTAATGTGTTTGTGTGTGTGTGAGAAAAAGAGGAAGCTTCCTTTGGGGTAGATATCTCTGAAACAGTGTTATCTATATAATTACCCCATGGAGTCTTTGAACACTAAATGATGGACAGTCACAGGAACAATTGTTTCCTGTTGTGATCAAAGTGTGGTTGTGGACCTCCTATTGTCTTCATCAACGTCCAGCTTTTATCGTGAAGATTTCAGACGTCAGTCAGCAGACGTCAGAATGTATATTTAACACGTCCTTGTTTTTAATACTTCTGTGAAAATACCTTAGTCTTTGCTGTAGAAATGACTTCTGAAAAATGTTCTCTTTTTTGGTCAATAAATGTGAATCTAATATTGCGCTAACATGATTTATTTTTTCAATATGAGGTAATGGCCGTGGTGGAAAGATGGTATCAACGAAAGCCTCATTCATCATTCTTGTGAATCTACAGTTGCATCACAGAAAGACGCAAACATACACACACATATGTGAGAGCAGAGAAAATCTGTAGTGAAGTATTGGTTTATTCTGCTGCTGTAATCAATAGAGAGATTAACCTTGTAATGTGTGCGGGTGAACAGGCCAGAGCTGCTCACTTCCTTGATTAATCATTGCTTTCGCTCCTGGAAAAAAACCATTCGCAACTAACTGCCTCATCAACTTTGATTATTCAAGGTCTCAGGGTGTCCAAATGGCCGCTTGAAAGACAAAAGGAGCATTCGTTGTTTTTTCTTTCACAAAATTAGAGTTTCGAGTTGTGCATTTTGTATTTTTAGAACATGAACCATGTTGGGAATTAATGATGGTTGTGAATAAAGTGTTTAAATCTAAAATGAGATATTAATTACTTGAAAAATGCATGATTATAAAACAGATCCTGGTATGATGGATTTAACATCTGTTTAGACTTAAAAACATCTTCTTTTTTAAAAGAATGTAATCATCTGCATTTTTGAAATATTGACCGATAATTTTCCAAAATGAAAATGTAGAATTTTGAAAGAAAATCCTTCAAATAGCTTATCATATGCTCCCTCAATAACAGCACAGGTACTTCTGTTTTTGTCAGCTTCATCAAGACTTTCTCTCAGCACAGACAACATGAATCCCACCTTTTTTTTCAATGCAGCTGTTTTTCTGAGTAAATACTGCATGTTTGCTTCTTTTTCAGGCCTCATTCACTCATTTCTGACAAGAACCAAAAAAATCCTTAAGCAAACCAAACGGCACCTCATCAGACTGAGCGGCAGCAGCCAGCCTGCCAGACGCGGGCCTCTTTGGCCTACTGCAGATCTAAATTACTGTAATCAGTGGGTGAAAAGCAATCAGCAGCCTTGCATGAGCTGCTGGCAGAACGCCTGACCCCCGGCTCTCTCCACCAATCAGACCACTGCAGCCCATTCACAACTAATCACGCCGTGCACTCAGAGCTCACCGCTTCCCTCACATTTGACGAAGGAAGCGCTCTTCTCTCCTCCTTTTGTCTTTTTTGTGCCCGGGCTGACCGGAGTCGGCCGGATTGATGAGGGATGACGGTGCAAGATGGTGGCAGCAGCCATGGTTTCCCTCCTGGCACCAGATGTAGAGGCTCGACCACTGAAGAGTCACTTTGCACAAAAGTAAAGTTGAATCTCTTCTGCTAATGATGTTTTCAAGAGAGGCAGGAAACGGATGGAGATAAAAAAAAAACATTTTCTGGTATAAATTTAACAGATTTACAGGATTGTACTGAGGTAATGAGGTAATCGCTGATGGAAATAATTTGTCCGAATGACTGGAAACTCTAAGGCTTGATTACCAGGTTTAAACCACTTGTGTTATAGCCTCGTGTAATTTATTGTGAGTTAGGGCCTTAGATACCACCTTATTGTTTCTGCTAATGCAGGGGCTTTAATAATCTCAGTTTACACTTTACACATGGTGGGCTTTGAAGGCCGATTCTGATATTTTGTTAGGCCCACTGTCAGGCAAACATTTTTTTTTTTTTTATCCATTCTTTACACAAACAACACAACAAAAACAAACAGACATAAAAGAAATGACAGATTCAGTCTGACCATACATGCTCCCTTACGGTACCTAACTCTGTCCCATATCCATCTAGCTTCATTTAGCTTTCACTGAAACTCTTTTATAAATTGCAGTTGAAATTATTTCATGCTACTTGGCCCAAGTCTCATTTCAAGATTAAGGGGTTAATGTTCAGGGGAAACATTTATATTATATATCATAGCCTGGCCGATATATGATAACACAGTTTAAAAAACCTGATAATGATCATAATCATATTGGCCAATTCTAATTTTCTTTACACAAACCATAACATAAACATTTTTTAAAAGGTTCCCTTAAATTTGTTTTTCACAATTGCGAACCAATGAATGTACTGAGCAGAACATTTTTCAGCTGAAAAATAAACCTGTCACTGCTCTGGTTGACAAACTAAGGAATGAACTGCCTTTCTGTGTTTCAATATCAGCATTGAACGAATATCGGCCGATAGATTGCAGTGGCTGATTTATTGTTCAGGCTCTTTATGTTTTATATTTATACATGAGTGCATCACATATATACATATACATGTATTTATATACATACATACATCTCATATACGGTATATTTTCAGAATGAACTCTACCCTAGAAGTAATGTTCTGGGATTTTGTTGCTTCAAAGCCCCTGAAAAAATAAGATTTTCATGAACATTGAATATTCAGCAACAATAAAGGTTAAAAAAACATCCTTGGGGTTTACTTATCAAGAGTTTAACACTCAAAAACTCAGCTAACCTGCCTCATCAGGACTGTGTGGGTGTGGTTTGATCAGATTTGACAGACTGGAAGCATAAGCACACAAGCTACAAACTGTCATTACGTTTTGATTCAAATGTTGCTAAATTGTGATTGGTGCACAGAAGTACTGTGTGACATCCCCTTTTTCTTTTACAACATCAAACAAGTGAAAGGAGCAGAAAGAAAGGGCAGAAAATGTTGTGTTCCTGTATTACGCCATCACTTACAGTAAAATAATGTTGCCAGGGCCTTTAACCTCGCATGCGCTGGATGTGAAGGATGGCGGTCCCTGAAGAAAACAAACTAGCCCTGGCCAACTTTTGTGAATAACAGATGACAACAAGGAAAATGAGGACGGGAGGGAGAAAAGAAAGCTTATCTGCCACGAGCGAGGATGCCTCTGTCTTTGTGTCATGACTCCCCCCCCCTCTTATCTAGACTCTCCCTTTCTTACCCTCTGCTTCCCCCCTCACTCTTTCCCACCCTCTGCTCGCCGCCAGGGGTGGATCCCAGCGTTTATCTCTACCATCCAGCCCCGGTGTTTCCTAGCAACGGAGCACAGATCATTTAACTGCCCCTGCATCCTCTGTTTTATCCACCCAGTTACGGACAGTATGCCAACTGCCTTTATTCATTTTTTCCATGCTTTTATTTTCGCCTCTCGGGCCCTGAAACTACCCTCTGGGCCTGGTTGTCGGTGTGTTTTCTTTTAGTGTAGCACTTGTCTATCTGGCTTGCAGCACTCAAACCATATCAGTGCCACACTTGAGGCAGACAGACAGGCGGGAGAGCTGTTCTGCCAGGACGTGTCACTCGAGCATCCAGCAGGTGCACAAAACACACACACACACACACACAATCAATGGTGGAAGACAGGACTTGGCCCTCGGTCTGAAAGGCCCTCGCAGAATCAATTAGCATTTAAATTAATGAAGCGCGTAATAAAGAGAGCGCTATCTCTCCTGCAGAAAGCCGACAGACAGGCGGAGAGCTGATTGTGAATCTGCATCAGGAAGACACACTGAAAGGAACATCAAAGATATTCAAATAGCCACTTCATCCCTTTTTTTCTCTGTTTTTTAAGGAAAAGTGCCAAATTAAAAGCAGAGCTACTTTAAATAAACCTACAATATGAAGGTAGTGTTAATATCATCACATTTCCATATAAAAAGTGCTGTTAATAAAACACATAATTAAAGATAAAATGATTGCAAGGAAAAGGCCGTCTTTATCTTTCAATATCCATCAGTGCAAATATGCTTAAAGGAGGCTGCTTCCGGTGCAGATAACCCGAACTGATTCACTCAGGCAGATGGATATTTGAGCTCATTTCAACCATTCAGAATATATTTCCCAATTTAGAAAAGACTATGATTACATTATTTTTTTTCCAAAAACGATTACATTTATATTGTGATGAGGAGGTGAGGCAGTATGGAGCCCTGAAACAAAACCAACCAAAAAAAAAACTCTAAAAGAAGAAGAAAAAAATGAATAATCAATAAATTATATTATATTAAATGTATCTTAAGATAGCTAGCTTACCTGAAAACAACTAGTGGCTATACACAGTAGGCTAACTAGCTGCAGCTGGCTTTCATCATAAAACTACACTAGGAGGAAATGGGAACACCCCGCACAGTGTACTGCTGTAGTGTCACTGGATAAACTTGTGTAACATAGTATTAGCTAAAGCACTTTAACCGGCAATCTAATGCTAACAAAGTTAGCTTCAAATACAGTTAGCTGCAGCTAGGTAGCTACCTGAAAAGGCTGGTTTTCGATGTGTTTATGTAGCATTCACACAAGTGCAGGAAAACATCCCATTATTCTGACTTGGGAGTGTTTTCTCACATTATTTAAACTGTGTGACAAATTGGCTTTTTGTCGAGGGAACCAGAAAAATGTCATCCCTGCAACGCTCTATTGTTAATCTCTTTAGTGACAAGGGACGGTATAGTCACATGCTTGGTGGCTGTGGCTTGGTGGCAGAGCGGTTGCCTACCAATCGGAAGGTCGGTGGTTCGATCCCCCATGTGTTGAAGTATCCTTGAGCAAGATGCTGAACCCCAAAATGCACCCGAAGCTGCGCCTTCGGTTTGTGAATGTTCTCATATGTAAGTCGCTTTGGATAAAAGTATCTGCTAAATGTAAATGTAATGCTTCATGTCCGTGATGACTTATTTAAGTCTGTTTCATTGTCTCATTTTGTTTTTATCGATACACCAACTTTTCTATGACGGCCAAGTAAAAACTTTGTTGTTTTGCATTATTTTTAGTTTTGTTCCCGGCGTTTCCACTCAAGTTGCTTTTAAATTGAAAATCTGCAAAAAAGTGTTTTCGGGTAAGTTAGCTGGCTACACAGCCCAGTCGACTGTGCTAATCTGTATTCACGACTGATGTAACGTACTGACAAACCCTGGACCAATCACTGCTCTGGCCAAACGTAAACAAACCCACCTATGCATGTGAGAAATTGGAAATGTTGCATGAGGAAAATAAATGATTACCTTTGTGCCAAAACCAAACATAAAATAAAGTGCAAAATAAATGAAGTTTTAATTTATTTTATCAACTGATAAAGTTGATCAACTAATTGGAGGGTAAAGGAGAAGTGTACAATTTAATATCTCTTCTTACACTTGTTACCATTTTATTTATGTATTATTTATTGATGTATTCAGTGTTATCTTTGACTCGTCTGATATCCTTTTGCTGCCTTTTTGTCAGTTTCGAGGTTGTGGCAGAAAAATGCTGTCGGTGTGTTTGTGGCTGCAGAGGCTTTTGTGTTTGGGGCAGCTGATGATCTTTGTGACACACACACACACACACACACAGACACACAGTGACACTTCAGACTGACAGCATGTCGCACACTGAACAAATCTGACTGTATGTTTTCACAAACTGATGCTTTCAAAAAGAGGGCTTTCTGTGTGTTTGTGTGTGTTTGTGTGCGTTTGTGTGTGTGTATGTCTGCGAACACATGCTGACAGCAGCCTCTGACTGGCACACAAACCTTATCGCTACAACGCAGTGACAGACAGTTTTTTTGCCCGGAGCGTCAAGAACCCCACTGATGGAGGGAAGAGGGCTGTCCTCAACATGACAACCCCCCACCCCCAACCCCCAGTGCGTCACTGTCATCAAGACTGCCACCGACCCCCCGACACCATTACGCACACACCAAACGTTTGATCCAAATACAGTACGTGATTATATGAGTTGACATTTGTTTTCTTTCAATTGTTTGCTTTGAAAACAATTGTCAGATCAGAATTGACTTTGTGTCCTCCACATCTGAGAAGAGGAGAGGAAGAAATGAACAGCAGAGTGGCGTAGAAGAAGAAGAGGAATAGCTGAATATGCCACTCTGTCCTTCAGGTGTGCCCTCAGATGTCTAACAGCTCCTTTGCACCATAATCGTGACCGTGCACACGCGAATCCAGCATCCAATGAAGAGCCACAAACTCAGTGCACGCCCACCGACACACCACGTCATCACCGCATTGTCCTGCCTGCCAGTCACTTCACTTTGCTGCATGCGTAGTGTAGAGAAACACCCACGCTGCACCACTCCCTCCAGGGGGGCTTTTCCTGACCACAGCATGAGGAAGGAGGAGAGAGATGTGGGTAGACAGTAGTAATGATGACAGTGGGACGCCGGAGGCCAGCCAGTCACAAATGTGTGTGTGTGTGTGTGTGTGTTGCAGTCAGGGTGGGGGACACCCCTGTGATCTCAGTGTGTCAGAGGATGATGATGATGATGCTGCTGTGTTGTGGCGGAGCGACGGGACAGAGAGCTTCATTCAGCCTGTGACAGGGCAGACAGCAGACGTGTACAGAGAGGGTTTCACACGACACAGTGAGCAGGCGGCTGAAAACACACTCTCACGTTGAATTTCTTTTGATACTAAAATGTGTATTACTATTCAAGTTAATGAATAGCGGGGCGGCTGTGACTTGGTGGCAGAACGGTTGCCTGCCAATCAGAAGGTCAGCATTTAGATCCCCCAGCCATGTGTCGAAGTATCCTTGAGCAAGATACTGAACCCCAAAAATGCTCCCGAAGCTGCGCCTTCGGTTTGTGAATGTTCTCATATGTAAGTCGCTTTGGATAAAAGGGTCTGCTAAATGACTAAATATAAATGTGTCAAAAGAGTAGTTTAAAGGACGTGGGTGTTCACCAGGCCTGGGGCAGGTCTAATGAACGATGCTACAAAGTTGGATTAAGGGACGAATAGGATCCAGTGTTTTTGGAGCTTGACACATGATCTGTATTACTTTTATTATTCAATCTGTCCCTCGCAAGGCCTCCAACATACTCCTAGTACAACTACTACAACAACTACTACTACATCTGAGTGCCCCCTTAAACTCTCTGCTTTGAGTCAGTTAATTGTATATATGTGTGGGTCTTTCCATATCTTAAATCTGCAATAATGTATTTGAAGAAGTGTTTGGACATTTACTGCAAAATCTGGAAATCTGACAATTACATGACTCTCTTATATAATTTATGTATAATTTACTTAAACAGGGGATGGACCAAAAACCAGGAACACCTGGCAGTATAATGCAATCAAATGTATCAGCTCTTTCACAAGTCGGTCACTTGGCTCTGTTGGTTTCTGGTAATGGAGATAGTTTTGGTTTTATTTGTTGAGGTTTTGACATAATTGTCTCTGAGATTTCTAAATATAAATCTGAGACAGACATCTCAAAACACTTAAACTAAACAAAAACTATCTGCATGACTACCACTACTGTTTTTGTTTTTTTCTAAGGGGGATGAACCAAGCTCTTAACAGATGTTGGTTGTTGACTTGTATTGCAAGGCGTTCCTAGTATTTTGTCCACCCTTTGTGTAATGTGTCTTTGTGAACAGGGAGCACTTGTCAGCAGCTGCTACTGTAGTACCGTTTCCTGCTGCTAGTCTGCAGTGTTGCCTCAAGCCTCCTTTTCTCAAAGTCAATCATCCTTTTTCTCTCTAGCTCTGTGGACTTGAGACACCATCACTCTCTCTCTCTCTCTCTCTCTCTCTCTGCTCTGCCTCCCAATTATTGTGACCATGGCAACAATCTTAGAATATGGCCTGTGAATACATTCACTACTACCAGGTCACTGCCTTGGAGCCTATTTGTCCCCCTATTGGCACACACACACACACACACACACACACACACAGACACACACACACACACACACACACACACACACACACACACACATACACACACAAACTGTCTCCTACTCTTTCTAGCCGCTGTCGGCTCCAATCATCGGCCACAGAGGAAGCACAAAGCTTAAAGAAAGAGAGGAGAAAAATAACCATGGCAACAAATTGGAGGCAATTTCAGTAATAATATGAATTAGACGACAAGCTGAATTATGTTGGGCAGAGAAGAAAAAGCTCTCAGCTCTGCTTTTGAAGTGACAGGAATAGGAAAATGCTGCACTACCAGTGTTTGTGTTTACATTTACAGTTTTATACATAAAAAAGGTGAGTTTTATTTTGTTTCAAAGAGGATGTGATGATCATGCTTTACTGCATGACACTGTTTCTATTTTAAGATAGATGACACATTATGCTGGCCAAAATAGGACACACACACACACACACACACACACACACACAGTTGCTCATACAGAATGAATGTCTGAGCATAAATGGCAGCTGGCAAAACAGGCTTAGCCAAGCATGAAAATCGACATGAATTCCCACTCGGCTGGAGCTCGATGCCCTGATGCGGCGCTGCCTGCGCCCCGTGTCCACGTCCCCAGACGCCCCTTCACACAGTGGAGTGGAGAGCCATGCCACTCCACGAGGCGGACATAATCTCAGAGGGTTTGAGAGCAGGACGGATCTCAGATGATCTACAGAGTGTATTGGAGATAATGAGCAGATATACTGGGATCATCTCAGATACCATGTCAGCCATGTTTGTTTTTCTTTTTAACCTGAAATACCTTTTTTCCATTTATTTTTAACTTTTAACAGTGTGTTTTTTGAATTGTTACTGCTTTTCATAATTTATTTTTAACAATATGCAATGAAATTACAGCTGCATGGAAAACCAGCAATTTCACTTTAAGCTACAATCCAGAATGTACGTGCACATCTAGCATTTGTGTGTGTTTGACATACTCTTATTAAGATTTTGTTCACTTTTTAAAATTTTTACTTTTCAGGTCTCAGGTGTTTTAGGTGTTTTTCACTTAGTTTGCAAAAATCACTAAATAAGGAAATGGCTTCAAGTTTCTAAAACAAATGTGAATTTGTGTATTTATTTGTCTCTACAATCATTTGCAGGTGGCAAGGAGAAACCTATTATCTCCATTTTTAGCACTGTAAATGATTTGACTGTTTAAAAGTCCCACTTCAAGGCTCAGACCAAATTATTGAAAATATTCTGTAAAATCTTATACATGAAAAACACATCTGCTCAGTTTCTGTGACCGTTGATGTGTGTGTGCACACGTCAAACAGACCTCATTCACAAGTTCTCTTTTGTTAAATGATGCAAGCAGGAATATCAGACTCATCCATCATATTGTTGCTGTCCAGTCCAAACCATGTATCTCCAAATTTGGTGATTCTGTTTGCAGAGAAACTGAAGGATTAAGTGTTGAGCGCTTCTTCTTAAGCTACATGAATAATTTTTTTTTAAAAACCATTGGATTATCTGAAAAACGCATGGTCAGCACGTTTTTCTCAGGTCATGAAACATTTTGGAGATGGCCGCGATAGTAGCTGTCACATGCAGAAGAAATCAAAAAGATATAGACCTCTTCCTGTTTGATGTTTGCAGAAAAGGACAGGAAGTCAGTACAGGTTATAGCCTGGATCCGTTTTGTCCCCCTTTCTTGTTTGGGCCAAAGCAAAGTGTTTTTGTTCAACCTGCCAGTGAGCCATTTACACAGAGCCCTGCAAACCACTGCTCCCCTGTGCCATTTAACTCACGCTGAGAGCTGCGCTGCCTCGAGGTCAAAATTGTCCTTTTTGTAACTGCAAGAGCAAACAGTTCTTTTTAATAGCACCTCGCTTCTCTCACCATCCCTTAAACTGGCTTTAAATATGCTGCTGTTTAATTTTTTATGTAAACAAACTGACTGAAAGTAGTTTTACAGGTTAATGTTAACATTTTAGAAAAAGTAGAACTCTAAAGCCCATTTTAAGACCAAATAAATGTGTAAAAATTGAACAATCAAAGGGGGACACGTTTTTTGGCCTGTAAAATCAAATGTGCAAATTCATCCGTAACATGATCATCTTCTCCTCCTAAAACAGTCTATAATTTACAGCTGCTGTTCAGCAAATTCAAAAAGGGGCATTCAAATGGAGCTGGGTATTTTTACCCTTCAGAAAGCACCAGCTGTAGGAGACAGCATTGACAGAAAGTGGAGGAAAGGGGAAAAAAAGAAGAGAAGGAGAGAGTGAGTGGGGATGCTATTAATCTCTCCCCTTCATTCACTGCTCTACAATGAATTGCAGCTGTGGATGCAGATAAAAACTCAGCTTTTTTTTTTTCTTTCTTCTCGGGTGATTATCTGCAGTCAGGTGCCGGGGGTGGAGGTATGATCACAACAGAGCAGCCTGAGAGAGGACACAGCCAGGGAGGGAAAGGAGAGCAGGAGGGTGAAGACAGGAAGAGGGGACAAGCAGGGAAAACGGGGAGCAAACGAGAGAATTAAGTTTCAATAAGCAGACAATGGAAGAAGGAGAGAAGAATATATTCAGCAGGTATAATGTTTACCATGTTCTCTGTCTTAATTTAGTGTTTTATGTGTGCATGCTAACATTTACTAACTAGTACCCCAAAGTACAGCTGAAGGTGATGGGGATGTCAGTAGTTTTGCAGGTATTTGGTCACAAACCAAAGTATTGGATACATTTAAACTTTGACTCTGACGGACCAACAGTGCCATCCCATGCACCGAGCACGGCTAAAAACAAAGAGCTAGAAGCTGGACAAGAAGGAAACACAAACTGGCTGGGTGCAAACTCCGGGACCATCATTGGGAGATACCACTACACATGGGGGGGGGGGGGTGTCAGCTGTGAGATTGAAATGCAATAATGCAGCAGTGAGACTGAGAACTGGAGAGAGGAGGTGCAGATATGGAGGTGTTCAATATTGTTTGCTGTTTATCTCAACTAAACACAACCGCACAATAGAGATGTTATCTCGCCCAGCAAAGGGAGGGAAACATTTCAGATCATGGTGGAAACGTGATAAGCTACATCCAAGATTGAATAAAGGAGAGGTGTGATCTGATAGTTTGACTTCTGTTGCTGCAGATATGACCAGCAGAATATTTACTTGTTTTTATAGGAAATTATAGGAATTCCTCAACATGGACACAAGCTTATAGGCCTATTTTTATTCTTTTGAGACAGTAAAAGCAACGTAATATCCTAAGTCAAAATGTAAACAAAAGAGAGTGACTGTATTGTGTTAATTAATTGAGGCCACAGAAAGCTTTTAGCTAGGGGGGTGGCTGTGGCTGGGTGGCAGAGCGGTCGTCCACCAACCGAAAGGTCGGCAGGTCGATCCCGGCTTCCCCCAGCCATGTGTCGAAGCATCCTTGAGCAAGATACTGAACCCCAAATTGCTCCCGAAGCTGTGCCTTCAGTATGTGATTCTGTAAGTTGCTTTGGATAAAAACGTCTACTAAATGTAGATATATCTAAAATGCCTCCTACTTCAATGGATTGCAACTTCACATACGTTGCTATATTTACATTTTTGTATAACTGTGTTTAATTTATTATTTCTGTTTACTGGCGCTTCTGAATTGTCATGATCATTTCCCAGACTGTGACTCTTTTCTGGCTGAATTATCCAAAACAAACCAAGTGTGGACTAATTATTGAAAGGACTGTAGGAATGTACGTTCTTTTTTAAAGGATAAGAAAATAGACCACGGTTTAGCACACATTTACCAAGAGTTTTGAATGAAAAGTCCATGTGTTAACCAGGGTACCTACAACTTGTGTGCCCTTTGCATTAAACGTGATCATTTTCCAAAGTGAGAGTTTCCTTCCGGGAAAAAAGACGCCAGTCATTTCAGCTAAAATCCAAAAACGACATAGCCTATGTTTAGGGTCGTGGCGGAAAGAATTATGACTTCAGTCTGTTGGGAGCAAAGAAGCAAGTAATGTGACATTGTTATGGAACCTCAATACCACAGAGCGAAGAGGTCCGCGTGGATGTATGGGTCAACAAAACATTGGCCTTGTAGACGGGAGACTGCTGTTTGTTTCCTGCTTCCAAGGACAGTCAGCTTTGGTTTCTTTTAACCATGACCACGATCTTTCATCGTGGTGCCCAAACACTAACCAATATTGTGATATCATAAAATAGATATATTTTTCAATATTGATTTGTAACTGTTTTAGGCCCAGACAAATTATGTACTCCTGCCGATAGGGGCGGCAGATCTTTTTTTGGTCTAGAGGGCCTCGACAATGGTGTATTTCATCATTTAATTTGGAGGACTTGTTGGAGATTCAAAGCATAACATAAGTTTTGAGATCAAGTAACAAGTGTTTGAGATCCATAACCCAATAAAGGCACCATTCAGGCTAATAATTTAGTTACATTTACTTGCTTATTCAACAAAACTGTGTTTTACAAATCCTTGTTGGTGCATTAACGTACTTGCAGGAAACTCACACACGAGACTGAATAATTATTGGCCAAACTGCAACTTTTTTTAATGCAAAAAACAAAACAAAACAGAATTCACTGTATCCCTTTTCCAGTGCTCAAGTTTGTTTACAGTTTGTCTTTGGGGCGGCTGTGGCTTAGTGGAAGAGCGGGTCGTCCACCAATCGGAAGGTCAGTGGTTTGATCCCGGTTTCCCCAAGTCCGTGTGTCAAAGTGTCCTTGAGCAAGACACTGAACCCCGAAATTGCTCCCGAGGCTGTGCGTGTGTGAATGATTAGTTTGCTTTGTACTGATGGGCATTTAGCTCCTGCCATCAATGTGTGAATGTGATATGTAGTGTGAAAGCGCTTTGAATAGTCGGAAGACTAGAAAGGCGCAACACAAGTACAGTCCATTTACCATCTCCTGGGATTGAGGGTTTGCAGTTCTGGCAACATTGTCAAATTTTGAATTTCAAGTAAAAACATTAAAATACAAAAGTGATAAAATAGTCACTGTGATTAATTGTCTACCTCGGAGATGTCTTCCTTCATACCATACTGGTATGAACTGAAACTAATGACTACCTGGTTGTTAGGAAATTAATTTGAAAAAAAGCAGTTTGCTTGTTGAAAATGGATGGCAGTAGTGTAGCATAAGTATGTGAATTCTAGTTAATGGGCTAAAATGTGTAAACCTACTGGTATCGTCCTTCAGGTTTTGTCAAATTCGGCCCTCAACACTCAATCCAACCCTGTTTCCACTAAAACCACATTCAAGAGGAAACATGGGTGCATGCAGCTTTGTTCAACATGTCCACATGTCCACTGGAGACCAAAAACACGAGGCTGTGGTCAGACAAAGATGTGGAGGCTGCGGACAGGACCTGATCTGTGTTTCTGTCAAAACCCAAAGATAGAGGGGACGAAAAATGAGGGTGGAAATGGAGATGTCCTGCTTTGCATATCACAGGTTGCAATTATTTGGAATCGATGATTTAAAGTTATCACCAACACCAGCCTCTTTCTCTGCATATTTATCATTTCCTCATTGTTCATTTCGGCTGGGAATGGCTGCATTACCAAATGTATGCAAACAAAGGTGAACATAGAAAAATGTTGCTGTAATAATGTGGCAAACATAAGGTATTTGCATTGCAAGGTAAAGCTAGTAAATCAAGAAATATTCAGTCACTATAATACAAATAATGCCAAATTATATTTTCTAAATTTAACATAGGCCCAATTATGGCTGTTCCCTCTAGATCTATACAAACATAAAACAAAACTCTCAAAGTATAAAAAAGGCACCCAGCAGCTCCATCTGCATCACTCATGTTAAATTAGCTAACATCTTATGATTAAGCAAACTTGACCTTTAAAAGACTCCTCTGAGATGTAGAAAATCTGTGAACATCTGTGTGTGTTTCCTGTATGGCCAGCTTGGCCTCGGCAGCCGTGCACGTGTTCCTCAATGTTCAGCTTAAACAGTACAAGAGGGGGATCAGAAAGCAATCAGTGGTGAATTGTAACACACAGGGAGATAGCCTGAGGGCCAGTGTAGCGAGGAGTGAGAGAAGTTGGGTATATTGACAGGTTTGTAAGAGATGTGTTACTATAGTCGCCCTCGGGGACGCAGCTCAGCACAACTCAGGGAGAAAACAACGGGTTAGATTAGACTCTAGTCTGTCGATGAAAGCGAATAAAAGATGCGTTTTAGAGAATAACTGAAACACAAGCGTGTGGGACATTTTAGACAACATTTTCAAATGTATTTTCTCAATTGGCTTCTGACTTTGAGGAATGGTTTCCTACATGAACACACTTTATTTGATTGAGGTTTTGCACAGTTTGGGTTATTTCACAGGAGGGATATCCGTATTTCTTTTTTTTTTTATATATATTTCTATCTTATTGAGTCCTTTTCACTGTTGTGAAGCCAGCAGGGCAATAATGAAAAAGGTGATGTAATGTAATTCAATAAACCAATCAGAATCTGATGACAGTTGGTTGTGTTGTTTTGTCCCTGTCAAGGAAATCAAACCACACTCACGCAGGCTTTAAAAAACTGTATAAAACTAGAAGTTTGGTTCCATCAAAATGGGTGAAAAAAATTTAAAACGTCGATTGTTTGTACAAAAATGGTTGGAGTGAGTCTCTACAGCTGTCGTTTTCACCTTTGGATAAAATGCAGGGAGTAGGATAAAGTTTAAGACCTAAAATGAAAACATACGGGTGTAAAATCAATTATGTTAAAAAACAGATAACAACAAAGTGCATTAAGAATGTTTTTTGCTCTTATATATAAAAACTCACATGTTTTTAACCTCCTCATCTATGGCACAGAAAAACAAGCTACAGTATATCAGACTTTGGATGAGGAGACATTGATCCTACTTGTTCCTAAGATTAATTCATTGTTGGTTTTGATCTTTTCTTGGGATTTGTTGATAATAAGAAAAAATGAGAATATCACCAGATGCTTCCTTTACAGCTAACTGGATTTCAACGGTGATAAAATATGCAACATGTATTAAGAACACAAGCATTTCACCGCATTTTGAATTATTATTTCATTACATGTTAATTTACTGGACACCTGTATGTATTTTCAAACCCATCTAAGGGAGTGGGCTCTTGCAGGCAGGAACTGGCTCAGATTAAACTGAAGATCGGAGCGCAATGCAACATCTCTGTCGGCTCCATAGCTGTATTGACCTGCCGTCTAAATATAGAGCCAGTCATTGGCCTGGTGTTGCAGAACGATTATAGCTCTTGAAAGACAAAAACACCTTTTGTAGCCAGGCTTCTGTATTTGTGCAATGTCTCGCACATCAGCCCAGAAATCAATAGTAACATCCATTCTCCTGGTGTGTGTTGTGCATTTTTGTGTGTTCCTGTGTGTGTGTGTGTGTGTGTGTGTGAGTGTGTGTGTGCGGATCCTGTGGCTGAGCTCATGATAAGTGCTGGAGTAGTTTTTTTTTTCCTGCTCTTGATTGTGCCGCTGACAATAGCAGTTAATGACAGCCCAGAGTGTCTGCACGGTTCGACAATGGGGGATGGGAGGACACGGAGGGAAAAACCTGTTTTCAAAAGCATACATGGTTTTTATTCATAAATCTGAATGCAACATGGCCAGCGGTTGCCTTTATGAAGCCCCGAGCACTCTCACACGAGCGCTGCGAGTTTCAATTAAATCAAAGCTGCTTGAAGGCCTGCCGACATCACAGGGACAGAACAAAAAGCTTTCAGCAGGTTGTGAATGTAGTCAATTGCAAACAAGATGTGCATTTCAACGAATCATTCAGACTGGATGGGGAGAGGAAATGGATGGGTTGTACTAATAAAAACACGGGGATGCGTTAGAATAAACAAAGCATCAATGCTAATTTGAAAAAGGGATTCCCTGTATCACCAGGCTATATGTGTTTCAACTCAGCTTTTGATCCAGCGTCTAGTTAAAAGAGATACAACAATTTATGCTCCTAGGAGAAACACTTGTTATCTAAGTGAAATGTGTTTTAGAAACATGAAGGGTACTGACTGCAGGCAACTCAAGATTACAAATGGGCTTTTTAAAGATATGAAAAGATATCCTCAAATATTGTTTTTGCTGATGTATTGCTGTAATGAATATATTGCTATGTTTTGTCTTTCTGTACCTAAACACCTAAAGAGTTACAGTTTTAACTGATTTAAAGACCCTTTTTTTAATAATGAACTAAGTTGTGAGACACGTTGAGAAAAGACTTGACGTGAACTAATTCTCACTCTGTTAGGTGTTGTAGGGTTCACAAATTAGTGACTATTTACAAACATGTCCAAAACAAACCCACTTAAAATGTGACAGAAAGTAAATTATATAAAGAAGTTATTTTCATTCTAGGGACACCTTTGTGATGTGACTGTGGTTGAAAATGAAATACATTTTGTATTTTACTTTCCATTTTATGATGATCTTTGAGCTTAACTTTTCCTGAAAAAGTCTGCTCAACATGACAGATGAATGTAGACATCAGCTACATGGGGCTTGACTTAGCTCATACTTTGTTAAAGAAATAGTTTGACATTTGGGGAATATGCGTATCTGCTTTCTTGCCAAGAGTTAGATGTGAGGATTAATGTTGAATCTGAAGCTGCAGCCAGCAGCCTGTTAGCTTAGTTTAGCATAGAGACTGGAAACAGCTAGCCTGGCTCTGTCCAAAGGTAACCAAATGTGCAAACTAGCAAGTCTGAAGCTTAGCAGTTAAAAAAAACACAACCCCATGTTGTCACATTTACGTTTTTGCACAGATTAAACAAACGAGCTACAACGGGTTGATCAGTGAGCTTTAGATGGGCTGGTAGACGGACTTTACTACCTTTTAGACAGAAACAGGCTCGCTGTTTCTCCCTGTTTATACCTTTACGCATGTTTTACAAAATGTGGAAATATTCCTTTAAGAGCTCACCATCAATTTATGATTATTATACATAACCATGTGTTTTGCTTTCTTTGTTTTCCCCCTCTTGTCTCTGTATGTAATCTAAGTAGTGTTTTATAAGCACATTTGGGCTGGGAACCTTCAGGTGACACTTGTATAAAAGCATTTATCAACTGAGATTGAGATTTAAAGTTCAATCTTGAATTAGAAACAGAGTTTACCAAAATGTGAGATGGTTTTGTCAACTCTTTATTGATTCATTGATACACAAAGGAAAGTCTATAGAGCACATTTTAAAACATGGATTGAAATCATGACAGGCTACTACATGATACTGCTACACTTACTATAAACTAAGCCTATCAGGCAGCTTGTCCTGATGGCAAACTCCCTGTGACTGGAGTCTGTGACTGCAGTGCTGCAGGATGAAACACTGAACCTTTCAGCTCTCTCAGTCAAAGTGTCAAAGTGATTCAAACGTGGGGAATCCCTGTGAGAGCTGACAAGATGTCGCTGCTCTCATGACATAAAACTTTAATGAGAACAAAACTATTACACATCAGTTAACCAGCCACTGAGGTCTGCTCGCTTATCGACTTTGCTCTGGGTGACAAGGCCACACACACACACACACACACAGTCATGTTTCCATCACTTGAGAGACTTACATTCATTTCCTGGAGACGTTGCCTAACCATAACCATAACCACTACTTGCCTAACCCTAACCTTAACCTACCCTACCCGTAAAACCAAGTCTTCACCCTAAAAATGAATGATTTAGGTTATGGGGACTTGCTATTTGTCCCCAAAAGAAAGGCGATGTGACTGTTTAAACAGATTTGTCCCCACAACATAAATAATACACATCCACAGACACACACACACATACATACACACCACTGCCAATGGAAGGAGCTTTTACTGTAGTGTAGTAGATTAGGTGTGATAGATATTGATGATCTTCCATCACTTTGAGCTCTGATCAATACAGGAGACATACTACTCACTTGCACTTACAAATGATGTCTGACAAAATAGGCTAATATCAAATGGGGGAAAAAAGCGTTTTAAGTCATTAGAAGGCAATTTAAAACAATAATTAGCTCTGTTATTCCACAATTTATTTTATACACCCTGAGGCCAGTGTCAGATGTTCACCAGATGCCCTACATCATCTGCAGAATTTCAACATGGGAAAAAAATGCAAAGAAAAAAACCAAAGCATGCATCTCCAGCTCCATGTTGGTTGATGGCTGAGATTTTGTTAGTTATTTATTTCATCGATGGCATAGCTTTGTGCCAGCCCCGGGCCGTGTGTGTCCCCGCGGACCGGCTCCGTTTATTGTGCTCACACACACACACCGACACACACACACACACACACACACACACACAAAAAGGCAATTACAATGTTAATGTGTCGCAGCAGGAGAGTGAACCCGACCCGCGCCGGGAAGCAGGACGTCAAAAGGTTGATGGAGAGAGCGGAGTCACCGTGGGTTAACAACAAAACGGCGTCTGGGGAGCGTTTCATATCAAACACACACGGAGGTGGAGAGGAATAAACTCACCTAAAGATACAGCTTAGACTCGTTTGAGGTAAATAATTGGCCTACTTAGTATAGTTATTGATTTGATTGCCTATTAGTGGCCTTGATCACCAAGATAGATAGATAGATAGATAGATAGATAGATAGATAGATAGATAGATAGATAGATAGATAGATAGATAGATAGATAGATAGATAGATAGATAGATAGATAGATAGATAGATAGATAGATAGATAGATAGATAGATAGATAGATAGATAGATAGATAGATAGATAGATAGATAGAAGAATTTCTCATGCTATTTGTCACTGTTGTTCTCAGACAGACGCCATCATGCAGGACTAATACAAACCCCTCCCCGAGGAAGTCTCTCGGGAGCCCATAATAAGCCATTAAACAGGCGCATTAGGAGTAATGAAAAGGCTCTTAGTGGATACCTCGGAGGGCCACCTGGATTTTGGCTCTGTGGAAGTGGGCAGGCGGCTGTGGTTGCCTGGTGGCTCGGCTGCTCCAGCTCCATAGTGAGGGGAGGGAAACCAGTGTAAATATGTTGACGTTTGCATGTGTATGGCAGGCCATTCGCAGCTATAATTCCCCAAACACGGTGCTCTTTGTTTCCGCTCTAAACTGGACAATGACAAGTCGGTGAAACGTAGCCGGTCTATCGCGGTCTCAGCCAGTGTTTAAACGACTTTTACATCCAGATGAGCATTTGTAAATAGGATGAATACAAACAATGTAATGCACTATTATGTAATAATGAAAATATGGGAAAACTGCAGATTCTGAGGGCTCACTTTAAAAAGCGCCCTATCAGATTATAGTTTATTGTCGGTGGTATGACATTGAAACGTGAACGTCCCAGTTTTCAGAGATTTGTGATTTCTGTGTGTGTGTGCGTGTGTGTGTGTGTGTGTGTGTGTGTGTGTGTGTGTGTGTGATCGTTTCTGATGATGTTTGTTTGTGCTTGTGTGCGACTGGCTGTTGTTTTGTTGCGTTTCTTATCACTGTGTCAGGTCTGACTTGGAAAAAGAAATGCCAAACCGGTGAGACTGCCTGATTAAATAAAATGTATATATACAAATTCTTATTTATGTTTTTTTTCTTCTTCTTCATTCGTAGCCTGGGTGCAGGCACATTTTAGGATTGAAAGGGAAATCCACCCTCAAGCTGGATGTACATCTGTAGCTTTTATATTGCAGCTCAGTTTTATTTATGTGATTTTGAAGCAGTATCTCCTTAAGATGAACAGCAGGGAAATTGAGATGATAATGCAGAACCTGAACCCAATTGTTTTGGCTAAGGACAGTAGCATACATAATAGAACATCCTGTAGGACACAATGAAACCATGACGATGGTTGGGGACGTTGGATGTCATTTTCAGTTTTGCAACTAGAAGCTCCACACTCAAATTAAACCCAATTTAAATGAATCGAACATGTCCAAGTCAGTCATCATCGTCTCCTCTGTACTTTCTCTAAAATGTGTCCCCTAATGGTATTACAAATGCTTGCTTCTATGACTTCCTGCTTAGGGAGATATTGAATTGACTGCCCCAAATCACTGTAATGACACAGACTTTCCTACAAAATCCGAAGAAGTGAGCAACTCTATCCACAGAGGAAAGCCACGAGATGTGACTGAAAGCCTCACAAACACCAAGCAAGTGGACTTTGGGACGAATATCTTTGTCGGCCAGCTGTTTCCAAGGTCAAGAATGAACCTCCAAAAGCACGACAAATTGTTGTTCAGGGTGGATTTTCCCTTTAAAGCTGCTGCTGAAGAAAACGCTGTCCGTGGTCCTGAAATCTGGACTCCATCGGGAACAGTCCGGGGCAGACAACACATCATCTAGTAGATAACACCGAGAGTGGGCTACCTGTGATTGTGATGCAAATGTTAATGGACTCTGAGGTCCTCTGATTAGCCTGATGCGGGCTAATTTCCCTCCTCTACAGTCCCCAGAGAGCCCGGAGTGCCTTTTCTCAGTCCCTTGTTAATTGAGGAGTGTTTTAGTGTTGGGTGGTATTTCTCTGCCTCGCTGGGCTGGCACAGAGACGCGGCAATGCCGGGCAATCATGGGTTAAATGACAGGTGATGCAGCACACAATGAGTACTTCGGTTTCCAGAAATCTTCGTCTATTCTCAACCGAAAGTCATTCAGCATCATCTCTGCGGTCGTGAGTTTATTCCGTACCCCTTTCTGTCCCTCAAAATACTCTCTGATTTTGGCTCAATCTGGGTCGTGCGTCAAACGACTCATGTAAAACACACACACACACACACACACACACACACACACACACACACACACACACACACACACACACACACACACTCATCATTACCTTTCCTCACTGAAAACACTCAATGGATGAGGTAATGATAGCCTACAATGAAAGTCATTGTAGACCTATGTAATTGCAGATCAACCACGCCATGGTAACATAAAACCCAGTTTTTCCTGTCTGATACAGTGTAATATAAATCAAATGACCGGCAGTGTGTGTGGATATCATATGTTTATTCTTTTCATAGGCCTGGCGTGTGGTTTACCTTGTGAAAATCACCAAAAGCAGCTAGTAGTACCGGTTTCTGCAGTTCTTTACAAGGCTTTGTTATCATAATGCTCTCTCCAGGAGACATTTTCGCCCACAACCGCGAAAATTAGGCTTTTATTTTTGTGATTCGAGGTAAAGATGGGGGGGGGGGGGGGGGGTTTTGTTTTTGGTTTTTATTTAAAAAATTTATTGTTAAAAAAGTTTTGTCCCCCAAAAAAAAAAAATACACATCCCAAAACAAACACA
>CM022473.1:21993162-22022535 GCA_011952105.1 Coreoperca whiteheadi
AAATATAAAAAAAAAAAAAAAAAAAAAAGGCATGTATTAAAAAAAAATAAAAAAAAACCCAAAAGAAAAATAAGGAAAAAAAAAAAAAAAAAAAAAAAAAAAAAAAAAAAAAAAAAAAGATTAAAGAGGAAAATGTGCATACAGACATTTTTCATTCTGTGCAATCCAATGGGTCCTGTGGAAATGTTATAAAACCGTGTGTGTAGTGTAACTGTGGTTTCAAAAAGATGGAATGTATATCTCAAAGTCGTTATCATATTGTGAAATTAATATTAAAGAATAAAGAAATAAGTGAAATTATATTGTAAAAATGTGTGTGGTTTTATGTAAAACGAAAAACGGTCAGAACGTGTATTTTTTTTTCTCTATAATAAAAGACAGAAAATGGAGAAAATAGCCGCATTCATACTCATTTTTTACTTCGAAATTGAGGTTAATTGACAGCGTGTAGAGGCTGCAGAGGCCCCGCGACCGAGACGGAAATAATGATACAACGTGTCTCGGTGTTCGGCTGTGTAGGGGCAGCCTACTCTGTCCTTGCACAAAGCCGACCGCATTTTTCTAATCTTCTCGAGTTCTGTCTATAGAGAAACGCAGAGCGCGCATGTTCCCCACCGGGCCTTGCGTTCATCCACGCACGCACGCACGCACGCGTCAGGCCTTATATGGTCGACGTTTCTTCCTGCGCACGCAACATCTGGACAAACCGCTCGTTCTCTGAGCGGGCTGAGCTCCAGGTGTTCGAGGCTACCTGGTGCACGCGAGTGCACCATAGAGCATGGAGTCCACCTAAACGGGTTAGCATCTAAAGGGCCGCTTTCCATGCCATCGGACTACAGGGAGACGGGAAAGTGATTAGAGAGGTTCTAATGTGATCACCGGATTAACAGCTGAGGGGCACACGCGGATACTGAGCCGGCAGAGGTGCTACAGGCCTCCCCCCGCACGGAGGTCTATGGCGATCATCTGCTTATAGCCCAGACTTACAGCTTAGTTCAACATGAAAAATACAGATCTGAAACAGTAGTGCCATTTTCCTGTGAGCACGCATCACTCCGTATTTATCAGCCACTCCGAGAAAGCAAACAGTGTATAGACACAGACGAACAAACAAAAACAATAAGTAAATGACGGAATTACATCACTAACCAGCAATAAATCAAATGTCCCACTTTTACTACACGTGGTCATACCTGCGGAGCCACCTAGGGGCCAGGAGAGCATGACAGCACTGCCTGTCGGTTTTAAATGTATTCACATTAAATATCAGGTTAAGAAACGTGTTTTGATAAAATACGTTTTCACCGCAACTGGCGGCCAAAGCACCAGCTTCGAGTATTGCGCTAATACTCGTTTCATAGACTGATACTGCGCCTTTATGACGGGAAACTGTGGCACGTTTCTTTCATTAAACGAAGAGTTCTGACAGCTACTATTCTCCATAGGACGCCCTTTAGAGCCAGTTTAAAAACCGGTTTTACCCAGCGACGGGACTACTCCGTAAACACCTTGCCACATAATAAAGAAAGGCTTTGCTTTAAGTTGTTAACGCACTTATTTGTGATGCAACTTTCTGGACAAGTCCTTTTATTTCGCAACACACATGATAAAAGCCTTTCAGCAAACAATGGCCTACTAAAAATATTAACTTTTTACATTTCAACATATCAGAAATTCACGTTGAGTCGCTGTGCCGAACAGGTTTATCAGTGGAATTAGTAACTAAAAATCTTTAGCGTGGCCCAGTCAAACTCTAGTGGTCTGCTGGCGCCCTCTGCCGGCCGCTGGAGGAGCTGATAAAGACTGTAGGTGGAAGCAGCTCCCTCATTGGACATTACAACGACTGGTTTACCAAGTAGAGACCGTTAACTGAGCTTGAAATGCACAAGACAAACAAAATACCTTTCGTTGACAGACATGTGCATCTTAATTCCAAAGTGACTTATTCCATGAAAGATTATTTATTATTTCAAGTAATGGATGTTTAGAAAAGCTAAATAAAATTCATAATTACACAAAAACAGGGAAATATTTACAGGCAACAAATGCCATTGTAAGACAAGGAAACTTTAAAGCATAAAATAAGAAAGAGGCTCCAGATGCCGGCAGACAAAAAACGTCCACATGAAGTGATTTTGTTTCCATAGTAGTACAAGCAGATTGAGAAATCAGCTGCACGCTGGTGTTCATGTTTCACACCTCCGTGCAGCCGGTGGTTCTGCACTGCTCCACCCTCGCATGTACAGCTCTCAGATGTTGGGTGGAGGAACAAGAAGGCTCATTGGCTGGACTCTTCGTTGTTCAGGGTTGTGGGCTTTTTGCTGGAGGACTCAACCACCCAGGGGTGAGACATGACTCCCTGAATGGGAAGTCTGTGCATGGGGTTGTGCTTCAGCAGGCTGGCAACCAAGTCTTTGGCTCCAGCACTGATATTGGCCTGTGCAGGGTACGTGTACTCCACCTGGATGAAAAAGATGGTACAAAGCTTAAAAACAGCAATTATGGGTCAAACTGCAGACCTGCAAACTGAAGTGGGATGAAAAGGTGACTTCTGAAACCGTCCAGTGTCCTGCAGCAAGAGCCTCAGCCCACTGATGTTCACCGACTAATAAGCTGCAAACTTTATTTGTAGATAGCTTTTGCATTTAAAAAAAGGTACTTAATTAGGATACATTTATATTTCTGACAGTTTCAGTTGCATAAACAAATGCTTCCTACTGCATTAAAAAGCTGCAGCATCTACAGTATCTTACCCTTGATATCCTGCGATAGGTCTCCTCGTGAGTTTTTGTTTCAAAGGGGGGTTTTCCAACCAGGAACTCGTAGCAAAGGACACCCAGACTCCACAGGTCCACCTTTTCATCATGGGTTTTTCCCTCAATCATCTCTGGAGGCAAATAGTCCAGCGTTCCACACAGTGTGGATCTCCTGAAAAAGGAAAGAGCAATGGATTGACTTTGTAAGCTCCCTGTGATGTTGAGGGGAAAAAAAAAAAAAAAAAGTCCACAAAATACCAGACCTATTCCTGACCTGAGCCAAATGGGTTCAATTTGGTAATTCAACCTAAAACATTACAATACTGTAGTTTTACTAAAAGTAAAACAAAGCTGTCATTTGTACAAACAGTGTCCATACCTGGAGGAGGGTGTGTGAACAGACCAGCCAAAATCTGCGATCTTCAGCTCCCCGTTGGCCCCCAGTAACAGGTTCTCTGGTTTTATGTCCCTGTGGATCACCTTCTTGGAGTGGCAATAGTTAAGAGCATCTGCCAGCTCCATGATGTACTAGAACACAATGTGTGGTAAAAACACAAATCACATTGTTTGACTGTGTCCTCGTAGTTTTGAAACATTTCATAAAAATCAAGGAAGGACTCTGAACATCAATGTTTGTGGAAATAGTACAAACACTAGACTTTAATAATTACTGTCACTAAATAAAATTATACATGCTTTTAAGTAGCTCATTTGATAGCAAAGTATACATTTACAAAAAGGTCTGAAATTTGCAGACTTACTGTGGCACTTCTGTTCTCCGGAAAACTTCCGCAGCGCTGCAGCTCACTGTACAGTTCACCTCTGGGTGCAAACTCAAGGATGAGATACACACGAGATGAGTCATGGAAGTAACCGTAGAGGCGCAGGATATTGGGGTGCCTGCAGGACGCCGATGCAGAGAAGTATTCTGAGAAATGTTGTTGAAATACCCAACAGATATTTCATAAGCGCAAGACTGGCAGAACTAAATGAACATCTGCGTTAGCAGCTGCTTAACAGAGGAGGTCCGAGGCCTGATTTTACACTAAAGATCTAAATACTTATGCAAAACACTGGCAAACAGACTGGCATGAGCCAATCTGATTTTAACGGGACCGAGTAAACTGGGGACCCAGTCACTGTTCAGAGACTTGAGTCTACTATTGTATTGCATACATATCAAAACATTTACATTACATAATTATCCAAAAATGTTAATATCAGTTTGCCCAGCTCTCTTGATCACTTTTAAGAGGCGAGTTAGAAGGTGTTATTACGGAGCCCTGGAAGGACCAGATATGTATATTGAGGCCACGAGATACAATTTGTTCCCACTTTTTAATGTAACTTGTGGCCACGAGATGAGCGTATATAAAGAGAACCGCTTAGAGGGCTGATGCTCAAAGACCGATCTCGTCATTTCCTTTATAGCTGGAGAAAAGGTAGCAGCCAGGGCTTAAAGTGGAATATTTCATGTTCACCTTTTTCCCCCTTTAAGCCCCACAGCAAAGTAAGTACACATTTTGACTGTAAATAATCTACTAACAGACCTCTTGTGTTGGCTTTCCTCCCCAGTGCTGAAAAGGGACAGATGTAATTCTGAATATTAAGTAGCCATGTGCTTCTTTTATTATTATTGTACTTGTGTTACCCTCCCTCTAGCTGTAAACCATAAACTGATTTATAGTGTCTAACCTTTCTATGCACTCCCATTCAGGGCTCAAACCCACAAATGCTAACCTTCATAATCACTTACATCTGTTCCTTTTCAGCACTGGGGAGGAAAGTTAACACAAGAAGTCAGTTAGCAGATTTACAGTCAAAATGTGCACTTGCTTTGCTGTGGGGCTTAAAGGGGAATAAGAGAATGACAGAAGAGATTTTAAATATTACACCTTAAGCCTTCGCTGTGGCCTTTTGCCTCCAGTCATGAAGTAAAAAAATGAGAGAAATCCATCTTTGCCCATTGGCTGGTTCAGCCCTCGAAGCAGTTCTCTCTATATAAACACACACTTCTCGTGGCCACCAGTTAATTAAAAATGTGCAAACAAGTTGTATCTCGTGGCAACGCAATAGTACTTTGTGGCCTCAGAAAACATATTTTTCTATCTGAGACCCTTCCAGGGTCTCATAAGTTATTGCAGTCAATGTCCCAGCTATTTTTCTAGTATGTACCAACAGCTGCTGTTATGCTAAATGAGTCAACTACTAGACCTGCCCCCCCCCCCCCAGTATAAACCCCACTGGACATTTGAGTTATTGTCCCATTCAAACTCTGACATCAACTTCATACTGACAAAATTAAGCAGGGTCGTCCCCAACTGAAGTCTTTTTGGCATTATATAGCCTAGTTTGAACGACACATTACCTGAGGTGAGACTGGATCTCCACTTCTCGCCTTAGCTGGTGCTCCACCCCGGCCTTCTCCAGCTGCTTCTTAAAGAGCACCTTCAGCGCCAAGATGAACTTACTTTGTCGCTCTCTGGCCAGGTAGACATTGCCAAATTTACCTTTTCCTAAAGGGCGGCCAATGTCAAAATTTTCCAGGCTCCATCGCTTGCTGTGTGAACCGAAATGCGCATAATCAAACAATGGCCACAAAATATGTAATCATTCCAAAGATTTGAAAAAAATATATATAAAATGAGTCAGACATACTTTGATGAAGAGGCATCTGCAGAGTCATCCTTGGCAGGTTTGTCTAACAATAAGGGGAGGAAAAAAAGAATATATTTAGTCATCCAAAACCTACAAACACATATAGAGTAGTTTGTAATGCTTACTCTGTGGCTTCTCCGGCTTTGCTGAGTCTGACGGTGGCTTGGCCAGCTGCGGGTTCAGCTTGGGTACGCTTGTCTTTGGCTGGTTTTGCTGGGAAATACGTTTGGGCTGAGGTGCAGGATTCCCTTTCTGAGTAGCAGGGTTTGCGTTCTGATCGGCGGGGCGCGTGGACTTGACAACAGAGACATGAGATACTGGTTTCTGATGGCTTACAGGCCGCTGAATGCGCTGGGGCCCATTCGACACACCCAGGACACGCTGATGCGGAGTCGGTGTAACTACAGCCATCTGTGACTGCTGTGATACAGGAATCCGCTTTGGCCCGTCACCGTTTGACTGCAATAAAACAGAAGTTTCCAGAGACTTAATAAAACTGGCTTTTAAAGGCTGTGATGTTAGAGAAACATGAAAGCTCCAGTGATCCAACTTCTCTCTACGCGCTTTGGTCCCTCACTATTTCACGAGCTGGGTAAACACTCAACTGATTACTCTGACAAGTAGCTATCTAATAATTTTATTGTTTACGTATTGACTCTCAAGTTCTGAAACTCAATCTTGTTCTTCTCAGCTGTATGTTTGGTATTCTGCCTGTGTGTGCAGAGACCCTGTGCACTACAAATAGCTGGCATCTACAGAAATATATAAAGGTGAAGACAAAAAGTCAGAAAAAGAGTGATCCCACAGTCAGTGACTTTATATTTCTCGATCCTACTTCAGGGTAATATTTTGAATTACCTTCACTTCAGGCCTTCGATGTTTCGTGTCCTTTGTCAGCTTGAGCCTGGCAGCAGAGTCCATAGTCTGAGAAGAGGGAAAGTAGATATGGTTTTACAATTTTTAAAAAAGCTAACCAGGAATAATTAGAACTAAGAAGTTATTTGGCTGCATTGTCTCAATGATAAAATAAACATTAGCACGACAAAAGTAGTGTCCCGTATAACTGATGTTGCCTTTAATGTTTATAACCGGTATTAATAAAGAAACTAACGTTAGATAAGAAACCTAGAAAATACACGCTGCCAGGCTTAAGAGGCGATGAAACCATCTCCGTCGCGAGGCTAACGTTACCGTGAACGTTTAACGTTAGCTCAGCGCCAACGTTAGCATTTGGGGAACCACAGCAAAGCAACGCATCCCACACAGCAGCACTATTGAGAAGTAACGCTAAGATAAATGACCTTACCTAAATAGGTTGATGCACAGTGACCGAGGGCAACCACTGACCGACAACTTCTCCAGATTTCGAGTTCTCAAGCAGGTAACGTTAACGTTACCCGAGCTAGCTAACGTTAGCAGCTACGGCGGACAGTTGGCGAGAGCTGGTGTTTGTGGCCAGCAACATAAACATCCACTTTAAAGTTCCTGCGAAATAGATTTTCCGACAACGCTATCTCAGTTGAACTCCGTCCAAAAGCCGGTCCGACGCTGTGAAAAGGTAAATGCGGATAAATAAAGACCGCCGCAAACTGTAATGTCGTGCGACTTTAAGCTCCAATGTGGCTGGCTAACACTTCCCCTGAACACTGCGTGTTTGATTTCAAACGTCCCTCTGTTCAAAACCTTTAAATATACGACAGGCTCCAATTGGCTGAGGGAATGCTCTCTGCTCGCTCACCATTGGCTGAAGCGAAATGTAGGCGTTTTAGCGTGACGTCAGAGGGAGTACTCCAAAACAGCAGAGGGCAGCAGCGTCGCTGACAGGGCTCAGTTCTCAGCGACGAAGTCAAATCAGAGACAAAAGTTAAAAGCATGTTCTTATATGCAACTGATTAAATACACCTTTCACAACTGAAATCAATGTACACTATACAGTATGTCTTACACGTTCAAATGTAAGGTTATTATATAGAACAAATTATCAATTTTATTCTGACATCTACAAACACTAACTTTTTCTCTGTATTGTGTAAATAAGTCTAATTTTATTTTCTGGCATGTGTTCAGTCTGTCATGTTTTTTCTTCTAAATTTGAAGCACAAATCCCCCCCCCCCCTAGGGCACTGGGACCAGGATGTTTACTACATGGGTAGATAGCTAAAGGAAATTGTAAGAAATCTCTGACTTCCTCATGTATATATTACTCACCACAATTACATCCACTTGCAATAAATGTGACAGGCTTGAAAGACACGCATGTTTTGTAAATGGTTTATATAATGTACTAGAAAGGATTTTTTTCAATGACAAAGCAGCAAGGTTTGAAAAGAGGAAAGTGGCATGGTTAAACCAAAAAATATCCACTACTTAATTACTAATGTGACGTGATTATTGTGATGAAAAATACTTTTTAATGGAATTGAACAGACCCAATTACAATATTCACAGTAGTAGCTACTGTAGAAAGACAGTAGTTACCATTTGTCAGCACTACTAGCCAAAAAGCCACAGCATGCGAAACCAGTAAAGCCTATAGAAAATAAATTTTTAAAACAGGGCACCATAGGTTTTGTCAAGAATTCAAAATGACAGTGTGGTGCTTTGACAATATTAGTTGTGTTTTTGAAAACTTGGGCTGAACTGGACAAAGTTTTCACAGCTGACCAGTAAGTGAGTTGGGACAGATCAGATGTTCATTTTCAGCTTTCAGTATAGACTGCTGAGATAATATCACCAAACATGGCCTAATGCTGTAAGAATAAAAAAACACAACAAGAAAATCATACGTTTTGTCCTTTAAATAGACTGCTGTTGTGCAAAATCTAACACGTTACACTGCATGATAAAGGTTCACCACTCCACATGGCTACATCAGGAAAGTGCATGTTTACATACAGAGGGAGAGGATTTGGGGTTTTTGGAACAGTTTTGTAGTAAATTGAAATACTGTACTTCGGAAATCAGAAACATGCCAGCAGTTCAGGATGGAGATATGATCTCCTGAAGTGTCCCTGAACACTATTAACTCCACCACATCAGAACTGAGCGTTCACCCAGGCCATGGTGTGATTCAGTTCAAAGTATAGTTACATGAAGAGACTGATACAGCTGCTGCTGCAAACTGCAAGTCAATGCCTGGATTCTGAAAACTTGACTTCTTGAAAACTTTACGTACTAGTTGAAATTATACTCTGGACTAAATTTAAATTCACGTCCGCTGTCTGGTGGGATTTAGTCCACTGTCGTTTGATTAACCATACGGCTTTTTGAAGTGTGTCCAAAGTTGGTGTTCCGACACCAGATTATTCACAGCCTTCTTGAACCTGTATGATTTTGTTATATCTGAAACATGAGGGACAGCAGACATGTTTCCCTATTGCAAACAAGTGTAGCCTACTATACCTTTATTCTCTCCCACAATGCCCGTTGCAACAGATACCTGCTGGACTTTCAATTTGTTCTCAGCTGTGCTGCAATTCGACATTCCCCACGCCCAGAGAGACCCAACAAGCCTGAAAAAGGAGCAGCGTACACAGATCAATATCTCTTATCCACGTGTGCTGAACTGAGTCAAAGTGTACATTTAAAGAATTTCTCCTGTAGGCCCAATAATCAACGGTTGTCATGTCTTGACATCTGTGTGGGCGGACAGGGTAAACAGTGTTAGTAAGAAGAACCAAACCAGTGTGGAGTATTTGAACAGAATTATTACACTTGAGTCTTCAGTTTATTAGATGACAGTTATCTATTGTAAAATCAGACGCAAGACACCTGCATTCACAGGTACGTTTGTGACGGCTATATTTTGCTAGTGCTTATATGACTGTGGCATTTAAGAGAGTTGTTTATTTAGTAGACTAAAAAAAAAAGCTAAGAGAGCTTGTTGAACGTAAACTCGCTGCTCGCACCGCACACGTCTCCCAGCTGGAACTAAGGGGGGGGGGTCCAAACGAGTCGCCCATAAGTCGGTTGACTAGTAGCGGGGGAACCAAACGAATCGGGTCACTTAAAGGAACCGGCCTTCTCAGCACTAAAGGCAAAACTTCTTCTTTTCCGTTCGGCTGTTCCCTTTCAGGGGTCGCCACAGCGAATCATGCGCCTCCATCTAACCCTGTCTTCTACATCCTCTTCACTCACACCAATTAACTTCATGTCCTCTCTCACCACATCCATAAATCTCCTCTTTGGTCTTCCTCTAGACCTCCTGCCTGGCACCTCCAACCTCAGCATCCTTCTACCAATATATTCACAGTCTCTCCTCTGAACATGTCCAAACCACCTCAATCTGGCCTCTCTGGCTTTATCGCCGAAACATCTAACATGAGCTGTCCCTCTGATGTACTCGTTCCTGATCCTGTCCATCCTCGTCACTCCCAAAGAGAACCTCAACATCTTAAGCTCTGCCACCTCCAGCTCTGCCTCTTGTCTTTTCTTCAGTGCCACTGTCTCTAAGCTGTACAGCATCGCTGGTCTCACCACCGTCTTGAACACCTTTCCTTTCATTCTTGCTGATACTCTTTTATCACACAACACACCTGACACTTTTCTCCACCCGTTCCAACCTGCTTGCACTCGCCTCATCACCTCTTTTCCACAGTCTCCATTGCTCTGAACCGTTGACCCTAAGTACTTAAAGTCCTGCACCTTCTTCACCTCTGCTCCCTGTAACCTCACCGTTCCACCTGGGTCCCTCTCATTGACACACATGTATTCTGTCTTACTGCGGCTAAGCTTCATTCCTCTGTTTTCCAGAGCAGACCTCCATCTCTCTAGATTCTCCTCCACCTGCTCCCTGCTCTCACTACAAATAACAATGTCATCCGCAAACATCATAGTCCATGGAGATTCCTGTCTAACCTCATCTGTCAGCCTGTCCATCACCAGAGCAAACAAGAAGGGGCTCAGAGCCGATCCTTGATGCAGACCCACCTCCACCTTGAACTCCTCTGTCACACCTACAGCACACCTCACCACGGTCTTACAGCTCTCATACATGTCCTGCACCACTCTAACATACTTCTCTGCCACTCCAGACGTCCTCATACAATACCACAGCTCCTCTCTCGGCACCCTGTCATACGCTTTCTCTAAATCTACGAAGACCCAATGCAACTCCCTGTGACCTTCTCTGTACTTCTCCATCAGCATCCTCAAAGCAAACACTGCATCTGTCGTACTAAAGGCAAAACAACCCATGTAAAATCCGACATGGTGCAAAAATGTCTTACTTGCGCCACCGGAGTGCTGCTCAGCAACACGGTGCTCAGTGCTGCCGCTCGGTGGTCAGACGCTCTATTGCAACAGTCCATGCTCCTGCATGGGTACGGGTGCAGTTTCGCGTCCAACCATCGGTGGCAGCAGTGAGCACAGTGCTCTGCTGAACAGCGCTCCAGTCAGCAAGCGAGGAATAATTTTGGATCTTGGATTTGACATGGGTTGTAGCTCCTTTGATCAAAGTCCCTCACTTTTCATCATATCAGGTCGTATCTTCCTAATTTTCAGCGGCCTGTCATGGACGTTTCCCTCCTGTCATGTAGCTGACACCCCCTGTCATCTACATACTACACAAAGAAAACGAATGGCACAGATAATTATTTAAATTACTTTATTTTCAACCAATAAGGTCACACTTTCTTTCCAAACAGTAACACAACTAACTTAAAAACGTTTAAGTAACTTTGGCCCTAAACCCAAACTGTTGTCAAGGTAAGATTTGCCCTTCCTTCTCAGAGGACACGACTACTAAGATGAAATTGTAAGTCTAGCATTTGGCCACAGTGCGGCAGCATGTGGCTCTTGCATTTCCAACATGCAATAAATATGCCTTCACGCCCTTCAGCTAACAGTGACGTTAGGAACGCATACATTTAGTGAGCACCTCTGGACTGAACCTCCCAAAGGCAACTGAGCTCTGATTTTGGCAGATTTATATGCACGTTTTCACATAGGCCATGCTGCTACTTGAAAATATCTAATCTGGATAAATATCCACTCCATATTGTCGAACATATATTGAATGCTCACTCAAAAACATTTATTTTTCTGAATACATTCGATTTCCATTTTAAACAGTCACCGGTAAACTTTTTTTTTTTTACTTTAAGCTGGTGTACCTAATTTGAAGAATTACTCTACGCAAAGATCTTCTATTACACAAGATAACATCGTTTTTCTTTATTGCCACATTCTGCATTTTTTCAGAGGCACAAAATGCACAAATCACAATTTCTAACTAAGCATGTGATATCACATTTCTCAATGGTCAACCCACGTCACAACTCACTACTTCAAAACCAACTATTTTGTAAATAAATATTCCTGTTACAGGTATTAAAAAATATATATATATATATATATTAAAGAAAGTAAAGTTTTGACCATCACCACACTGCTGTTAGTTTTATGAAGACAGACCTTCTCAAATGAAAATTGTAACCACATTTAATCTCTCAAACAGTAATACCAAAATATTCAGAGTATCAGCACCCCCAGCATGTGTAGCAGCTTTTCTTTTTTAAAATATATTATTTTGAAAGTGCAAATATAAGTCAATGCAAAGGTCTCAGCCTTTACACTGAGAGGACTGTGTTATGACTGAGGTTATAGTACTGTTGTGTGCATTGATAAAACTGTTTGAGTTCAGCAAACATGTTCAGGTACATATTGTACCTGAAGGTTTTTACCGTTTTGATGGTCTCCACACAGACTGATTTAGTTATACTAAGGCAGGATTTGATGAGGTCTTCTACTTCACAAACATAAATATGGCAAGTATCTTGATCCCATAATTTCACTTAAATACCTTAATAAGAATATTAGTTATCACATAATAACATAATACAGATTATATTCAGGCTTACATACAGTGTGGTACAGTGTCTTGTTGTTACTGAGGTCCCGCAAGAAAAACATTGTTGAGGAGACGGCTCTCTTACATTTCATTAGTGTGTCACTGTCGAATGCTGTGTTACCACAACCATTTACTCTCTGACACCCGAAACCATTTCCATGTACCTTTGGCATGCATTGCACTTGACCCCTGCCCCAACAAGGCATTGGTTTTTTTTGCCATAGTATTTCAACAGGAGTAGTCCTCACAGTCAATCCTGCACACCTCACCATGACCATGTTTTTCTCTTAACTCTGTTGCTGTAAACACAGAGTTAATGTCAGAGGAGATGAAGGTCTTTTGCCAGATGAAAACACAGCTGGCAAAGGTGCTTTCAAGAGGCTGGACAAAAAGCTGTGCGTCTGCTTTGGCACTTTTCTTCGGTTTTCAGTTCATCCAGTGCCTCTGATACCTCTTTGCCAATGCTAATGGTTTCCAAACACACAGAAAACGGTGGTGTTTAAACTTGTCCCTGAGCGTTTCACCCACCCCTTCTTCCCCAAGTCTCTCATCACCGCGGTCCTGCCAGGCAGCATCCGCTGAACACACTCCACAGAATCCCTTTATGCTGTGGCTTGGTGTAATATACATATATATCTAATGTAGATAGTGAAGTATTTGAGATGGATGAATTGTATCCATCAAATAATACATAAACTTCTGAGCACCAAAACAGTACCAGAGCATCATAAAGGGAGGCTGGTTGTACTGGCGTGCAGATTCTCAGACTCTGCTGGCAAAGAGAGGCAGGTTTCATTTCTCAGTGACTGCAGCAGCCATTGGGGTGCGTATGGCCCCGCGTGCTGTGGCTGCCAGCTCCTCGATTTCTGCATTTAGTCGCCTGATTACCCACTCCATGGCTTCACGGCCCTGATCAAGAACAAACATAAAGCATCAGTCCACAGGAGGGAATATAAAGAGAATTACATCAAGCTGAATAGGAGGAAGGACAAGACATTTCCGTTGCCATTAAAAACATAGAAAAACAAGAGGGGAGTGGTTTCCAACTTTGCGGCCGGGACTAAGGGGTCCAAAACATAAATTTGAGGGGTCAAAGGATGATTTAAGGGACAAGCGGTGAGTACGCTTCAAACCAAGTGCTTGTGGGATTGTTTGAACAGCATCGGAAACCTCTTCCCCCCCCTCACACACCTTTTCAATGTCAGATCCTGGGCGGACTAAGTCTGACAATTTCTGAAAACTTCCCGAAATGACAAGCCAACAAGCGCGTCGACTTCACGCAGTCATTGGCCCGGTGTGTGGAGATGCTACAGACTCCGAGGTTTGGTCTCTGAAGCTCTTTCACAGTTCACACACACAAGTAGTTCTGTCACTTTCCATATGTACAAGAGCAACACCACTTTTCCCTTTCAGGAAAGATTCTCTGAAAGTATGTTGCTTGATCCCTTAATTTTACTTAAATACTCAATAATAATAATTATAATAAAACTAAAAATAATGATTATTATTTATTGTTTTTCTGTTACACAAAATTATGTTGTTTTTTGAAGTTTTGTGTTTTTTATTGTGAAATATTGGATACTTATTAAATCAAATGATACAATATAAAAAAGGCAAAGTTCCTATTTGGCTGTTCACAACTACATTGCTTCAATTTAAGAGATCACAAGATAAAGCAGGTAAAGCACTATTTTATTATTTTCTAAGTGGTAAAAAAGATTGGCCATATCATCAACCATATTTGACATTTGGGCAGGATTATGATAAGTAATTGTTCTGACGTTACGCTTTCTTTATGTGCAAGACCCAAAGAATATTCAGTCTAGAGGTTTAGTTTGACATTTTGTCATATTGGGAACTTCCAGAAATGGGCCTCTCAAATGTTTTGGGCCCCACCTTAAAGACAGTTCTAAGGGATCTCTTACCTTTCCAGCGTTAGCAGAGATGGTGCTGGCCATAACTCCCTCCAAGTAACTGCTGAGACTGACTCCTTTCACAGAGATGATAGCCTCCTGAGTCAGTATTGTTCTAGAGTTGAATAGGGGTTAAAAAAAATAAATAAAATCATGGTCAAAAGTCCTGAATGCTTCAGAAATGCATGATTCATCAATGTTACTTAAAAATGTGATGTAAAAACTTACTTCTCTTGATCTTCAGGGTGTGGTCTGTACGTTAACCTTTCATCGACAGACACCAAGTTTGTGAAAGTGATCTGTTGAGGACATATCACGAGAGACGAATGAGTTAGCGTCTTACATCACAGCCTACAGCCAGAACGCAGCATTATGAGCGTCCATTGTTGAAATCTGAGCTATCAACCTGTGCAGCAAGCAAGACTTCATTTCAGAGATGTTAAACATCCTAAGCGTGTGTGTTTAGACAACTGGAAGGTGTGAAAACTGGATCTAGACGGGTTATGGGTGTTTTTGGTTGACACGCAAAATAGATTATGCTTTGTGAACAGATGAAAGGCTTTCTTAAGAATATGTACCATTAAAAAAGTGGGAAAAAAATCTTCCGTCTTAAATAGTTCCCTCTTGCTTTAACTCTAGGCAGGACTAAAACGTACAGTCTGTTTCTGCTTGCATACGTTATGTCCTGTGATAGCATCCCATTTCAGCTGATAGTAATCAAGGTAAGATGGTGCCATGCATATATTTTGACACATGGTAGGCTATCCGCGGGTGAGATGAAATCCCAGGGTGATTTTGATAAGGTAGAGAGAAGACCTGCATTTACATTCAGGTATACTGAGCTTTCACTCACTCAGCTCATGGCTTTCGTGCACACAATGATGGTTAAATCTCAACAAATAACCCAAAAGAAGGGCTGTTATGTCATAAGTACTCACATTTGTGGACTGAAGTTCGAAAATCTTGTCTTTGGGATCCACAACCGAGTGCTCCTGAACATAGGTGTACGTTCGGGCGTTACCGATGATCTGAGGACAAAGACAGAAACACGCTTTACTATAAACAGAACTTAACAGCTGAAACTGTTTTCTTGCTTTACTTGTTCTTTTTGCCTTTGAAATGATGCCTTTATTTATTGATTGATTGCTTTACCTATTTATATGTGTACTGTATTCCTGCCCCCTCTTTGTTTGGTCTACCCCAAAAAGTAATTAAATACACAAAGCTTCATGATATCATCTGTTGACTTTGACTTCATTTACCTCAAGTTACAATTCCATGTTGTCCATCTCATAAACAAAACAAAAAAAAAAATTAAATTAATTCAATGGAAACACACCAGTCCCAGCTGAGATTGGAGTTGAATTACATGCAGTAAATCTGAATTTGTCATGCTCAAACTGAACCACTACTTTGTTAAATTAATTCACGCACACTTTTTACGTATTTTCCTTGAAACTTTAAAATTACATTTTAGCTCATCTCAGTTTGCGTAATTCACATTCAGCTTCAAGAGGTCAAGAGGCTTCTTGTAGGTGTAGTTTACCACCAGTGCTAGGCAAGCATCTGTTCTACCGAGCTGTAACGTTTTACAGGGGTTTTCGGTCATTTATCAAAAGATAAATGAGTGATTATTTTGTTTTCCTTAGAATTTAACAACTATAACTCACACGAGGACCTGAATGCACCCCTTTCTAAAAGTAATGATTCCCATTCCTGTGTCTTAAGATTTAGGGTCATAATTGTCAGGTAAAAAAAAAAAAAAGTGAACCCTAATGAATTTTTTAGTTTAATTTAGTAGAGAGGTAAACATCACAGGAATCAGGAAACATCCAGTTTATACACGGAGGCTCAGGAGTGATTTGAGACAATCTGATTAAGGGTTGCGTTAATATGCTATCAGTCACTGGGACAGTCTGTGTCATCGACTGTCCTTGGAATTAAAGGGGCTATTTGTTGACATCGTCACTGACTACAACCCCCTCCACAGCCATCAAAGAAAGGTCAGGGCTAAAGAACAGCAGCCGATTGGCCATGATGATGGCCTGATGTTTACACAGGCTAAAACATTACAGAGTAGCAGGATACTATCTTTCTCCAGCCTTACGAAGGCAAAGAAACAGGGGGAAAGTTCAAATGTTGCTGAAATCCAGAGGCCTCCGTCACTGCTTTGCATTCTAGTGGCCTCCAGTTTTAACCCGAGCTGACAGAGATGGAAAGTTACATCACACGCCGTCACAGGTTACATCTCAGCCATGACAGAAATGGCACTACCATGTCCTGTACAACACGAGCCTGGGCACACAGCCATGAACTCGCCTGGGCTCCAGTCAGCAACCAGGTCTGCTGCTGCTGCTGCTGCTGCTGCTGCTGCTGCTGCTGCTGCTGTCCCCAGACAGAAATAGCCTTGCGGGGTTAAGGTCACGCTCACTGCCTGGAAAGCATTAACCTATCTCCGGTACACAACTGACTCAGGCTATAAGTGGATTATTGTGTCTTGTTTTATGGTCGGACTTTTAAAGTAATTTTAAGCCCTTTTAATCACCAAAGTTATGCGTTTTGTTATGTTCCAATATTTTTTTTCCCCCCATTAAGTGTCATACTGCTTTGATTAAACAACGTCAAAAGAGAAGCACGCAGACCAAAAGCACACACTTGCAGGTCATGGGTTTCTCCATTCAGAGTCACAGGAGTACATTTTAAATATGACCAAAGCAGTCAAACTGCAAGGTCGCTGCAGCAAAACCTTAGACAGCGATGCTAGACTGCAGACGAACACTGATGGCACAGTTTGGGTTTTGAAACTCACAGATTTCACTATAGATGGAAGACCCCACTCTGTGCTGAGCAGTCTTTTACTATGGAGCCGTCCCTGTTTGTCGATGCCTCTGTCCAAAACATCCACTCCGATCACACTGGGGTTCATGGGGTTGGGGTACTTCTGCATAGCAGCCTTGGTCACCGTCTCCCAAGGATGGCTGTTGAAAGGAAAAGTAAACACAAAAGTATTGTTGAAACATTGCAATATAAATTCATACAAATGCACACATTGTGACCGATTTACAAATACTTTCTTTACATTGTCAAGAAAAAAAGGGGGGAAACAAAACACTGATATAAAACTGTGAACTTACTTTTTGTATTTTCATGGTATTAACGTACTAAAAACTCAGTAGCCTACATTCTTAGTTTTTAATATACATTTCTTATCTGCAGTGGTGGAATGTAACTAAGTACATCTACTGAGTACAAGTACAGTTGTGAAGTACACTTGCGTATTTCCATTTGACAGTACTTTGAACTTATTCTTCACAACGTTTAGAAGGAAATATTGTACTTTTTACTCAATTACGTTTATCTGACAGCTGCACTTACTTTACAAATTAAATTGTATGTACAACATACATATGAAATATTATGCACTGTTACAGATTAAACTATCCTACAGTATATAAAACTGTTAAAATTAGCTCCACTTTGACCAACTTCAAATTGAAATGAATATAGAGCTATTTTAATTTACCCTGGTTGCACTCCGATGAATGACTGTCCATGTCGCCAACATTTTCAGAGATTGAAGTGAAACTAAAGGTCTATTCATTCTCTGTATTATCAGGCAGCAGCACCATAGACTGTATATTCTACGGTACATAAAACAGTCTGTGGGCAGACCTGACAAGTAAAGATGGTCGAACATAGTGGTGGAAGGTTGCCAGGGACACACGTGAACGCGCCGAGTTGCTGAGTGACGCAAGCAGGCGCGGCGAAATGTAGGGGAAAGGTCGCGCGCTGGGGGCTGGCCCTGACCGGCTGATTACGCAATTTGACAGCTTTAAACCCCCACATCAACCCGACACTGACAGTCGGGTGATACGTTTTTACGTTCATTTACTAAATTATGTACGTTTTGAGTGCCTCCTTGCAATGTGGTAACGTTAATCTTGGAGATGTCACTCTTGCCGGTCTTTAAAACTTGAGAGCCCAATTAAGGTAACCTAGTTAGCAGCTTTTTTTCTGGTTAAATTATTCTGTCATAAACCGTCTGCTGTTTACTGGATTAACGTTAAATACGACGCAAACTGGTGTAACTGCCCGACCCAGACCGCGAACCTCTGACAGCCGGACCGTCTCTAACAGCGGGAAGAAAACAGCAAGTTAACGTTACCTATGCCAACTGAACAGACTGCTTACTTGAATATGTGCTCCGAAGTCCAGATCTTCATGGTTTCACTAGTTGATTGACGCTGCCGGGGAGCGGACTAACGTTGGCCGGTAGGCACCGTCTTCACTGCCTGAAATCAGTGAACCCCGTTCAAAGACAACATACAGTCGCCTCCCACTGTCACGTGAGCTCATCAGTTACGCACTTCCGCTAGGCAGAGAGGTACACGCTGTCCCCGGACAGGCCGCGTGAGTCCGCTGGCGCAGGAGGCAGCACAATGAAACGTCTGTAAGAGTCAAACTCGAGGACTGATTAACGGCTTAACCGAAGACAGAAAATCATATGAATATAGCGCCTCACCTTAACGTACAGCATGCAGAGTATTTCCTACATAGCCGACATTTAACCTCCGATGTTACACAATTCCGCTCGGTGAAGGCTGACAGTTGTCCTCTTCAACCTTGGAAGAAGGACAGACAGCCGGATGTTGACCCAACAGGGTCAGATCTTTATTGAAATACGGTATCGGGTCTCTGGCGGCTATTTAAGGTGCAATATTTTAATGAGCTATTTATTTGTACTCATTGCAGCTATTAACACAGGCCAGGAGAGAGTCTAATTTCTATGACATTTAGCCTACGTTGCAAAAACCAGCCGTGATGATTTTCAAACATTGTCAACAGCAGGACCCTATATGAGTCTGTGAGGTCTTGGGCTCAAAACAGGATAGAAAAACAGAACAAAAAAAACATGTTTCTGCTAAAGAAAGTTATTTTCATTGTCTCAGACTTTCTTAGAATCTTAGCTTTTGAATTAACTAATTACGTGATAAAAATAATTTTACTTCTTACATCAGGATTCTAAAAATGATTTAAATGAAACAAGGAAACTGGTCACAATCCAAAGACATAATATGCAACCTGTGACTTGGGTCGGAACCAAAGCTGAGTGAGTGCTGGCTTCTTGACCTCACTGTCACCTTGTAACTTCTGTAAAGCAATACTGCGTTTGTCATTGTCACCTTAATCCACATTCACATGTCGGTTACATGCAGTATCACGTCCTTCATCCCTTTCTAGTCGACTTTGTTGCAATAGTGCAGGGGAATCTCCACGTCATGTGTGCTTATCTCAGAGTGCACACGCTGGCCAAGTTATGTGTAATCTCTTTGTCCCAGACTCATAACAGTGGGAGGAAACCGTGTGACAGCCTTGAACGTTACCACTGTGGGTGCTGTCAGAGTACTGTCCATCACTGCAGCTGAGTTTAGTTCCTTATTAGTCCAGTTTAACTTAAAATTATAAAACTGAATGAAAAGGGAAAGTGTTTGGGGGGGTTTTAAGTGTTGTAATGAATGTATTCTCTTTTGTTAGAAATCATCACTCTTTGGTTCTTACTGTTTTTAAATACCGCCATAACTTAAATACAAAATACTCAATGCAACATTTACTGTTGCTTTGAGGGCGCCTGTGGCTTGGTGGCAGAGCGGTCATTCACCAATCGGAAGGTCGGCGGTTCGATCCCGGCTTCCCCCAGCCATGTGTCGAGGCATCGTTGAGCAAGATACCGAACCCCAAATTGCTCCCGAAGCTGTGCCTTCGTTGTGTGAGTGTGTAAGTGGCTTTGGATAAAAGTGTTTGCTTAAATGTAAAATGTGAATGTACTGTAGGTCTGAAAAAAAAATTGGACAAACAGTGTTAACATCACAATTTCATGTTTATGGCTGTGTGTTAAATATAGCTGGCATAACATACAATTTTCCATATATACATGCAAAGATTTCATTGACTTTCAAATATTTACTATAAAGGAAAAAACTCTAAACCTTAAGAACAATCATACAAGCTTACAAATCATTTAAAGAATACATGAAAGACAAGCACTATTGTTTAAATGTCACAGCACCTTTGACCTATCAAGTAAAGGCTATCTAAATCGACTATAGGCATACAACGACTACAAAATAAGAGTTCCTTTTCAGACCAACAATCCAACATATGTTTTCCACATCCTTGCAACAAGGTGTCAAACCCACACACCACACTGTATGCCCTGTCTTCTACTCATCTACAGTGTCTTTGCTTGTTTCAGTCACTGTTTCCAGTTTAACTTCCACCCGAGACTGAACCTTTGTTGTTGCTGGTGATGAGGGTCCCTCCTCTTCTTCATCCTCTGCTTCCGAATCTTGATCCGCTGTGGCGTCTTGGTACTGCTGGTACTCCGACACCAGGTCATTGAGGTTGCTCTCTGCCTCAGTGAACTCCATTTCATCCATACCTTCCCCTGTATACCAGTGGAGAAAAGCCTTCCGTCTGAACATCAGGGAGAACTGCTCTCCCACACGGCGGAATATCTCCTGAATGGCCGTGTTATTGCCGATGAAGGTGGAGGCCATTTTGAGGCCTCGCGGTGGGATGTCACACACGGCAACCTTAACGTTATGGGGGATCCAGTCCACAAAATATTTGCTGTTTTTCTGCTGGATTGCAAGCATCTGTTCATCTACCTCTTTGGTGGACATCTGGCCGCGGAAGATGCCAGCAACCGTGAGGTAGCGCCCCCGCCTTGGGTCGCACGCCGTCATCATGTTGCGGGCATCAAACATCTGCTGGGTGAGCTCAGGCACCGTGACGGCTCGATACTGTTGGCTGCCGCGGGCCGTCAGGGGGGCAAAGCCTGGCATGAAGAAGTGGAGGCGAGGGAAAGGCACCATGTTGACAGCCAGCTTCCTCAGGTCTGCGTTGAGCTGTCCGGGGAATCTCAGAGAGGTCGTGACTCCGCTCATGGTCAAGGAGACCAAGTGGTTGAGGTCGCCGTAAGTTGGTGTGGTCAGTTTCAGCGTGCGGAAACAGATGTCGTAGAGGGCCTCGTTGTCGATGCAGAAGGTCGCGTCTGTGTTCTCCAGGAGTTGGTGCACTGAGAGGGTGGCGTTGTAGGGCTCCACCACCGTGTCGGAGACTTTAGGGGAGGGCATGACGCTGAAGGTGTTCATGATGCGGTCAGGGTACTCTTCTCGGATCTTGTTGATGAGGAGGGTGCCCATGCCAGAGCCAGTGCCGCCACCCAACGAGTGAACGAGCTGGAAACCCTGCAGGCAATCACAGCTTTCACTCTCGTTCCTCACTCTGTCAAGCACCTGCTCCACCAGCTCCGCTCCCTCCGTGTAGTGGCCCTTCGCCCAGTTATTCCCAGCTCCTGAGTTCCCTGTAACACCAAAATAAAGGTGTGTAGGTGGATCTAATTCTATCACTTGTGAATAGAATTAGTGGAGGGAAACCAACATTATCAATTGCAATAATGAAAACATAAAACAAAAACATTGTGTCACTTGTTTTTAGATGGAAAACTGCATTGCATCAAGATTAGCAATTCTATTCTATCTATTCTGAATTATTAGGTGATGTTTTTGTTTTCAATTTGACATATTACATTTTCTTCTATGTGTTGAAATTATTCTTGACTCTCAGATTCATGAAACATTTTCAGTTCCATCAAAAAATGCAAGGCTCGTTTTTCTCACCAGAACGTTGAGGTTTTATACACACTACAGTTTCACCCAACATCCACAATACAACTTAAAGGTGGAGTTTGGGATTCTTGAGAAATCCAGTACGACAAATACCATGATATAGAGCAAACAACGACACAGCAAGTAATATAACTTACGCTGTGGGTTAGCAAACTGTCCCTATAACTGCTGCTGCGAAGCGAACAGCCAGAGAGGACGAGACGGTTTCCCAGAGCAGCACAGCAGCTCCAGACAGCAACACTCACAACCCTCCTGCTACTGTAGCCAACATCACAACAACAGCGTATCTTGGCAAACTAGGAAGTAAGCTGAATGTCCTTTGGCAAGTCATTTAACGTTACCTGACACACAAATCATGGCTGGAATAGTGTTGTGTGGCTCAGTCCGAGCCACTTTGTTCCTTTCCCATTTACAGAGCCAGGGGCTGTGTACAAACACCGGAGTTTTTGTCAGCGCACACACAGAACGGACAAGCAAGCGGACCGTGAGGAGATATTCGGTGAATTTGCCAAAAAGATGTGTATTGGATTAGAATTAGAACCCCACCTTTAAATGCAGGATTTATTCATACACTGGTTGGGAGGCATTTGTATTCAAATCACCAGATATGGTAGTACAGTGAGTGTTTATAGTTTAGTAGTGTTTTTCCTTTTCCAAATAATAATAAAAAAATTGCCTTCGTATAACAACATAAAAGCAAGACAGGTATTCCCCAGCATGACTGTTTCGTTATTTGTCTCACCATGGATGAAGTTGTCGGGCCTAAAAAGGGCGCCGATGCGGCTTCCTCTTACACTGTCCATCGTGCCAGGCTCCAGGTCAACAAGAAGGGCCCTGGGGACATATTTACCACCTGCAAGCAGAATGGAAAGGCATTACTAAAACAGGAAGTGGGCATCCTGAACTTAAATATGTCCTCACCTTGTGTCAAAGCACAGTAATATTTAAAAAGAACAACTGGTTAATAAGTAATTGGTAAACAACTATGCTCGCAAAATGAACTGACTTAGAAAGAAATTTGCAGCTAATGAATGAACAATTTGCTCTATGTACAGTAACCTCTCTAATTACCATGTGCCTCACTGAAGTAGACGTTGACCCTCTCCAGTTGGAGGTCACTGTCTCCCTCATAGATGCCCGTTGCATTGAGCCCATGTTCTTCACTGATCACTTCCCAAAACTAGAAAGACAAGGCCAAAGAAGGAGATCATAATATGTATAGAACTTAACAAGGTGCTCACTGAAAGTTAGTTGTAGCCACAATTTTAAAAGTTTAGTTTAAAGAGATTAAATCATTCCACAGAATATTAATACACAGACAATATTTTCATCCAACAATTATTTGTCCTCTGTTTTACACCTTGATGGTTGCTTTCTCATGTGCACATCTGTGGAGATTTTTTTTTGCAGTTGAGCAGAAGTATAATTGTTATATCTGCGTTTACCTCTTCAGTTGGTGTATGACTGTCACATCTATGCTTACTCTGACTCTTACCCAGATGGTTACATGTTAAAATGCATCCCTACTTATTAATTAATGTCTGAGTTAGAACACAAAAGCACCCATGTGGCAACTCATGATCTTGTGCTGACCATAAGAGTGCCTGCTGTACACGATAAAATAACAAAGATACTTAACAGAATAATAACTGAAGTAACTGCTTGAGTCTTCAAGCTTTTTGACATTGGACATTCTCCAATGTGAAAAAGCATATTGTGTTACTTTAGCTGTATTATCTTGCAGTTCCTCTCTCTTGTTTCGTGTTAGCCATGATAAAAATGTCCCACCCATGCCAGTCTTGCATTTGCCCCTTATCTTTTCCTTGAATGCTTGACAGGGAACACCCTGTGTCACTCACAACTGTTGGTGGCACCATGCAAGGGAACAGGATATATGCATCATCAGTTTAAAAAAGTAAAATAACATCAGTGAGTTCTTTTTTTAATTTAATCCATGTCACTGAAATATTTAGGTTAAACCATTTCCTCATTTTATCTCAGCTAGCATGACAAAAACACAGGTCATTTTCTTTAAAACTGTTACTTTAATCATGTAGCAGATATGCAAATTGTAGTTTACATTTCAACAGATGTGCAATTAAGATTCTTCCTAAAATGACACAAGTAGTTTTGATGTGGGCCATGATAGAACATTACATTAGAGTCAACATTTTCAACAAAGTCAGGACTTGTACACATTAGGACTTTTTAACAGTGGAGAAGAATTTTATTTTATTACCTTTGAGCCGATCTGGTTGCCACATTGTCCAATTTGCAGATGTACAATTTCACGCATGATGATCGGGCTACAGTACACAGAGCAGCTGGGGGTCTCTGATAGGCGTCACTACTCTACTCAGTCTTTTATACAGTACCAGAAATGATGTCATCAGTGATGTCAGGAAGTCACCCCATTCAATAATATATGAGGCGCTCCTAATACGCTATGAAAGCTCTTAGCAGAATAATAAATAAAGTATAAATATAATTCTATATGGAGTTTGCCATACTTTTATACTCTTTAGGTATTTTAGGTTGGCCTACTGTGTTTCCCAATATGCTGCCTTATATTTTGTTTGTATACTATATTGTGTGTAAATAATGGAATGAAATTATTTGATTGCATTAAAATGGAATTGTTTGTAATGGTAAAGGCATATAGTAATTCCTATTGTGCAAAACTGTGCAAGCCTGGTGAAAGAACTTATGTACCAACTTCTCCACGTCTTTGTTAATATGTCATAAACTAATGAATTATCAACTGTTGCAGAAGAAAAGAGTTGGTGCAATGATGCACGACAGAACATCATTATTATATATTATTATATTATATATTGGCTCTTTGATAACACAGCAGTGCCACCGACCAAAAACAGGAAGGAAGTGTGTTTCTCTGGCCAGTGTCATATAACACTACAATAATTTAATAACTACATTAATATGATTATACTGTATACAAACACGCAAGTACCAAACATGTTGTTCCCATGTCTGACAGGAAGGAATGGTTTTAAATGACAAAATTGCAGAAAATTTGTTTATGAGATTGGAATATAAGAATTTGCTGCCTTTTCACTAAATCATTTTGATAACACGTTCCCATTTTCCTTTCCTGAAGGACCCAGATGTTACAAAATAAGCAGTTTTCCATTTTCAGCTATTAAGTCAGTGTAGGTGTAATTTAAATGGAGTAAAATGTGAGGCAGGTGAGAGATCATGTATGAGAGATGCTACCATCTAGAGGGCTATCACAGGCATAACATGATGTAATTGGAGCAGTTATTGTTTTATAGACATTAGTAAGTTGATTTAATTTGTAGATTTTAGCATTTTCTCATGTCAGAATTTATCGATCCGACAGGTGAATAAAGGGACTGATAATAACAGTTTGGTAATCACATTAATGCTTCAGCATGTGGCTCAAACTGTTGGATCAGGTAAGAAGATTAAGAATTTAAATTTACTGTAGCAGATTGATTAGACATTTGAATATTAGGCCTAATGTTTAAGCAGCGTTGTTGTTCTTGTATCCTCACATATAAAATGAATGATGGCTGAATTCCATTTAGCTGCTTTGGGTTGCAGGGTGCTGGTGTTGTGCATGCTGCCTCACTGTCATGGTTTACTGGGACACTTGAACAGAATAGAGCCATCGTTAATTGTTTGTACTTAACGCGTGTGCTTTTCCTACGTGAGCGGTCAAAATATCTGCTGTGCACAAAAGCCTATTGTACTAAAGTTACAAACAGCAGCAGCATTTTTTGTTGAAGTTTGGAGGTTTCCAACAGGACATGTGTGGCACAATAATTGAATGACTGTGTCACTGTTCCTTCACAGAACAAATGTCCTGGGTCTGCATGTTCTCCAAATGCTTGCACAGATGGGGAATTGTTTCTTCTTCTCTTTTTGTGGAACTGAAATGTGACAAAGGGCCCCAACGAGACACTGCTGTTTTGTAACAGGTTACAAGCCTTAAACATTGGGACCCACTAGTTTAATCTTAAACAATGCATTGTATTTTATAAGCTTCTATGTTTTTTTTATGTGAAGTCCTAATCTGAAAAGTAACTATAACTGCAAGACAAATGTAGGGGAGTAAAACATACGATATCTGCCTCCAACAGGTAGTGGAGTAGAAGTATAAAGTAGCATTTAATTCAAATACCCAAGCAAAGTAAAAATATGACAACTTGCTTTCCACCACTGTATACCAGTGAAACTGTTTGGGTATACCAGATAGTGTGAAAAACCTCCTAAAGTTTGTTCAGTAGAAACACCACCGAGGTACAAGAAGAGTGTTGGCTGTTCTGAGATATCTGGTTGTTGCCTTTAATTTGCTTCTAAGTTTGAAGTCATTACTTCTTTTACTCCTTCAATTGTCTGTTGGGGTTCATTAGAGAGCCACAGTAGCATTTAGTTCCCTGATGACCTTTATGTGTTTTGCCCTGAGCTTCTTTCAGTGCCTTTTGATGTATTTGGTGAGGGAGGATTGTGTGTGTGTGTGCCAGTCTGCCCATTTGTCTGCTCCGTGTGTCTGTGGGTGTATGATTAGTGGTGCACAGTGTTTCCATGCATGCATTTATGCATGTGAGAGCTAAAGGGGAAAAAGCCAGGGAGCCGTTTAAAAGTTCAGATCACCGTCAGGTGAGTTAAGCTGACAGGACATCTGGATTGCATTTAAAAAGTTCCCCAAACTGTATCGATTAATTTAAATAATGCTGCAACTGTTTTGAATAACACTCTTGCCATGGGGTTTAAAAGGAGTTCACGGAAACTCTCCAGTCATTTAAATCCAAATATTGAAAAATCATAGGCTATTAAAATGTATGTTACAAAAAGGTGTTGCAGCATTCTCAGCCAACAAAAAGCCTGGATCTCAAATCTGAGTTTTAGTTATTTTTAACTTCTGTTACAAATGTTGAAAGCTGGAGACAAATGGATTCGATAAAGGTATTCAAAACCAGATTCAGATTTGATCAAATGCTATCGAACCCCAACCCTAGTCACAGAAATAATATGACAAAGCACACCTGATCACTTTTCTTTTAAATGTTCTAAACGTTATTTGAAAGGGATAAATAAGAAAATTAAAAAGCCTCCATTATTTATGTACATTTACTATACTAACTGTTACTCTGTTTGAAATATTGGCATTAAAATGTGTCAGAGCGCACAATGACGTTTGGGCTCGAAAAACAAAGTTTAGGACTTGGACTTGACTTGGGACTTGTTGGTCCTGACTTGGGGTGGTATTTACTGAGTATGGTACATTTTTATAATTTAATTTATATGTTTTCAGTGTTATTGATTAATGCTGTTTGCGCGGACCAGGGTGATAATCATTTAGCTTCAAAGAGGGCGCCTCTCCCCTTCTGTACCTCTGCTTCATGACGCTCCGGGCAATCATGTGATCCGATTCTGCTTCATCCAGATGCGTCAAGCGGCAGCAAGGAGGAAACCGGAAGTACTTTAAACTTAACTTCAAACTAAAAGCATAACATTTCTATCGCCTTGATAAGAAAAGATTGAAGTTTAAAGATTTTCTTCTACTTTAATACATTTCAGAGGGAAATATTGTACATTTTACTTCACGGGATTTATTTTTACGGGCTGTAGTTAGGCTGCTAGTTATTTTCAAATGAAGATTTTGCATAAGAAAAACATGATAAAAGTTTAAAATGCAGTATATTGCTTATATCAAAATCTGTGGTGCCCACCCTTTTTGGCTTGTGACCTGTTACAAAAAACACTGTGTAGTTGGGGTCCCTTGTCATGTTTCAGATGTCTCTATCACCAAAGAGACATTTCCCCTCACGTAAATGCCTGTTTGAGGCCCAGCGAGGTCAAATTTTCCAGTATTTAAGATTAGAGGAGAGTGAAAAAAAAAACTAAGTTATGTTTTTGAAAAAAATTTGGTTTTCCTTCTTTCCTTTCTCATGAATCATCTCATGACCCCGCCAGATTTCTCCTGTGACCCTTTGGAGGCGGGCTGACCCCAGGATTGGGAACCACTAGACTAAACTACCAAACTGTAAATAATTCCAACTACCCACTGCAACAGTAAAATGATGATTAAACATTGATACAACAGTATTAATAATCGAATAATGACGCAGTATTACAGTCACAGAAGCCATTTATCAGAAGCCATTTTTCTGTAGAACTTTTGATACTTTAAGTACATTTTGCTGATAAGGCTTCTGTACTTTTACTGACAGGTTCAGGATGTAACATTCAGGAGGAGCTATTGGCAGATACGGAATATGATATTTATAAGTATGTTTTAATTAGTGTATAATCACCTGTAAATAAGAATCATTGTGTGTGTACCTTTAAGTACATAATTGTATGTACTATGACCTTCTGTTGTGAATCTAGTTTGTACACACGAGATCTAATGAACGTCTGTCCGTCCTGGGAGAGGGATCCCTCTGTTGCTCTTCCTGAGGTTTCTATCATTTGTTTCCCCTTTAATGAGGTTTTTTTTTGGGGTAGTTTTTTCTTAGTCAAATCAAGGGTCTAAGGACAGAGGGCGTGATATGTTACAGATTGTAAAGCCCTTTAAAGGGCAAAATTGTGATTTGTGATATTTGGCTATATAAATAAAATTGAATTGAATTGAATTAAGTATATTTTGATGACAATACTGGAGAAGAACTTAAGTAGGCCTATGCATTTGAATGCAGGGCTTTTACTTTAGCATTTTTTAGCTACACTGTAGTATTGCTACTTTTACTTAAGTAAAAGATCTAAATATTTTTTCCACCACTGTCAGAAAGTCCATGAATGAACCCCCCCCCCAAATAAAGTCCCATTTTTATTTTTTTTCATACAGAGCAAACTTGATAGTCCTGACCATTGCATGAGAGTTTAAATTGTTTTGTATTATTCTAACACAGAAATTATGTACGTATACTGAAGCGTCTATGAGGGCTTTATTGTGAAAGCTGCAACCGGAAGTTAGAATTATCGCCACGAGAAGCTTGACCGCCGTTCTTCGTTCCCAGGGTTCCGTGAGAGCCGTTTGCCCCACCCCACCTCTTCAACGCTATCTATCTCAATGTACAATTCTCAGAGAAAAAAGGGGGCAAAAATAATTAAGAGTAACACTGCAAAGAAACGATTCTCATCTCCCCGACCGCTTCATCGGAGCAGACGCGGGCCCACCGGCGGTAGAAATAAATGTCTCGCCGTTGGATCAGTGATTGAAAACACCGCGGTATGTTCATGTATCATGCACATGCAACCATAATCTACCATACGGATTCAAAGGGAATACAAAAAGCTGGGGGACCTGACAGCGGGCTGTACCTGCGCCAAACGGGAAAATAACGGAGGAATTCCACGAATATCGCCTGGATATCGCGTTACACTCAAGGACACCCAACTGCCAGAAACCGCCTGTGCTCGCGCGGAGACGCTTACCGATGTGAGGAGAAATACAAATTAACGTTACACACAGAAAACGACGGAGAAGGGGCCTTTTTTATTTGGGGGGGGGGGTG
>CM022473.1:22022724-22041435 GCA_011952105.1 Coreoperca whiteheadi
GGGGGGAGGGGGGGGAGGGGGGCTCGAGAAAATATAGGGCTTTGGTTGTTAGTGGAAATGAATTGAATGGCAGTGTGAGAAATCTGCCGAAGATGGGCTCCGGAGGAGACATTTGCTAAGCTAATTAAACAAAATATATAAACACCTTTAAGGGAACAGGACCACCGACGTTCACCCATGTTGTCTACATTGCAAGGCTGGAAATTTCACATCCACTCTCATATCAGTGTTGATGACTTCATTGCGGATTTACAGTGAAAAACACAAGAATCAAGCGTCTGAGAGGGCGGCATCGCTGCTCTGCCCCTTTTTTGAGTGAGCGCTTGTTGATAAATTGCCAGTAAATAGCCACATCCATCCATCCATATTGTGCCAAAGCCTGGTGAAGCCCACCTTCTACTACCTAACGGGTTTACATATCTGCATCTGGCAACATAAATGTCACCCATTTTGCGCCAGGTGTTCCTCTGTTGGGCCAGTCTAGGAATTTAAGATTGATTGATTGATTTTCTTCTGATCAAACACCCTTCCCACCCACCCACCTACCCAACCAACCACCCACCCTGCCTCCCTTGAACCTATCACTGGGTTTTTGGGAAGATGGGCTGTCTTGGCAATAGTAAGACCGAAGACCAACGAAATGAGGAGAAGGCACAGAGGGAAGCCAACAAAAAGATAGAGAAGCAGCTCCAAAAAGACAAACAGATATACCGGGCGACTCACCGACTACTACTATTAGGTAGGTTTTGTGAAATGTATCATTAGTGTGTGTGTGTGTGTGTTCAGTTTAGAGCCTGAAGGTCCATTTTGTGCAGAATTGTTGCACCCACAAAAACAATTATGAGTGTATTTTCACCTGTTTATACGAATGTAATAGCTACAGGACAGTTAAAAAGCAGGCTTGTCTCCTTATTATGGAGCATGATTACAGGACCTGTGAGAGACGGTGGACAGAAAGGCAGACACCATTTGTGTGAAGGCAGCATGCAGAGGCTGAGAGGCTACCAGCAGGCGTTTTTTTGCATGGTTGTGTCTTTGCTCCACGCAAGACGTCCAGGACAGCACACGACACGAATATTTGTGATGTGGTTGTGTAGATCCATCCGCCTTGAGGTATTTAATGCCTATAGACTTCATGTTCAATGCTATTTTACAGACTCCACGCTCACCTTTGCAAACACCTCTCTACACCAGCTACTCTGGAAATGGACATTCTATAATTAGTCATTAAAAAGACTTAATATTTTTAATTTGATGAAGCTTTATCATCATGTCACGATACTGTCTGAATCTCAAGGCCAGGGCTAGTATCCTGCTAAGCCTCTTGGAGTACAGAGAGAGCAAATTGGGATTACTATTAGGATTACTAGCTTCCCTTGAACGACTGTTACGTTCATTCTAATTTGAAATTGATCCTAGATTTATACACTTAATCTCTAAATAGTAGGCCTGCAACCTAGCTCCTTGTGTCGAGGTTTGGAGATGGTGGCCTGGCTTCTTTCATTTTCACTTTGCTGGGACACATTTAGGACTTTTTCTCTTTTTCCCTGTGAAACGCATTTGGTCATGCCAGAATTATGGAGACATTTTCAGGATTCTTAAAAGTATTTATCAGGGCCTAACAGATTTTGTCCGTCTGTCCTGAAGGACATCTCACTTCTGTTCAAAGAAGAAAACACTGAAAACATTCTGTGCTGATCTCGTCCACCAGTTACACCGACTCTTCCTGTCCTCATCCCTGATGCTGAGAGTTCCTCCTCACATCTGGAAGCAGGGGTGGAAGAAGTACTCAGATTCTTTTATTGCAGTAAAAGCACCAATGCAACGGTGTAAAAATACTCCATTACAAGTAAAAGGCCTACATTCAACCTCCTACCTAAGTAAAAGTACAGAAGTCTTATCAGCAAAATGGACTCATACTATTAAAACAAAAAGTACTCGTTGTGCAGAAATAAAAATTACATTATTAGATTGTTAATACTGATTCGACGATGCTTAAGTAGTATGTTACTGTTGTAGCTGGTCCAGGTGGAGCCAGTGTTAACTTTATATGCAGGTAGTTATTGAGGCAGTGCAGAGAAACGAAGCCCTGAAGTACATTTAGCAGGCGTCTAGCTCTTTCACTTCATCTCCAACTGGCCTGATCTTCCACCAGGACACCAAAATGCCTAAACCCACCTGGATCCAGTATCCAGTGACGAGCTTTAAAGCGTCATCAACTCCTTTCAGATGGATCCCCGTTCTGGATATTTTAGTCGGTGCCTTTTGAAGGAGCTTTGTTCAACTCCTAATAAACACCGTCTGACTTATTTTTCTGCCCTCCTTCTGCTTTCAGGGGCCGGTGAATCCGGGAAAAGCACGATAGTCAAACAGATGCGAATATTGCACGTTAATGGCTTCAATGCAGAGTAAGTGCTGGTTTCCCTCTCGTTTCATCCCGTATGTCTGTTGTCAGTCACGCAAACACACACACATACAGCACATTTGATCACTAAACCACTACAGACATTTTTGGTGGTTTTATTTACAGAATATAGATATAGAAAACCTTATGATTAGGATTAAGTGATACTGACAGGATCAGATATGGGAATATTTGTTGACCAAATTGATCATGTGATGATGTTTTTGGGAGGACTATTGGTGCATTCACAAGAAACAAATGATAGGAATGACCTTTAGTCCTACTAATGGCATGCAGGTAGAGGGATCCGCTGTCCATTTCACTCAGCTGGAACAGTAAAATCAGTTAGTTAGTTAGTCGGGAACTTAATTTTCAACAATCTGGAAAATTGTCAAAAAATGACAATTAATGAAGGCAGCATCAGCAACAGCAAGACTTCTAAAAGACAGAAATACTACCAAAAAATTAAATAAACTAAGAAGCACTGGAAGCACGATTCAGTTTGTGAAGACCCATGAAGGGGCTTAAGATTCATTATTCTAATTGTATCTTTGTCAAGAATGACTTGTTATGCAGCTTATAAATCATTATTTTAGCTATATTACACTAGAGCTGACACAAGTAGTCGATTTGTCAATGGACTGAAAATTAACTGGCAACTATTGTGATAATGGATTAATCGTTTGATTCATTTCTCAAGCAAAAATGTCAAATATTCTCTGGTTTGCCTATCAGACAAAAAAAATAAATTTTATGAATTTGTGATGAGCTTTCTTTCCCCACTATTTTCCGACTTTTTATAGACTAAATGATGAATTGATCAATCGAGAAAATAATCAGCAGATGAATCGATAATGGAAATAATTGTTAGCTCTAAAACAACATTTCAATAAACCAATCCTGGACAATATTTTAGCCTCATCTTCATAACTATCTTTAACTGCATACAGCCAGCTGCAGTACCAACCATAATGAATGTATACAAAATCTATATTATATATATTCTTGTAGCTTAAAAATGAATATATATTGTATTTATTGTATAACATATACAAATTGTATTTACTAAATATTTTCTAGCTTTGGAGGTGCTTTTAGTTGTCATACAACAAAGCAGTGTTCTTGTGGCCTAGCACAGTTTGGTTGGTGTGATATGAATTAGCAACTGTCCTCCTCGGCCAGAAAGAAGGGTTTAGTTGTTTTTCTCTCTTATTTTATAACGTGAAAGCTTGGGATAAATGTCGTATAAACAAATATTTATTTTTTACCATTTTTATTGACATGGAGGGTTACACTCTTGTCAGTGTTTAAAAAAAAAACAAAAAACGCTCCAACATGGTCTAATAGAGAAAATGAAGTCAGATGTTTTGGGCAAGGTTTTTGTAATGTTTTGGAGTAAATACTCGAAGTTTGCGTTACACAAGAAGAATCCTTTTATCGGTCTCAGGTTTTCATGGAAACAGTGCCCTGGGTGTTTTCAAGCCACCCAGTCTTGTGAATGTCCTAAAGCACAGTCCCAAATTGATGCAATGGAAACAAAAGTCACATTTTTCTATTCTTAATAATCTGTTTCCTAGAAAGGGGTTGTGGGGTAGGAGCATCATCATGTGCTTATTTCTGGGTCACGTCCAACAGATGATGCTCCTCAAAGACCCAGACGCTCTGGTGTCATGACAGAGCCGACCGCGTTTAGCTCTGGGGGTTTGTTGCTCTCTTTGGACCGGAGGGCTTCACCTTGCTGGGTTTCGCCCTCTGGGTGCTGGGCAGTGCCAGTAGGCGCCAGGTGGTGGGAGGATGAGGACAGGGGGAGCTGATGGGGAGTGACGCAGAGGTTGAGTGGGGCAGAATGGCTGGGGTGAGAAGAGACTGGTATGGTAGCTCATTTCAAAGTAGAGGTTCCTTTTTGTGTGTGGAGGTCCTAGTGTGAGGAATGTGGTCTGTCTCTCTTTGTCGTACTGCGGTCGCTCTGAATGAAATAAAGGAGCCGGGGGAAGCTCTCTGAAGCCACTCTCACAAAGTTCAAACATTTCCTGCCTTTGAGGAAATTGTCAGATTGGTGACGTATTTTTCTTAGCTTTTTAGTTTTTTTTGCTTGTTTGGTAATCTAAATTTAAAGTGGGATCACGAGGTCCTCTGAGTGTGAGAACTTCTCATCGCTGAGTCACTACTAATAAACGTAAAAGACTTCATCACCAAACCAGAGAATCAAGGCCCTCTATTACCTTGGAGCATCTCTACTTATTGTGAGAAAAATATATATTGTAAAATAGGGCTGCAGCTAACGAAAAAGTCCATCACAGTTTCCCGGAGCCCAAGGTGACGTCTTCAGATGTTTTTTTTCTGACCAGAAACCAAAAGATATTCAATCTACTATCATACAAAAAGAAGAAGATTCACATTTGAGAAGCTGGAACCAGTGATTTTTTATAAAAAGTTTTGCTTACAAAAATTACAAACTACTGATTCAATTGTTTATCAGAGTTATTGCCATTTAATTTTATGTCAATCTACTAAAATATTAACACACAAAGCGTTTCAGATCTGTAGGTATGAGTTTAGAAATATTGAGATATCACCCAATGATTAAAAATGTTCACTAACACACAGATAATTGTCCCAAGGAACTATAAATACCCTTTCAAGGCTGAAACTTTTGTTGTCCTCCACAACATCCTTAGTTGGGCTTAAGTTTCGATTAGAGCAGCATGCAGTGATGCAGCGACGCTGATAGTGTTACACTTTCACCAAAGTCCCTTTAAAAAAGAACACTTTCATTACCAAAAGATTTTCATCAATGCTGTTTATTTGAAATCCTTCATGTCAACGGGAGTATTATGGGCTTGATTCGGTGGTCTTGACGGGACCCACTGTTGCTATAATGTCGACTAAATATACTGCACAGTGCACTCAAAGGTAACACACGTGTATTGCTCTGATACACTGAGATATTTCACCTTGGGTCATTCAGAAGAAATCACACAACGCAGGTACCTGATTGTGTAAGCGCCTCTAAGGTCGTTTCATTTAGGGAATTTTAGCATCACATTTGACTTTCAGTTGCCAAACGTATCTTTTGTCAGGACATTTGAAAGAATTTGACGCTTACCACTGGCAGCCCTGGTTCCTGAAAGACCTGCGTGATGTTAGACCTTTACCGCTGGAATCCATGAAGCCCACAGATTGCACAAACCGAGTGCCATGGCGTGTGGTGATGCTGAAATTCTGTTTGTCTTTACAACAATAAATGGACAAAATATGGAGCATATAAATGTATTTGCTAATACTTTGAATTCTACTTTGTGCTCATGGGAGGTTGGTAGTTAAAATTGGACTTAAAAAAACACCTTAAAATGTACAGGAACAGTCTGTGTTGTCCTTCACAACCACACCCCACACTCTGCTGTTTTCTGTTTAATAAATGGCATTGCCAAAATTAAGACCGCTGTTCTCACTTGGTATCAGCAAGTACACAAAATTCAGGAGTTGCACTTGGTCAGCAAAATAAAGGTATCAGTGCATCTGGAGCAGCCATAATACTTACTGTATGTCTGATATAATTTACCTCCAAGCTGACAAAGAGTTCCTGGAGAAGTTTGTTACACAGCAAATTCCTACTGAAACCTCCTGCCACAAAAAACACTAAAGAAACAAAACATTTCTTTTTTTTTTTTTTCAAGCTGTTTCTTTTATATTTTAGATAAAAATACTTTTTGCCTGTACGTCTACATCATGTTATCCATATTTGGCTGTACAGTAGATATATTTCCGCCTAGTTTAGGCAACAGGTTTTTCCAGTTCCCCATGGAGCTGTATTTTGGAAATAGGTTTTTATTAGCATTTAAGCAAAGTGACGGACTGTGTTCACTGTTCACCATCATAACTCAAGTTGATAATGCTTAATTCCTTTCAGTTTTGCTTTTGTGTAAATAAAATAAATAAATAACATGAACCCTTCTTTGTTCTTCACAGGGAGAAAAAACAGAAAATTCATGATATTAAAAACAACATTAAAGAAGCTATAGAGGTAAGCTACTGATCTTCTGACCCATTTTGAGTGTGGGATTTTTGAACAGTTTGTGGCACTTTTCCTACCGTATTGGGAGGCATTGATGAGAGATTTGCTCATTTCCAGAGCTTGACAAGACAAAGACAAAAGCCACAATGCAGTCTGTTTGCCTCTGAAAGTTTGTGTGTGTAATGGTCTCAGAATTAATTAATTATATTTGATATATCTGAGCATAAAAGCCAAAGGCATGATCAATGATTACTGACCTTGTTAGGCAATAAAAGAACTTTCTTTGAACGACTGACAGTTTTCTGAATGCTTTAAAAATATTGAGTAATGCACTTCAGGCAACACTTTTCCTTCAAAATGAATGTGTAGCCCATTGAAATGAAGCTCCCTTTGTCATGTAGATGTAAAGGAGCTTAAAGATAATGTAAACTTTAAAAAGGGTTGAATATTAACCCTGTTGTAGTGTTGCTAGGTCATTCTAATGAATTATTGCATAACATTTTCTTCTTCTGTTCTCTTCACCCAGACGATTGTGGCTGCCATGACTACACTCACACCGCCATGCCAGTTAGCCTGTCCTGCAAACCAGTGCCGGATCGGCTATGTGCTGCACCAAGTAAACCAGAAGGATTTTGAGTTTCCTTCGGTAAGTTGCACCTTTCCTCCTTGGCATCTGTTGACTCTCTGACTTCTGCGCTAGTTTGTTTCCTTCTTTTAACTGCATGTCCCAGTTTATACTAATAACCTCTCAGTCAAATATCATCTGGAGGTCAGTGAAAGTGTTTATAATGAATCATCCAGCAGTATATATACGGTCCTGCAATTTGTGCACAATAGTCAAAAAAAAAAAAAAAAAATCTAAAAAGCGAATGGTGGGATGGCAAAGTCAGTAGCTAAGCTGTGTGTTGTACAGGCCAGTGTTACCACGGTAACGGTTTTTCATTTAACTTATTTAGAACTGAAACAATTAGTTTAATAGTCGACTGATAGAGAACTATTTCTTTAATCAATACATTATTTAAGTTATATTTTTTAAATAAAAATGCCCAAACCTCTCTGGTTCCAGCTTCTTAAATGTGAATATTTGCTGGTTTTTCGAGTCTTCTGTAATATTAAACCAAATTGGGATAATGTGATTTCCTTTTTTCACAATTTTCTGACATTTATTAGACCGTATGATTAATCATAAAAAATAATCGTTAGTTAATCAGTTGCAGCCCTAAAATTAATTTTGTTTTCTTTTAATCGAGACTGCAAGATATCAAGCTGATGATGCAAACCAGCCTCAAATTTTATACACAAAGTGTTTTTATAGATATTCTTTAGCTGTTTTGTTGTGAAATTGCTCTCAAAGCGTTATTATAACTGCCATTAAATGTCATCAGTATGAGATCTGGCCTGCTGGTGCCCTGCTAGGTGTGCTGTAGGCGAGTAAGGCGCCTCACACGGCAGCTGGTGTGTTTGCGCAGAGGTTCAGTAAATAGCAGGTGTGCTTCCGCTTGGGAGGCTGCTAATTGAATGAGCCTCTCACCTGAGATCTCCAGACCACATATTAACGCTGATTGTCTGTAATAATCCTAAATGTGTCTAGAGGGTACCTGTCCTCCAGAAACACAGAGACTCTGAGGGATTCCCCGCTGAGCTGCAGTCTGCTCCCGGCGGCCTGTCAGAGAGTCACTGCAGGTCCCACTACTGGACATTAAGACATTTATTTATTTACTGGCGTCGTCTGGATCGGGTTTTGACATTTAAAACTGATGTTACAGATTAGTTTAACATGTTTTAGACAGCTACCCTGATAGCATGTAACGTTCGTCCTACTTCACACTGCCGGGGCTAGGAGCTGTAATCTAGACCTACAGAACCTGATTTCATGTGAATAATTAGCGAAACTTTTTGTTCAACTTTGGATTCTGACGTAGTCTTTGAAAGTAACAGAGTCTTGTCATGTTTCATCTCCGTATAGGACATTTTCGTCAAAAGGTAAAATGTATGGGACTCACTTCTCAAGAAGGTCCAGCATATTTCAGTGAGAAGAGCATGGCCATAACAAATCAGGGTTTTGTTGTGTTTGAGCATGCTCAGGCAACAAAAATGAAGCTGTTGCATGTCATTCAATTAACGAGTCCATTGGTCCGCTCGTCAGAAATGGTAATAAGACCATAACCATGCCCTGTTGCACCGTACTGTCAGAGTACTGTCCTATATACTGTACATGTAATGCTCGCCATAAAAATCTGGGGAATCACTTGCATTTAGGATGAAACGTTTCGTTTGAGCTGAAACGATTAGTCAAATAATCGATTATTTGATCGACACCAAATCATTAATCATTTAAGTCATTTTCAAGCAAAAATGCTAACAAGTCCGTGGTTCCAGCTTCTTACATGTGAGGATACGCTGCTTTTTTCAGTTTTATATCACTGTAAATGGAACATTTTGGGGTTATAGTCTGCCAGTCAAACAAAACGAGACATTTGAATAAGTCATGTTGTACTTTAGCAAATTGTGACATCTGTTTTTCAAGAGTTTTCAAAGATAACCTTGTTTGATTTACTGGGGAATTTGTATAAAATCAAGCAAAGTACATTTGTCTTTTTTTATTTTATTTGATATGACAGTCCAAAAGAAGTGTGTTTGCAGAATTAAATGGTTTACAAATTGAAATAGTGATATGAAGCTTTAATTAAGCTAGGGAACAAACATTTAGAGAGTAAATGTGATGTCGTCAAACTGTGTAAAACAATTACTCTAACTTTGTAGCTACGAAATTAGAAAGTAAACAAAAAAACTGTGTCATATTATTCAATTTGTTAAATAGCATTTCAACTGTTTTCTAACATGGGAAAAGGTTACGTATAGAGGAAGAAGAACACGGTGTCTTCCCTGTTGTTTTCCTGCACGATAGCTACAGTGTTTCAACTGGTCGTTTCCACAGTGTAGGTTTGTACGCAGCAGCTGAGTTTCCAGTTAAGAGTGTGTAAGCAAAAGGAAGTCGCCTGATATCGTCTCTGTCGTCAGTCAGTCACTAGACTTCCACTCGATGGAGGGATGATCTAATACTGAGTCTTGTTTCTTTTTCATGTGGGGCGTGTAGGGTTAGAGCATAAACGTGTGCGTTAATGCTTTTGGAGTCTTCAAAGTACCTCCGTTATTTGAGTGATTTGAGCACAGTGCCAGCTGGTTACCTAAAGCAACCTATACGAAGCATCAGTTCCCAGAAGTACAAAGTTTGGCTTTATTTTAACCCGATTCTGCCCATTGAAGTGAATGGGTGTTGTTCTGATCAGCCTCTCCTCCAACTCCTCCACCGCCCGCTCCCCCTCGCCTGCCCTCGGGGCCCACTGGAAACCAGTTGGACTAGTTGACTCTGCCTTCAGCAGAGGAGGAAGAGAGACAGAGAAAATAAGCACAGGGCCTGGACTGAATCTCCATAGTCTTCTCTTGATTTCCTTTCGAGCTGCATTTCTAATCAATAATCCTAGTAGTTATTATTCACAGAACTATTGTTTCTCCTAGAAATATTAACAATAAAATGGACCACGCCTTTATGCAAGATAAAAAATTGTTACAGAGGTTATTTACTTGGGCTTTTTAATTCCTTACAGACCGAATGCTGCCATGTCCACCTGTCCTGAGCCTCGTTGCCCCCACGGTAGTAAAGTACAGTGACACGTCATTGTAGTCAAGTTAGTCAAGTCAATTGGATTTACAGTAAATAGCTCAAAATCACCACTTTGCCTTACAATGCTTATAACATACAACACCTCCTGTTTCCTCGATTTTGGTTAAGGAAAGAAATTGACCAAAAAAACCTTCAACAGGAAAACAAATGGAGAAACCTCATTAAGAGCAACAAAGGAGACGGACAGACGTGAAGTACATGTTGTATAAACAGTGAGACTCTCTGAACCCACTTCATGCTGTCCCATGGTTGTTAAAGTCTTGAAGGTCACTTTCAGTTGATTATAGTTCATATGGAGGACATTTTTTAAATTTTTTTTTTTTACATCATTTAAAATTTTAATATGTCAAGCCCTATGTACAATAGGAGTGATATCATCCCTCTGATATGTCACCTGGTAGATTATTCAGAATATCCTTTCCCCAATCTAATTCTAAAAATGCAATTTAATTCATAGTAAATCATATAATCCTGCAGCGTGTCTTTAGAGCACTGTCTGTTTCTCAAAGTAGGTCTATACTCATGTCACAGACGTTCCTATTCTTAAACTCTTCACAGCGCTGCACAACCACTGCTCAAGGGGCGTCATGAAATCGCTTTCAAACTCTCTGAATTTTACATGTAGCCACGAATAAACTTTATGATGGAAAGAACACGCATTCTTAAATTGAAGAGGTTACAAAGAGAAACTGATAGAAATGCCTGAAGTTGACCTTGTTGAGCTCTGCTCCTGAAAATCCACTACCTACTGAATGTCGTCTATTATTGGGTGGTGAATCTGGTAGTTGAATGATTTTTTAAAATTTTTATTCAGTTGATTAGCTCTTGACAAAAAGTTTCACTTTTTAAACTGCACATGTATTATGTATTATGTCGATGGATTAATAGATAAATCAACAAAACATTTCAGCTCTAAATAGTGCTGAAACAACGGACCAAATACTCGATGAGTCGATTGATAGAAAATTAATGTGCAACTCTTTAAGTAATCGATAAATCGTTTAGGAAAAACGGCAAACAGTCATTGCTTCCAGCTTCTCAATGGTGTTGATTTGCTGTTTTTCTTTGTGTTATGGGATTTTAATCTGTATACTTTTAGACTCACTCACTTTTCGTTGGACAAAGAAAGCAATTTGATGGCGTCACAATGTGAAGGGCATTTTTTCACTAATTTCTGAAACTTTTTTTAGACTAAACAATAAATTGGTTAATCGGTAAAAAAAATCGACATATTCATCAATAATACTAATTGTTAGTTGTAGCCCTACCTTTAAATATAACAGGTCTTCTTCCCATTTACTACTTAATACTACTTTAGTCTGGTTCTTTCAGGGTAATTTATGCCTCTTTGAGGTTTTATCTTGAATCTGCCTTAACTCAAGTGAAAAAGAGCAAAAGACCACATAGAGAACAACATTTTTTGCTAATAGGTAAACTCATTGATCAACTTGTATTTCCTTAACTTTAATGCTTATTTATACTCCCCACTACTGCCAGCAGCATAAAGACAAGTAGAACTCTGTAAATCAGACTCGCTCTTGGGGTGCCTTCCCTCTTTAGCCCTCAACACTGGAAAGAAATGTCAAATTAAGGTACTTAACAGTGATAATCAGCAATTAATCAAGTTTGACAATTTTGTATTGTGGTGAGAAAAAACATCACTGCTAGTTTTAAACGGACCTCAAGTGTCACCTCATCCCATGCATCCACCTCAGCCGTCCCATCTACTATTCCAGACTTCTATATATACAGTATATGTCAGTAACATGGTGGTCACTGCAAAACCTGCTTACTCTCAGTTAAATTGAGTATTTCTAAGGGTATGCAGTATAACTCCATGGCTCATAATGGCTTATTTGTGCTTGACTGCATTGTATGTGACCAACTGGAGATTGCAGTGAAGAGATAGGCCCCTGTGTAGTGACAGCCAAGCCTTGTGTCAGTACAAAGCTCTCCATTTCTTCACGAACTCAGTGAACTGCTCTGTTTCCTGCCTCTGTCAGGGCCCCGCTCATAGGCTGCTCCTCTCCGAGCCAGCCTTAAACTACAAACTAAGCCAGGGAGTATCACTGTCTTCCTCCATCTGTCCTTAAACGTTTTCACCCGTCGAAACTCACGGAAATCCAAAGATATCAACCAGCCCCAACATTTTCTTATATTACCATCCACTAATGTGTGAAGTCGCTCATTTGTTGTGTGCTGCATTCAGTACAGTTTATGTTTGATCATGAACAACTTTTTAAACACTATGTCTCTTTTCTTCTCCTCTCTTTAGGACTTCAACTAATGATTCTTTTCCTTATCAATTAATCGGCTGATTGTTTTAATCGCTTTGTCTATAAAATGCCAGGAATTTCCCAGAGCCCAAGGTGACGTCTTCAGATGTCTGGTTTTGTCCAAACAGCAGTACAAAAGCCAAAGACATTCGGTTTACTGTCATTTAAGAAAAAGAACGTTTGAAGCGGGAACCAGAAAAAGTTTGATGCTTATGCTTTAAAAAATGACTACAACGATTGATTAAATAATCAAAAATAAACAAATTCTTTTGATCGGCTAATTGATTAAACCCACTGGAAGATCCGCCCCTTCTCGTCACTAGCTAGCGAGTTTTTGTTTGTATCCGTAATCTTGGAGGCCCAGGACATAGAAAAGAGGGGTACAAATTCCAATAATGATCTTCTCCTCCACAGACGTGTATCCACAGCACGTAAAGACTAAACCCCACCGCTGCATTGCTTTTTTGTTGATGGTTTTTCGGCAGTACACTATATAGCCGGCAGGCAAATTTCACCCTTATTTGCATAAACATTTCAAAATGTTTCAACTTTGGACCCCTCCGTTTTTTTGCGTCGCTGCTCAGTCCTGCGACGCCTTGAATCCTTTCACTTGTGTCTCATAAACACTGTATCAGCTCTACTTCTATTCTCTCAAAGAAATATAAAAGATAAATATAAGAATTACATTTGTCTTTAGGACGACGTGATTGGATTCTCAGCTGTTATTTCCTATAAAGATTCTTGTTTTACTCACACATACACTTTTCTTTTATCTTATTTTTCTAATATCATATCTTTATGGCATGGATCCTCGGCCCTAAAAGGAGAGCCTGACTTGCAGTTATTTCTAGTTGTGGTGTGTCATTGATCCAGACCCCTCTGTCTCTTTCCAGGAGTTTTATGACCATGCAAAGATCCTCTGGCAGGACGAGGGTGTGCGAGCCTGCTGGGAAAGGTCCAACGAATATCAACTCATCGATTGCGCACAGTAGTAAGTCTCTCTTTTTCCCCCTCTATAGATACACCTGGAATTAAACATATATATATTTCTTAGGGCTCTGACGACTGCAGGTTGACACAAAGACATAGTTCACTCATATATATATATATTACACACTCACAACAAGCCATTCAGCTCGAACACTGTGGGGTGTTTGAGTGTTTTGCCATGCGATTAATGTGAGTGAAAGGTGTCATGGTTCATGAGGTGACGAAGAAGGCAGCGCTACCTACAATGACAGTGCATTTGTTCTAACTAGTGCATATTGATAGTAGGTAGATAGGAAGTTCTTATGCATTGACAGATTCATTGAGTTTTAGAGTTTTCTTACTGTCAACAGATCCCATGAAAAGATGAAAACCAACGATGCTTTAGTCTATCTCAATACTTTCTGACTTCCCTACCTTGTTTGTGGCTCTCAGCCACAAGCCCACACATTCCTTCTGAAGACGTGAATCTTTAAAACACGCTACCTCATTTGTTTAAACACCTGGGCACTAATGTTTTTAGCAAACTTTACTCAAACAGGAGTAGATATTGCATTTGGGGACTATATTTAGTTGCAGGTTTAGTGTGTAGTGATTATTTACAGCAGCAGTACAGTGATGTGGGATTAAGTAAGAATAAACCTTCAGTGTCCATGGTCATTGTAATGCAGAAACATCACCCAGTGCAACTGTGGGGCTCATTGGAGTGTTTTAATAGCTTTTAGCAATGCGAAGCTATTAAAACACATCAGGAATGGCGAAGTTGTTCTGTTGGTTAGTCCACCACTTTGGTCCAGACTTAAATGTATCAACAACTATAAGATGGATTGCCATTAAATTTCATACACAAGTCCCCTTCAGGATGAGCTGTGATAACTTTGGTGATCCCCTGAGTTTTCATCTGGCACCTTTATCAGGTTAAAATTTGCCAACTTGCCAAGACACTAACTGACCTGGTGGTTCGTTCGTGTTTGTGTGTGTCTGTCTATGGTTGGCAACAGCGACCGAGATTGCGTCCTAGCCCTGCTGACTCTTTAATGATTTCGTTGCCGATGTTTGGTGCATTGGAATTATTTGTCGCGAATGCTGAGACGTGTTATTTTCCCCCCAAACGAATCTTTAGCTTCCTGAACCTCCCTCGGCCAGGCTTTCCCTCCTCTGTTCCAAACTCTTTCTTTCTTTTCTGGCATTTTCTTTTCTTATCCGTCTTTTGATCTCAGTTAGGCCTGCCTCTGTTACAAGGCATGCGTGGTCACATGAAGCCAGAGTTCTTGGAGGGCGGAGGCATGCCGACTCTTGCATGTGTACGTGCGTGTACAGTATGTGCTGGTTAATCAACATGCATGTGTGGGATAGGTGCTGTTTGTTGTACAAGTAATGTTTATGTAGTGGTGGAAGTTCTCAGATCCTTTACTTAAGTAAAAGTATCTAGTGTAGTGCAAGTAAAAGTCCTGCATTCAAACTCCCACTGAAGTATGTAAATATTAACCACCAAAATGTACTTAAACTATCAAAAGTAAAAGAACTTTATCTGCAGAAAAATGGCGCCCTGTGACATACATATTCTTAAATAATGAAATCATAATACTGATCTATCAGTTTGTATGTAATATTACACTGTTGTAGCTGGTCGAGGTGGAGCTAGTTTTAACCACTTTATATGAAGTAAGGAAGTTTAGTCCAGTTGTTCCCAACCTAGGGGTCAGGCCTCCCCAAAGGGCCACAAGATAAATCTGGGCGGTCGTGAGATGATTCATTTTGGACTTTCCTCTAGTATTTGCTTTTTTCTGTGAAATATTGGAGAGTTTTACTCCTAACCATCTGAGACGATTGGAGGACCTGCTAAGAACTGATTGACATCGAAAAACTACATGCTAGTTTTTTTTTTTTGCATGAGGTCACAAGCCGAAACGATTGGGAACCACTGATGTAATCATTAACAATTACATTTTATGAGGTTATCATATGTTTTTATTTTTATAATTTAAAATTTTAATCTGAAAATGAACTAGTAACTACAGCTCTCAACTAAATGCAGTGCAATAAAAAATAGTAAAAACAATTACCTCTAAAATAGTAGAGCTGTAGTATAAAGTAGCAGAAAATAGAAATACGCACGTAAAGTACAAGTACCTCAAACTATATAAGTACAGTACTTGAGTAAATGTACTTGGTTAATTCATGTGTGTCCTCGTTGCATGCATAGCCACAGGTGTTTTGTTGCTTATGGGCGTGGTGCCGTACGTTTTGTTTTGTGGAGAGGTGGCGTGTCATTAGAGGATCTCGGGAAGATGATCATGACAAACCTTGCTAGTAAGAAACGGGATTGTGGACGGGGAGAGTTGCATGCTAACAGAGAGACAGAACGATTGAAAAAGAGAAACGAATGGAAGAGACAGATCGAAACAGAGAAAGAGAGGGCTTCCCTGCATTGCGGGATCTCTCCTCTCCTCTCCTCTCCTCTCCTCTCCTCTCCTCTCCTCTCCTCTCTCCCACACCCAGCAGCCCCAGTGTTATGGATCAGATGCTGGGCTGGGTGGCCAGACCGGAAGTGCTCCCCTCCCCCTTCTGTGTGCTTATGTAAACGGAGAAGCAGAGAAAGAGAGAGGGGAGAGCTATTTTTAACCCAGGCAGGCTGCAGAAGGAGAAAGAATGAGCGAGTGTGTTCGGAGAGAGACAACTTCAGCATTATTGATGAAGGTTGTTAGCATTAAATGAAAATGTCAACCCTGGATCAGCGCGGGGAAAAGTCAGGGCCACGCCACACACCCCCACCTCTCCCTTTTCACCCCCCCGAATTATATCATACGATTCAGGCCATGATAAAAATACAAAAAGGGAAGAAGTTGACGGGGCGGTGATGCTTTGTTGTCTCTGTCTGACAAGAAGGAAGTCACTGAAGCTTCCCCGACTGCTTTCGCTCTGTCGTGCTCCTCTATGATGTGTTTTTTGTTGTTGTTGTTTTTTATTGTTTTCCCTGACTCCTTATACGGTCACACGCTTTGTTTGTTGTCCTCGATAACATGTGGAAGTGTTCTGTCGGTGTTGGTTGGGTTGCTGGAACTGTAGGCGATCCACATACAAAGCCCAGCCAGTGTGACCGTGTTGCCTAACAGGATGAGGCTTGTTTGTCAGGTTTCTGTTGTTTCATCCATAGATGAAAGATAGAGTTGCAATAGATCATAGAGTTGCAAACTTGAAAGATTCAGGCACTTTCCGCTGTTTTTAATTACTTCTGAGATTCTTTTCAAGGGCTCATCTGTAAATTGGCACTGCAAATTATTTAAAAAAAACGTTTCCACATGTAAATCAAAGTCTAACAGAGCTTTTTGTCATTTTAATATATTTAGATATTCGATCCATATTCCTTTTTTATTCAGTGATTAAATGCACTACTAAATAACTATTTTTGATTAATTAATTATTATGAAAAACAAAGACATACTGTAGAGCCGTAGTTGGGATAATCAGGATTTCCAAAAATGGATTTACAATTAGTTATTTCACAATATGGGATATTTCACATGAAAACATTTATGGCTGTAGTACTGCTTCGAAGTGATATCTGATTCTCACCTGGTTGACAAAAATATGATTTTATGTAATTGTTAAACTTTTGTAGATGTATGTATATTTTAATGAATATATTAAATTATAGATTTTATAATAAATTATGGAGCCACATTATATAGCTCAACAATTCATTGATGAATCGTTTGGTCGATCGAAAGATAATTAACCCGCGGCAAATTTAAGTATATTTCTTGACTTCCTGGAGGCTTCCGTCACAGTGAGGTTGCAACCAGCAAAGACTTCGTAAAGGAAGTCACAGCCCCCAGACAAAAACTAGTCCGCCACATAACCTCCCGTAAAACCGCATGTCGTTTGTAAGAATTAAACAGGCGAGATATAATGTGTTAATTATCGAGCTTCAGAGGTGCTTGTAGGCAGATTTTGTTACCTTTTGGTTTTCAGTTGTTATGCTAAGCTAAGCTAACCAGCCACTGACTGTAGCTTCATATTCACCGTACAGACGTGAGCGTGGCATCAATCTTCTCATGTGACTCTCTGCGAGAAAGCAAACAAGCATATTTCCCACAATGCCAAACTATTCCTTTTTGAACGAAAAAAGGAAAGATGGAATGTGGCATGCACAAAGAAAATAAATGCAAACACATGGCCCAGAAGAACTTGTGAAAAACACAGCCAAACATGAGACGTTGCTGACCGGTTGCAGACGATTATGTATTCGGAGACCGTGAACAAAGCTGTAGGAAAGGAGCCTGTTCACAGCGCTGTGATAGAAGCAAAAGCAACGCATCCTTTTGGCCTTTTGAACTGTGTACCTGTGCTATATTTCTGAAAAGAAATCGTTGTTTATTACGCAGAGTGTACTGTGACATTGACATTATTTCATTTGATTATATGAAGGACTTCTTGTCATAGCATGTTTTAATGGCCTTGTAGCACATGTGGATTTTACAGACATGTCCTACCTGGTCAGCTTTAATTGCGTTGATTTATTAAAGACTTTGGGGACATAACACAAGAACTAACTTTTTAGGAGAGTGACTACTGGACAGAAATAAGACTTCAAATGCATGCTGATGTTGATCCGTGTCTGCTGTATATGCGAATAAGCACCCGTTCGCTAATAAGTTCGCCATATCAGCTTAAAAGATAATGTCAAGATGCCAGAAAATTACTTACTGCAGGAAGTGCAAAAAACATTTTGTCGCTTAATAGAAATTTGACGAACAATTTGATAGTAGATTTGAGGCGGGGGATATGGACAAAATCCTGTATTGTTGTGTATATATAGGTAAAATATCAATATCTAGTAAAGTTTCCTGACAATCTATTGAGTGAACTGTAAACTGTAAAATAACCAGAGAAGAAGATGTTTGTTTTTTTTACTAATCCAGCAAGTACTGTGCCTGTATTTCATCACGAAGATGCCACGTAAACAAATTCTAAATTGCCACAAAAGCAGTTCCGCTCATGGATTTACAACACTGCACACAACAGTGTAACACACCCAGAGATATTAAAGGAGAAGATAGAAGCACGGAATAACTGGTATGGCAACATTTCTGATGATCCCACGGAATACATTGTTATGCTCTTATCACCCAAACCTACCCTTCATTGATGATAATGTAATTTATGAAGCGCAAATGCCAAACATACATTGCTTTCAGTTTCTCCAAATGTGAGCATTTGTTGCTCACCCCCCCCCGCCACCCCCGTCTGGTACGGTATCTGGACCGAACAAGCCCAGACAAAACCATTCCTACGGCTCTCACAAACAAGAAGAAGCAAGTATAATTGTTTTCGTTAGTAC
>CM022473.1:22041460-22057608 GCA_011952105.1 Coreoperca whiteheadi
AAGCGCCCCCGCTGAGGAGGGGGCTCTGCCCCCCCCCCCCCCCCCCCCCCCCCAATTTAGTTTGTTGTTTGGACAAAATAAGCAATTTAAAGACCTCACCTTGGGATCTGGAAACTTGTTAGCGATATTTTTCACTATATTGTGTCAATATTATGCGGTGTGTTCTAATATGTTTAGTGTGTGTGCAAGCAGCATGTTGTGTCAACGCTGCTCTCGCTGTGCGCTGTGCGTCATGGTCAGGTAAAGTGTTTAACAGTGTTTAAGGCGAGCTGCTGGGCGAATCGCTGGCTGTGCGAAGCTGCTGTGCTGTGCGGCTGCAATCTCACTGTATCTGTGATTTTCTGAATGCTGTGTGCTGTTCAGTGATGTGCTGTTCCCAGTGCTGTTTTCCCAGCCTGTTCCCATGCTAGTGTTTCCCTCTTTCTTTGCGTTTCTCTTTTCCTTTCTTTGCTTTTCTATCTTTCTTTACTTTCTATTTTTCTTTCTTTCCTCTGTCTTTTTCTTTCTATCTTTTTTTATTCTGCTTTTCTTTCTACTTTCTTGCCTTTATTTCATACCTTCTTACCTTGATTTTCTTTACCTTCTTACCTTGATTTTTTTTGTTTGTTAATTAAGTTCTTAACCTGTGTGTTTTTTGTTTTTCTTTCTTTCTTTTGGTCCTGTGTTCGTTCAGTTTTCTGACTTTTCTCTTGGTCTTCTGATTTTTAAAGTTCTTTTTGTGTCCTTTCTTTCTTTTGATATTATTGTTCTTCTTTTGTTTTTCTCTCTTTTTTTCTTCGTTCTCTCTTTTCTCTCTCTATCTGAATTTTCATTTCTTGTTCACTTTCGTAATCTGTTCTTAATTTTTTCATTTTGGTGGGGTGTGTGTTTTTTCTTTCTTTCTGTCTCTTTTTGTCTTTTTGTCCCCCCCCCCCCCACTCTTTTCTTTTCCTCTTCTGTTTCTTTTGTTAATTCTTAACTTCTTTATTTTGTTCTTTCGTTCTTGGTTCTTTTTTTTTCTTTCTTTCTTGCACGTCTTCCTCCTCTCTCGCCCTAACCCACTCCATTCCCTGCATTTCTCTCTCTGTATGTCTTTGTTGCTCGCTCTGTTTCACTTCTGTCGTTCTTTCTTTCTTTTTCTCCTCCCTCGCTCCCTCTCTGTCTGTCTCCCCCTCTTTCTGGCCCCACTCCAGTCGCACAAGATTTGGAGCCGATTGTCTATTTATAGCGCCTGTGGTTCTGTCGCCATGACAACCAAGCCGGAGGCCAGGGCGCCAGGGAGCTATTTTTGGAGCAGCGCTGTAATGTCAGACACAGCCTTCTCTCTCTCCTTTCTTTCCTCCTCTTTCTCTCCGCCTCTCTTACTGGATGTGGTGTGTGTGTTTGATTAAGGATCGGCTGGTGAAGCCTTTTGGTTTGCGCGTCTCGCAATGTGAAGCGTCAACGTACAAAGAAGCAGTAAGCCCCTCAATGGCGGGCCGTGCACGACCCCCCCCCCATGAGGAAGCGCCAAGACCATTTTGTGACTTGCCCTGTTGCTTTTATTGAGGATTGTGAAGCGTCAGATTTATTCTCTCGTGCAGACATTGATTTCAGTTTCCTGAAATGACAAATTCAAGTGTTTGTTTTTTTTAAAGTCGGCGTTGGCTCTCAGTTTTCTTTGTTGTACAATTTATCTTGAATACTTCATGATTATGGTGCCTGCCATCAGTGGTGAATAGTAAACTTCTTGCTGAGAAAGATTTAGTAAAAGCTGCTCTTTTTTTTTTTTTACAGTATTTTCTTACCTTTTTTTGGTTAATTGTACGTTTTATTACTTATGGCCTTAATAAGGGTATGGGCTGTATGAAATAAAGGTATTATGTGCCCACATTTGAACTCCATACCAAGTGTCCATATTTAATTTCTACATTTTTGTAACATTAACAGTAAACTATTTTAATTTAATAGTGACTCATCACTGATATATCCAAGGAGAGTCTATATTTTTGGTTTCTATTTTTTTAATTCTCCTACCTGTTGCTAAGTTTTATTTATGTAACATGAACAGTTTCACTTTTCATGCTGAGCTTTTTAGGCAAACTGTTTTTCTCAGTTTGACAGAAATATTAAATACATTTTGTTGATTAAAAAACAAGCCTTTGTTTGGGATGATTTCAGTGTTAATTTTTTGAAAGAAAACAACGTGAACATGAAAATAAATTGCTTAGTTTAACTTTTGAAAATCTGGGAGACACAAATGGATTTTGGCAGATGTGGAAAAAGGCTTTTTTTTTTTTGAGGGCCGTAATCCTGTCGGCCAGCTTGTACGTGTGTTTCTGTGTGTGTAATGTGTCACGCGGCTTGGCCGATCAACAGAGTTGCTCGGATGCAGGACAAAGGTGGAAGATGTTGCGCGTATGAATCACACTTAAATGTTAAGTTTTCTACTACAGTTCATTTGTTTAATGAAAAACGCCGTCTCTGTTTAAATAGAGGAGAGACATTGGCAAGTGAATATTGAATCATGATTTACAAAGGTAACCAGACGTGTTAAATTGGTAACTTGAAAGAGTCCTCTTGAACCTGCTCACGTTATCTTATTTATAAAGTTCTTGATGTTTTTTGTTTATCCAAATAAATGAAGCTAATAAATCAGCTTATTCTCCAGTCCAGCTGTGCGTGTGCAGGCCAGATGAGTCAACACTGTTGTGCAGCTCAGAGTAGCCTAATCCTGTTCAGAGCTGAAGATGTATACTAGCTCATAATCTGGGTAATCCTTTGTCCTAATACTGCCACTTTAACACAGTGAATGCACTATGGGAGTGTTATCAGCTTTGTTGGGCCAGCACGCCGCTGTTGGTGCTGTATGTCCTTCCAGCATGTGAAGAGCTCCGTTTGATTGTTGATTGTAATTGAACAAAACCTCATATTTACTTGCTGTTGTTGAGATGTACACTACTTTTTTCAGTACAGATATTACTCTTATTAATTTAGATTAATGAGCGTGCGAAGGGGATATATAGTTTAAACATGTTGCGGTGAGTTGAAGTACTGGAAATATTTTCAGAGCAGTCTGTTCTAGGAAAGAAGCTTTAGATTTTACATCAATTAAAAATTAAGATAAAGAAGAAAATTGCACCCAAAAAATAGTAAATTTTGTTGCCTCTTTATTTTTGGAAATTGTTAAGTCAGAATTTTGAGTTAAGTTTAGCTTAAACATCTTTTTTCATCAAGTTTAAACTGGTGCATTTGTTCTAAATTTGACCTAAATTTAATTAAAAAGTGTCAAGGGTTGCTTGTTTCTATAGCAAAAAACAGAATTATATTAAATAGAAAAATCTTAAATACATACATATTGTGTTAATTTTTGTTTGTCCCAAAAATGATACCCAAAGTAAAAAGTTAAAAATGTACTTTATCTTTTCTGGTAAATTCTGGGTTATTTTCATTCACCAGACAAGAGTCCTGTGTGTATTTCCAGAGTTTAAGTCAGCCTGTCTGCTACCCCAGAATAACCCTGACAGGTTACACGTAAGTCCGCAGACCTCTCTGTTACTGGGGCAGCCACTACTATTTAGTTCAACTCACTAGGCACGGTTATTATTGGCACTTCTCCTATTAATAGGGAGAACTGCTAAAAATTGAGCAGTGTGTTTGTCCTGGGTGTGTCGACGGCTCAGACCAGAGCTGTAGATAAACAAGAGTTTGGCCTCGGCAGATGCCGGTGGCAGCCATGTTGAACTTGGCCATCTATGAGAGCCGTAGCTATTAGATTCGGTCTCATCCAGGTTATTTACGTGTTTGGGAGCTCAGCGTGGGGATTTTATGGGAGGATGAAGGTAGACGCTCGCTGGGTCTGAGCTGTGCATACGGGGGCAGTAACAGGCAGCTTGGCTGAACAGTTGTCCACTGAGGGCTCAGGGTGTGCTGGCACAGCAGAGGCGCTGTGGTGTGGGAACAGCTGAGCCACTCGGCCCCTGCAGAGAGCCGAAGCTACCAGACTGGTTGGCTGCTTAATTGCCTCCGCGTGTGCTTTTATATGAATATCTGTGTCAGTGTGTATTTGTGCAGAGATATGCACATCTTTGTTCCCCAAACTGTCAGTCCTCTTCTGTTTCTCTCTGTCTCACACTAACTCTCGCTCCTTCTTCCTGACTCAGTGTCTTTTCCCTCCGTCTGTCCGTCCGTCTGTCCAGTACTGTAGCTTCCGCTGACCCAGCCCCCTGTTCCTCTCAGTGTGTTACCTGCAGCCCTCCTGTCACATTTCACCCCTGCCTGCCACATTCCTAGTTATCTCAGGGGGGGTTACATACCTTTGCTCTAAGAGGTAGCTTCTAGCAAGCATCTACCTGTTGAAACAAAGCAAAGCGGCTTTTACCTTCTCCTTGTTTATTATTTTTCTTGCCCTGAATATGTTAAATTATCTATTAATTCACAAGGAAACAGCTTTAGATTAGACGCAATTCTGAAAAAATCCACACATTGTTGTGTCGCAAAATGGTTTTTTGTTGTTGTTGTTGCAATCCAAAAGGATTTTTTGGGATGCTGCGTTTCATCAGGCGCTGGTTGTTATTCGTCGTTGTTATTGACGATATCCATTACAGACCATATGACTCAATCTGTGGTTCTTAAATGAACCAATCAGCGAATGAATCGTGAGATAGGTAAAGCAAATAAATAAATGTAACTCAACAATCCACCGTGGCTTCCCAGTCTCCCCCTCACTGCTGTCCACCGTAGTTTATGTCCCTGTTTACCCCCAAACTGACTTGAGATGGCACTTCTGGCCACGATGGAATTCAAAATGCTTGTTATTGTTAATGTTTTTAATGTTCATAATTTTATATTCTGCAAATGTGTAGTCTAAGAAAAAAATCCACTACACTGGACTAATGAAAGGACCTGTGACAGCAACTGACCAAACTGAATTTAGGAGCTTTCTCCGTAAATGTTTAAGAGTGTTTAACAGGAGCCAGTCAGAGATAGGATGTTTTTAATTACTTAAATACACGGTATTAACCCTATAAAACCCAGCCTGTTTAAAGATTATCATCTGCTGTTGGCTGTACACAGGAAGTTAATTTCCCCCTTCCCTGTATGTTTGCAGGTGTACCTGTAGATGATTCTTTCACTGCTGACATGTTGTTGCTTCACCCTCAAGAGGAATTGTGGGAAAACCTGCGGTACTTGTGCCTGAAAAATGCAGGCTAGTGGGACACTTACGATAGCTGCCGCTGTAGCTTAAAGATAATCACCAAATTCCTCCCAGTGTAGCAGCATTGAGTTCAGCCCACTCGTCTTTCCACTGTCTTTTTTGTCTGTATGTGTGAAATCCTGTAACATCATCCAGCAACTCTGCTCGCCTGAGTCCTCACATTCCCTCCCTGTGCACATGTATAATGGGACAGCAGCCCACATATTATACATGAAGAGGGATGTTTAGTCAGTTGGGTTTATTCTCTGCTTAACACAGGCTCTTATTCAGCCTGGGATACATGGGAGAAATTTTGTCTTGTTTCCTTGACAAATGCTCGTGGAAAAGTGTCAGCAGTCTTTCTTTAGGCCTGTTTTGAGTCCCGACTTGTTGCAGCACCTCCAGCAGGTGACCCTGATACGGTCATCTTGAACACCAGGGCAGTTTGCACACCTTGAAAAGCAGCAGCGTATGTAGGCCAGTTCATTGGAACAATTAACATGCATTTGGGGTAGGCGCTCTGTAAGTCACGTAGGCCTGCATACCCACCCACGCATGCACACACACACACACATACACACACACACACACACCTCTCCTCCTGTGCAAGTCCTACTACAGCAGCACCATTCAGGAGGCTTCTCTGGTCTGACAGAGCAAACGGCTGCTGGTGACTCAGACTGGCTGCCTCTGATCTCACTGTGAATTAAAGCAAACGCACCCTGGTGGCCGTTCAGGCAGCGGCATCCTCAATCTTTCGTTTGCTCCCACTAATGCACTGGGATGTACCTGTGTGTGTGTGTATATATATATATATGTGTGTGTGTGTGTGTTGGAGGGCCATACTGTTCTCACCATACATTACCACAATATGATTGGTTAGTCAGTATGGTAGGATTTTAAAAATTGCCATTTACCAGCTGCATTCACAACTGGTAAATGTATTGCTAAGTTGCATTTATTTTGATGATTGCTAAGAATGGCCAGTGGAAATGTTGACATGTTTTACTGTGTTATCACTTATTAGTATTATTATTATTATTATTATTATTGTATTATGTTATTAAGATCTAACCGGCTATATTGTGCTGTTCCTTTTTGCAGCTTCTTAGACAGGATTGAGGTGGTCAGGCAGAATGACTACACACCCACTGATCAGGTGAGATGTTCAATAAACAAACGCTTGCAGTGTTCTTTTACTACTACTTTTTTCGTTCCATTGTTGGGAGTTTTTGAGGGAACTATTTAACCCATACATTTTACTCTCGGCGGAGGGTAACAGTGAACTATATAGTAAATAGGAAGTGATTTCAGACACCGCGTGTGTTTCCAGCTTCTCAAATGTGATGATTTGCTGCTTTTCTTTGTGAATATCTTGGTCTGTTTTGGTCTGTTGGTCAGATAAAACTGGGAAATTATGAGGGGCATTTTTAACAATTTTCTACCATCTATTATATGAAACAATAAACCAGTGCCATGAAAACAATTATTCACAGGTTACTCAATAATGAAAGTATTGGTTGTTCTAAAATGAACTATAATATTAAACATAAAGCAGGTATCTCTATTAATGATTAACTATAACCTGAATTAAAAGGAATTTTAAAGTGCTAGTATGCTTTGTTTAGAGATGAACTGCCTATAAGTTGAATTTCTTTTTTCATCTGTTTATGTCCACCTTCCTGACATCTCACATCGCGTTCTCTTCTGTCTATATCCCTATTTCCCTTTCTTTATATTTTCTTCAACTATCTAACACCCTCCTGTTCCTTCTTTATCTTTCAGGACCTGTTGAGATGCAGAGTACTGACATCTGGGATCTTTGAGACAAGATTCCAAATAGACAAAGTCAATTTCCAGTGAGTTACCACAAAGTTTATTTATCGCAGCGTCGGTGATAAAGTAATAGGGAAAAAAGAAGTAGTTGAAAGAAAGGCAGAAACTGAATTTAACTTGTAACCTCCTCTGTCTCACAGTATGTTTGATGTTGGCGGTCAGAGGGATGAACGACGAAAATGGATCCAGTGTTTTAACGGTATGTTGTTTGTTACCTGGACTGATTTATTGTAGTGATGTCCTGGATTAGTTATGAATTACTGGAAAAGAATCAGTGACAAGCAGTCATTGACTCAATCGTATTTTTATTATTTATTTGTGTCCGGGAATTTGTTTTCTAGTTGTGCCAGATTCATGTGTATGTCTTTATGTAAATCCCATGGTTGTGGACATTTTGTTTGTCTTTGGTGTTTTAATCCTCTGGTGTTGGTGTGTGTGTGACACAGACGTGACAGCTATCATCTTTGTGGTGGCGAGCAGCAGCTACAACATGGTGATCAGAGAAGACAATCAGACCAACAGACTACAGGAAGCCCTCAACCTTTTCAAGAACATTTGGAACAACAGGTCAGCATCAACTTCCCGAAAGTTTTTCATCAAACACGAAACTAGTATCAATTTCTTCTTTTTTTTTGTGACCGATTGCAATACTGTTTATCTCAAGGTGGGATAAGAGAACCTATATTATATATACTCTCATCAATACACACAGAAGTGTGCATGCATCGCTGTCCTGCACCGTGTTCTATAACCCAGCGGCTGCTGAGCAGGTTGAAAAATTATACAGCAATGTTCTACCGCTAGTGATTCAAAGATAAAATGTGCGAGTAATGGAATTTATTTTCTGGTTCTGAAGCTTTTGATGATATCCAAAAAACATAAACTCCAGTCAATGCATGAACTCTTTAGAGTTGTGTACATACACAACTGCAACTGTCAGTTTGTTTGGTGCCACACTGATGATTCCCGCTTCAGCCTTCAGTGTCACTGTTTAAACAAACCCAAGAGGATTTTCTGATGTCAATATAAAGACAAGCGTGTGGCATACCCACACAGCATGTGAAGAGTACAGTCGAAGTCCCCATTCACACTGCCATAGTTAAAATATCTTTCTGGTAATGTACTAATGCTATTTATCAGTCAGAGTGTATGGAAGTAATATTTTAATTTTGACAATTTAGCTGCTTCTGTTATACTCAATGTAAACATTAACAAGGAATGGAGCGCACTCAATAATAAACAAAACAATTCTATTTAATTTCAATAAATACATCAATACTGTCCGCTGCAGACGGGAGCATGTTACACACACGGGTAAGTGTGAAAGACGTTTCCCCACCAGAGAGTTAGAGTGTTCTGGTTTTCTGTCATCCTGTTCTCCAGCAACAATACACATGAAAAGAAGTATTTCTTCCCCCAGACCTTACTGCCTGCTTGGCACATCCTGGTTACCGTACCTCGACTTCTGTAGTCAGGTGACAGACATACTTACTAACCTTGAAACCTCAGAAATAGGGAGCATTTCAAAACCAAAGCGGGGGTCTGGGCCCCCACCACCACCCCCCAAAACATTTGAGTTTCAGAGACTTCATTTCCTGCATTCTGGTGACTTTTAAATAATAAGTAACGAAATAACTACACAGCAACAGCACTATTATGTTAAATACTTTTCATTTTACTTTTAATTCTCAGGAATAAATACAGAATAATTTGCCCCCTCTGTGGTGAATTTGCGTGAATCTGTGGCATAAACTAAAATTCATCAGTTTTCATTAATTCATCCATTTTTTCCCAGGACGTCTGAAATTTGCTTGAATATTTCTTTCTACTCTCCATTTCTCTCTCCGTCTGAGGACGAGGCAGGAGTGGGCGAGCGTAGGCGCGAACGCGTGCTGTACCTACGAGAACGCAGGTTGTGATAACAAAAGGGGGAAAAAGGTGTTCAAATTTGTCATAAAATGATAGAAACACGGGAGAATTGTGACCCCGGGAGGAAACCAGCAGAGGACAATGAAAAACGGGAGTCTCCCGGGAACATTGGGAGGGTTGGAAAGTATAGTGACCGGTCATCTTCTTTTGTGGTCTTGTATCTGTTTCGATAGGTGAAGAGCAAGTCACTGTTGGGGTAGAGAAATACTCAGAGCCATGAAGTCCAGTCAGCACACAGTTTCTACTGTCCCACACTCTGTGGTTGAAGTGATGTTGATGTGCAGCACTGTGGCACTTCCTATTGGGGGCATCATGTGGTACTGTGTTCTGGGCCATGCCTTTTTTTTTTTTTGTGACCTTTTTGTACCATCTTTTTCAAAATGTTTTAACAAACATTTTTAATTCTATATTCTTATTTTTTGTAACATAGTAAAATACTTATTTAATGCCTTGTACTCTTGAAACTGAAGCCCCTCTTTTTTTGTACAAATTATAGACTTTTTCTTTGGTCACAGATTAGGATCTTTCTGTTCAATTTAACTGCATCTTTAGTACCACAGTATCACTTCAAACAAGTACTGTACACAAACAGGGTTGAGAATTGAAAGAATGAATCATTCCTGCTCAGGTTGCATGTACAATGGGTCCTGCGGGAGCACATGGACTGTTTATGGCAGGAGCTCTAAAACCTTTTCAGCCCAGAACTCCGGAGAGTAAATTATTCCCTTGTTCTTCAGCCAAAGCCTATTAAAACATAATGCCACTTAAAAAGTGGGGACTCTCAAGCAACAGACCGGTAACGTATTTTGGGCCCTGAACGAAAGTCCAAATAAATCTGGCATTCTTCATTTCCCTCCACAGGTGGCTACGGACCATTTCGGTAATCCTCTTCCTGAACAAACAGGACCTGCTCGCTGAGAAGGTTTTGGCAGGGAAGTCTAAAATTGAGGAGTACTTCCCAGAGTTTGCACGCTACACTACACCTGATGATGGTAAGAGGTTAACACTGATATCTGTGGATGTCCAATACAGAACACACCTTTGCCTTTTGTGTGGCTGTAACGGACACATTCAGATGTTTTTAGTGTCGATGAGCCACATTGAGTCAAAATACAGCAATCTTGTTAAAAATAGGCTAAAAGTGTGGACTAAAAAACATTTAGCTCTATTTTGTTCAGTGTAAAGCCTACAGACACAGAAAACCTAAACTTATATAGTCATTTTAAATGATAGTTCTGGGTTATTACAATGTACATCCCATTTTCACAGGTCTGCCCTTCGTGTCTCGATATTGTTGAGACCATCGATATCATTGTACTCAACAACTTTATTACTGAGATCTCCAAAGGTGCAGAAAAGAACACCAGCAGTCAGACAATCATCCAGGTTTTATACTAACTTATTTGAAGTCAAACGTATTTGGCAGAGAAAACAGTGAATTTATTACCTAAACTGTCTGTTGTAAAAATCCGTCACAGTTTACAGACTGACTTTTGGGTTGAACTTTGACCTACCGTAATTGCTGTAGCTGTGCACACACAGTTTTCCTGGAGAAAGCAAGAAGGAATAATTACTAACATTCTGGCTTTGCTCACTTTTGATTTTACCTACAAATAAAATATTTAAGATAATCTAAACCTCTGCCTTGTTTATGACCGGTCTGATTGTCTGACTGCTTGTGTTTCCTGCCTTGTTAGACTTCATTGTGGTGATGTTGCTGCTTCCCAAATGCCAGTAATTTGATTTGGTGAGTGCAATGTCATCACAACCAATAGACAGCTATGAAAGGCGCACCCAGCCTGTTACAAAACAGAAAGTCTTTCAAGTCAACTGGCTTTGGCAACCTGACTTGCAGTAAGACAAAACCACAAAAATACAAGAAATATGACTTTGAGTTGCCGTTCAGGATCTTCCCTGGTTACCACTACTGGACTAAATAATTTAGTATTATTTGGGCCCTGAAACCAGTATAAACCATTAAATCGTACAACTATCCATTAAACCGTAGGTTTCTATGATGAATAATTATGATTCATAGTGATTTTTAAACTTTAGTTTTTATTATTTTGTTTACAATTCACCAAAACATTTAAGCGTGATATATCAAGCACTGTTCAGCAGGAGGAGCGATGCTGCAGTCTGTTTAATGGCACAGTGCAAAAATGACTATATTGTGACTCTATTTCTTCTTCTCTAACAGCAATACCAGAGCCAGGTGAAGATCCCCGCGTCACAAGGGCAAAGTACTTCATTCGGGATGAGTTTCTGGTATGTACAAAGCTCATGTTTTACCTGTTTGAATTTGACCATTTTCCACGTATGTTTCATATGTTTGTATAATTGTACCTGTTTAGATCATAGAACAGTGATGTGACAAACAAAGAATTTGCTGCTGAGTTTTATTCATTTCATCTGTTTAACAGCTGATTGACATGGATGTGGTTTCACTCCACTCCATTTCGCTCCTCTATTTAACTCTTTGAAAAAGGATTTCCCCCTTAATTTTGTTATAACATCAGTCAAGATGAGTTGGATGAAGTTTCACCAACAAAAGACTGAAACCAGAGTTGACTGAAATATATCAACAGTACAAAGTAAATCAAGACGTTAGGTTTACTGTCAACAGCATTTCCAAACCTATATGAAACATGTTATATTATATCTACTTGAATCTTTTGATCTGTATTTTTTCCCATTATACATACACTCGTATGCCATCTTCCATCCACCACAGACTATTATCCAAATCTTACGTAATAATATGTTACATTTTAATATTAACAAATGTATATTTTGCCATCTGTACCACTGATCGATAATACTGTGTAACTCAGTGGTGATTCATTAACTGGATGTAGTTTGACATTTAAAGGGAGAAGTGGTGTGTTTTAAGTCCAGAAGCAGCAACAGCAGTTAACAGAACATCCAAAGTAAAAGACATCACAGTTTCATCCAAACTGTGCGAATGGCAAATGTTTTTCTTGGATGTGCCGTGCTAAACCACACCAGTGGACAGCTTAGCACCAAAGATGTCACAAAATCAGAACAAAATCGCACAGATGGCCACTTTCATGTTCCACTCAGTTACTGAGTACAGAGGATATTTGTCTGCAAGATACACTCAGTAGATGTCAGCGGAAGGTATTGTCTCATTATGTCCTGTAGTAGTGGTTCCCAACCAGGGGGGTGCATGTGGATAAACAATTGAAATAGTTAGCTTACAGTAATGGAGAAATGGTTGAATTGTCCAGCTTTGACATTTGAATTGTAAGAATAAAATGTTGTAAGAGCACATTTGGAACGTAACACGTCAATGAGGGGGTTCTTGAGTTGATCTGACAAACAAGGGTTGGGAACCACTGATCCGCAACGCTAGCTTGTCTGTACTTTTGTGTCTTTGTCAGAGGATCAGCACAGCCAGCGGGGACGGGCGGCATTACTGTTACCCCCACTTCACCTGCGCGGTCGACACAGAAAACATCCGCCGCGTCTTCAATGACTGTCGTGACATCATCCAGAGGATGCATCTTCGGCAGTACGAGTTGTTGTGATGGGCGGCGGCGTCCGGTCTACTTACCTACCTACCAACCCCCCCCCCCACGACCGGTTAGCCAATCACCCCCCACTTCCACCAACTTCACCAACAACAGAGCAAGCGTCTGTCCGCCTGCCCTCCTCCCCTGCATCCTGATACTTCTCCGGTAACGCGATTTCAGAAAAACAGGGAAGTGGAAAGACTTTTTTTTTTTTTTTTTTAAAGGAAACAGAGCTAAGGATACACCAACAACAGTTTCATCAACTATTAGCCAGGACTGACTGCTGTACTCAGCTACACTTTGACCCAGGAAAGAGGGTCATGACTGGAATCCCTCAGTGCAGGCTATCCCTCCTTTTAGCTCTTTCTCTCTCTTTCTCCCAGATATATGAACTCACACACTCGCAGGTACACACACACACTACAGCATAAGACATTCAGAACCCTTAGATAGGTTTTAATGTCTCAGATCGCAGTGACACACAAACAGAAACCTTTTTAAAACCGAGTCCTCCTGCTTTTAACAGTTGGCAGAGGCTGAATTAAATATTGCATTCTGAGAGATTTATTCACCGCCTGCTGAAGACGAAGGACGGCGAGAAAAAGAGAACGACGGACATGGAGGGTGGCAAACTGATACAGAGGAGGGCTGTGAGCCTTTTTGTGCCAGAACAGACGGACTAATTGACTAACGGCTGCCTGTGGACGTGAGCATGACTCGAACATAAGACCACATGGCTCATATGATCCGCTTCTTCAAGAACGCAATCGAGGAGGGATGACAGAAAACAACAAGAAACAAAGGAGGGGGAAAAAATAACAAGAAAAATACCATACAATGCATAAAATCATGCATACCAGTGAACTTCATGCAGTGCAAAAAATCCAAGCTATATATATAGATATTTATATATGTGTGTATATAAATATGTATATATATATATATATATAAATATATATATTCCTGTAATAACACATTTCAACTTTTAAGTTTTTGTTAGTTTTTACCCCATGTTGTGTGGTGTTGGTGTACACTGTGTGTGTGATCTGCCGTTGTGCACCATTTAAACCCCCCCCCCCAAACTACAAACACACACACATATTTTATATATATACACACACACGTACATCGTCTCCCCCTGCCCCTGCTGCTATTTGACAACCATTCAACATATGAAAATAAAGGAGAGGTTTTATTTAATAAGGAAAAAAAACAATGCAAAAGGAAAGCATGAACTAAAAGAAATGACTTCTCAAGACTGGACACAACATTTTTGCCTGTGAACACACACGCACACACACACACACACACACACACTAACACACCCCCTCCAGCCCTCATCAGTCCCCTCCCTTTCCACACAACGTCCTCCTCCCACCTTTCGTGTAATTCTCTCACCTCTCCCAGTCCCACTTCCTCCCCCTCCCGGCTTTCAGTACGTCTGTCTTTATTTTACTGCTGGACTATTATTCTTGTACAGACTGTAAAATGTATTATTTTGTACAACTTTATTGAAGAAAAAAAAAATAACTTGTAGAAGATCCCTGTGCCTTGATCACGACTGTACGTGTAAAAATGAGCTAATATGTAAGTTATGTTTCACTGCGCTGTACAGCTGGACGGGACTGTCCCACCTCGTCCGTGCTAGCTCACCTCCGAGGCGGGGGGAGGGGCATCGGATCGAGGTGGAGGCCTTTCGTCTGTTGCTTAGTTTCCACCCCCCCCCCGACATTTGTTTGTTCGTTGATTCATTTTTTGTTTTGCTTTGACTCTATTCTGGTTGATATAATAGGATTTGAAAAAAAAAATTAAGGAAAAAAAACATAATCAGACACACCACCTTAATGCTGTGTAGTGAAAGATACTGAACCCTAACACAATTTAATATATATAAAATATATTTCAGATTTTATATTTTATATATATGTACTGTACACTTATATCTATCTCCCTTGTGAGCTGTCCTCCAGATTTCCTTTGCTTTCTGTCAGTAACATCTGCATACATTTCCGGAAGGTGGCGATTCTGGGTGTGAACGGGATGGGTGTTGATTTCTGTTTTTTATTTTAGCTTTAACTCTTTTGAAGGAGAGGGAAATATCCAGTTGCAAAACATTGCTTGTTTCTACATAAACCAAATTCTTTTTGCTTAAACAAGAAGAAACGGTTGTATTAGTGTTTGGTTCATTCTTAGGCTGAGTCTGCTAGATCCACATCACATGTTGCCTGTTTATTAGGCCCACCTATCTTATAGTGCAGTCTGATAAAACAGTCCTGCAATAAATCCCATCTTCATGAAGGTAATAATGCTGTGGGAGCTGTTTCTTATATTTTGCCCCCCCCCATTTATATCAGTGAGGGTAGACTAAATATTAGACACACCTTTCAGTAAAAAAATGATACAAATAATAGTGCTAATTTATTTATGTAGCACTTACAAAGTGCTTTACATGGAAAAGTAGACTGTAAAAATGTATATTAGTTCATACAAGCAAACATGTTACATATGTATTTCATACATATATAAACAAACCTGCACACACACATGCAGACAAACTACCCAAACTAAAACATTAATAAAGAAGCTTTTTGATAAAAATACTGATTTTTCAAATATGAGTTCAACAGCACCACAAACTGCAGTCTGCAAAATCAGCACCTCTCTAAAAACAGTTTCAACAAGAACTGAACATTATAACTTTCATGAAAGTAGGATATATTGCCGTCCTGTTGTATTAGATTGCATTCGTTTTAGCTAGGTGTCCCTAATAAACTGGGAACTGCGTGTAAAAAAAAAAATTAAATAAAATCTGGGTTTGTGATACCCATCAGTCCGGAGGAATATTAAGGTTTTTACCTTGAAACTTTCACATCCTGCACAACTCACATTTGGGTAGACACTTTCAGCTAAAGCCATTTAAGTGCTGTCGAAGGGTAAATCAGGACTCAGTCACACAGGGTATAAAACTGTCTGCACCATTTTCTGTTCATTTAATTTCTCAAATACACTACATGGCTAAAGGTAAGTGGACACCTGAACTTTACAACCATATGTGATTGTTGAACATCTCATTCCCAAACGATAGGCATTAATTTGCTGTTATAGCAGCCTCCACTCTTCAGGGAAGGCTTTTCACAAGATTTTGGAGCCTGATCGGCCACAGGTGTTAGGCGAAAAGGCCTCTAAGGTGTTGGATGTTGATGGTTCTGTGAAGGCTAGGCAAGTGCATCCACACCAAACTGGGAAAACACTCTCTATATGGACCTCACTTTGTACAAAGGGACATTGTCATGTTGAAACAAGAAAGCCCATATCCCCAAACTGTTGCCAGGAAGTTGGAAGCACACTTTTGTCTAAAATACCATTATGTGTGGTAACACTTAGACTTCCTTTCATGGGAACTAAAGGGGCTTAGTCCCAAACCATGAAAAAAAGCCTGAAAGTAAACAAAGGTGTTCGAACTGGGATGTCAACATACTTCTGGCTGTATAGCTGTACATTTGAAATCACATCCTGCACAACTCACTTTTGACAAAACATGGGATTTTTATTGGAGCATACAGAAGGAGTTCAGAAGCAGAACTGTTCTGATGATCCTCCTGTTCCCTAAACTGCCTTAACTTTGTTAGGGAAGATACAAATATGGTCTCCACCATGGCAATCCTATGCAGATGACATCAGGGCCTTGTTTT
>CM022473.1:22057974-22124543 GCA_011952105.1 Coreoperca whiteheadi
CCCCCCCCCCCCCCCCCATTTTGGCTTTGAGTTTTTTCAGTATTTGATGGTTTTCTGTGATGATTTTTCCTCCACAATTTGTACAAAGACTAAATTTAGAGGCTTAAAATCAGCACGTAGCACTGAGTAAATACAACCAGAGAGACACAGATAACAGAGTGTACATTTGAAACTACAATTAGTTCAGTCCAATTGCTCATTTGTGTGTTTAAGATACCTAGGAAACGGCAGTCTTATTGCAGCCAGGCCTGTACATGCCCTACTTATTGCTGATTGCACACAGTGTGCAAAAGGAGTAACATGATGTAATATGTGTTTGATAAGACAGCCAAACCATGCCATGGTCTTAGGATTGGCTGGCAAGCTCCTCAATGAAGACATTTTGCACCCGAGAAGATTGAAGGTCGTCCTCGCAAGATGAAAAAGTAAGAAATGAAACACAAATGTATTTGCGGCACTCAGAAAAGATTGTCTATCGAGAGAAGTCTTGATCGTGGAGGTTCAAGAGGAGGCAAACAGTGTGTCACGTGCTCGTCTCATGTTTGCGGAAATCTCGCTGATACTCCCATCTGTTTCCTTGTTGGAGCAACAGGATTATGAGGTGAAGCTCCTTCAGTAACTAGACTCACTGCCACTTCCAGAGTTACCAATGTTTGCAGACTGGCAGTCATAACGAATTGCACTATTGTTTCACTCCACAGTGGTTTAATTTTACTCTTGTCTATGTGTGAAGGCTGGCAAAGTGAGAAGTGTGTAATGAATGTTCAAGTCCATCTTGAAGCTCAGGTGAGAACACCTGTTCACAGAATATGCAGGGAGGTTTCACAGTCCACTGCAGCTGACAATAGGCCCGGGGCAGCTAGTTAAACTGCATAGTATTGCACCACCCATTGTGTCTACATATTTGGCTGTATAGTGTACATTATACTTAAAGCGCCAACCTAATCAGTGATGTCAAAGCAGGTTTTTTACTTGCCTGTGAAAGGCAAAAGCCATTGTGGGATTGTGCCATGCCTGCGAGTTTTAATGAAGAGTAGGGCAGCCGCTGATATTTAACTTGTGAGTGGATTTATGCTTTATTGTCAATGTACCTGTTAGTCTAAAACAACTGAATTTCGGTACTATATATTTATTCAAAGCCTTTTCTATAAGATGACAAAATAATGTTTTGTCAGCCTTTTACTCACACTTAAAACAGTGTGTCCCTTACAGCATTCAAGGGTTTAGCAACACGTTAAGCTACTGCATGCATCATGTCCTGGCTGGAAAAATGATCACATTTCCTTGTATGTTATTAATAACTTTGTTAGGAATGGAAGCAAATAATAAGACATAAAGATCAGATTTTTATAGGAAAGAGAATGCCGTATTTGGAATTTTAGTCACTGCTGAATGCTTGATGTTGAAATTAAAACACAAATGCATTTATAGCATTGGGATGTTTTACTTTGAAAACCATCTATCTGAATTTATGTGGTCTCGTTAAAAATAACTTTATTAAACTCAATTATTTGCTTCCATAGTAACCCGATAATGGTTCAGACAGCAGTTGGAGGCGTTATTTTCCCCCGCTCCGCAAGAGGGAGCCAGAGTTTTGATAAACAAAAACCGACACACACACACACACAAAAACAAAAAAAAACACGTGGGCCGAACCGGACGACAAAATGTGCTTCCTCCCGCAAAACCCCGCCTCCACGTTTCCATGCATTGGCGCGCTTCGCCTCTGTGTCCGTGGCTCTCTGCTCCTCCCCGGGTGGTGGTGGACAGACTCTGTAGTGGGCTGCGGGTGAAAACACAGCAGGCATGAGTGCGGCGGGTAGTGCGCGGTCCGGTTCGGCCGCCGGCCCGGTCCAGCAGGGACTAAAAGAGGCTCTGATCGAGACGCTGACGGCCATCCTGTCCCCGGTCCAAGAAGTGCGCGCCGCCGCGGAGGAGCAGATCAAAGTGCTGGAAGTGACCGAGGGTGAGTGGTAGCCCCGGTACAGTAAACGCTAGTTTGATGGTTTACGGCGGCTCGCTGCCCGGTGTTCGGCCTCTGTGACGGCTCGGGCCTCCGCAGAGATGAGCACCATGCGGACAGCTGTCGGCTGCTTTTATCGCGGCTAACTTTGGCTGTAGAAGTAATGCTAGCTAACAGCCCAGACGTTAGCCAGGGAACGGGGCTGGCTCCCTGTAGCTAACGTTAGGCCAGCTTTTCAGAAGTTAGTCAGGACAAAGTTACCCCGAAGGCCAGTGAAAAAGTGCTGCCCTAGCCTTAGTGTATGAGATGATTGATTGCTCAAACCGACGCGATCGGATCGCAAGTGTGGTCACTGACGTTAGCTAGTAAGTAAGTTACACGAGCACATGGGGAGTGTGTGGACCCCGGGCCAAACAGCACAGCAACAGGGGGGACACTGGCTCGTCCCTCTGCCTCAGGAAACATGTTGAGTTCGCTACCTGCGCATGTCCGCTATGTGTGGGAAGCTAGCTAATGTGTAAATCTGAAACTATAGCGCTTCTGGTCTCGAGCAACGTCACTTGGAAACGGGGGGATGACGGCAACAGATCCAGCGTTGTTCACAACCGTTAGCCACCTGAACCAACTGTTGTCCAACCGTTTTGTCCATCCTTTGGCCCTGCGACAGGATGCCAGACGCCGGCCGACGTCCACTGGTCCCAAAAGTAGCGTCACTCTCAAAACCGAATCTTAATCAACTCGTTCCACGGTCGCCATGGCAACCACCGAACGCCCCGGTGACAGATTTTCCCGCGAAGACGTCCCCCAGGGGCTCCTCCCGCCTTACAGCCTGGCAGCTTCCTGCACCATCTTCAGCACCATCAGGACACACAGCAGACCGGGAAAGGCAGAGAGGACTGACAGTCCAAGTTCTTTCGTTCTTGTTGCTGGGGGGCAAAGCAAGAGTACCCAGAGATTCCATAGACACTTAAAGGATCCTTACATAAACATATTTGCACCATTGTCTGACGTCTACATTAGTCCTAGTCCAGTCCAGGTTGTGCTGACTGAATTGAAATGAATGTTTCCACCTATATACCGCTTTCCTTTGAGTTGATAGTCAAGACTCAAATGTAAAGCGATACCAGCATAGTGGCACCTTGTGTCTCAGGTTTATAACCATTTCAAAACAGGGAAAAGTGTATTGAGGGTGTCTGAAAAAGCCCTGAGAACATCTTGAGGCTTGAATTGCGCGATTTCTTAGCGCACTCTTCAGTTGCGAAGTTAAATCCTCGGGTAGTTAAATAAACAGTCGAACAACCAGATTTCGTATTCCATTTTCATTTAGCAGTGGCAGAATTGGTCTGTTTTTAAATAACATTAAATTAAATAGCCATTTAATGTCTCAAAATATAATTGATGCAATTTACAAGCACCTTGGACATGAACTTGGCAAAATACAGTACCTTATGTAAACAATTGGTGACAGTTGGTGAAATAATACCGCTAGCAAACCATTGTATTTTGATAAAGAACTCAAATGGGACAGATGGGTACAGTAGTGTCTGTAGCTTATATGCCACTAGACTTTCCATTGTCTGTCCCGCGATCCTCGTGCCCCTGGTGAAAGGCTAATTGTGCGCGCTGTAGTGCAGCGTTGCAGCGAGGTCGACCCTTTCCGCTGGCCCCTCTCTAAGGCAGCCACTTTGTAGGATTGTCAGCACTAACATTGTCTTCTGGCGCCTGATGTCACTCTTGCTAAAACCCAGTGAGGGAGAGAGCTGAGCTTGATGCTGATCCTGAACTGTGTGTTAATCTCTCACAACTCCGCGTGTCTGTCAGGCCAGGTTCAAACCAGGGTGCTCTGTTAGCTTTATAGCTCAGAGGCTATTGCAGTGTTTTTAGTAGAGACCTGAGTGATACAGGAGTTTTGAGACCAATACCGATTTTAGAGCGGAGACATTCACCCATCGCCGATATGTTGAATTTACTAGCCGGAATGAAAATAGACCTTTTCTATGTGGAATTTGCACCGATATCACTGTGCAAAGGCACTCAGAAGGGTGCTTTCTCAAACAAATAACTTTATTAACGAATATTTTAGTTAAATATTCTTTAACATGTTACATAATTTAACATGTACATCAACCAATTCTAGAAATAAACACTGAGAAAATGAAGTATAAATAGCTAAATAAACTTCAGTACTGTATGTTCAGTATCAGTCAGTTGCTAAAGCAGCAGTAAGTGCCATGGACATACTCAAGTAAAGTACAAGTACCTCTAAATTGTACTAAAGTAGGGTAACGCTACTAAATGTACTTAGTGACAGTGCATTCTGTTGGATAAACTTTGTAGTGACACAAATAAAGTAACATGACTCTCTCTTTCTGCCTAATATACTGAAAATGTTGTTTTGTTTTTACTTGCCATCACACAGTGCCTTTTTTTTCATCATGTTGTAGACATATTTTCATGTTTTAACATGAAAAGCCTCTTTAGTGTTGAAGTAAGAACATGATTTGTTTATCAGTATCTTAAACTCCTCGTTACAGCCATGCAAAGGTTTTTAGTTATCAGTTAATTTGTTTGATCCCGACCTCCGTCCCGTTACTTTGATTCCTGCCTATCGCTGCGGAAAATGTATGTTCTGATGTCCCTTTTGATTTTTAAGATTTACTCATTTATTCTTTGTCCGTGCTGATGTGTTCATGTTGTAGAGTTTGGCGTCCACCTGGCCGAACTCACAGTTGATCCTCAGGGAGCGCTCGCAATCCGTCAGGTGAGCGGAAAAAACCCAAAGTAAACATTTGAGAGGGAGCACAGGATGTCCAGCGCGCACACACACACACACGCACACACACACACACACACCTGTCAAATTAAGGTTATTCTGTCATTATTGATCATGATCTGCATTTGTGTTGTCCTGATTGTGTCCCTGACTGACTACCTGTATCACTTGTGTGCGTCTTGATAAATATCAGACTCTTTTCTTATGTTTGCAGTTAGCATCAGTCATCCTGAAGCAGTATGTGGAGACTCACTGGTGTTCCCAGTCAGAGAAATTCAGGCCTCCTGAAACTACAGATCAGGTAAAACATTCTTCACCTTTTAGATATGTTTCTTTTGTCTGCTAGCGGCAGAAGTTCTACCTTTTGAAAGTATTTTTGCACACAATTTTAATTTGACCTCAGCGGGCCTTTTGAGCCAAATGCTGTCAAACTCCTCTTGTCGCCCTCCAGGCGAAGGCCGCTATTAGGGAGCTGCTGCCAAGCGGTCTGCGGGAGGCCATCAGCAAAGTCCGCTCCAGTGTTGCGTACGCCGTGTCGGCCATCGCCCACTGGGACTGGCCTGAGGCCTGGCCGCAGCTGTTCACCCTGCTGATGGAGATGCTGGTCAGCGGAGATGTCAATGCTGTGCACGGGGCCATGAGGGTCCTCACAGGTATGTGATGAGAGACACATAAACACACACACGCGCACATGGAAGCTTTACATGTACTGTACGTCCTTTGAAACATGATGCCAAACCCCTAAAAAAAAAAAAAAAAAAGAATAAGATTTACTTTTTTTTTTTTTTTTTTACCAGTGATAGTAGAGCATACAGGAAAATATACATTAGGATCAGAGGCACTGTTAATATATAACATTAATAATTATTTTCAGCAATATTGTCAATGCCAAAAGAGGAGTTTTTAAAGTTAGGAAACATACTTACATTTTAACTTTTAAATGCATGACACAGCATAGGGTTTCAGAACTCTAACATATTTCTGTTTAAACTGCTCAAAATGTTCCTTTCTTTGTTAGTGATGCTCTGATCTGATATGCTGGATCAGCTGCTGATCTGTTGTTATAAAATTGTAACAACGCAATTGTTTAAACTTTGTAGTCCAATATGATTAAAACATGCGCAGCCTAAATACCATGTTGGTGTATTTACTATCTCCGGTTACAGTTAAGTGACCTGTAATGCACAGTGCTACCTTACGCACAGAAGAACGATCCCAATCAGTTTCACACAGGGATTTTAAATTGAGCAATGGTATTCGATCGGTAGCGGGTGTTAACCGTGAGTTTAGGTGTCGGAGAGAAAGCATGGGATTATCCCTGTTACTTATTACACTGGGTTTGACAAATACATGTGTCACCCCATGCATGTTACAGCAGATAGGAAACTTTCATGTTGTCCACCATCAAATTGCTTTTGAAAACATGTCGTATTTCTCTCGTTTCCCCTTCAAACACTGGAGGTGGCAGTCACCCCCCTTTTGAAAAATAATAACGTGAGGGGGGGAAAAAAAACATGCAGAATTGAAATGTCTTTCCGTGCATGTAACAACCTGTGGTGTGTTATGTCCAGAGTTTACTCGGGAGGTGACAGATACGCAGATGCCGCTGGTGGCTCCGGTCATCTTACCAGAAATGTACAAGATCTTCACCATGGCCGAGGTATCGCTACACCTTTCCTCTTCTAGTGAGACTTCGACAGTTTTTGCACCTTCCCTGCCTAAAGAGGAATACATTCGTATTTGTAGCATTTAAATTTTTTTCCTGGATCCACACATTTTGTTTATTACTAGTGGGAATTGTTGCATTTTATGTTACTGAATTGTTCTGCACTGTGTTTGTCCGACATGACGTTTGGGCTGCCTTTTAATGTTCCTTGGCTGTTGCAGGTGTACAGTATCCGTACCCGATCCAGAGCAGTGGAGATATTCACCACCTGTGCCAACCTCATCTGTGCTATTGAAGAGCTTGAGAAGGTGAGACAATCACAACAAGACCTGATGATTTTCTTTGAGATATTATATGAATAATTGCATAATAGATTTTGTTTGAATTAATTCTGCAATGACGCATTTTTACTTTTGATTAAGCCTCTTTTGCCATGGAAAAATGTTCATCTTATTGAGCTGCAGTTGATGTTTACTTTTAAAAGAAATAATTTCACAAAACATTACAACAGAGAATAGACTGTTTGCGAAATTGTACTCTTGTTGTGCTGGTTGCTCTTTATTCACAGAAAGAGAGTGAAATGGATGAGTAACTTGTCAATACTGTGTTTTTAATGTAACTGAATGTGTGTGTGTGTGTGTGTGTAGGGTGCAGCCAAAGCATTGATCTTCCCTGTGGTGCAGCAGTTCACAGAAGCGTTTGTGCATGCTCTGCACATGCCTGATGGGCCCTCGTCTGACAGCGGTCTCAAGATGGAGGTCCTCAAGGTGAGAGACTCGATGGACCAAAGAGTCATCGAGTAGTTGCTCAGCGTGACCCTCAAATGTCTCCTATCAGAAATGGACCCCATATGTTTAGCTGTGGAGGAGAGAAGTACTCAAGGTTTGACGAAAAAAGTTTGCAGTGTCTGACCCTGTAGTCACAAACTGTGGTATTTGTACTTTCTAAAGCTCTGTTTTGGAACTGTAGGATGGTCTTGGCACGTAGTAGTTATCATATAGTACATTATATATTTATTCAGTCAAGACACAAGATAAGAGAAGTGATTTGTAATTATTTTAGAAATTGACTTGTATAGTGTCTACAATTGAGGCTTTAAATCTGTAGTTCTTCTTTTTCATCCTCCCCCAGGCAGTAACAGCATTGGTGAAGAACTTCCCTAAACCCATGGTGTCCTCCATGCAGCAGATCTTGCCCATTGTATGGAATACACTGACTGAAAGTGCAGCTTTATATCCTTTACAATGTCAACTGTGCATAAGCTCATTTCATGCTGGAATAGCTACTGCTGTCTGTGTTATTAAAAAGCATTGTTTAGAGCAGTGAGTAAAAATAGCTTCCATTTGAGGTATAAAAACATGATATAACCTGAGGTTTTACTTCCTTTTGGGCATTAGTCAAACACGTGTGAGACTGGAGTTTGTGGCCGTTTGGTTACAGAACATCCTCCCTAAACCACTAATCCATCCCACTGCAGCAGCTCATGCTGTTACATGAAAGTTCCCTGCCTACTCAGCAAGATCAGAACACTTTGGTGGCGAGACAAAGACTCGAAAAATATTGCCTTTTACATAGCTGGTAAAATTCTACATCTAAATGTTGTGAGTCTCTCATCTGATATATTCAGATTGAAGCAGAATAAGACTGAACTCTTAAGCAAGAAGTGCAAGTCCCGATGACATAAATATAAATATCCTGTGAGATGAGTACTAACAAGACATAAAAACCGAAAGCAAAGGAGACTCAAAGATTCTTTTAGTCGAGTATTCCATAACCACATGTTCACTTATGTGCGAACAGAAGTCAACTACACGGAGGAAGTGGATGACCCTGTAGACTCAGATGGTGAGCAGAATTCACATCATCTACTTGATTTTCATCTGAAAGGTTTGAAAGTTGTTGTTTTTTTGTTTTTCCTTTGTCGGAGCCCTTTTTTTTTTTTTTTTCAGTCCTCTGGTATTTCTTGCTCATTTCTGCAGGTGAGGTTTTGGGTTTTGAGAATCTGGTGTTCAGCATCTTTGAGTTTGTCCACACGCTGCTGGAGAACAACAAGTTCAAGAGCACAGTGAAGAAAGCCCTGCCCGAACTCATCTACTACATCATCCTGTACATGCAGATCACTGAGGACCAGGTGAGAAGTGACCCTAACGCACGAGGTTCAAATGGCCATCGGGTGGGTGGGTGCATAGATAGAAGCGGAAATGCAGCACATGTGTTTATGGTGATTCACTTCAGACCTGATTGTTTGCCCTCTTGTTTCTTTAGATCAAAGTGTGGACGGCTAACCCCCAGCAGTTCGTCGAGGACGAGGACGACGACACCTTCTCCTACTCTGTCAGGATCTCTGCTCAGGACCTGCTGCTGGTGAGTTCAAAACCTACAACTCCCACCTTGTGAATAGCTGAGTGAGTTTCCTTCACAGAAAATCCCCTTTAGCCGTAGGTGCTTTTTACACCTAACCTGTTTGGACAGGAGGAGGTGGGGATCAAACCATCAAAGCTGTAATCAGCGGACGACCTGCTCGACCTCCTGAGCCACAGCCGCACTTTATTGTGCTTATTTTGTGAGCATAGTGAAACGCAGGCTCTGCGTGTCACTGTGTGATTAATCAAAGTGAAAATGAGTTCAACCAGAGGTCCTACTCCATGTACTGTAGCATTTCCGCAATAAAAAGTGAGGGAAATGATGTAAATTTTGCGACACAAACTATCCTCCTGTAATATTACGGTAAAAAATGGCTTTTTGTTTTGTCCGTCTCTATCTGCTAGTCACCATTTATGTTAAACCAGGGCCAGTTACAGTCTCCACTAATCATGCTCATAATCATCATAATTTTGTGAGCTCTTTGCGAGACCACAGGAGATGGGCACATACGCCTCAGTAACCTGCTGTCAGTCACTGATGATGCAGGATGACAGTCGCCAAAACTATCCAGTCAGTGAGCTACCTGGCTGTCCATAAGACTTCATACTCATTGCTCTTAATTTGTTAACACAAATTAAAACAGAACAAAAAGGCAACAATATATTATTTTTTTGCTGAAACTGAACCAAACTACAGGTGTGAAAGCACCCTCAATCTCCCTCCAAACTCCAAAGCTGGAGTTTGTGATTTATATATATATATATATAGCCGCCACCAGACTCGCAAAAAGTGCTTCTCAAACTATGAAGCTGGAGCCAGGTGAAACAGAGAATGGGAGCACATTCATGCCTGCTAGGCGTCTATACATAGTCCTGGAGAAACACTCTCTCCTTTGGCTTCTCCTACACATACAGCCTCTGCAAACACTTGAGGCATCTGATAAACCATGTTTACCTTGTACTTGAAAAGGATGGGAAATGGTTGGTTACTTATGAACAGAGATTTTCTGTGCAGTGTTGAATCAGAGGAATGCTGAGCAGTGCAGTCACGTGTAAAACAAGGGTGAGAAATGTCCAGCATTTATATGTTTTCAGTTGGTTTCATAGCAACTATTTGCTCATCAGCTCACTTTGGGGCCTCTGGTCCGCCATGAGAGTGTGGATAGTGATGGTAACCTCTCACCTCTGCTTGCAGGCTGTCGCTGCAGAGTTTCAGAATGAGAGCGCAGCAGCACTGGCAGCGGCAGCAACCAGACACCTCCAGGAGGCAGAGCAGGCCAAAAACAGTGGCAATGAGCACTGGTGAGGAGAGCCACACTCTGACTACATCCCAGTGTCTGGTCTTAAAGCTTTGCCAAATTTGAGCCACATTGCTGAAAGGAAATAAAACCCTCTAAATGCCAAGGTTGACAGTAGCTGCCATCCTGCTGGTACTGTGTTTGATTTCACCGTGCTTTTAAGTCAGAAAAGTAATTGTAGTAATGTAAACCAGGTGGAAGATCCATGAGGCCTGCATGTTGGCCCTCGGCTCTGTCAAAACCATCATCACGGAGAACGTGAAGAACGGTCGTATCCAGTTTGACATGCATGGTTTCCTGGCCAGCGTCATCCTCGCTGATCTCAACTTGCCAGGTGAGTCCTAAACTTGCCCTTTTTTTAAAAGAAGTGATCAACGACACAGCACGAAGACCTCTGAAATCTTGTCTTGTTCTTCACTCCTGTCTCTTGCGTTCTCTTGACCAGCGGCGTCTCCGTTCCTCCTCGGCAGAGCTCTGTGGGCGGCCAGTCGCTTCACAGCAGCCATGTCTCCCGAGCTCATCCAGCAGTTCCTTCAGGCCACCGTCAGCGGCCTCCACGACAGCCAGCCGCCGTCCGTCCGCATCTCCGCGGTCAGGGCCATCTGGGGGTGAGCACGCTGTGTTTTTAACGGGGCTGTCACCCTAACACACATTTGTGTGACCTAACACAGCGAGGAAAGCCAGAAACCACAGTACAGGCAGTAGTCTTTGACGGCATCAGGGGACCAGGATCTTCAGTGTTCATGCTGAAAGTATTAAAAACCCCAAAACTATATTAGTCTGTCATCACACAGGCAGAGTTCATTAAGCTGAACACTTTTGGTCGTGAAGCAACAATTAAGCATCTTGAAAAACATTTGAATTTGGACAGTCTGATCTGATGATTATACTTGAAGCTGAACAATATTACCTATTTTCTGTAGCCGAATGTTATTTTTCCCCGTGGTAGAGGAAAACACGGCCTAAAGCAGGAGTTTGATATTTGGGGAATAGCCTTCTTCGTTTTCTTGCTGGGAGGTAGGGTGCTTTCACACCTGCCTCATTTAGTTCAGTTGAATCGTACCAGAGTTCGTTTGCCCCTTTGGTGCGGTTCGTTTGGTCAGGTGTGAAAGCAGCAATCGAACTCGGGTGCGCACCAAAAGCGGACCAAACAAACGTACCGAGACCTCCTTGAAGAGGTGGTCTCGGTACACTTTCAAATGAACTCTGCAGCAGTTAGTTTGTGGTGAGAACGTGATCCGACCTCGAACCGACCCAACTGCAAAAAATACTGATCATTTTTGGACTAAACCAGCTGCCGTAGTATATTTCGTAATATTTTCGGGAGATGAGCATGTCAGACTTAGGAAGAATTAATGTACGCCTCCGATTGAAGTGACGAGCGATGCGCGCTCGCCGTCTGCAGTGCATTAGAACGTTGTTTTCAAGCCGCATCCGCGCTTCGTTACAGAAATGTATTGTTTGCATATTGTGGTGTGTACAAACAATGTAATAGATTCTGGCCAGGGACAAAACCAGCCCGCGCAGTCGTCTCTCCATAGTTGCGTTGTCTCCGTGTTGTTTGCTGGCTTTTCCTCTTCTGTTGGAATTTTCCCGCATGTAAATTCTGACCAATCGAAAAGCAGTGAAATGCGCCATGGCCAATGAGTGATGTGGATGTTGTCATGTGACTGCATCTTGGTTCATTTGAACTAGGGGAAACAGCTTGCCTGGCTCTGTCCAAAGGTAACAACATCTGCCATCACCTCTTAGCACAAGAATTAACACATTATACCTTGCTTTGCATTTCTTGGCTGGGCTCAGTGACCTTCTGGAGTCTTGTTGTTACCATGAGGTTGCCATGTAACCAGCGGCGATTCCATGTGTCAGGCCAAGAAATAGTCCGGCACGTAACTCCCCAGAAAACCGCAACTTGTTGTTTTTGCACTTCTGTTTTTCCTGGAATGCATATTCACGAAAGCATAACCGACTAAACAAGTTGCAAATAACATTCAACACAGATACAAAAATGTAATTTTAAGCTTCTAGGAAGTATTTTAAGAGTGTGAAAGGGTCACAACATGTTCATAAAGATAGAAATGTTAGGTGGATATTGTCTGTTCATTGAGGCCTATTATCCATGTCCTTCTCCAGATATTGTGATCAGCTGAAGCTGTCAGAAAGCACCCACGTCCTTCAGCCCTTCCTCCCCAGCATCCTCGAGGGACTGGTCCAGCTGGCCGCCCAGTTCAGCTCAGAGGTGCTCACCCTCGTCATGGAGACTCTGTGCATCGTCTGCACCGTCGACGCGGCCTTCACCACCAGCGCCGAGAACAAGATCTGCCCCCTCACCATTGCTATTTTCCTTAAATATAACAATGGTACTGCTATAGCTCCTCTAAGCACATCCTCTGTCAGACTGCTATACTACATTCACACCAAACTCTATATTTCAAAATAACTTTCTTTTTACCTTTTTCTATCTTAGTTTATCCTTTTGTCTTTTAAAGGTTTAATAGAGGACACATTATCAAGATTTGAGACTTAAAATTTTCCAGCTTATCTCTAATACTTTGACATAAGCTGGAGTCAGTGAATAGCAAAGTGTAGCACTTTCTCAAGCAACGATCACAAAGTGTTTTCCAGAGAAGACATAGACGTGTTCAGTTAAAAGACACGTAGATTTGATTTGTCTCTTATCTTTTCTCAGGCCCTGTCTCCTCTCTTCTCCTCAGACCCTGTGGTGGCGTCCCTGGCTCAGGACATCTTTAAGGAACTGGCACAGATCGAAGGCTGCCAGGGCCCCATGCAAATGCGTCTCATCCCCACGCTGGTCAGCATCATGCAGGCTCCCCACGACAAGATTCCCGCTGGACTCTGTGCTGTAAGTAGATCGTGGCTCAGATAGACAGAGATGCATAAAAGTGTCACACCTTACCGAAGGAGCAGGGTGTGTCCTCGATTGTTTCCCCACGAGCGGTGGAGCCTGACAATGGTGAGGTCAGTCATTCCGTTCTCCTCCTTTGGTCCAGAACAAGTTATCTCAATAACTTTTCCCCTTGATCTACACGTTGGTGCATGACAAAGATTTAAACGTGCAGGGAATGTTTATTGTTACCAGGCGATGAATGTCAAATGTTTGGGGTTTTTTTTCTTTCACAGCTACATTTCTAAAGCTTTCATGTCTTCATTCTACCACTGACAATGTTGACCTCTGCCTCCACACATAATCTTCGGTGCATCACAAGAGGAGCTCAGTCCATCAGCAAAAAAAAAAAAGAAAGAAGCTAAACATAATTTGCAGCAGTTAGTAGCGTGGGCACATCGTCCAGACACTGTCAATACATGTCTGAGGTTTTGCATTTTACAGTCTGTAGTCAGTTTAATAGACTGGACACAAGGTGTTTGCTGCTGAAATGAAAGACTTCATGTGCTGCTACTCATAGTGTCTAAGCAGTCACCTCAGTCGTCAAGCACATGAATTGTGTACGTGTAATTACTGTGCAGATAGAACCTGTCATTTACTTTTATGTGAGTAGGGTAGCAATAATAGGTAGTAATATTTAAGCATGTAACACACTGTTGACCAAAGTGCTATGTTGTAATTTTATCATGTTCTATTTCTAGAAGTAATGTGGTTAAATAATTCCAGTCAGCAATCAGCCACATAAAAACGGGGATTGACCCATTTCCTAATGTCCTCCTCACCCAGTGTTTCCTTCTAATGCTGTCAATTAATGACTCGGCGCGTCGACATTGTTCATCTGAAAATGTTTCCAGATATGACGTGGCTGGAAAGAGTTAGAGGACCGAACCGAAACCATGAGTTCTATGTTCATAATAGAATCTGAGCGCTTTCCTTTCCCTCTGTTTGCGCCACAGACGTCCATAGACATCCTGACCACAGTTGTCAGGAACACCAAACCCCCTCTCTCAGAGATGCTGGTGTGCCAGGCGTTCCCTGTGGTAGCACAGTGCACCTTACGCACCGATGACAACACGATAATGCAGGTAAAGCCAACAAAGTTTTGTATTTTTATTTATTTATTTTTAAACAGAAGTCCAGCTTTTTGGCATTTCATCCAGACATGAGCACATTTCGTACAGCAGGACAACGATGATGTTATCCAGCAAATGTCATGAGCTACTTTCAGTAACAATACCGCAATTTGTTTAAACTTAGTGTCTTCACATTTATTCTCCTCGCAAAGACTTATAAAAATAAATATTGCATTGGTGCTGATTTAAAAACTCTGCTCTGCACTAATCTGCGTAACCTCTTCTGTAGTCCTTAACACCGCTCTCCTTTTGCTTCTAACCTTTCACCGCTTTCCTCCTCTCTAGAACGGTGGCGAGTGTCTGCGGGCGTACGTCTCTGTCGCCCTCGAGCAGGTCGCTCAGTGGAGGGACGAGCAGGGGAACAGCGGCCTCTGGTACGTCATGCAGGTGGTCAACCAGCTGCTGGACCCCCGGACCTCAGAGTTCACGGCTGCCTTCGTGGGCAGGTTGGTGTCCACTCTGATCTCTCGGGCAGGAACCGAGCTCGGGGAGCAGCTGGACCAGATCCTCCGAGCGATTCTGAGCAAGATGCAGCAAGCCGAGACGCTGAGTGTCATGCAGGTAGTGGGGGGAGGGGGGGACTGAACCATCAAACCTGCTCCTGATGTGCATGTGCTTGATAACCAGGTCTTCATTTGTCGATGGTGCAGTTACCTTCAGTACTTCATTATTTCTCCTTCCCTCTGCCTCGTTTCTCCTCCTCCTCCGTCTGTAGTCTCTGATCATGGTGTTTGCCCACCTGGTTCACTCCCAGCTGGAGCCTCTGTTGGAGTTCTTGTGCAGTCTGCCCGGCCCGACGGGGAAACCGGCGCTGGAGTTCGTCATGACCGAATGGATGAGCAGGCAGCACCTCTTCTACGGACAGTACGAGGGTAAAGTCAGGTCAGACAACATTTTTACTAACCATTTATATCTACAAGTACTAGCTTTACAACATTTTTAAATGTAAACCCGTTAAGTTACATTGAGTTGAGCCTACAGCCAAATGTGGTTAATAAGCTAGCGGTGTGTCAGTGGCTGGCTAGTGCTGGCTCAGCTCCACCTGTCAGTTGCAGCGTACTCATCCTAGCAGTCCACAAAAGCGAACCTGCACCACCTACAGGAAAGGAAAGCAGCAGCACCAGTAGTTTGGACCCATGTTAAGTGTTGCCACCTATAGGCAAAGAAAGTGAAAGCCATTTTAGATTTTTCTAAATAGTTTTTTTACTAGCTGCTAGTGTGCCTCATGGAAAGTGCTTCCCAGCGCGGCTGTGTCCGTGAGCTTTTGTAACTTTCCAAAACCGACAATCATTCATTCACACCCACTTCATGCAGTGATAGGCCAGCTGTGTGTAGGCAGGGTTTAAACATCTTAAGCTCTCCTTTGTTTGTTTTTTTTACACAGTTTCTTCTGTCACTTTTGTTGTGTACAAATGTGGGTGCAACACTATGAATGCCCTCCAGGAGAGACCGTATAAAAATGTGCGTTTTCCCTAAATTCAAACAATCATCGCGACTCTCCCCTCTTTATCACGGCCGGATTTTCACCCCAGCTTCGAGTGTGGAAACGTTGGCAACCGCTATTATAAACACTTCTGTTGTTGTAGTTGATTTTCTTTTCCGTGTTCAGCCTTTCAATAACTTCAAATAAGTGACCTCTATCAGGATCGTAGGAACCAAACACTGAGACACAGAAGAACGAAAGTCTCAACCTCTTGAGGACAAAGTAATTCATTCTTCAGATTGTAGAAAGCTGGAATTCGAAGGGTCCAAACTCAGAATGCAGCTCGGAATCAATTTTTAAACCTTTGATTGTGAGCTCCTCTGGGTGGGATGCTTCTGGTTGGTCACTTAACCGAACACAGAGCCACTGAAAGTCTGTGATTGGTGAGGAATTAAAGACAAGCTCGCGTGCCATTACACTTTTGCCCACTGGGAGACGCTGTTACACTCGAAACTTTCTGATGGAGAAGATTTTTAGAGGCACGGGTCACCTGTCGTTGCTAAGCGGCACACCTGTCTGCCTGAACTTTATCCTAGACTCGTGCGGACCAGAAGGATCCGGCCACATAGATACGATTCCGGGCAAAAGGACTTCCTCTGTCTCTCCCATCGTGATAACCATGCTAATCAGTGAACTTCCCAGGCTCCACCCAACAAAATGGCCTTGGTTCCCACCAATGTTCGTGTGAACATTGCACACAATATGGTTGCTTTGATAAACGTAAACACATCTAGGTTATAAATTGATTATGCACTAAGCACTATTTCCTTCAACACTGCCTTCTGACAACACGTCGAACGAACTAAGAACGGCCTGGTTTTGGGTGTTTGGCGTCAGTAATGTGTTTTCTAATGGTTTATTTTCTTAAGTTTAATCTTCCAGAAGCAATAAAGGACAGTGTCTGCTTCCAGTATAGATTTAAAACTGTGTTTTGCTTATGGCAGGAACTGAAATTAACTATTTTATTTCTGTCCCTTTCCACGTATCTCAAATTTTAGTCATCGCTATTAATGTTTTTTCTTTTTTTTTTCCCGGCAGCACGGTGGCTCTCTGTAAGCTGCTGCAGCACGGTCTCAACACTGACGACAAGCGTCTCCAGGACATTGTGGTGAAGGGAGAAGAGATCTACACCGCTGAAGACGGCATCCGCACGCGCTCCAAATCTGCCAAGAGTAAGGCCACCACGGCACCCAGAGACCGCTGAACGCACCTCAGGACGGTGCGTGCTGTTAACGTTGAGCTTCACTGTGTGTTTCTCCTCCACAGATCCAGAGCGGTGGACCAACATTCCTTTGCTAGTGAAGATCTTTAAATTGATCATCAATGAGCTGTCGACAGTAGTGGAGGCAAACACCAGCAGGGCAAGCGCGGCAGACTGGAGCCAAGGTGAATACAAATAATACAAATGCTTCGGTTTCACTTTAGGGGGCTCAGAGTTTCACCTCGGGAAGCTTTGATGGGACACGAACGCTGTTGAGGGGATCGACCTTTCTGCAATGGGAAAGCCCAAATGTAAACCTTTGTTCTGCAAGCCTGGATTTATTTATGTTTGGTGTCACTCATCCAAATGTCAAATGGTGGTGAAAAGTAATTTGCCAGTCAGTTTGACACAATTGTCAACCGGCGATTTATCACCAAGGGCTCAGAGTGGCAGGTGATTTGTTGACTTTCTTGTATTTATTTATTTATTTATTTTTAACTGCCCTTGCCTGTAAACTAAAGAATAGGGACAGCAGACGTTTAATTTACCAGCTGCTGTTTGTCTCAGATTCCACCAGTATGTGGGAGGACCATGAGGAGGAAGAGAGGGAGGACGATGAGGAGGAAGATGAAGGGCTTGCAGGCCAGCTGCTTTCTGATCTCATCGCTTCCAACAAATACGGTACTACTGTCTCCCTAGAGCCTCCACTATTGCTGTGGCTTCTCTTCGGTTCCATGTGTGTCTTGCTTTTGCATGTTACCGGAGAACTTCGTTTCAGGTTTCTACGTTTCCATATTCCCGGTGTGTTCCTTTCTTACAGATGACGATTATTACGAGGATGACGAGGAGGATGATCCTGATGCCTTGAAAGACCCCATATATCAGATCGATCTGCAGGTACGCGAACTCTGAACTTTTAGTTCCATGTGTTTCATTTAAAATATTTCCGTTAGTCACGTAGTGGTCCTGCTCACTGCACACTGGCCTGATACACCCAGAGATATTGATAGTCACCACGGTATAAACCTCACGGCAAAATGTTGATGTTGCCTCTTGGTTTATATTCTATCATATCATAATGTATCATATTTCAAGAATATAAAGCCTTTGAGCCTGTCATGTGCATAAAAATGCGTGTAAATCTCATTGTTTGCAAACATAGTGAGTTCTAGGGGATGTAAAATCAAGAAGTTGTGTTATTGTGGAACCTTTTGAGGTCTTTTTGAAAGTCGCTATAAATGCTTTCCGGGAAGAGCCGGCTGCTTCACAACGGCTGCTGCCCTCCCTGCAAGATGCAGCCGTCGTCGCCAGTCTGAGAGAGTGTTTTCTGTCCTCGGGTGTCCGATCCAATCAGAAGACGCTCCAATTATAAAGGCGCTACAGGGTGACATGGTCCCAGCCTTGCTTTAAGGATGAAGCACGCAGTTTGCACTTCCTACCACTGATGAATGAACTGTTACTTGATTGTGCAGCATTATTTGTCTAAATGCCTTGGTCAACAAAATTAAGCTCAAGAAACACAATAAAGTAACCAACAAGTGACGGAATGGATTCCCAGAAAAATCAAGGCAAACTGCTTCCTTAAACTACAAGAGATAGAAAGCCTTTCACTCAACAAATGAACAGTGTGTCACATATATTAGTAATGAAAACATACTGTATATACGCAGTGATTGATTTTTTTTGAAATTATATATAACTAAGTAAATATGGGGGGGGGATTAAAAATAATTTATATATATATGACTTTTTTAAATCTGTAATAAATGGGGGGGAAATTAAATATTGGAAAAAATAAAAACTTTTTAATCATGACACTACGGTAGGGCTGGGCGATAAGGCATACAAATAAAATCTAGTTTTTTGTTGCCCCCCCCCCCACCCCCAAAATCTGTGACTGATCCACAATATTAATTAAAAAATTAAATCAAATTCTACAAAATGCAACAAGACAAACGTGATTGAAACATCGATATTTTAGGACTTTGTGTGTAAGACAGCTAAATAAATAAAATAGCTGCATCATTTTTGCTGGACAGTCAGTTTATTGTCACCTTTAGACTAAAAATTGATTTTCTGAGCATGTTGGGGTTTTTTTTATAATTTTTTTCATTCTGATTTTAAAGACGTAGACATTTTACACATTGTGCAAACACGAAATTAGAATTAATCTAATTAATTCGATAAGTCGCCCTGGGCTAGGATATTTATTTATTTATTTTTTTTACTTTTGTAGTAAGTGTGCTTTAGATTTCTTTAGATTTGTTTGGGGTGTGGGGGTCCATTCCCTTGAGGTTTCTGACCTGTACATCAGGAGCACATTTTTCCTGTTACATCTCTTGTTTGGTCGATCTGAACCTGAAACTGTATTTAATCCAGGCTCGTTGTTATACCACTCTCCCTGTGCTCCGATAGACCTGATCAGTTTATCATTTTATAACAGCATCATCATTATAATTGACATCTCTCTGTTCCCAGGCTTACCTGACAGACTTCCTGACACAGTTCGCCCAGCAGCCATGTTACAGCATGTTCTCAGGCCACCTCAACACCGCCGAGAGACAAACGCTGCAGTCTATAGGCCTCTAGCCTCGCCATCTGTCGCTCCAACATCATCATCTTCCATCTAAAACGCCCTGAAACTCTCTCCTGTTGCCCCATCGCTGATGCTCTCATGATGAATATTTACAACATAGCAAAGAAAAAGGAGAGACAAACCTGAGATGATGGGCCTGGCAGAGGAAGGGGACGGCGTTAAAAGAGATGGACGTGCACTTACCCATAAGTCCCCTGTTTCTACATACTTGTGAGGGGATGAAGGACTTTGCAGATGTTAAACTGAGGAAGATGAAGAGGTGAGAGACTGCCCAGGTCTGTTCCTGAAGAAGGTCAGAGGACTCACCATTTTTAGAGTAATGTCAGACTTGACGAGAGGATTGAATTTAAAAAGCGCGAGGCTTCACTATGGGACAGGTGAAACCATGAAATATGAACGGACTATTTTGCCATGTCCTTTTTGTAACTTAGCCCGTTATTTTTGTGTTTCTGTATAAACTGAGTAAAATGCGACATGGAAAACACTTCCAAGAGACTTTACATTGATTGAAGGAAAGTAAAAAAAACAAGCAAACACCCTGATCTTTTGGAGAGGGAGAGAAACATTTGGCGGCCTTATATTCCAGAAAACGTCGACTGTTTCTGACAGGAAATGAAAAGCTCGTCGGCCGGCTGTCGTGCCCCCGGGTACTGTGGGTATTTGGGAAGTCACACTGTTGCCATGGTGATTCACCGCCTTGTCATTATTCCTTGTACCCATTCAAATTTGGGATGGAAGAATTTCTAAATAAAAGTCCCGAAAGGACAACGTTTCCAGATTGATTTCCAGATTCCTCTCTTGTCTCCCCGAGCTGGGAATAATAAACACAGGTCTTTAATCACATTTTTAATGAAATCTGAAATTCAGAACTGAGACATACAAGTTGTTTCCACTCAGGGGGATACGATCACTCTTCATGTTACCTCAGACAGGCATCTCACTGGGCTGCAGATGTGTCTTTTTTTGTCTCTTTTTTTTTTTTTTTTTACCTATTTAGGGAAACAAGACAACTTGAAAGGTCAATTTTCAGATGTGTGCTCACTATAAACTTGCTGTACAATGCAAGTGGGTGGTGGATAGTTTGTTTTGCCTTTTATTAGTAACCTTCAACTATTACAGATCAAATAGAAAATATTGAGACTAAATTCAAATGAAGTAAGCCACAATCTCTGCATTTAGTTCAATTAATTATTCAATTATCATTTAACGCTTTACTTTAAGTCCCCCTATTTATCATTTATAAGCCGTATATAAGCATTTCATGTAGATGTAAGCAGATAAAAGGACATTTTCTGAGTGTTTAATAATGTGCAATATTCGTTAGCAATTTCAACTTCTCCTGTGAAGCCATTTTATATTACAACTGCGTTTTACTCTTATCATTCGTTATCTGTTTATACTGTAGAGCAGCCTCTGCTTATGGGTGTCCACAGTTCGAGTTGTTGACAAATACCTTAATAAGCACTTATATCTGCTCATAAAAGCTAAATATGGGGACATAGTGTTTCTGTCCTGGTGGGACACTCGCATGATAAAAGCGTTCATGTTAGGGTTGAATGAAAAAACTGCTGTGAACGGAATCCCTCAGAATAGAAGATGTTTCTGATGTTTTTGTTTTACACTGTATTATTTTCTGATAAAGCAGTTTTAAACTTGAACATAATGCTACATTTTGTCTGGCTGGAGATGCCCCCCCATCTTAAATCTTAAAGATAGGAATTGCCTCATAAGTAAAGGGACCGCTTCAAATTTCCAGTTTAAGGGTATAATATCCTTAATGTTTGATGAGAACATTTGTTAGCAGAAAGTGGCCAATAAAACAAAATTACATTCTACACTGAATGATGCTTCTTACAATTTATTCTGGGTATTTTTGTTAAACAGTTTGTACTCGAGGCAGAGCCTTGATGTTTGACTTGTCTTGCTGTGGGGCGGGGCGAGACACAGTACTTGAGACCTGAACACTAAAGAGCCCATAATACAGAGTCCGACAGGCCTTGTATACCTGTAACCGTAGGTCTTCCGTTATGAATCGCAGTGGCATATTAACCCACTGTGAAATCAAAGGGATTAAACAAGGAGTTCAAAGGCCCTGAACACCCACTTATTCTGGCTAATTAGACCTCTGGTCATGTGGAAGTTGGAGGTTATAAATTATGCAAGCTCCACAGAAGACACTTGAACTTGTGGCAGTAGGAAAAGCACAGGTGTGACTAATGAAATCAATGAAAGGCTGGATCCCATTTAGCTGCTACAGTCTCAGGGTCCTGGTATTGCGCACGCTCCCTCAGGGTCGTGCCTTACTGGGACACCTGAATAAAACTGAGCCATAGTTAATGTTATTAGTTGTGCTTTTCCTACTGTGACAAATCAAAGTTCAGTCAAGAAAAAATAAGGCCTATGATAAAGGTGTAACAAAGCTACAGACCCCAGAGGAATTCTGATCAGGCACAAGTGAAAATGTGAGTAATATATTGTGTTTAGATGCAGGGCACCTCTGGGAGCTGTCCTACGCCAACATATGGCAGGCTGCAGGTTTCCCACAAGGGGGCGCTGTTAGCGCGTAGCTTTTCTTTGCAGCCACCTCGTGATGTTTCAGGTCCCACCACCTCGGGAAAATGCCTTTACACTTTCTTCTCACTGTGTAACATCACGAGGGGCTGCTTTCTTTATCAGCTGCATGGTAAAATCCAGACTATGCCAGGTCTTGTCTCCACCGGGGCGGGGAGGGGGGACGCGCTGACCTCTCAAGGTGCATTCAGTGCCGCTCGTAAACATGACCATCATATAAACACAGATCGAGGGACTGACTTGTGTAAATGTAACGTTGCTTAGTTACTCTCCATCAGTGCCAGAGTTACTATCTCGCCCTCCTTTGTACTATAGGATGACCATAACCAGTAACTAAGGACATTTATTCAAGTACTGTACTTAAGTACAATTTTGAGGTACTTGTACTTTCCTTGAGTATTTCCATTTTCGGCTACTTTATAATTCTACTCCATTACCATTTGGAAGCCGATTTTGTACTTTTAACTACACTACATTTATCTGACAACATTAGTTACTTTGTCGATTATTGGGATTATTAATACAAAATGAAAATCAACTATTTTCCTATTATTATAGGTTAAGATACCTGGCCGTATATAAAGTAGTTTAAATTAGCTCCACCTTTACGAGCTGCAACAACAAAGTAAAGTGCACATTAATGTATCACTAATTATAATCCAATAATATAATATACATGGTTCTGAAATGGGCCATTCTGCATGATGAGTACTTTTGGTAGGTCAAATTTTGAATGCGGGACTTTTACTTGTAACGTGTCTCCACACTGTGATATTACTACATTTACTGATCGATCCGAGTTCTTCTTCCACCGCTGACCACCGCTCTTGAAACGGTCTGGTTCTTCGCGCCTGCCGCGCGTCGACACTGAACCGAGGCGGCCTTTTGTCCGACGTTTCAGGCGGTGCGCGAAGGTACCACCCTCCTATCCCCGGTCCGACGGCGTCACGGACGCGACGTGTCATTTCGACGGAGCCGTCCTGTCTCCCGTGCTGTTCGCCCTCCCCGATGATGCCTGAGAGCGACCGCTAGTCCGATCGTCCTTGCGTGTTTACACCGATGAAAACACCCTCGCTACCGAAACCTCGTCGCTTGCTGTGAACTGGGATGCGGGTGGTCTCTCCAGCGGGCAACATGTCCCTCGTCGCGCTGACTGTGGCGCTGCTCGCCGTCGTCCTCTGCTCTTCTCAGGGTAAGATTATGGCCGCCAGCTGACGGTGTAACGGTGGATCCCCGCAAACGTCTCCTCTGCCGACGCGGCCGTTATCCGTTTGAGCCGTTAGACCTGTCGGGCCCCGCATCGCCCCGCAGACACACGGTCTCCCGCCGCTGCTCTCTGGCTGTTTACATGTGAGCCTCGATGTTTATTTGTCTGCCGGGATAACGTTAGCGCGTGATCAACCGTTCGCTTCTCGGTGTCCGAGCACGTTTAGCAACCATTTGTTCAGTCTTCTGTGAACTAACCGGGTCTCGCTGGTTTTTGTGTGTTTGTTTAAATGTATGTATTTATTTTTTATTACACAGGAAAGCTGGGTAGCTAGCTATTATTGTTAACATTAACCTGGCAGCTAATGGCATTAGCCTTTCTTTTTGTTCTTATGAATGAAATAATAACGCTACTAAAATGTCTTAGCTTTCTAACACACTCTGTGTAATCAGTCAGTGAAACTTTATTAGTAAAGCACCTTTTTTTTTAATATACAGGTTATTGCAGTTGATTGACTGACAAGCTGATAATATAAACAGTGAAACAACTGGAGATTTAATCCGCGCACATAGAAATGATATAAGTAATATGAGGCACATACCTGCTGCTTTTTTAAATTAATATTTTAACACCAAGTTTACAAAAAGCATCGTTTCAAACAACATGTACAACAATATTACAATACTATCATCACAAAAATAGTTTAAATGTATTTTGTTGTCGTTATTTTGCTTTTATTCAGCTGTTACTCAGCAAGTTAAGAGGCTTGACCATGACAGCATTGTGACAAAAATAATTTTAAGACAGACTGTAAGAAACTAAACAATACTAACACTGGACCATAATAGATTGGCTTATATCGAATGGCAGAGTAGGTATTCTCCATGCCAGCACTCAAAGGTCACCATCCAGAATGAGTGGACACTGTTTCAGGAGCCAGTATGCAGATCTATAGATCTTGGCTGAACGCTGTACTGCAGACATCCTCCAGTGGAGTTTCCATCGGTTTAACACACAGTTCAGCAAGGAAGGTCAGCTCTCGGAGGGTAAATGTGTTGTTTAATTTACATACAGTATTCAGTCAGATTGTTTAGTCACAGGTACTGCATGTGTCCGTGCACCGCCAGGCTTCAGACAACTCATGTTAAACGTACAAGTCGGTGTGACTTTTAGCAGCCTGCATACCTGCATGTCGCTGTTGTGACCAGGCTGTTCTTTAGTCTGCCTTAAATTCTACCTTGAGGAAAACCTAATCATACCAGCTCCTTGCAACCCAGTTTAGTGCTCACTATGCATTTATACTGATGAAAGACCGTATACTGTATGTTTCGCCGTCTGTACGGGCACTTTTGCCTCCCAAGAGACCATCGAACTATAACATCACAGACCTGAGTGTTATTTCTGGCTTTTGAAAAGAGTTGATCATGTGTACAAGTGTTGATTAAATTGTCCTTTTTTAAATGTTTTTTAAGTGGCAAGATATTAATAACAGCTGCAACAATTAGTTAATTAATTGATCAGCAGAAAATGGATCTGCAGCTATTTTTGATAATCAGTTTGATTGTCTAAAGTTGTTTTTTCTAGCAAAAATACCAAACATTAATGGGTTCAGGCCTTGTCTTACATCATAGTAAATTTAACATTTTGGACTGTTGGTCGGAAATAAAAGACATTTGTTGGCATCATTTTGGGCTGTAGGACATTGTGACAGCCATGTTTTATTTTTATTTTTTACTGTCCTTCATATCTCCTGGGTAGAGATCGACTGATATGGGTTTTTCTATAGCCGATGCCGATTTTAGAGGTCAGAGTCAGCCGATGGCCGATATGTGCAGCCGAGTTTTAGGGCTGATATCTTGAATTTTTCCCCTTCATTAGAATGCTAAAATGTAATAATAAGTGGATGCACAACATTTCTAAACTTGACTTCATTTATTGAACTCTGACTTGAACCATCTCTCGAATCTTAAGTTTTGTTCACTGCACGATATTAAAATAAAATATTTATCCAAAGTTAACCAAACAAATCAATAACTGACCAAGTATTAAATATATAAAGCAGGTAATATAAAAAAAATAACTGTCAATCCTTTATTTAAGTTTTAGAGTATTTATTAAGCAGAATCCAGAAGTTTTGGCTTGGGGTCCTTCACATGCGGCAGCAGCAGATTCCCTGCACCAATAACACGGGGCTGCCTGCGGACGTGCCTGACTTTAAATCGGCGCTACTAAACACGGATATCGGCCGATGCCGATATATTAAAAAATGACAAATATCGGCCCGATATATCGGTCGACCTCTACGAGTCCTCGGTACCTTACTTGAGCCCCTAATCAGTTTTGAAGCTCTGCCACAGGAAGCTGTTGAATAATGCATTATGGTTGTGTTTGGTCTGGAATAAGAAAGAAGAGCCAGTACATGTTACAAAATAAATATGTATTTCCTCTTGTAGGCAAAACAAAGCAGAATCCGCAAGACTTGTTTTCTCACAGTGAAAATATGCGATAAAAGAGAAACACCGGCGTGTTGCTAAAACTGAGAGGTTTTAAGGAGGAAAATAAATTCTTTGGAGAACAAACTGTCCGACCTGCTGCTTGCTTCTTGTCTGTACCGTCTTTGATCATCTTCCCTGTAGTGTCACTGCGCCTCACACTTTGTATTGCGTTCGTTTTTGCAGTCAGTGGGAACGAGGACTGTCTGTGGTACGTGGATAAAAACGGCACCTGGCACAACGGCTTCGACTGCCCTCTCATCACGTTCTGCTGTGGGAACTGCCACCGGCGCTACTGCTGCCTGGACGCCTTCAAGATGATCACAGAGAGGGAGCAGAAACGCTGCATGCTCTTCCAGTTCAGGTGGGGGGCGGCAGCAGCAGGGTTTTAATTTAATGACTTATTTATTCATTTACGCGATATAAACACGTTATAAATGTGTTTATGTGTCACATTATAAGATATATGTCCTATAATAATCTTGCCTCCCAAAACAATAGAATAAAATGTGTGACAAAATATTTTTACTGGCCTTTCTTAACCGTTCACCCGCCTTTTCACGTTCCTCATTAGCGAATGGAACTTGCTCAGGTGTCATTGTGCGACAAAGTGTGGGATTTTGGTCACGTGACAACGGGTGGCGGCATTGTCATGCGCACAGTTCCCGAGGTTAAGAACAAACGTCCATGCTCAACTAGAATTTAAGTGTAGCATTAATGCTTTAGTTTCTTCATAAAATTCTTTCAGTCTCATAAAAGTGGATACCTTTACTGAACTAAAAGATCACTGATTTCGACCCTAATCGATTTTAGGATTTTATTTTGTTGTATCCATAAAACATTCACAGTGAACCCAAATAAATCAGTTCAAATCCAAAGCTTTTTATGATGCAACAACATAAGATAAGAAACTTTATTAAACCCCTCACTGTGAAATTGAAGTGTCACAGTAACAAAAGTTAAGTACGAGCAGATGAATAGTTTGGATAAGTAACTAGAATAGTATGTACTACAGTATGAAACCAAACGAATGCAATATATGCATTATACATACATAGTAATACAAAGTGTATTGAGACACAAATAATCTCAAACAAAGTGAGGAGATAAGGAAGTTGCAAGAATTATTAAATACAAAAATTGCACTTGAAGTACTGGTGATGATAGGTTAAGGTGTCCTGTGTGTGCAGATAGCAGCGGTATAGGTTAACATTAAACAGTTACATCACTTCATGGTATTTGGATTGTGGGAAGATAATGCTATGGTTTTGTATTTAAACATAGAAAATCCACGATCAACCTGCATTTTACCTGCAATTTTTGCTAAAAGTCCAAAATCTACACGCTCTTAAATTGGACTGTTTTCATGCCCCTTTTGGCGGCATTTGACTTAATGACCCTGCTTTGGTCCCCGCAGTGTAATACGTTCTCATTAGTCGTTCTATCACATCAGCTATTGTTTAATGCTACAGTCCCCTGTGAGGGATCGTGATAATATTGGACTAAGCAAGCTTGTACCTGAGAGACTGCAACATGGCAGTTTTCCTCCACAGCATGGGAAACCATCCGTCACTAACCAGTAGCACGCAGACAACCAGAGCAGTGGGTGGCGGAGGCTGAGCTGAAATGGAGGGCTTTGTTGCTTCACGGAGACTATGAGGTGATGCGGGGTGTACGTCATTCACTCACATGCGATTTCAGGGTCAGTCTGTGGTAAACTGTGAGTCTGAATCAAAAGCTTCACATCACAGCCATCTCTGCTTTAATCCTCTCTAAAGTGAGTCGTAATTAAGCGCGATAGAGGGGCAGGAACAAGGTGAGGCTGGATGATCAAAGTAAGAAAGGAAATGCTTTGTAACTGAAGTCCTCGTCTTTCTCTCTTCTCAGCCCCACCACTTTAGCTGGCATTGCCTCCTCCATCCTCCTGTTTGTGGCAATCATTGCGACCATGGTCTGCTGCTTCATGTGCTCCTGCTGTTACCTCTACCAGCGAAGGCAGCAGAGGGGCAGGACACCTTATGATGGTGAGGCTTCTACTCTTTATGCCCATGCTTGTGCGGACAGCCATAAAGTTATAGTTTTCCTTCACAGCAGTCTGTACTTGTTGACCCACAGCCCAGCAGATCCCCATGGCCAGCTACCCAGTGGAGCCCATGTATGACGCTTATGGAAAACCACTGGGACCTTCTGAGTATCTACATGCAGGTTATCCAGTGGCGCCCCAGTACCCTGGCATGCCCCCACAGTACCCGGTGATGCAGCCTGGACCTTATCCACCACACCTGATGGATCCTGCATACAGCCAGGGTAAGGGTACCATTAGATTATAATGTCTACTTTTTGTTGATCGTCAATATCAATTGCTCTTTTGCTCCGACAACAAAAACTAGTCTAAGAAAACCTCAAAAAAGACTATAAATCAATGCAAACAATTAATGTGCCACTATACTGTTTAAAAGACAAGCTGTGTTGCCTCCTTTTCAGAAAGTGAAGTGGCTCTATTCATGTAACATTACCCATTGAATATGACACAACCCCTGCTGGAGCCCAAATATTAGATACACGGGGAGAAAGATGAGTGTTGCCCCCCCCTCCGGTCTCTCCTGTAGCACCAACATCAAGCCAAAATCTTCACAAGAAATAGAAAAAGAAAGCGCTTTCTGTTTTGGACGCTGTCCTCTAGCACTACCACCAGTTGAAAAGCTCAACTTGCACGATATCTCGCGATTTCGAAGGCAGATTGCCGGGAAATTTGCACATTTCATGCTACCAAGGGCATAAACTATTTATAATTCTAATGACTCCATGGTCTCTCCACTAGTGCCATCTGAAGGACAAATGTTGCATTTTTATGGGCTCAATGGATTGAAATGTTAGTCGACTTTGGTCCACCACTTCGGTCCATATCTCAACAGCTATTTGTGAACTTGTTTTTAATTGATTCTTAAAGTACTCGTTGTAGTATTTGAAGGGCTGACTTTATGTTTCTACTTTATTTTTCAGCCCCTCCACCTTACTCTCCACCTCAGTATCCTGGTCATTGATGGGCTCGTCTACACACACACACACACACACACACACACACAAAGTATGACATAACAGCAACTGAGAGAAAGGACTGTTTCAGAAGGAGAAGGCAGCAACGCTCTCTCACACACTCAAACGCACACATACACTCAAATATACGCTATAGCTTGACTAGCAGTGGTTTGCCTGTGAAAGAGAACAGGAGGCACTTTACGTTTTCGTTTGTTTATTTACAACGTTGTCCTACTTTTCTGGAGTATTTACACAAGTCAAATTCTGTTCTGCACCCTGGCGCCCGATTGCTCCCTGCGGGTTTCACAGGGGGCGTCACAGCGTCGTGTCCGGGTGGCGTCTCGACTCTGTGCTGCCACTTCTGCTCTGACACACTCACCTCACTGACAGCGTGTCACCTGAAAGACAGGGCGCATTACTTTACAGAAGAGGGGTCAGACAGGATTTACAAAAATGATAATGCACTCCCTCTTTATTTATTAAAGGGAAAAATGCTTATCCTCCTCAATTTTTTAAATTTGACTGCCTAAGGCTACATTCCAGGTCATCTCGGTCATCGATCCACATTCTCCAAATGTGATTACATGATGTCTTTATCTCTGTATTTGATGGGGTTTCATTATTATTATTTTTTCGTAATGTGGTAAAGGCTTAAGTGAAAAACAAATGTCTGATTAAAAGGTGACATGAATGGCTCAAAGGCTGTGTGATACGGTCTTAAATTTGCTGAGATGGCCCAATGGATTTTATGCTACTCCTAATTCTGTGTAAGAAGCCTTTAGTCACCTGTTAGGCTCAACTTTTTCTCTTCTTTTTTTGCACCCGACGCGACTAATTAATTTCATGGTAGTATTAGTTGCAACATAGCAATGTAACATCTCGACATCAGCATGCTACCCCAGTCAAAGTTACCTGTCCTCTCATGCTTCTTTTCTGGTTTTGAATGAATTAGAAATGAGTCTTTAGATGAATCCCATAATGCCAGGTAGGATGTTTACAGTGAGATTCATGTTCAATGTTTATTTCTTGTAACATATCAGGTCAGGGGCGCTGCAGGTCGTGCTGTTTGATTAAATCAAAATGTCCCACCTTACAATAATTAACCATGGAGAAAAAAAGAGATTAACTATTTAAATACATATATTTGTAAATCTGTTCTTCAGCTGAATATTTTATGATATTGTAACAAGTTATTTTAAACATAATGTATTGTTATTGTAACACAAGATATGATGTTTTAGCATTTTGGCATCTTTCCATTAGGTATTTATTATTATTATTATTTTTGAGTTTACCAACCTTTTACTGTGAATAGGTTCTCACCTTGTAGACAAGCTACAAAGCCAAAAATAAATACTGTTGAAAAAAAATAGATTTTGTTGGCCACCTCTCTTTAAAGCAGTAGTTAGACATTTTGGGAAATGTGCTTGTTTGCTTTCTTGCTTTGCCAAGCAACCAGTGGAGACTCCGGTACATAACCCCCTGTAAAACGGTGAATTTAGTTTTTTCCACTTAGGTTTTAGTACGGATTAAATCTACCTGTTAATTAGTGAGCTTTTTAGGTGGGTTTTGTTACTTTTGGACGGAGCCAGGCTAGCTGTTTACCCCTGTTTCCAGTCTTAATTAGCTAAGTTAACATTTGCTACATTTCTTGCATAGGCCTGATTAGTCTCAATCTTCTCATCTATCTTAAACGGACAAGAAAGCAGAAGACCTCGGGGTATTTCTCAAAATGTTGCTCTATTTTGTTAAATTTACAGATTTGGGCTCCAGTGAGCTCAGGGCCTGTAATTAATCTGTAATGTGCCCCTTGTAAAATCTATTAGCTGTAAAACATGAGTCTCAAGCATGTGTCGTACAATTAGCTGTCTGGCTACTAAAAGGTGATGCCTGGATTATCCTTATCCAGGTGTAATTGATTACACTCTTAAAGTCAAATGAGACACACATTGAAAATCATGCTGATCAGAGAAGCCTGGGCAAACGTTTCCCTGACACTCACTGCTGTATCTTGTCTCACATGCAATGAACCAGACAAGACCTCCTGCCGCTAGTTTACAGCATAAATTATTTCTTCCGATGGCGACTTCCATATGTACAGATTTGCTGAGCCATCGTAAAGCACAAAGAGAGAACACTGGACTATTCTTTGTAAGATGCTTTCAAATGTAGTTTGACATAACATTTGCTCAATGATGTTTCTGTTTGTGCTTCTAAACCAACTCCATGAGTGTGTTTAATGAAACTGACATGAGTTGGCAAAATAACTTGTGTAGTTATGGCTTTTTGTCTGTTGTCATATGGATGGTATGGCATTGTAATATAAAGTGAGTGAAAAGTTTTTATTTCTATTAACATAAAATTTAACTTTGGAATGTAAAATACAACCGTCTGCTGTGTCTTTTTTTGTTTCAAAGAAATTGAACTAGCAGTATAAAACATTTGAAAAGGGAATCAGTATGTGTTTTTGTCACATTGACCACTAGATGTCCTTATTAACCTCCAAACAGTATTGAATGTGTTGAGGCAGAATGAATTAATTTCACTGTCATCACAAGGACCATCTAATCCAAAAGTAATTAGTGCCCCTAAACCCACTGATTTTTTATTAACAAATTATTATTAATTACAAGAATGTATTGTATTGTTTGCCTTATAACTGTGACAAATGTACATTTTACATGTTTAGATACTTGCCTCTCTGTCAATTTGTATCCCTTATAGTTCTTTTTCTAATTGTCATTTTTACACGTACTCTAATTTTGTTTTGTTTTTTTAATAATTTTATTTCATTTACTTATTTATTTTGTTAATTTAGTTTGCTCTCTAAATAATTACACATACGATTATATATACGAATATATTAAAAAAAAAAGAGAATAAAAAATTAAATATTTGTTACTCCCAATAAAACAGTACAGTAGCAACTAATGCAACACAGACGAAAGATTATTTTTTTCAACAGACCGGAAAGGTGTAGGCTGAAGCTACAGATTATTGCGCCTACCCTTTTTACAAAACACTATCTATTTGACATCAAAAGTAACATCATAAAAAATGTACACTATCCTTTCTATACTAAGAGTGCTGCACATTTTCAATTCCCTTACTACAACTGTTCCATAAATTCCTCCCTTTAACAGAATGGTCTTCTCAAATCATATTAACTTTCTTTCATTTTAAACAATTTGTAGATACTTTCAGGTAGAAATTTGTTTTTAAACTAATGCATGATTTGTGCTCCTTTAAAATCTACCAAGTCCCTGAATTTTAGTGCCTTTGCTGTAATAAACAGCGGGATATTAATCTTTATTGCACACCAGCCTTTACGCACAGCCTCAAGGGTATGCCACCATGCATTTCACTGCACATGTTTAATGACCATGTGACCCTAACACATGTGAATCTGTTCCCCCCTAAACCATTGGCCTGCTGGTGTTATACTGAGCCACCTGTAAAAAGAAAACTATATTTTTAATTTGCACTGTTTTCCCCAAAATGTTGGGAACGTGTTAATTCAAGTAACCAGGAAATAAGAAAAGTTCCTAAAAGAAACACTGACACCTCTCACTGTGGCAGAATATCCATTGTGAAATTCTCAACATTTAAAATTAGAGACATTACTAAACAACTCAATATAAACGTGAATCGGGCAATAGGAAGTCTGTGTAACTCTGCTCTGGCAGCTCTGTAAACTTCAGCCCTTCCCATTACCTTTAAAGGAGTCTGTACCCTGATCTAAATATGGACATGCACTTTCACAGGATTTCAAAGAATGTCCCAGCCTCACAGTCCACTTTATTGATGCGAGACTCTTGCAGTTCATCACTGGTACCCCTCACTGCAAGACCGTGAGTCCAGCCTCTTTGCAACGGGATTGATTACTCTGGTGGCTTTTTGGTGAGTGGGACACGACGGGACAGAGGGACCCCAGCTTTGGCCTATGGGAATACTCTCACCATAGGAGAGAAATTACACAATAATTAGATTTTAAATAAAGGGATTTACTGACTAACACCATCAGCACCCCCTCCAAAGAAACCAAACGTTTCTGTTCTTCTCCACGGGCGTAGCCTTTACCCCAGTTTTTTTAGGCAACCATGTCCAGGAGAAAGGTGAGAGGCCTGACCCGTACAGGCCGTCAGGTCAGCGAGGACCCAGACCTGGACAACCTGCTGTCCACCCTCTCCCCTGAGGAGATGGAGGAGCTGGAGAAGGACATGATGAAAGTGCCAGACCTCAATCCAGAGGATGGGAAGATCATCGTCCAAGGGGAGAGCCAACCGAGCAACAATGTCCGGGACTCTAAACTGGACAGCAGAGGGGAGAGTGTTTCTAAACGGAGGCTCAGTCAGAGGGAACAGTCATTTGAGGTTTGTGAATGCTTAACTTGATTCCTTATCTGGTATAGTAGCACGTTGTTTTGGACTTGGCGTAAAAGAAACACCCATGAGTGTTTAAGTCTAATCTGCAGGTTTTTTAAGCCTCATTACTCTCTTAAGATGTTTGCATTTAAGCAGTCTTTAATGAAAATGCAGATGGGTAACTTTAGAAGACTTTATAAAATTAAACAGCTATGTTTGTACTTATGACCGATAGATTACGGCATTACGGCATTATTGTGTTCCCAAGGTATTCTAATGATAACTTTACATTTTGCTTGAAGCAAACTAGCAAACCCCATGCACCCTGAGTCCACCAGCTCATAAATAGTGTCGAGTTGGCTTCTGCGCCAGGAACAAGATTGTTTTCCCTTGTGAGGCTTGCTTACCATCCATTGCACATTCTTAAGCATCTTCTCACAAGCGGAAAAACAGCCTCAGAATCACACCGAACCACGTCTTTTATCTGTGTGACATGCTGTAAAGGATTTTTGAACCCTCGTTGGCTGAGTGTCAGGGAGCCAGATTTCTTGCAGTTTGTGTGTTTGAAGGAGAGGCACTTCAGTCGATGGAGCGCCGGCCCTGCGGAGCTTCTTAATCCCGGCCTGATGGAATTCCGTGGTTGATTGCTCCTACACTCACTGCCTTTTAAGGATACATCTGCCAGGGCCATGGCCTCACACAGCAAAACAGATGGAGACTCACAAATCAAACACTTTGCAAGCTACTCACTGCAAATGTATCCCCGCGCTATAAAAAATGCTTCCTTGTCCTTTTGCTGACTGTAAACACACATGCAAGATTGTGTCAGGGCGAGCGTGTGTCTGTTTACAATGAGCAGATGGACCAGGAGCTGTACAGCGCTACATTATTTGCATGGGTATTTGTACGGTAAGGTGCTATATCATACTGTAAATGTTATGCAATATATACTGTTGCCAGGGAATTTTTTAAATTAGGAGAGACTTTAAAGACATCTTTAAATTCTGCAAAATGACGGCCTCGTTCTGTATCTGCTATGATTTATTTTGGTTTAGGGCACTACATCTTTTGACACACTCCCGCACAAGGAAGTTTGATTAAAACCTAAAATTGTTTGTTTTTTTGGTATTGGCATATATTTTGCTGCTTTACTTTCTGACACAACGCTAATAGGATTTTCCACATTATACTCCTCATATTTGTCCTCCTGCAGGGTGAGCTGAAGAAGGAGAGCCGGAAGCAGGAATATCTGAGGAAGATGGGCCTGAGCCAAGAGGGGAACGACGACGTGAAAGTAGGGTTACGACGACAAGCCAGTGTGTCAAGTGAAAGAGATATTAAGGTAGACGACAGAAACAGCAAAGGTCCCGAATGCTCCAAAGAGGAGCGAAGTCGGCTTTCGAGTAGATACAGGAAGCAGGAAAGCAAAGAAAGTGACGTGAAAGAGGAGACCAAAGAGAAAGAGAAAGTTGAGGACAATAAGGTAAGAGAAAGAAGAGAAAACAGAGAAAGCACTGGTAGCAAAACAAAGGATATGATCTCTAAGTTACAGGACAAAAAAGATGACAGAGAGAAGGAGAGGAAAGAAGACTGCAGGAGAAAAGATGACAGCAAAACCAAAGACATTATCTCAAAGCTACGAGAAAAACACGAAAAGGATGTGGGCAAGGAAAAGGAGAGAAAATCGGAGAGTTTCAGGACACAGGGACTTGTCTCTAAAATGTTGGAGAAGCAGAGTAAGACGCAAGAAAGCCAGACTCCAGAGAGTAAGTCAGAGGAGAAGAAGAATAAAGCAGCAGAGAAAAAAGCTGAAGATAAAAACAAACCTGATGTCAAACTTGAGCGACAACCATCTGAGAGGGGTGAGGTGCAGGTGAAACATGGCAAGGCAGAAAAAAGAACAGATAGAGAAGAGCTGGTGAACCATAGTGACCACGTGAAAGAAAAGGAGAAGATTAGCCCAGAGAAGAAAGTAGAGGAGAAAAAGGAAAAAGAGAATAGTAAAGGAAAAGTTAAAAAAGCAGAGGAATCTGAGAAACTTGGTAACTGTGTGGCCAAAAACACCCCTAACAGCAAGGCGAAAGACGAAGAGGAGGAGGACGAAGACTCGAGCATGTTTGATGAGCTGATGGAGCAGGTTCGAAGCAACGACCCCTCCCTCACTGAGCTCAACGTCAACAACTCGGAGGTGATCAAGACGAAAACACTCATCGAGTTTGCAGAGGCTTTGCACAACAACACCCACGTTAAGAAGTTTGCTTTGGCAAACTGCCGTGCGGACGACCATGTGGCTTATGCCATCGCAGGCACGCTACGCAGCAACACGACTCTCACCAGCATCAACGTGGACTCCAACCACCTCACTGGCAAGGGCATCCTGTCTCTTATCCAGGCGCTGCAACACAACTCCACGCTGACGGAGCTACGCTTTCAAAACCAGCGTCACATCTGTGGTGGGAAGACTGAGATGGAGATGACCAAGATCCTGAAAGAAAACACCACTCTGCTCAAACTGGGCTACCACTTTGAGTTGGCTGGACCCAGGATGACCACAACTAACATACTGAGTCGCAACATGGACCGACAGAGGCAGAAGCGCCTGCAGGAGCAGAAGCAGGCCCAGGCCAACGGGGAGAAGAAGGGGACACTGGAGGTACCCAAGACGGGTGGTGGAGGATCTCTGAGAAGCTCGCCCAAAGCTTCCCCCAAACCTTCTCCCATACCTTCACCTATGCCATCACCAAAGCTGACACCTAAAAGAGGAGCTGGAGGTCCGGCTCCACCACCACCTCCACCTCCTCCTGGGGGTGGACCTCCACCTCCTCCGCCACCCATGCTGGATGTAGACTCGCTGAGGAACTCTCTGACTCCGGTGTCGCAGAGGAAGCTGGATGGAAAAAGCCCAGGCGGTAGTAAGAACTCAAGGGACCAACTGCTTGCCTCGATCAGAGGAAGCAATGTGAAACAACTCAAGAAGGTACGTAAAGATTGCTTTATGGATAGGTTAGCTCGGCCGCAATACATTCTCACATACTTCTATTTTATTTTTCCCACAGGTGCCGGTGCCAAAGTGGTTGCAGTAATATTTCCTGCTGGAATATGAAGTGAAAAAGAAGAGAGAGGGAGGACTGACATCTCACCTAAGGTTTTCAAGGAGATGAACTCTACGTTCCCCTGGGATGCAGTCGAAGAACTGTGCTGTGGGACGGATGGAGGAAGTGAAACATGAGACGCCCATCGGTTGGATGACTAGCCCTCACTATGAGTTCTCCCCTCAAACACTGGACCAAAAGGACTCTGTGGAGAATGAGTGATGCAGGGCTCTCTATTAGCCGACGGCAGAGAGTGCCATGAGCTGCCATGTGGTTGTTTGTCTTCAGTCCATATTGACGCTTTGCTGGTTATTTGCACTAGAATAATATGAAGCCGATCATATAACATGTTGGCTTGTATGCATCTGAATGTGAGCGTGGTGGGAGTGCGCGATGAGCTTAATAAGATATTCAAATAAGTCTTTATAAAATTCTAATATACAAAAGTTTGTCAGTGATATTAGTGGACATTAATTTAACCACGTATTTATTTGTGGAGAGGGAATCCACCGTATACTTGTAAGTTGTAAATCTGTTCAAACTGGGAATTCTGAAATGGTGGAAATATCAGGGAAATAACAAACACGGCGGCCTGACTTAAGAAAATCTGGGTAAGAGAAAAACAAGGTCACGGTGGTCTTTGATTGTGTGTCTCATTGCCAAATCTCAAGACATCTCAGGCAGGGTTTAATGGATTGGAAAGCAGCCCAGTGGAATCCTGCTGCATAACGAAAGAGTTTTAGCATGGAAATAATTACATGATGCATTTTTACCGGGAAGTGCAAATAGCTGCCCTTCACTATCTGATGTTATATTTTGTACAGAACCATTCTAGTATGGGTGTTTGAATACCTTACATAACTTATAATGTAATACATTGGCATGTCTTAACCTTAGGGGGATTTGGAAAATCATTACTGGCTTATATCAACCCTCCTGTTATGCCATACTTTTAAATGAATGTCATTTCTAAAGGAATTTAATGTGATCAACAAAGATCAGAGTGGCACTCACATGTGCACTGTGTAATGAAGGATTCTCTGTCATGTCTGATTACACATGCCTTTCTTACAGAGCCTGTATGTCTTCAATAAAAGATTCTGGTATGTTTGCGATGACTAGTCACACGTGTAACGTTATGCCTGGCTGATATCATTAAGGAGAAAATGAACAGTATAAGTAAAATGAAATAAAACTGACTTTTGCTATATGTCTCGGAATGATAAATCAAGTTATGTATGTATTCATATCTTTTGTGCTGTCATTCATTTCAGTTGGTTTATGGTCTATATGAAATTTTACACTTAATAAGTATTTCCATATGTCCACTGTGTACATTCCACTTCAGATCTAGCTGTTGCTAGGAAGATATGCACAATAACTACAGAGCCATATATAGACAGCAGCGTAAATAATTGCGTAAAAAGCGTAATAATGTCTCTGCTTCTGCAACCAGAAATCAAGAACATACATAGATGTCTGTTACTCTTTACATTACATGTTTAAAGTTGCAAGGAAACAGTGGAATTGTCTAGTTTCTACTAATTACCATCCTGGGTGATCAGAGGAGAAAAGGAGAACAGCACCACCAGCAGCAGGCCAGTGTATGTCTCCATGTCCCTGCCCAAGCCTCTGCATCCATGAAATGCCTATATTTGGGCATTTCTCAATGAACGCTTGATCTACAATTCATTCCTTTCTCGTTCCTAATAATGGGCTGCAGGCCAGCGGTCTGTCTCTCAGCTGTAGCTGTTCCCCTGACCAACAGCACTGATCTCAGATGGAAGAAAAAAAGGGGAGAGAATGGAAATGTCGATATGACGGGTTGTTCAGTGCTAACAGAGGGGATCTAAGGAGAACTTGGTAATCATTTGTAAACAGAAAGTTACTCAGTGGACATTCTTATACATCCATATTTCTTGTTTGTTTTGTACACCATTTACACAGCATACTGTAGCTTAGTTTTACTCTTCAAGTTATCTGTATATTTAGGTTCCTTCCTTTCTGTAGCATGGACGAATTTACCTGCTAGGAGGCCCCAGGGCAAAAATAAGATGGTGGGCCCCTACTGACCCCATTTCCTGGAATACTACAGGAAACCAGGTTTGCTGTGTGGCAATCCGATTCAAAACAAATGTAACAAGAAATATGCAACATGTAAGCGCTATAACAGCTAATATAACAAAAGCCTTGAACCTATTCTGACAGAAACCAAGATTAGGTATAAAACAGGACCTATATCGTAGCAGTTAATATTATGTTTTTCCTGAACAAATTTACAATTAGTCACTTGTGCACCTGGTTCCAGAAGTAAAAATCACATACATTTTTCCCATAGACAATATTAGGTGACTCAATTTTGGAGCTCTTTTACAGCTTGGATCTACCTGAAACTCTCCCGGTTAAATCATGAGTACAAAAGATTAACAACTGCTTTAGAAAATATCTGGTTCTTTGATAAAAAGTCGATGTACAAGCTTGTGTACATAACAACTTCAAGGTAGACTGCAACTCCCAAGGTGCTTTTCAAGAAACACTCAATGGCTGAACATGAAATTCAGAGACGTGCGCTGCTAACGAAGCTGGTGCCGAGAAAACTCAAAACATTCTGCTGCTTAAATCAAATTTTAAATTCTGGTTAATTTGTCGGTGAATTCCACAACTATGGGGCTATGTTTTGTTCTCAACCGTAACTATGAAGCGCTTTGAATTCAATACCACTGTGATTTGCGAGACAAACTTCTTTCTTTCTGTTAACACTACATTTCCTTTGATTTTTCTGTTGGTTTTTTTGTTTTTCTTCATCTAAGCCTTCGACCTGTCTCTTAGACCCAATTCCAACTAGGCTGCTTAAAGATGTTCTACCATTAGTTAGTACGTCTTTTGTAGACATGATCAATTTGTCTTTACTGACAGGTTATGTACCACAGTCTTTTAAAGTAGCTGTTATTAAACCTCTCCTTAAAAAGCCCACACTGGATCCAGGGGTTTTAGCCAACTATAGACCTATATCTAACCTTCCCTTTATCTCTAAGATCCTTGAAAAAACTGTTGCTAATCAGTTATGTGACTTTCTAAATAACAATAGTATATTTGAGGATTTCCAGTCAGGTTTTAGAGTGCATCATAGCACAGAAACAGCACTGTTGAAAATTACAAATGACCTTTTACTTGCATCAGACAATGGACTTGTCTCTGTACTTGTCTTGCTAGATCTTAGTGCTGCATTCGATACCATTGACCATCAAATTCTATTACAGAGACTGGAACATTTAATTGGAATTAAAGCAACCGCGTTAAGCTGGTTTAAATCCTATCTATCAGACCGATCTCAGTTTGTTTATGTTAACGATGAATCATCTGAGCACACCAAAGTTAGTCACGGAGTTCCGCAAGGTTCTGTGCTTGGACCACTACTATTTACTTTATATATGCTTCCTTTGGGCAATATTATTAGAAAGCACTCCATAAAGTTTCATTGTTACGCAGACGATACCCAGTTATATTTATCGATTAAGCCGGATGAAACTGATCAGTTAGTTAACCTTCAATCATGCCTTAAGGACATAAAAACTTGGATGACCAGAAATTTTCTGATGTTAAACTCGGACAAAACTGAAGTTATTGTACTTGGCCCCGAACGCCTCCGAGAATCGCTGTCGGCAGATCTAATTGCTCTAGAGGGCACTGCCCTGGCCTCCAGCACCTCTGTGAGGAACCTAGGAGTTATCTTTGATCAGGACCTATCCTTCAACTCCCACATGAAGCAAACCTCACTGACTGCCTTTTTTCACTTACGTAACATTGCCAAAATCAGGCACTTCCTGTCTCGAAATGATGCAGAAAAATTAATCCATGCATTTGTTACTTCAAGGCTGGATTACTGCAATTCAATATTATCAGGCAGCCCGAAAAAGTCCCTTAAGATTCTCCAGTTGATTCAGAACGCTGCAGCACGTGTACTGACAGGAACTAGGAAAAGAGATCATATTTCTCCAATATTATCTTCTCTGCACTGGCTCCCTGTGAAATCCAGAATAGAATTTAAAATCCTTCTCCTCACCTATAAAGCTCTTAATGGTCAGGCACCGTCGTATCTTACAGAGCTCATAGTACCTTATTACCCCACTAGAACACTGCGCTCTCAGAATGCAGGGTTTCTTGTGGTTCCTAGAGTCTCCAAAAGTAGAATGGGAGCCAGAGCCTTTAGCTATCAAGCTCCTCTCCTGTGGAATCAGATCCCAGTTCGGGTTCGGGAGGCAGACACCATCTCCTCATTTAAGAATAGGCTAAAGACTTTTCTCTTTGATAAAGCTTATAGTTAGGGCCGGCTCAGGAGAGTCCTGAACCATCCCTTAGTTATGCTGCTATAGGCCTAGACTGTCGGGGGACTTCCCATGATGCACCTCTCTCTTTTCACCTCTGTCCTCCTCTCCATCCGTATGCATTCTCATCCCATAAATGCATGTCACTAACTTGACTTCTTCCCTCTCCCGGAGTTTTGTGCTTTGTCGTCCGTCTATTCTTTTTTAGTGTAACTTTCAGCAGGTATTTCACTGTCCGGAGATGTAACTGGATCTGTGACTATGGCGACCTGCTGGGGCAGTGCTGCTGTGTCTATGGTGAAGGGGACGAGTGGCTCGGGTCCTGCTCGTTGGGCTACACCGGGAGCTGCTCGGTTTGCCATCTGGACCCATCATCTTCCCTTATGTTTTACCACCTAGACATTTCTAACATAATAACATATATATATATACAACAATTTTGCCATCAAGGCTGTATATGTTATAGTTTTGATGCTATAAATCTATTCTGTACTTACGACATCTATTGCATGTCTGTCCGTCCTGGGAGAGGGATCCCTCCTCTGTTGCTCTTCCTGAGGTTTCTATCATTTTTTTCCCCTGTTAAAAGGGTTTTTTTTGGGTAGTTTTTCCTTAATCGAATCGAGGGTCTAAGGACAGAGGGTGTCGTATGCTACAGATTGTGAAGCCCTTTGAGGCAAATGTGATTTGTGATACTGGGCTATATAAATAAAATTGAATTGAATTGAATTGAATTTGCGCCCTGTCTGGCTTCTTCTCCATGCCATCGACGGCCGAGGCTCATGGGTGTTGTAGTCTTTAGACCCGTCTGCCACCAGACAAAACATGATTTCTCAGACACAAAGTTAAAATGATTAAAACTAGTGGCCATTACGTTAACATATGGGGTCGTTACATTATCCCAAATAGTCTCGTGTTTCTGTGTTAAGACATTGTTTAAAGAATACAGAATGGGGAAAAACACTTAAGAAATCAGCAGCCTCTCCCACACAGTGAACCTGGGGCTTTTGTGGCAGCCATTCTTTTAATAATTTAATCTTTATTGCTTCATTGCAGACACTGGCTCAACACACTGAAACAATATCAACAAATAGCTTTGAAGCTTTTTGTATTTTCTTTTTCTGTCGTCTTATGTCTATTCCAAAAGAGATTTTATCCAATCAGAGTGATGTTGTTGTTTCTATCTTCCCAGTGTGCCATCTATCACAAACTAATGTTCTTCTTTTTCTTGCTATAATTATTATTGCTAAATATCTGTGATTTTGCTGTTGCTGCTCCTTGACTCTGGCACAGCCTCTTGCGAGAGCCAAAGCGGTGTCTCACAGGTTTAAAGCCATCCCCAATACCGAGCACACGATTTGGCTATGGTGAGTACGAGTCCCCGAAGTCCCAAAAATGTGTTTCTTTAAAAAAAAATGATATGACTCAAGGGATAACAAAACAACAAACTCCTATGTTAAGACAATAATATGATGTTAGATAATATGGTGCTCCCACAATGTAACATCTTAGTCCATCAAGCTAAACCGTTGTAACGCTTTGCTTAGAAACACGTGAAATGCTCTTTTAAGACACACGTGGCGTTACGTCAGGTGGTCGATCATCGTTACGTCAGCGGGAACAGCGAAAGAACAAAATGGAGGAATATGCCAGAGAGCCATGGTGAGTCTTATAACCAGATAAAAGATCATTTTCATACCGTGTTATGCTAAGTCATCTCTATGCCTCTCTATGAAGTAACAACCACGTTACGTGTGTGTAATTATTTGTATGGTACAACGGTGGCATAACTCGAAACGTCTCAAATCCGGCTAACGTTAGCGTTAGCAGGAATGCTAACTTTACATAGAACTATATTAGCAGAACGCTAAGTTAGCATTGCAGCGTTGTTGCTACATCACGTTGTTAGTGACCTTGTCGGGTTTACTCACCCACATGTCATTACATTTAATCAATGGACTGCAGTCATTTAGTCTGCGCAATGTGATATATGAATGGCAAGGGCCGTTGTGACAATTTTAGCTGTTGAATAGAAGTTAGCTCCGTTGAAGGTGTTGCTTTTTATTAGTAAGCTAGCTAGGTTAGCCACCGGTGTGCTAACGTTATCGGTTGTGGGGAGCCTAGGGTTGCTCAACGCCTCGAGACTGGTCCAGTTTATCGGGGGAAGTTGTTACTGAAATGAAAGTGTCATTTGGGATAAGATGGTTTATTTTGCCAATGTTTAGGATTAGTGACACCTTTTTATCCAAGGTGCTGGGTCAGGCTGTTCTCACCAGACCAGGTGGCACACGGTGTAATAACTAGGCAATAAAAGGACTTCTTTTAGTGCACTTAGCTCGAAGTTGCGCTGTAACCAGTAGCTTTTTGAAATGCATGAAAGTCTAACCGTTCTAAGTTTCCTTTTTCATTGTTGAGTATGTGCCCACTATGTGGTCGTGACTCAAGTCCACACATTTAAGGTCAGAAAGAAGTAATGATTAATATATTTAGATTTCCAAGTTCTGCTTAAGTGGAGATTTCCTTAAAGTAAACCGGGAGGTCAAAGGTCTTTGCAGTCATTTTACATATTTTGTAATGGCTGATAGAGATGTAAAGTAGATATATTGCTGGGCAATAATGACATTTGTTTGTTCACTACAAAAATAAATTGTAAAAAACAAACAACACCTTTTTTATGTTAAGATTAGCTTTTTATTATTTCCACATTAACAATAACAGAGTACCTGTTCCTCTGCTGTCCCCATTGACTTAAAATCCATGCTCATGGGGCATATCAAGACTGAACCTGCAATCAGAAGTAATGATGTTGGCACATGTAAATGCAACTTCATACTTTGTGCTGTGATATATATTTGATAATGAACTTTGCTAATGGCCGACTTATGCTTTTAGCCCCTGGAGGATCGTGGACGACTGTGGGGGCGCCTTCACCATGGGCGCGATTGGAGGGGGAATATTCCAAGCAGTAAAAGGCTTCAGAAACGCACCCTCGGTACGTTCAGTCATTTTAGCTGTTCCTACACTGTATCTCCTCAGTCAGATACAACAATTATGACATCTAGGGCTGCAGCTAACGATTATTTTTTTATTACTTAATTTAATATAACAATTAATTTACCCAAAATAAATATAAAAAACGTGTCTAATTAATATTTCGATATTTTATTCAATAATTTTCTCTTAGAAACAAACAAATGTAACAAGAAACAAAGTAGCCTATGTACTGCGTGGCATTATTCTGCAACAAAAACTATATTTGTCTGTAGAAAATATTATAATATTTCAAAGAAGAAATTAATATATTACCCTATTTCTAGTAGGTTATTTCTTATGTTACCATTTTAATTCTACTTTTAATTCCCCCCCTTATTTTAGTGTTTACTCACAAACTACTTTAATCTGCTCACCTTGCTTTTCCCTTCAGCTGCAAAGGAACTTGATTTTTCCATGTCTTAAATTGTCATAATCTGCAATTTTGACTTCATCAAGAAGGTAGACATCCAGGTTTGACAAGGCATTTCCATTGATATGTGTTTGCTGTTGCTCTCTTTTGTAGGGGATGAGCCACAGAATGAGAGGTAGCTTGACTGCCATCAAGACCAGAGCCCCACAGCTTGGAGGTAATAATAACCGCTGAATTTATCAGAATTATCTGACTTAAAGTTATACTTTAACTGTAGTATCAAATACTTACTTTCTCTAGGCTGGAATTGTCACTGTTTTCTTCTTTGCAAAGAACAGGGGCTGTGGTCAGTTTTCTCTACTGTGATATGCCATCGGGGCAGATTACTGTACTCTACTATGTTTTGTCGACATCGGCTGTGTTGCCCTACAGTGCAAACATTTCGCTGTATATCCAAGAGAGAAGTGCAATGTGTGAATGTGAAAAATTATTTGGGTGCAGCACTGCAGTTCAGACATACAGAAGAGGTAGGCAAAGTATAGAGGATTGCTATAGTAAGTGGCATAAAAGACATGAATCCAAGCTCACTATTCTATACTGAACAACTAAAGAAATATTTTTTGGGTCAATTATAACTTACAATGAGGGCAAAATAGTCTAACAAAGTGCAACGTGTGTCTTGACTGTTTCTTGTTGAATTTAAGTAAATCTGTTTGGGTTGCAGGAAGCTTTGCAGTATGGGGAGGCCTCTTCTCCATGATTGACTGTGGTTTAGTAAAAGTACGAGGGAAGGAGGATCCCTGGAACTCAATTACAAGTGGGGCCATGACAGGAGCTATCCTTGCTGCAAGAAGTGAGTAAGCTTAGAAGAAGCTGGCAGTTAACAGTCAGCAGATGGCACGTACATGCCACATGCAATCGGCAAACAGTGATGTTGCTGTTCTACATGCTGCATTATCAAAACTACAGAGTGCTAGAAGGTCTATTACTGTTCAATGTTTGGATATCTGTTTGCTAGACATGTTTTTAGAGTGCCTGAATCCTTTTTCCCACTGTGCTTCGAGTGGGGGAAAAAATTCAGCTCAACTTTTCAGAGAGGCACTGCACTTGTCGCTGCGACTTGTTAAAACTGTCCGGTACCAGTCGAGGAATTGAGAGCTTAAAACTGGTTGGTGTCATTTTTTTTATTGTGCACACGATTCCACCAAACTATGGATTAACTGTGCATCATTATACAGCATCCATTTCACTTCCATATATGCCATATTGACAATAAAGCTTCTACATGTAGGATTAGAGAATGTCTTACTTTGACAACTCCGACAGGTTGTGTTAAAAAAGTACGCTGTAGGAGACAGCAATGCACGTTGCAACATATGAGTCCTTAAATTAAACTACAGCCATGTAGTTCATAAGGAAATCTGATGGCAACCCGTGGTCTCTGAAAATCGACCATTTTTCTATAGACAGTTGTAGACTAACATCAGTAAAGGTGTCACAACTGGACGTGGTGCTGATACGCAAACACTGACTAAAGAATTACAGAAATGATTTGACCTGTTTGCAGTGTTTAAAATGAAAATATGATTAATTGAATTAGAGTAACTGGACTTGTCAAGTATTATAACTGTGCTGTATGTGAGCTGCCTAATTGGACCTCCTCTTAGGACTGTGTGGGCGTGTGCAGATCAGGCTTGATCGACCTCCTTTTCACTGTCCTCTTCCTTTTTATTGCATTTTCTGGGGCGGGATTACATTCACTTTATTAGTACATGGACTTTGGTGACCTTGTGTAATTCCCAGCAAGGCTCCACCTAACTGAACACCGGCAGAACAAGTGAAAACACCTGTATGGGGGTGCAGGGCCTTAAGTTATGTTAACATCATAAAGAACATTTGTCACTATTTCCTAACACTTTGTTTATTTAAAAACAAAGAGATGAAAATTGAACAGTGGGTAACCTTTAACGTACAGTAACATCTCAACTTCCCTTTTTGACCTACTACTTCTTTGAAATGTGGAGACTAATGTACTATGTGTGAATAATATATTAACATTCCCTGTTCCTCTGTAGATGGACCAGTAGCCATGGTAGGCTCTGCAGCCATGGGAGGTATCCTGCTGGCGTTGATAGAGGGCGCTGGAATATTGCTTACTAGGTTCGCCTCTTCACAGTTCCCAACTGGTGAGTAGTACTTCTGACATTGGAAGTTTGTGTCATTAACTGATTGATGGAGACGTAAAGGCTATTTCATTAAGAGACAAGACAGTCTGATGATTTTGTATGTCATAAATCTACCTCTTTCACACCAGCTATTAAAACGAAGTCTTTATCTGACTAACTCAATGTGGATGATGAAGTGTAATTGGACTAGGTTGTAACCTTGTGCTCAGAGCTCAGTGAGTCAGCCAGGTACCAGGTACCCCCTTAGTGGTGAAAGAGGACCTCTGCTGTGGCAAAGTAAAAGTACCGGCTGTACAGCAATTTAAGAAGGTGTATGTTTTCTAGATTAAAATGATATATTTTAGGTTTTCTGATGTGCAAAAATTTCAAACAATTCACAGGTTTCTAGCTTAACAGGTGCTGGTCATATAATTAGAATATCATCAAAAAGTTGATTTATTTCAACTTATTTAACTTTCAATCTAATTATATGACCAGCACCTGTACAAATGCCAATATTTGCTGCTTTTCTTATACTCAATTTGCTATCACAGAAGACTATTTGGGTTTTGGACTCTTGGTTGGACAAAACAGACAATTTAAATAAGTCAACTTGGGCGTTGGGTAATTGTGATGGACATCTTCCACTATTTTTTTTATGTTTTATGCACCAAACAATGAATCCATTCATTGATTAATCATGAAAATAATCTGCAGATGAATTGATAATAAACATGATCATTAGTGCAGCGCTACACGACAAGCTAAATATCTGCTTAGTATTTGTGTGTAATATGAAATTGGGACACAACTCAGCTGTAAATAAAGTTAATAGTTTAGGTAATTTCCCACTAAGTCAACTGCTAACAGCTGTTAGACCTCTGATTGGCTGTCGTCTCACTCTGAAGTTTACCTTTTTTCCCCCCTCGCTCTCTTTCCAGGGCCCCAGTTTGCAGAGGAACCCGCCCCTGCTCCCATGCCCTCCCCTTCCTTTGGGGACTACAGGCAATATCAGTGAGAGGATCCCCACTTCTCATCCACTAGGCCTTTTTGAATTCCTTGCTGAAGTTACAAAGAAGAAATGGAGATGCAAAATATCACTTTTCAAACAAAAGCAACTGCTCCCAACTTTATGGACGTTGTCAGAGACATGAAGGGCAAAACACATCTTCATTTTCCTTTCTTTCAAGAGCCATGTACAGATCTGCCTTGTGCCATTCTCAGCCTTGTCATGTGCATCTGTTCCACCTAACATTGGTTAAATACAGACATGTGGTGCGATGTGTTGTTTTGTAGGGACGAGGGTGTGTTTTTCTGTTTTGTCCATGTAGTGTACATACTATAAGTGGGAGGTCAAGACTGACAAGCTCTGGATAGTGTGGAATCTAGAAAAAACATGTCACACATGCAACGTCATGAATTATATATAGTTATGGTATACTTATGTGTATATACAGTAAAGGCTTTCTGCTTGCATTCACATATGTCAGTCTTTATTTGGCTTAAATATGTCACCTGCTTGTGCTGGCCACCAACATTGGGCTGGCCTTTTTTTTTTTTTTTTATTAGATTGTATTCAGAGTTATAAAGGCGAACACCTATCAGATACAATGCTATTCCTGCGGTATTAGTTTGTTTTAAAGTGATTTATTTATTTTAGGTTGTAAAGAGTTGTACCAGATTGTTCTGTTTTATGTGACAGTGCTTTTACATTCAACACAATGGTGTGGAAAAGACTGCCGATGACAAAGGGTGGCATAGGCAGAGAAACGGAATGGAGAAACTCAAGCAAGGGACTGATGCATACTGTATTAAATCTTTATGATAGATTGTACTATGGTACAATAAAGAAATAAGTTGTTAAGTGTGTCTCTTGTAGTCTTATGAATACATTTATCCTTCTGGTGTGGCTCGTGAAACATGTAGGTTAACAGTGAGAATGTTTTTAAGTGTACCTCACCTTTGCTGCCATTGCCCATAATCCATGCAGCCTGGGCAGGCTTGCTCATTGCCCACTAGAGGGTAGTCCTCGCAAACATATCCACAACAGTGTCGCTCTTTTTTTGCCTGTCCAAAATTGGGTAACCAACTCTTTTAGGCCTTGGTGCAACTTCGACATCACCAGTTCGATTGTGTGGGCTCAGGGATTGTTCATTTCATGGCAGAGCTGAGCACTTCAGACTTGAGTTGAGCATAAGTCAAAAATAAAATAAAAACAAACCTCACTTCCTAAAGACTTGACTTGAGAGCAAAATCATTCAAGTCTCAAGTTGAAAAGTGCAGAACAAAAAGTAAACCGTGAGACAGTGTCCGAACACCTTGCACTTTACGCACCTTGTGTATTTGATTATTAGGTCTAACACTGCTACTAACCATTAAGACTTTATCAATTAATCTGGCTATTATTAATCAAGTAATTGTTTGGTCTGTAAAAGAAACGCGTGTCACAATTTCCCAACCAACTATTTCACCTTGACCTATTTAAAGTGCTTGTTTTGTCCAACCAACGCTCCAAAACCCCAAAATATTCAGTATGCTTACATAGAAGACTTAAAGGACCAGCAGACATTAGCATTTGAGAAACTGAAAACAATTAGTTTTTTGCACTTTTACTTAAAAAAAAAAAAAAAAAAAAGAACTTAAACAATCAATCGATAATCAAAACTACTGCTATTTAATCTTGTATTGATCTAGTCCTCGGGTATATAAAAAAAACACTATTAACAGCTTTGAGAGGAAAATGTTCAAAGGGTTTGTCGTTTTTATGGTCAGGATTCAAAGACCATACGTGAAGACCTGAGACTTTATTTGGACTTACCCCAAAGGATTCAACTGTCCAGGCAATTTCTCAGCCCCAATTTAGACATATTTAAGTTGCTAATGTTGTCCAACCAACACTCAAAAATACCAAATAATAAGTGTGCTATCATAAAAGACTGAAACAACAGCAAATATTGACATTTGAGAAGCTGGAACCTGAGATTTGTTTTTTTGGGGGGGGGGGCATTTTTGTTTGAGAAGGGCACTTAAACAAACAGTTGATCAAAAAACAAAGAAACAGCTTTTAAAGGACACATTTCAAATGATTTGTCAGTGTGAAACCTGAAGCTGACTGGAAAGTATGACTTGTTGGGACTTCGCTTGGACTTGAGGCTTGATGTTGACCTGCACAGACAGACTTAAAACAGCGCTTACTCACGCAGTTTGTAATCTTAGACATTAGTGCGCTTTCCTATACAGCAGTTGTGTTTGTTTGTTTTTTTGTTGCATTTTGGCACTCCCTGACTGATTTCACAAGCAGAAAGTAACTCATCCTCCAGAATGTGTAATGTTTAACTAAAAGTCCTGGAAGAAATGTTGATTCTGAAATATATGACTAACAATGAATAAAACCAGGGTGTGTGTGTGTGTGTGTGTGTGTGTGTGTGTACTGACACTCATCATCACTCTGCATCCCGTTATCATGCAAATGATGCGGGACGAGTGGCCGATGTGTCATGCCCTTTTAAGAAAAATGAGAAATAGGCAGGAGTGACGTCTGCTGCGCACGGAGGCCGGAGGCAAACTGACACTTGCGGAGCGGCGAAAGACAGCGAGCGAGAAACGGTGAGTTGAGACGCCAAACTTTACTGGATGCTAAACGCGGTCAAATTGGTCTTTTGCCGGGGCGCACGTCGCGGCGACACTTGCGGGATAGCAAGCAGACTCGGCGGAGGGCACGGCGTGTGTTACATTTTGTCGGATAAATCCCAATAATTGTCCGCAAGTACAGAGCGGAGCGTGCACTCCCATTTTAGTCAAGGCCAGGCGGAAGGGCAGGTAACGTTAGCATTCGGCGGGGTCTTCCCCGAGCAAATACACCGTGATGCGGGCTGATTTAAAACCTGCCAAGTCCGGCTGACGTTTGAGCTACGAGGTGCGCTTGATTGCGGCGTGTTTCCGAGCACCTAGCTGTGTTTTGATGGTACGCTGAGGACAGGAATGTCTCGGCTAGCTAGCTTGCTTGCTAGCGAGCCGTAGCTAGCGGTGGCGAAGTGTCGGCGGCCCGTCGCGGGCAGTTAAAGCTAGCTAGTTAGCGGCATTTTGCTAACAAGCTTGATAACGGGACTTAGCGTAGTTGCTGGTATGAAACTGGATTGTTCATGGACAGATGCTGGCCTCGGTTGGCTGGATTAAAGATTATGGCATTTTAAGGATTTGTCTGTAAGCGGGTTTGTGATTTGAAGATAAATTGATTAATGTTATGGACGCTAAGGTTGTAAGTGTTAGTCACAGCCACAGATTGCAGGGACTTAGCAGGACCTGGAGTGATAAGCAGATGCCGCCGGCCCTGAGCAAATTAGGTAGCCTCACAGTGAGCTAACCCGAGAGCTCAAATGACTTTCTCTCGTCTGGGTCCGAGCTGTATGCCAGCCTGTTGCGGGTTATTTCTGCTGCAGGGAGGGTGCTGGGGAAACGGCAAAGGTGTGTGTACTCCTTTACAACTATAAACACACCGCAGGTTAACTTTTATTAATTATAGATGATCACAGTTTCCAAGTAAAGTAGACATTTCTGCGAGGAGGCTAACTGTGTCAGAGGTGCATTTTCCACCCTGTGTTAACTTGAAGTGATGTATCCGCCTCATCCCTGAATCTCTTCATAGCCCAGGTCTGATGATTAGTTCAGGCTATGACCTCCCCCTCCTCCCTAAAAGCAAGCCTGCTGTCTGGAGTCTTGAACAGGAACAGAGACTGGAAGAGACTATTTTCGTAGGTAGCTACTCCGTTTCCATCCTATCAGCATGATGCCTTCATGCGCTGTCTGGAAAGAGGATGTGGTTACAGGTCAAGGGCCCCAGCGACTCAGATGCATGCTGCTGATGGTGTTTGTCAGTTACAGATCTTTGTCATAATTAAGTCATAGCAAAGTCTTTTTTTGTGTGTGTGTGCGCGCGCCTTGCTGCAGTTTTGCTCTGACTCACGGGGGCATTCAGGTTTGTGGTGAAACTGAGAAGGAATATATCAAGAGTGCAACTAGATCACAGGAGCTTTTGGTTCTTCCAAGGCTTCTCTTTACTATCGCTAGAGAAGAGGAGGTTTGACTCAGGCTTCAGAGAGATTAACAAATGTCACTGTACTCAAAGTGGTTTACCTTTTTTAGGGCTGACATCAGAAACATCCTCATTACTCTATTAAGCGTTGATTTCCTGAATGAAGTTAATGCAGTGTTATCCATCACACATGAAGATCAGCTCTTAAAAAAATGTTGCAGTAGTTGCCGCTGTGAAAACATTGCATTTCTTTGTTTAAGCTGCTGTGGTAAGGCTTTATTTTACGAGCTCGTAAACTCCTAATTTCCTAGGAAGTTTCCTAGAAAGAACTATGTAATTTGGCACTAATTATAGGTTAAGTTAGAGACAGGGTTCACTTGGTATACGTCCAATTAGTTAATCCTAATTAACTGCTAAGATAGCTAGTCTTTTAGTTAGTGCACAGCAGGTCATCTGAACATGCAAAAATGTGCATTATGAATACGGGCAATCATGCTGTTTGAACATATATGAAGAATAAAGTTAATATAAGAAAATATATGTAACAATAAATTGAAATACAATGAATAATACATGTCATCTTGGGTTTAAAAGGAGCACCACTTTTCAAGGAAATTCCTCTGGATTTCAACAGCTGTTTTTAGACTCAACGCAAATAACTGAACTAACTAAACGGTCTCAGTAAAACAGCAAATAACATTCAACGTTCTTTCCAGGAAGTTTTCAATTTATTATTAGTAGGAAATAAGTAAGCTGTCAAACAAAACGTTAATGCTCGGTCGTCTTTATTTAAGGCCTTTCCTTGACAGGTTTTCTGCTGTCAGTAGTTTCTGGGTTATTCCCCCTAAAGTCTGTGGGTTTCTCATGCTAAGTTCAGTGTGAACGGGTGATGTGAACTGTGGTTTTGGTGGGGGCAGGGGTGAGTAACCAGGTGCTTATCAACATTAAATGAAACACTTCACCAGAACAACTGCTATCTCACCCTGTTTTATTTCTCCCCCTAAACCTCCAAGTTGCCATCTAGGTCAACAAGCAAGCGAATAAGAAGATGGCACAAGAGTCGCTATCATGCTGCTAGCTTAACCAGCGGATGTGTGCGTTTTCACCATCCGCACTGGGTGGAAGATTCACATGGCAGCTGTCAATCAATCCGCCCTGCTGAGTCAGGGGCTGTGACAGCTTCATTGCTGTCGGATTAGACCAGGAAATGTTGTAGTTTAGCTGTGAAGCCTCCTGCTCCCGAGTTTCAGTGTCCTCTAGTTTTGAGACGTAGTTTATCCAGACACATTCGCTGCATATTCTTGCAAGCAGCACCACCTCGTCCAATTTCCAGCCTTAGATGGATACATACCTTTGGCCGTAGAGGGTGAGTGATGTAGTGATGTCATGATGGAACATGTTTTCTGCGGCATGTGGCTTTCCCTCGCTCCTTATTTGCTGGGGTTACTACGAGAGCAGAGTAACTACAGTCATGTGTTTTGTTTTGTTGGGAATGACAGTGTGTAGTTGAGGGCAGTGGAAAGAGAGCGAGAGGGAGGTTTTAAAGGGAGATGTCCTTAAATGGCCTTGTGTTTGTGTTTGTGTGCGTCGTGAGTGTGTAGGCAGGCGGTTGATCGAGTGCAGCGTTGTGTGTAGTTTTCCCTGGTATGAAAGTTCGTAGATAAGGTGTCAGAGCAAGCGCATCCTTTTCGGTCATGTCCCTCATTTTGTTTAACCTTTTGTAGAAAAGGCTGCACTTATTAGAGGAAAGCTCAATAAGAATGGCGCTCAAAGAAGACAGGTGTTGTTCACTAATTGAATATTATAGGGAATTAGTTTGAGCCTTGATCAGTAAGGTCACTTGAGTTGGGGAGGATGGTATTTGTATCTTGGCAGGCGTCAAGCACAAGCACCTTGCCATTCTCGAACATGAATTAACACACTCGAGCTGAAAAATCTTGTCCTTCGCTCCTACTCGAGCTCAGATATACTTACAATCTTACCTTTTTATAAGTGGTTTAATGCTCAATGATGCATTTTAACTTCAAAACCTGATTGTGTTTTATTTTATAGGCAAAAGTTGAGCTTGGTCGTCAGCTTACCTGCCGATCGTCACACAGGGGATGAAATAGTTCTGTAACAGTTAATAGGGAAACAGCTAACCTTTGAGGTAACTAAATCAACACTTTCAACATTCTACAAGAGGACACTTTATTTACTTATTTTCCGTTTAAGTGAGCAGCATACTCTTGCAGCAGGAAACAAAACTACTACTAAAAAAATCGATTTTCCCTTAGCATTTTCTATGGAGGCCCCCCCGCCTCTCCTGAAATAAAGAGTGCCCCCTCTAACATCAGAAGAAATTATTACATTGCTAACTCATTTCCTGTAAAATGCAGGTGAATCAGTTTAAAGGGGGGGTGAAAACAATAAGCCTTTGAGAAGGGATGGGACGATACATGGATTTTATTGCGGATCAGAATAAAAAACATCCTCACATGAGCGAGTTGACATCATGGTACAGTAGAGAAGTGAAAAATAGAGCCTGATTTTAAAAAAAGAAAAATAATAATAATACTGGAATTATCATGTAAGAAAGAATACAAAATGCTCCTATTTTTGATTTATTTATGTAGTGGGGTCTTATGATTACCTTATTTAAGATCACTTAAAAGTTGTTTCCCATTTTTGATGCAATACAAGTATTAGTTTCTTAACAAAATGTAAGGTGAAGTGTTTTAGTGCCATTTTAAGAGTTTTAACCATATTTAGATGATTATTGGGAAAGCATTGTGAATTGCGATTATTTTGGCCAGTATAATCGTGACATGAAATGTTCATGTCGTCCCATGCCTACTTCAGTCATGCACTCGCCATGGGGGCTAAGATAGATTGGAAACCAAGGTCCTAATGGGTTAGTTTGATGTACCTCAGTTTGGCTCGTCCTTTGAGGGTTTTTAAGCATGGGAGGGAAAAGATAGAATTTGTCTTTTTGGAGGAGCAGACGTCCTCCATAACGATCTCCGAAGCGGTCACATCTAACAGCCACTGTCACACAGCGGTTTCCTGACATCATCTGCCTTAGCAGGGGTCAGTGCACAGTGTCCATACAAGAACCGTGACGTGCGGATAGCTGACAAGTGAGGCCTAGCCTAAATCTAAGTGTGACATTGTCTGTATGACATTGTGTATGTGACACTGTGCACGCACTTGACTCTGGAGTTCAATGTTTACATGAGAGTGCAGCAGAAACTGTTTCCATAGCACTCGTGGAGCCCTGTTCTTTTTCTTTTCCTCCCAATGGGCTCCTCCCTAATTGTGCGAGGAGAACTTCTCTTTTTGTGTTAAGGATTAGTGAGTATGAATTATTCACAGTCCGTGCATCATGTCCCACATGGTCACTGCTTGGGATTGAAGTTTGAGGTCCTTAGTCCTTTGTCCACCCCCATGAGTATTTCGATGGAGTGTGCTGTAAGAAGAACAGTGTAGGAGGGTATCATCTGCTTCCCTGAATGGTTGGCGATTAGCTTTTGATGGTTTGCAAATTATCAAGGCTATACTGTCTTCCTTGAGATCTGATTTTAACATTAACCACTTTTGTACAATACAGCCTTGATTCATTGTCAAATACACCTGATATTATGCTGTCTGTGGATTCTGGAAGTTTGTTCAACCACTGCTTCATCTCTTATCAATATTTGGATAAATGTGGCACCGTTCACACCAGATGCGAATAAATCGCGCTATTCGGGTGAACTTGGACGGTTGAACATTTTGAGTTTATTCGCTTCATTCGCGCGTGACATTCGCTGCACAACAGACACGAATTCGCATCATGGGAGGGGCTTCTGCCAGGCGGCTCGTCTCATTGCGAAATGGAAATGGCTGATATGGATTTTGTTGAGAGGGTAGCTGTGCTTTATTTGCTATGGAAGGCTGAAAAATGTGTTTTTTTACAACTTATCAGATTGCCCGACCTCCTCACTCACTCACTTTTGTCAAAGCGAGATTGTTTGGATTTCTGCCTCCGCTCGTAATCACGTCACTACTCGAGCAAGCTCCTGATTGATTAATGCGGCGCGAATATCCACCAAAGTTCAGGTTTCTCAATTTGTGCGACTCGAGAAATCGAAGCTTTCCAAAACAGCCTCAGAATGTCTATTCGCATATAAATCACTCACGCTTATTGCTTCGTTCATGTCTGGTGTGAATGCACCATGAGTCTACATTGTGAGTTTGATCTGCTAATCTTTATTTTCAGTGCTGCAACAGGTGCAGAAAATTGTGAAAAACATATCTACAATTTAAGAGAATACTGAAATGAATTATACCACCAAGGGGAAAATGGTCTCAACACAAATTTTGAAAAGAAATACATAACACTTTGTTTGTGAAAACATCTGTTTTTAAAAACTCAACTCATGCAGTATAATCCAAATCTCATTACGGGGCTCGACATTAACGCCTGCCTGGGGTGAGTAAACCATGTGTTCGGGCAAGTGGAATGCCTCATGCAGTTGTCCGATTGGGCGAGTAAAAAATAACTGATGTCTTTATCCATTCTTCTGTGTTGAAAACAGTTATTTTTGCTAATTTAATGGTCTGCCTCAGAAGAACGAGTGAACTCATTTAGCGAGCTAACCCAGTAGCACAAAAAGGCCAGCAACGGCAGTGAGAGACGGTGGGGAAACAGCGTGTAGAGCCAGAATATTTCCACATCTAACTCTGTGAATTAAGGGTTTATTTAGGCCAGACCAGGGTTGGTGATTGTTGGAACGTTGGAAAGAATAACCAAGACGGCTTTGTTTTGTTTCTGTCGCGTGTGAATGAAGTGTGTGTTGTTTTTTGTTTTTTTTTACAATGATTAGGTCAAGCCTGCTCAAAACTTCCAAAAAACCTTGCTAACCTGCCTTAAGCAGAAAGCCCTAAAGGCAAACTAGTCATACACACCTGTGGTTAAACACTTAATATGGCTGAGCGCAACAACGGCTTGTGTGTAGTTTAGTCCCGCCTCCCACCTCCTTCACTGGCCAGGAGGCGCATCTAGGTTATGCTGCCACCTGGTGGAGATCCCAATACACTACGAAGCAGTCAAACTGACCTATAATACTGGTATACCAGCTGCTATAACAAAACAAAAAAAAGATTGTTATTGGCTGATACGGCTCATTGACCGTCGGTATTGGGGGCAAAAAAATATGGGATCAAGGCATCCCTAGATGCAATAAATGATTATTTTCATTACACATTAGTGTAATAACTAGAGAGCCCACCAGTCCAAAACCCAAAGATATTCACTTTAAATCATTGAGAAACCTGAAAAATGCAGAGCAGTTTTTCTAAGATCTTGAAAAGTTGCATGATTTTATTTTATTTTTTCCAACACAGCATTGTTTTGTACTTTAAATCCGTTTCTTGTCGACTGTTGGACATTAACTTTTACAAAAATATCATTTGATATGAAGCCAGAAAGTAGACAAAATCCCCCACATCACCCAGCCCCAACTAAACCTCAGTGTAGCCCAACTTGTAGTGACCCAGTTGGCTAACCCAACTGACTTTACGCCACAACGTGTGCCAGTGACTCGCAGCGTCCCCGTCCCTTTAAAGGGATATTCCAGCGATTTCACAATTTCCTCCCCATCGCAGTAACCACTTCCCTCAGCTGGTTTCTGTCATTAGTCGAAGAAGACTGACACTATATTGATGTTTTACACCAAGAATGAGTGAGTGCCTAAAAATCTGACAGCAGGGTGTTTTGGTGTGTGAACGCCAGATGATTGTGTCATTAGGGGGAATATCTGCCATATCTATGTATCATCTCCCCCTCAGTTCCCCCTACACTCATACACACCACAGCTGGTTTGTGTTAGAGAGGGGTCACATACTCTTCACCTCCTCCACCCTGAAGCTGCTCCACTTATGGGTGTTCCCTCCATTGTTGTGCTGCTTCTTGTCCATAACTTCCAGGAATGACTAGAATCCTTCCTTTCAGGAGTGGAAAAATTCAGAGACCAGACTGGGAAATTTCTCTTATTTTGCTTGAAAAAAAAGTGTTGGCTCTTGTTTTGTTTTTTTAAATAAATTTTCTCGATTTTTGCACCTTTTCTCATTTTGTCCGCCCCATTTTGCTTTTCCCCCGTTTGTCCAGTGCAGATTGTTGGGCTGTCCGGTGAAGCAAACCCGCCATGCGTGAATACAAGCTAGTGGTGTTAGGCTCTGGAGGTGTGGGCAAGTCCGCTCTGGTGAGTATTCCCTCCTGAACCACTTCCTGCCACCCCCCACCTCTAACACCTCTGCAGCGTGTTTCCTTAAGACTTTGTAGAACTGTCATTTAAACTGCAAAAAAAACCATTTTGCTTCAAAGCTCTTGGAGAAAACTGCTGTAGTTGTGGCATTTTTGTCATAGTGAGCAACAAGAGCACAAACGAAACTTTCTTTTCCTCTTTTTTTTTTTTTTTTTTTTTACTTACTTGCCTTTGCTTTAAGTATTTATAGGCAGAATGCATGTGTTTCCTGACAGATGTTCTGGACTACCCTCTTCTAGCCCAGTGTTACACAGTAAAAGCTAGTTTTTTTTTTCAAGAAATTAGCTATGTGCGCTGCAGACATATTAATCTGTGTCTGTAGATCTCATCCGTTTGTAGGCGTTTTTTTCTATTTTTAATAAGGGTTGACCGGTATGTCAATTATAGGCTTGCCATTGGTTCTAGACGTGAAAACAATTTTTTTTCATTGGTTTGATTAAGAACAGACACAATCATTAACTTTTATGTATTTTGTTGTCATTACAAGGTTGTCAGGAGGCCATAAATGTCTGTGAAATATATGCCTTGCTTAGCTACCTTTGACCAGGAGTCGACGTCGTGTTAATCCCTCAATCTGGCAGGCTGACTGTTTGGATCTTAAGATATTATCAGATGAACTCAGTCTACCCCTAATGTAAACCTACCATTAAGCACAGTGCTTAATGTAGCACAGTCCTAACTTAAACTCTTTATTTGCATTCGTATGTCACGTGTGTCTATAACATGAATCGGAGCTGTACCAGGCTTTAGTTGAACTTTGTCTGCATTCTGTTTGGTCTCACTGGCAACCTCAGTTCCACGACATTGACGAACATCCTCTTCGTCAATGCCCCACCGGGTTGTTGTGATGACACAGCAAGGAGACATGGCACTTGAGCCATGTTTTCCACTCTGGATGTTTTTGTTCTTGTGACAAGAAGAACAAGGTCAGGGTTGATCTGATGTTGGCTTGCTCTGTGTCTTCTCTTGCAGACAGTTCAGTTTGTACAGGGAATCTTTGTGGAAAAATATGACCCTACAATAGAAGACTCATACAGAAAGGTGAGTGTCCCATGAAGGGGGGGGGGGGAGGGAGCGGCAGGGTGCTGGATTGGAATGAGCTGATTTTTAGTAGCTGCTCTGCAGGTTCACATCATCATATTGTGCTCTTCTTTCTTTGTCTTTTTTTTTTTTTTTCCATATCTGTGTATGATTTACCCATTGACCTGAAATTAAGCTTGCCATTTTTCTTTCTCTTGCAGCAAGTGGAGGTAGATGGCCAGCAATGTATGCTTGAAATTCTCGACACAGCGGGCACAGTAAGTGAACTCAATGCCACTGAAATCTCTGTTGTTAGCCTGTATTGCTATATTGAACACTGCCATTTGGATGGTGGTTAGTCCACCACTAAAAATATCTCAACAATTATCGGATGGATTAAGATGACATTTTGGAAACACACTCATGCTCTCTGGAGAATGAATCCCACCGACTTTGCTGATTCCCTGACTTTTTGCCTAGTGCCACCATGAGGTTGACATTTGTGGTTTTTAGTGAAATGTCTCGACTTTGATTGATAGTAATTGAGTGATATTTGGTCCAGACATTCCTGTTCCTGTTAGGGGATCAACATTTCATCGAGCTAAGTTCAACATTTTACTTTGTCCAAAACTAATGACATTCATATCAGTCTCAGCTGTACTGTATATGGTAAATACTATACCCGCCTAACATAACCATGTTAGCATTGTCAATATGAGCATTTTAGCCTGCTGACATAAGCATTTAGCTCAAAGCGAAATACAGCCTCACAGAGCCATTTGCATGGCTGTAGACTCAGCGTTGTCCATGTATGCTAGACGAGCGTGGGTAAGGTAATTGTATGTATGTTGATGGTGCACAAGCAACATACGTGTTCATGCTTGTTACTTGTGGAGGGTGCTGACAGTCTACCCACACTGCGCAATGGTGTGAGTGTGCTGTGGAAAGACTTGACAGAGATCCTGCAATCCCACTGCACTAGATCTGTCACTACATCCACTATATTTACTGAATCTTAGAACAGGTCACACCAATGTGATCTACAGTAAATGTTTAACCCTATCTAAAATGCCAGAGAGCATATGACCGAGCTCACGGCCTGTCCCTCCTCTTTATTTTTACCGCTGTGTAGGAGCAGTTCACGGCAATGAGGGACTTGTACATGAAGAACGGCCAAGGCTTTGCCCTGGTATACTCCATCACAGCACAGTCCACCTTCAACGACCTCCAGGACCTGAGAGAACAGATTCTACGAGTAAAGGACACTGAGGATGTAAGTATACAGTGTGCCCACTTGTGCTTAAGAGCACTTATGCATGTTGACATCGGCTCTTCCACACTTTCACAGCACTTATTCTCGTTTAGTTTAATGCTTTATTTTAATTTTATGTCACGGTTGAGTGGGTTGTAGAAGCGCAGATAGGTTATAAGCGCCCCACGTCCGTTTTCTCAGCCGCCTACATCGTTTGGAACCAAAGTGCACTGTTGCTATGGATACCATTCAACACTGTAATCACGGCATCTTGTGCCAGTAATTACAAATTTGTCTTACCTCAACATAATACAGGTAGTGTCATGGTGTCATTTCTGTGTTGCCTGTAGAGTGAAAACAATGAGAAAGCATTTAGTGAAACTCGTGTGCGTAGCCTCCATTAGCTAATATTAGCGTCATACAGGTCCCTGTGGTTTGATTACTTCGTTGTTGTTCAGTGTGTTTGACAGGGACGCAGAGCCATAGTCCCCACTTATCTAATAGGCCTTTCAAAAGTATGTCTCTAGTGGTTGTTCAACCCTTAGTCTTGCTTTTCATACATCAATGTGGTTTTCCCCTTCAAGTCTGCCGCGCAGCTTGGATCTGTAACAGTGCAAATAAAAAGCGGATGTGTCATTTCATTATTTTTCTGGTTTGCTGTTTGTTAGAAGCACACTTCCAATTTTCTGTATCTCTGGTTTATTTTTGAGGCGGTTGAGTGAGTAAGCCCTCCATCCCCTTTCTGGTGGGGCAGATAGTGCGTCAGCAGGATCTGAGATGCCCTTTTTTGGTGATCTCTGGAGGGAATGAATGTTACCATAACCCACACTCTCGCTCTTTCCTTACCCTCTCGCGCTCTCTCTCTGTTCCCTGTCAACCATCTAAAAAGCCCCTCTGCAGCCTGGCACAGAACTGTTACACCTCTCTTTTCTGTTTATCTTTCTATTGCTCCCCTTCCTCTATATCTGCCAGTATATCCCTCTGCGTTTTGTTTTGACTGGCCTTTTCTGCGCCTGTAGCTCTGTGTCCCCCCCCCTCTATGGCCTGCCATGTGGTCTGACAGTGGTCTGGCACTCTGTGCGGGTGATTGGACTCTCAGGGATGATGTGCAAGGAAAGCCTCAGCTCATCGAAAACACACTGGATCGTGAGGCTGTGGTACTTCATTAGAGCCTCTGTGGTTAGAGAGCTGAGGTTAGCCACAGGCTAACAGATGGATCGCAGGATCAGTGGCTCCTCGACGTGCACGAACACAGTCGAACGTCCCTTTTCTTCTCTAACTGTGTTCCCTCTGAATATATCCCCAGCCTTAACATTTGTGCTTATCTGGCTATTATGGCCACTCATCAGTCCACTGGGGATTTAAGCCTTTACCTATGATGGCCATGACATCTGTTTATCTTTCTTTGCCCCTTGCGAGAATGCACGACCGAAGGAAATGCTTTACATGTTTTTCTTTTTTCCCCATCCACGAGGACAGATTTCTTATTTGGTGAAAGCTTTCAAGCTCTGTTGCAGAACTCAAGCAGACATTCTAGTTGCTGCTACAGCTGTTCTCATTCTCAGCTCTTCCACGCACCATTTGCCCACTGCAAAGCTGGCAAAATGTACAGACACACTTAATATTGCCAAGCTCAATTTAAAAAGCCTTTTAATGAGCGTACATTAAACACAGTAGGGCCAAATTCCTTCTCCTTTTAAAAAAAAAAACCCGTTAGGAGTGAAGAATAAAGTAAGTGAGCAGTCACCAGTGTATTAAAAGCTCACTTCCCTTGCTTCCTTCCACAGTTCTTATGTAAGAGAGGTCTTGTGACTTTTCCGGGCCATCTCTGTCTCTGCTTGTGTGACACGGATGGTACTAATGCCTGACTCCATGCTTGTGACTCACTGCTCCATTTGGAACGACTGCCTTCACTCATTTGAGCTTCTGTATGTTCCCCGCAATCCAATCTTCAGCATGCCTTGTAGGCGGGACAGGACCTGTCTGTAGAATGTAAACAGCATCTGAACAGATTCTCTGTGGGCTGCGTGGATTCTTAAACGTAGGCTAATGCTGCCTTATGTGCTGCTGACACTGAAAGTTTCTCCGCATACCTCCATCCTACAGTCTCTCTTTCCATCCTTTTCATCCCAGCTTGGCTCAGAGTTTGTGTTAGGAGGGCATACCACTGGTTCTCCCAGGACCCCTTGGGAGAAATGTCGTTCAGCAGTCCAGTGTGAGCGCTTGTTTGGATATCAAACATCAAGCAGCAACCTCATGGGGTTAAACTAAACATCACAGTTTCCTGTCGTCTGCCGCACAGCCCAGAGACGGCGAGAGAGCGCAAAGAAAAACGGGCCCTGGAACATTCAGCCTGTGCCTTCAAAAGTATTATCTGGAGGAACATGGCCACATCGGTGTCATAAACGACCTCTGAACAGTAGACTTGTGGGTGGGAAAAGGACAGCTTGAGCATGTTTAGGGTACCACCATATTTCTTACAAATGTCCAATTTGTCCAGCTCCACAAGTCATGTCTGGGGGTTGTTTCTGCACCAGGAGAAGGATGCAAAGGCAGGATTTCCCATGCATGGACTTATTTGTTGCAGGCCCACCACAAATAGATTACCCCAGCTGATGTATTATTGGCGCTTGTTGTGCTACATGGGGAATTTTCCACTAGTTGATTATGTATCTTGCCTGCTAAGTTGTACCACAAATGCAAATATCCTGTGAACCCAAACAAAAGACAAAATACTGAACTCTTACTCAAACTTGGGTCTTGAGCCTTTCTCTATTATCATGTAGTTTTACAGTGGGTGGTGTAGTGAAGCTAAGTTTAAATGCAAAAATACACTGTATGCCGAATGAACGCAAGCATGCGCACACACACTGACAGGGTCCCACATTATCATGTAATTCCAGAGAGCAGCCAGAGCACGGAATCCAGCTGAAATATTCGAAAACATTCAGGAAGGAAAGCGATGTTATCCCGGCTGGGCGGGGCTGCCATGACTTCCTCCGGGCCGGTATGCTCCCTAGATAGCCGGTCAGGAAACAGCAGGCAGGATGAGACGCATCCCAACACCCTGACTGCCCCGGCTTTGCCCACTGTGACAGTTGGGGCTGACGTTTTGCCCAGAATATTCTCTCTTCCTCAGAGAGTTTTTGTTTTGTTTGACCTTGGACGTTAAAACATCTGACTCAGGGCACGAAAGAAGAAGTGTGGGAGGTTCCACAACCAGCTGCACTTCATGTCAGTGGTTGTGTTTTCAGTTTGGGTCGGAAAGGATTAAATTGAAAATAAAACAAAGAGAAACTGCATTCATTGCAAGTTCATTGATTCTTTAATCTCTTTTGTCACTTTTGTGTAACCTAAATGACTTTTTTTTTTTTTTTTTGCCTTCCCAAAGGGATGGATTCATTTTCTTGATTGTGTTTGTGACCCTCCAATCCAGGCATTGAAATTGAAATGCATAGACTACTTGGCTGTTAATATTCATGTCGACACTCTTTTACATTGTGAATGCACACGAGTTCAGCATTCATTGACAAATATAGTCCTGCTATTACTCTCACTACCCCCCAGTCCTAATATCCACCCTTGGCATTGGACGCTCACAGACTTTAATGTCACCAGTGTGCTGAGTAGGGCTGGGCTTTTAGCATTAGATTTGTTGTTGTACTTTCAAGGGAAGTACAAAAAAAGAATTAATTCATCGAACATTTATCGGCCACCTGCTTTTTAAGTTTATTTTCGCCGCATTGTGTTTTTCCGTGTATGAAGATGAGTGGCCATAAGATGCAACTCAACGCTTTGTTTACAGAAGCACAGCAGGCACTGCAGTGTTGGTTTATTCAAATCTGTTTCTATCAGTTTTCTCTTGTCTTTGATATACCACGGTCTCCATCCCAACCAAGCTTGAAGTGTTTTTGCAATATCCAAGCTTTGTGTAGAATTCCTGGCACTTCCTTTCCACAGTTTTTTATTTTATTTTTATTCACATTGAAGAAGGTGAATGCAAACATGCACTCTGATGCTTCTGAACATTTTTGATAGTTTTGTTAACAGAAAAAGACCCTTTTCAAGAGTTCAATGTTAAATCTAAACTGTGTGCTTTTTCTTCAAATTTAAAAAAAATAATATATTTTTTGGGAGTTGCTCTGAAACGTATTGGAACTATTGACCCACTAACATTGTTCTCATCCCTTGAATTCCATCTCCTATTTCACTTTCACTTTCCACTCTAAACCCCATACTTTTCTTTATTCTCCTTTCTACCATTTAACTTCCCTCTTTTTCTGTATTTAATTTTATCGATTTACCACTCAAAATAAATGTCAGACACATCTGCATGTCAGCATCTTTCATTGCTTCAGATCTGCTGTTTTTCCTCTAAGTGCTGACAATGCTGTATTTATTGAAGCACCCGTTTTGCCACAATGTTATATAGGTTGTGTATTGTTGCATGTATGAAGTTAAGTCCAACATAAAATTACAAATCACGAGCTCGCCTCAAAGGGATTCTTTCTTACTGTCTTATGCTTGTCTCTTCAGGTGCCGATGATCCTGGTGGGGAACAAGTGCGACTTGGAGGATGAGCGTGTGGTGGGGAAGGAGCAGGGCCAGAATCTGGCCAGACAGTGGAACCACTGTGCCTTTTTAGAGTCCTCTGCTAAGTCAAAGATCAACGTCCTCGATGTGAGTACACACGGGAAAAAATAACTGATGACACCTGCCCATATTGTAAACAGCTAGTCCTCAAAGACCAGCCACAATATTATAATGCTGACCTAGAGTTGTAATTGTAAGAGTAACCTCATCAGAGTTTTATTTTGTGTCAACAAAGACCACTATGGTTGATCTAAGATGCAGGTAGTATTGCGTTCCGCTGGATTATACCTGCTACTCAGTGCTACACCCTTGTTTACCTACTGTTTGTAAATGGGGACATCAGTGCATTTAGTGATGAGGCTTCAGGTATATGCTTAAAGTTGCTACAGTGTGTTAGGACCTGCCTTTGTATAAAAGAGAGGAGAGAATTTGACCACCAAATCACCTGTTTTCTCTTTGTTTGTTGTGTCTTTCTTAGATCTTCTATGACCTGGTCAGACAGATAAATAGGAAAACGCCAGTGGAAAAGAAAAAGGCGAAAAAGAAATCCAACTGTGTCCTGCTTTAAAGACCCCCGCCCCCACCCTCCAGCCCCTGCAGCAGCTCTGAGCCAGGTGTGTGTCTAAAATTTCACAACACATAGTGTTAGTCATAAAGGCCCAGCAGCTCCCATATTCATGAGGTCAAGATGCACAGGCAGGCTGTAAGGTTAAAAGGTGTTACATAATAGCTTTCCATGTCATCTTAGATGATCCTGCTTACATCAGGTGTAGTTTGTCATTCCTCACAATACGACTTTGTTTGCCTGCAGCAAAGTCAAGTCAAATTCATCTTTATTGCCTAATGTTACATCGTGTCAGCGGTGGTTACTGTCCCTTCTTGAGCTCTCTATGAAGAACCTGAGCACATAAAGGAAATTGGAGAAACCATCCTGAGAGAGTGTCCACCCTCCAGGCAGATGGGAGTGCACCAGATACTATAAGTGGGAAAATGTTACAAAACTTACAAAAGATACAGTTTCTGTGGACACTTCAGTAAACCTGCTTGGTCAACAGGGTCGTTTTAATCCAAATGAACTCACCTGGATTCATCTAAATGGACCCATTATATGTTAAACGGGTTTTTTGTGTGTAATTATTCCAGTGCAGCTTAATGGTGGCGACTATGAATTGTCATATAAATAATTGTGATTAACGATTTAATTTTCTTTTTCTGTAAATGTTATGCCACTATTATAGTATAAGTCTAATACTATTTTAACAATATACATACACCTTATGAAGAAAAAAAGAGCTGGTTTAAGACAGTTAATATAGAAGGACGCTTGATTTTACTTTCAAAAGTTAATATGCAAGCATTTGAATGCAAATTATTTAATTAGAAAAGTTGAATGGTAGCTACGACCACAATATATAGCTAAAAAGGTTTTACACTGTTTTTGTTGTCTTTTTGTCCATACAGAGTTTATCTGACAAATGAGTTTGTGAATAAATTATGATGTAGTGAGTACATGACAGATCAGCTGTTTGGTCCGGTTACATTGCACAACAATTCTAAACTTGGTTTAAACACACTGAAATTAAGCAGCCAAGTACATTCTGTAAATGATCAACGATGAAAGAAACCCCGTTATTGGCACCAAAAGAAAATGCAAAGTAATGTGCGTTTCCATACGCTACCATTATGCGAAGATTAGAAGTTAAGCGCCTTGAGATAAAACAGTTGGTGGCTCTAATTCTCCGCTCAGGTGCCGTGAAACCATAGCACACATATGCCATAGCAGAAACAACTAGATGATGGCATTAAAAGAGCGCCAGTCAAACCTCAAACGGTGGAAAACGACATGGAAATAGTGATGGAAATATGACATTTCTGTTAGTTTCATCCAGCTGTTTTTTACAATGATTATGCTAAATGATTGCGGTTAACTTAAATTATCGTGATCAGGCGATTATGCGATAATTGTTACTGGCCTAGTTGTAAGTGTGGAAAGTGTCTTCTCGCTTTCCGTAAATGGCTTCAGTTGTCATCCTGTGACAATGAAAAGCATTTCTTTGATGCGGATTAGTTGCAGATCCAGTAAATGTTTCTGGACATGTCAGCCTTCAAAAGTGTGAAGTGCTTTCATTAGCATTTTTCTTTTTTCATCTTAATTGCTTTTGAATGAATGGGTAACTGTCTGATGGCTGCATTTAAATAAGGACCTCAGCAGGCTGCAGCAGCTCGCTATGTCCTGAGGAAATCCTGATCATCACGTTGTTTGCCAGAAAAATCTGAATTGCTTCTTCTTTTCATTTTTTTTTTTTTTTTTTTTTTTTTTTTTTTTTTTTTTTTCTTTTTTTTTTT
>CM022473.1:22129091-22149762 GCA_011952105.1 Coreoperca whiteheadi
AGAGAATTTAAAAAAAAAAAAAAAAAAAGAGACAGTAAGAGAGAGAGAGAGAAGACTCTAGTCTCTCGCCTCTGAGGACCTTCCTCTGTGTCTCAGTTTCAGTGTGAACCCTGAATGGACAGTCTGCACCATTTCTATTACCAACATTTCTGCACCAACAAACACCACAAACGGATGATGATGATGATGATGATGATGATGATGATGATGATAAAAGCCTCTGAAAGTATAAAAAAAAAAAAAAAGTGTCCATGGGCCACCTACATGGCCAGAGAGCAGCCCCTTATTTTAATTTTTTGACAGTTTAAGAAAAAGAAAATAACAGCATTAAAGAAGGAAAACAAAGTTAGAACAGCATTTTTCATCTTTTTTCAATATCATATTTGAAAGACATGGAAGTTGACCTCTTTAGTTGTATGATTATAAATATTCTTCAAAAAGGAGCATGAAAAAAATGCATCATTTATTAAGTGTATATGTTTTCAAGTAAAATCAAGTGGAAACGTGAGATTTTTTTTATAGCCATACACCTATTCTCCATGCCTGTCATGTCAGTGATGATAGATCAAGGTCTATAATATGTATTATTATTTTTATTATATATATTTTTCTTTGTTCGCCCTGTTGTTCATGGACTTCTCTTCTGCGAATATCTCTCTCTGATGTGACTTAATTTTATACTCAGTCACTGGGATTTCATAGCTCCCATAATATATTCTAATGCCATTTTTTGCATAAAAATGCTTCAGAAGAAAATGGGTCTTTTTATAGAAGAAATATGGGGAAAAATAAGGATTGATTTCTATGTCTCTTGAAGCTGAAATATATTATACTAAACCAACTCTAATAATGCTTCTTGTGTTTTTCTGTCAATGATGTTCCAGCTTTTATGGATAATTAAAGTACATTTTAGTACATTTTCATTATATTGGTCAATGTATTTTTGTGAATTAAACTTTTATCCAAAGTGGATCTGACTTATTTTAAGAAGAGTGGAAACAGGGCTGAATTGCATGGGGACATTTTGTTAGCTCTAGTTGAATGAAGTATTGATTCTATACCTTGAAACTGGTCTGTTCATTGATCAATAGAGAGGACAAACAATCTGTTATTGTATTACAGTATGTGCACTGTACATCTAGCCTACTTTCGGTGCATGCTGCTCTATATTACACATTATGCTTTGCCTTGCTTTTATTGACCACTAGGTGTCAGTGAATTCAGCTGGAAGCTCTCAAAGTGTTCTGATTCAAAGCCCCAGCAGTAAATTATATAATGTGGCTTAATGGGACAATCGTGAAATGAGTGAATCTCTTTCATGATCATTCTTCTTAACACAAAACAGTGTGGGTATTCGGAAGAAGGAAGGATTGTGTGTGTGCTGCAAACCCCATGGTTTTTCTGGTGCCTTGTACACTGAGCCCCCGCTGCCTGGATTAATTTTAGTTTCTCACCTGAAAGACAGGATTTTCTGTAATCTTCTCTCTCTGATTTCCAGCGCAAAGGAGAGCGGGGGGATTTAAAAAAAAATGAATAGATGAAAGGTTGAAGAATAAATTTAACATTGAATACGTTTAACATGATTTTTGTTTGGTGAAAAAACAGACCAATTTTTCTTGAATATTAACTTAAAAAAAAAAGCTAAATGCTTGTACCAGTTAAACAGCAGTGACCTGTGATGAATTTGAATTGCAGTTTAAACTGCATGCTTACTAAAACTGTTGTATTACACTATTGTTTACAAACCTAAGCTTGTGTTTTCATACCAGGCGGTACAAATGTGAATACAGTTAGAAGTAAACCAAGACTATGTAACGTTTTTGGAAGAAGAAAGAACACGTTCTTACTATACAATCCAAGGTTTTGTTGCTACAGCCTTACTTGGTCTGGTATGAATGATAACTTATGGTGGCTAAACTTAGCAAATGCTAGCAAGCTTTAGATATTGCTGCGTAGCTGACGTCACTGAATCAATTTGCTGACTACTCTTTTCTTACCCTATGCTTTAGAATTTACCATTAGCTTGAAATTGTCTTTTGTGCCCAGAGTGGCTGCTGTTCATCAAAAGTTATAGTCTCGCTTTAAAGGTTATCTTTCTTAATCATTGACACAACTGCCAATTAGGGATGAACAATGTGGATAAAACTGGTGGCATTTTTGCTTCAAAAAGAAGTTAAGTGATAAGTAGAGTTATAAATCGATGAATCGTTTCAGCGGTTATATTGTAATACAGTATGTTTTCTGGCAAATCAATTGAGAAACTTGTTTACGGATAAAAAAGGTAACAAGAATATAAAGGTATACACTGCATGGCAACATCATCCCTACTGCATGTTATATTCTTTTAGAGGTAACACCAACCACTAGTCTCTGTGTTTTGCCAAGAGTCAAAATAACCAGGCAGGCCATGACTGCTAGCGCTTCTTCAAGTTATTTAAAAAATAAAAAACTCTCTAGAGGAGAAAAAAATATGCTGCATCATCTAAGCTCCTTATGTCTCAGAGGGGGACGTGTCAGGCAGAGGAGGATGCTAAATGTCTACTGGTGACAACGGTGGAAAAGGGATTAGAGCGTGTGACTCACAACTTGTTCTTGTTTTTGACTCTTATCACCTACGCTGCAGCCTTGATCGGGCCCTTAATCCCTTTAGCGGTTGAGAAGCGGAGTAATATCAAACACCTCTGCATTCATTATGCTCTCTGTGAAATAATGCCTGCTGCCGTCCTCCAGACTCCCCCGGTCTGAGGTTTCTTCAGCTTCTCCAGGTCCCTTCGGAATAGTAGGAAGACTGTTTGACGCCAGGTGGGCTTGAATTAAATCAAAGCACTCTCTTTCTGGGTACAAAATGTGATCCTCACAAGTATAAACATGGTACAATAAGCTCAATTTGTTTTGCCCTTTTTAACAGCGAGTAACAATGTATGGACAAAAGTAAGTGGACACCCCGCTCCTCATACTTTTGTGTGCTTTAGTGTGGGGCTGTTTTTCATGATTTGGACTTTTCCAGTTTTGGAGATATAATGCTACAGCACCCCGATGCACCAAGGGAGGTTCATAAAGAAATGGTTTTGGCGTGGAAGGACTAAACCGTAACAGCGGAGTTACTCCAAAAAGTAACTGCCACAAACTGGCATTGTACCAGTTTCAAGCTTTTGATTTTACTTTAAAACCATCATCAGGAGCAGGAACAACAGCTGATAAATACCAGGTGTTCCACCAACATTGTTCCAGGAGACGACATCATGAGAAAGGCATTCATCGATGGACAATATACAGTATACAAAAACACAGAAATAATTCAGCAAAGTAAATACTGGGACATCCTGCTCCATATAGAAGAATTTACCCTTAGCATAATAACTGTTAGCTTCTAAGGAACTGAAATAGAGCAGTAAGATTAAGCAGGCCTGTGACATCATCAACCTAGCTGATGATGCACCTCTATCTGCCTTTGATGATGGTTTTGAAGTAAAACCGAAAGCTTGAAACTGCAACAATGATTCTGTCTGTTTTTGGGATAACTTTACTTTTGTACAGAAGGTTTAATAAACAGTGGATCTCCTGGTTTTTAAAACTTGACTGGACACCACAGAGCCCTGACCTCAACCCCATCCAACACCTTTGGGGAGAACTGGAAAGCAGACCGTGGGCCAGGTCTTATTGCTCAAGATCAGTGGCTGACCTGCAGCTCCCAAAATCTTGTGGAAAGCCTTCCCAAAAGAAAAGATGCTGTTATAACGGCATATTAATGCCCAGGGCTTTGGAAAGAGTTGTTCAACATACAAAATATCTCAACAACAATTAGATGGATTGTCATGAAATTTGTTGAAGACCTTGATGTTCCCCAAAGGATGAATGTTATTCACGTTGGTAATACCCAGAATTTTCCTCTAGTGCCACCAGCCTGTCCAAGTCTACACTTATCTGGTGAAATATTTCGACATGCATGGATTGTCACAACATTTTGCACAGACATTGCACTCAGTGAAATTGGGTGGATTGCCATGAAATGTGGTATATTCTTGTGGTATATTCCCAGGATCACCTGGTCATCCTGACTTTTCACCTAGCTTCGTCATCATCAGGTGATGTCCCACTTTGATGTATGCAGTGTCTTCTGAAATCTGACACCTTATTTTGCCCACTTTAAGTACCTGAATAACATCTTCAACAAAGTTTGAGATCTTCATTGTACAATAACAGTATAAAATGCTCTCAGAGATTGCCAACAATAAACTGGGATGGATTAATTCTTAAAGAGGGCCTCCAAATAACAGCAAGCTTTCATCTGCTCAAGGTCCCTGAACCCATTATAAAAGATTATATATTTCTTCAGTAATGTCATCCTCTCCATCTCCTAAGCCCCCCTACACACACTCACCCCTTTTCTCCTTCCCCTCGCCAGATCAATTAACAGATTAGTGGTTGTGGGGGATAGATTGAAGGCCTTGGCTCAGGATGTCATCTGTGTCTAATGCATTATCTGTAGAGGGAAGTGAACATGAGCTTCACTGTCTGGGGAATATTGACAGTTTGGAGTGCAAGGTTACGTTTGCTCTCAGAGGGTTCATCATTTGCCATTTCCTGTCTGTGATTTATTTATTTACATGTTTTACACTGATGCTGTACTAATCCACAGGCAATTCTCTAACATTTCATATAATTTAATGCCAGTTTTCCTCTTTGCTATCAGGAATCTCTTCTTCATACTGTATATATATTTCATGGTAACGCACATGTAAAAGGCTGCACGATATATTGCTTAACTTCCCTTTCTTTTGGGCCTTTTTCCTTAACCATTTCTAATGTTACCTCACTTGCTGTGCTTCAAAGAAATGCATTGTATATTTTCATTAGTGACTCAGTTTAATGAGGATTTAAATAGGCATTTTCTGTGCAAGATTGTACTATTAGTTTATTGTTGGTTTCTTCTCGACTACATTTATATATCATATATACTTTATTTCCCATATATATCTTTGCTATGTTAATACAGACTACCCCGTCTGTTCCAATATAAAATTCTTTTCATGTCTTTGTTTCTTCCCTTCACACATTGTTGAATCTATAATTTTTCTATTAACAGTCTGCCTGCCTGTGATTTGATCGCACAGTTTTGTAATTAAAATGAAGGGCTTCAGTTCTCATTAGCAGTGGCAACTAATTGAAAATGGATGATGTTTTCCCATATGTTATTCCTTTTTATTTTCACAAGGAATAAAAGGCAATTTGTTCACAGCAAATTTACACAGGCAGCCATGCAGCACAGCCTGTGTCTTTGTTTACACTTACATATATAGCTGCATAGGTTTGTGACTGTTTAGACAGCAGTGTGACTCTTTAATTCCAACAGATGGTATACTTTTAGAACAGAGCAAAAAACTGGAGGAACTGTAGTTCAGTCTTGATATTCTGTCAAATATTTAAAACCAGTTAGTAAACAGCAAGAGTTTAACCTGTTTATAATAGTTGCAGGTCCAGTAATTGATAACATTGTGTCTAGTCTGGATAAAAAATTGTTTTGTGCTGATTTATTTGTGCTATCTTTATTGACCTCTCAAAAGCATTTGATACCGTTGATCAAATTCTTCTTAACAAACTAGTTCTAGATGATCAGTCAATCCAAGCTTATCTTACAGGGAGAACTCACACTGTTGTGGGTGATGGTGCTGAATCATGCCATCAGTAAGGCATGGGTCTATTCTTGGTCCTTTACTATTTACATTATAAATAAGTATTATTCTTCCTATTAAGTACTTTAAAGTCTATTTTTATGCAGATGATACAATTGTATGGCTCTGACCCATCTTCAGTAGGACTTTGATGCTTTCCAGATATCCCTTCTAAATCATAGACTTATTTTGACAATATAACTAAGTACATGGTGTTCTCAATATCTATTTGTGTCACATTAAAACTTTAAATGGTACCGTATCACTCTTTCTGAGTCATGAAAATACTTAGGCTTGAAAGTCATTCAAGAGTCCAAACATTGAAAATCAAACAAGTATTTCTGTATAAAATTAAAGGCTGACTGTCTTTTCTAAAACATAAAACTATTGTTCAGTCAATTTTATATCTGTACTTGATTTTGGAGATACCCTGTACTGTCATGCTGCCCCATTATTAATTCAACGTGTTAGGCTTTATCACTAATTACTAGTTACTATAATTACTTGTATTATTATAGTACCTTAGAGTGTACATTTGGTCACTAACTCTTCTACCTTTTGAAATGTTGCATACTTCAAGTTGCTTTTTAGATATATGAAAGATCGCAAGGTATTTCACCTGTCTTTGTCCGTTAAAGTAAGCTTTATCCAATATGTAGTTTCCTGATTCATGGCCTGTATGGTTTGTGATGACAAGAGAACACAGAAAAATCAATATTAATGTGTTTAAAAACCAAAGTGGCAGCGGCAGTTCAGGGATCTTCCTGTGTCTGCTGGCTTGAGTTCCAGTCAATTATTCTTAGTGATACATACGTCTCAGCAACACTGTGTGTCTAACTAGAGCTTGAGCTTATGTGTCACAGCAAAGTGAATGACAAATGTCTCCCATCATCTCACCTTCCTGAAGTGGTTTCATCACGTTCATCAGACAAACAGATGCAGCTATTTTTTTTAAGCGAAAAGCCACTTTAAAAAGGGTGTACGTATGTCGAGATGTTTCCCCTGAAGCTGTTGATAACCAGGGCGAATAAAACAACAGAGATACAATATAACCTTTGCACCTGCTGCGTTTTGAATGAAGCCTTTGACTTTATCTTAATAACGCTCTCACTCCTGCTATACCATTTGTATCACTATTGCTTTCTACATGACTGTAACAAGTTTAAGTAACTTTTTTGACAAGGGTTAGTTCATTCATGACTTTGAAAATAGTAATTTTACAAAACAATTCCAACCCATTATCCACATACTATCCTCTTCCGGAGCTTTTAACTGTCTTCATCAGCTGATGGAGTTTGCTCAGTTGTCATGGAGATACATCTTTTGAAATGTGAGTTCAGTAGCTGTTATGATTTCATATATAGCATTTTTTAGGACCTTTAGGAAGTCATTTTAATCCAAGAATTGCATGACCGATGAGGCCATGTGATATAGTTTAAAGCTCTTGAAAAAGCTTGAAAGTAAACATTGAGTTGAGAATGTTCTGTCAAACATTTCCGATTTCTGGTTACTCTAAGAAACGTGTGAGATTACTCTCAAATACAAGGTTTTGGATGCACCTAAAGATGAAATTACAGCACTAGACAGACTCGTTGTGACTGCACACTCAACCCGTAAGAAGACTAAAACAGTCTACAGCCAAACTTCAATCTGTGTGAGGCTGTACTTAAGTACAGCACTGCTTTGAGCTACATTCTAACATCAGCATGCTAACATGCTCACAGTGACAATGCCAACATGGTGATGTTTGGCAGGTATAATGTTTACCATGTTCACTATCTTAGTTTTGTGTATTAGCATGGTAACATTTGCTAATTAGCACTAAATACAAAGTACAGCCGAGGCTGATGGGAATGTTATTAGTTTTGCAGGTATTTGCTCATAAACTAAGGTATTGGACATACATAAGTTTTTACAATTCATCCTGAGGGGGACATGCTTGTCTGTATCAAATTTCATGACAATCCGTTCAGTAATTGTTGAGACATTTCACTCACCACAAATGTGAGCCTCATGATGGCTCTAGAGGAAAAGTCAAGGGATCACCGAAGGCAGTAGGACTCATCCTCTGGGGACCATGAGTATCTGTACAAAATTTCATGGAAATCCATCCAGTGACGTTAGTTGTTGAGATACCTCAGTCTGGACCGGTGGAGGTCCATCCAACAAACCAACAGACCAACACTGCCACCCCAGAGCCCCACCGCTAGTATGGCTAACAACCCCAAAACCACAAAAACATATATGACCAAAAATGTGACACAAAACAACATGTTTTGCTCAGCAATTCATCTGATTCATCTGATTTGCCATTAAATTGGAGCACTTCATAACAGGACAACAATGATTATACAGTATGTTCAGTGTTTTGTATGATTATTCAAGACGTTACAATGCTTGCACTGTAGAAGCATAAAAATAGCCCTCAGGGGAATTTTTCAACGCTCTGCAGTTATTTATAATATTTCTTGTGTGTTTTTATACGCTTTGGGATTCACATCATATCTTGTACATCCTAACACCATGTGATCAAGCCTTTTCTCCTCCATGATGCCTGATTTAATTATTGATTCATGCATCATTGATTTTTTGCAACCTGATCTTTTTTTCTTCCCTGTGATCTTTATAATTTCTCATCCACTTCAGTTGTCTGTAATGTCCCCTCTCCTTCTTTTGTTCGGTAATCATTTTGTTCTGCTGTCATGCATGCCAATGTTTAGAGAATCTTTTCAGTTTTAAATGCAACCCCCCCCCACACACACACACACAGCAAATGAGAAACTGTTGTTTTTCAATCCAGCAGCTAAGCATGTCTCCTCTAACTCATCCACTGAAAATGTCAATAGCTCATTAGAAGAGTCTCTCCTCTCTTGTTGTCTCTCTGCCACAGCCTTTTTTTTATCATTACCTCATTCTCCCTCCTGGTCACCAGCTCCCACATGTCTGTTATACACCCCAGTGAGTGTGTGTGTGTGGGTGCATGTATGAGCGTTGACGTATCTGTGTGTTCATGTCTATGTGTCTGGTCATTAGAGGGGAGGCAATGGCTGCAGTGGTGTTACTGTTTCAATATCAATTCACTCCAAGGCGTAACTCCCTGCCGCTCCCCTTCTTTGCCAATTTAACCTTTTTCCTCGCCCCCATGTGATATAGTAGCAGGTCATCGGCCTACATAGTTATTCCTGGTGGTGGAGCGGAGACTTAATGTATATCCTCTGTCACCACATTTATTCAGGGATTTAATCAGCAGTGTTTTTGTCTTTTTCTTTCTTTTTTAAATTGTTGTGTATCTATATTAGTCAATGGGAGGAAATGGGTTCAGAGCTGTCTTAATGTACATTTATTTATCTATCTCTTTAGTATGTAATTTCTTCCCTTTTCAGTAATCTCCTATAGTCTTTATTGTATTTTGAGGCTATAGGGCGAGTGGTGGCGGTGATGGTAGAGTAAGGTTTTAGGGAAATTAAGGGGCATCAGGGACACGCAATATATATGCTGATATGTGGTTATACTATGTCGCCTTGCTGCATCTGCACAGTGTGTATGTTTAAAGGATGTAATTAAAGCAAAAATAGAAAACTCTAATCATCTGGCACAAGTGATGGGTAATGTGTTTTTTGAAGAATAGTTTATTTTATTTTATTTATTTGAACAGGTAACAATGTACCAAAATCCACAATACATTAAGAGATTAAAATGGATTGCGCTAGTGAGATTTAAGAAATATCAAATGGGCTTATAAAGACATCTGACCAAAAAAGAAATACAACACTGACAACTAAAATTAGATTTAATCTATGAAGAAAGTAAAAAACAATAATACAATCATGAAATACATAAGCAAAACAAACTGAGGGAAACAGAAACAACAATAATTATATGTGCAGTCAATATAATAAACATAATATAAATGCATGTAAATTGTTGCAAATAGGCGTGGTATTCAACTACTTAAAAGGCTCAAGGAGAAAGAAGTCCATAACATACAAAATTCAAGTAGATTGGCTCATCAAATAAGCTTTAAGCCTTGAATTTAAAGCTTGTGATAGAGCAAACTTGTATTGCAATATGATGGTACTTATTTCACTGCTGAGAAATAAGTACCATCATATTATGTGTGGATTAATGAATTTGTCTGAAAAAAATCTATTAAATGTTATAGATAGGAACCAAATCAGTTTAACATTTGTAGATAAAAATAAAAACATGTTAAATATCTATTTTGAAATACAAGAATATTCAAATCACAGTGGAGCAGGGCTCAGTGTTGTTGTGTTTTCTTTACAAATGTAGTCTGTTTAAGAAAGATCTTATAAGGAAAAAGTGGCAGCCCAAGAAATATTGCAATCCGTGAACTTTGGATAAACGAATACAAACTACAACACTGTTACTTTTACTGCATATAAAAATAGGTCCTTGTTGCCATCAGATGCCATATGAAATCGTGTCAAGGCAGAAAATGATGCTGTTATGTTATTAGATTATTTCTTGGTGCTATACTCATTGATGTAGTCTTTTTGTTTCTGGTTTTCCGTGGATACATGTATTTTGTCTTGCAGAACACATGTATAACCAGCCACAATAAGCTGAGCTTTGACCTTGAGGTGATCCTCAAAGATAGAAACACAGTCTTCATGAAGAAGCTGCTGACATCGGACAGTTTGCAGACAGAGAGACTGAACATGTCTGTCTGTCAGTACAAATTTTACACGCTTCCCTCCTACTAGTCATATTTTGTAGTTATATATGGGGAACTCAGTCATTAAATGAGATCTGAACAAAACAGAATAAAACTGAAGTGACATATGCTATAATGACAACGGAACAATGTATGTTGCAGGGAAATTGGTAGACAGTGAGATGAATCTGTGTGCCATTATCCACCTTGACCTGGACCCAGGGCTGCAGAGCACTAACAAAGGAGGAGAGGGGAGCTTGTATTATTACCCGGCTTTATTTGATAGAGATACAGGAGCATTTTTCCTCATGGATGAAACCACACACACACACACACACACACACACACACACACACACACACACACACACACACAGTCTGACAAATAGAGCTCTTGTCAGGTGATGAAATCCTGTCCCTCTCCTCTTGGCAGCTAGTGGAGGAGACATTCAACCTCTTGAGTGTGATGGCGACTTTCTGCATGCAGTCACGTTTGTGGGCCGACATCGAGGGGGAAAACGGCAGGGACAATGGAAAAACAATGGTGGGGGTTAGGGGGGGATGGGTTTCCACAACTGGGGAAATGCGGCTTGGAGCATGAAATCAGAGCCACTGGAGATGCCTGCTTTCTCCTGCTCTCCTGTTCTGCTGACTTGGAGGTTTGTGGCTGTAATGAATATCTTGCCTGGGATTGTGGAGGCTTCCCTGGGCTGCTCTGTATTCAGCTGCAGCTCAACACGAGGTAGACTCCATGACTCCGCGGGTGGATGGTTGGATCTTTTTTTCTTCTGTTCTCCTGATGAAATTCATTGCTTGTGTAATAGGGATTTTATTGTGCGCTGGCTGGGTTTCATGATCTGCACTCAGTGCACAGTGGAGATAAATCAGCCCCCAGAAAATCATATTGAGGTATAATTGCTTTCATATCCAGTCCTCACCTGGGGTTTGCCATTTAGTTACACTGTGTCTTTGGTCAAAAAAGAAAAATAACACCAGCAAATGTGTACTACAATGAAAAAATATATATGGGAAAATTGATTCAACAATGTTTGCCCTTCAGAATGTAAAGTATGCTTTTAAAATTAAAATCGTTTTTGAAAATATTCCTCAATTCGAGGCTTTTTTGTAATAAGTAACTATTTCATTACTAACACTCATTAATGTATTGGGATTATTTTCAGTTATCGCTTTCTGTCTTTTGCGGCTAAGGTCCACCACATATTCCAGTTTCATATGCTAATGTAGTTCAAATGGATAACTGACCATTCGCTAAACCTTTATAGTTAGTTTGGAGGGTGGTGTCTTCTTGTAACCTTTCCAAAAACCACAAACACAAGAATAAAAGTGTACAGAATGTGTATATTTCTCTGCTCTAACATGAGCTGCAAACGTTAGCATGTCAGCATGGCTAACTAGCTTTACTACCTACTAGTTCAAAATTTCACATTACATTATTTTGTGGGGTTGCGTTAAAAAGAGAGCTCCTTCATGATGTGTAGCATTTCCCCACTGTGTTGTAGCTGATTCTGGATGCTATTATCAGAGATTAGGATAGCCAACGTTAGAAGCTCTTCCCTGCTCTTTATTATACTCGAGGAAGTTTACACTCCAGCAACCCAGCCAAACTCGTTATTCGAGATAATGTTAAATGTACCATACCCATCTGTTAGTCCTCATCCTAAATGTCTTTTCGCATGTAACTTAAAAAGTGACATGAAATACATTTTTCCTTGTCAGACTTATAATGCCAGGACTGATTGCCTTAAGGGTCTAAGGACAGAAGGTGTCATGTTGTACAGATTGTAAAGCTCCCTGAGGCAAATTTGTAATTTGTGATATTGGGCTATATAAATAAAATTGACTTGATTAGCTCAACAATGCAATACAAGATCGATGCAGTTTCTTTATTTCCATGTCTTACAGATCATGAAGTGGTGATGATGCTGATTGCTTGCCTTGGCCTTTTAGCACAATATCATGTATGTAACCAGTAAGTGCATGTTTAAGACATTTTACAGGATTCTCATTTTAAGCATTTTCAACCGTCATGGAGCTCACATTAGCTTAGTTAGCTAATAAGAAGCTGCTTTTGTTTACTTATGTCTGAAATGAAAGAGCCATTGTTTTGAAAATTACAATGAATTTCGCCAATCTGCCATCATTATCACTGCACACAACAGTTTCTGGGTTGAAAAAGTAATTATCCAATGAGCGCTGCGGGGGTACTAACGATTAGCCAATCAGTGCCACGGGCGGGACTGTTGTTAAACTGCTGTCAAGCTGTGCCTGGAACCAAGGAGGACAAGATAGTTGCTGCAAATTAATTTTACAAAGACGGCATGTCTTCTCAGTATCGCCTGACATCGTAGTTTGTTTTTACTTTGCTCTGCTCCACTCTTAAAACCCCGGCAAAACCAGTATGTTGGCATGGCTACGCATCAGTGTTGACTTAAAATGAGATTCAGGCGGATACATTGGTATCTGGTTAGTGAAAATCAAATCCCCCCCCCCAATCGGTTAGGGTGGAGGCAAATCAGCGGATGACTTCAACAAGATAATGTATATAGCCAGAGACAAACGATAAGATAGCACAACCCTGGTCCATCATCATCCTCCTCATCCTGGCTCTTCTCACTTGCTGTCGCCTCATCAGTTCAGCAGCCTCCTATTCCGCTCCTCATTGTTCAGTCCATCTTTGATCTTAATAGTTGTTTTACCTTCATTTTAATTCTTTATTGTTCTTTAACTCAAACGTGAACCACAAACAATAGCCTTTACTGTTTTTCTCTGTCCTTTTCTTTAATTTGCGTGGATGAAGTGATGTTGATTTACATTTCTGATAAACAATTTTTATTGGGCTGGAAATGTTGTGCCCTGCGACGAGTTTGCCCCTGTCCAGGGTGTACCCCGCCTAAGGCCCACAGTCACTGGGATAGGCTCCAGTCACCCGCAACCCCTAACGGGAACAAGCGGTAGAAAATGACTGACTGACTGACTGACTGACTGACTGGTAATGTTGTGATCGATACAGTCATGTGATGCAGAGAAGATGTATTTCTTTTATTGTGAACAGTCTGCTGTTAATGGCATACTTAATTTGTTCATTTAGTAGCCAGTGTGCAGTACATACTGATTGAGTGTGTTGTAGGCAGTACATTAGCACGTGATTTCCAACATAACCAAGCTCAGACTGGAAATGGAGTGCAACGAGGTGACAGTTCTGTCTGATATCAGGTGAATTTGTCACCATAAATCCAAAAAATAAAATGTTATTTTCTTCCTTTCCTGTCTTTTTTTTTGGACAGTGAGGAAACACAGAGGCAGTGATGAAAAACAGGAAACGTAGAAATGTGAGAAAAATGTCACCTCTAACAACAACAAAAATCGATGTGACACAGTGAAAAACAAGTGAACTGGAGCTCTGGCTTCATCACCACTCCTCCACACACACACATGCAGAGTTGCAGACACACACATACACACACACACACACACACACACACACACACAATAATCAAAATCAGAATCAGGTTTATTGGCCAGGTATTTCTGCACATACAAGGAATTTGACTCGAGAATAACGAGAATATCGTCTCCTCGTCCCCATATGGTTCTCCACTACACACCCAGAGATGGCTGAACTGAATACTGAGCTGCTTATTGGAGCATGATTACACACCAAAGGACCCACAGCTAAATATCACCCAGATGAACAGCCATTTCCCCACAACAATAGCTAATTGAACACAGTGCCCTGTATCTCAAAGGCTGTGTTGGGGCCTATTGAAATGGTGCAGGTTGATATTTCCTTCAAAAGGACTCTCAAGAACTAAGTATCCACAGCTGCTGTCTGCGTTAAGTGGCCTGAGTGGCCCTAATTTCCTGCAGTATAACAAAGACTGGGTAGATGGTCCTGCAGATGGTCCTGCAGCGTCAGATCACAAGGATACACAGTATTGCATGCGCAAAGCACCTGCACAGTTTAACAGTAGTGAATTTCCTTATCACTGACATAAGCACGGTCATTAGCACGTTTAGGTGCTTTATCGAAAATTAAAATATTTGGTAAGCATTTATTTCCTGCATATGTGAGTGACAGGTTTTACAGGTTTAAAGCCTCCCAAAGACCACTAGTGTCCAGGCAGGCCAACTTTGAGTGAAAAAAGGTATGCATGTATGATCAAGTTCCTGTATGGATACCTAAAAACTACATTTTAAAATGTGGTTGACATCTGCTTGTCGTCAGGGGCTTTGTGTATGTAATAAATAAAAGTCAAATATTCACAGTATTTAAGCTATCCAGCATAAATTAAACATATTCATTGAAAATAATATTGCATGAATTTGTGTGTGTTTCTGTGTATATGAGATGGCATTTCGAACTTACTTTTGCCACATAACAGCCTTAGGTCATTTGCAACACTTGTGGTGAGTGGTTTCACCATATCACTGAGCAATTTGGGAGCATAGTTATGCACAGTAGACATGGATAAATTAGGCACAGACACATTTTTAATATGTGAAATACCCTAATTTCCCATCTGTGTCTCATAATCACGCATAATAGCCTCTTTTGTTAACCTAAGAACACCTGTTTCTCCAGGTCTAATGTACCAGAGGTGCTGCTTTCATTCAGGGCACGCATAAAGGGTGGACAAACTAAATGGAATACGCATTTTCCAATACAACAAGACCACCCATCACAGTCTTAGAGATCACCACGCTCGAGGATCTAAGAACAGAGGGTGTCGTATGTTTAACAGATTGTAAAGCCCTTTGAGGCAAAATTGTGATTTGTGATTTTGGGCTATATAAATAAAATTGAATTGAATTGAACCACAGAGAAGAATCGAATCCCTCTGACTCAACAAATATTCACCATGATAAGCCTAACAGTTGAAAAACTTGTTGCAGGGCTGTTCCAAGGCTGCATTGCTGTTATTGTGTGCCGCTGTCCTTCTGTAGCTCTCACTTACTAATGGAGGCCCAGCATCGATATCAGAGCCCAGCATGTTGTCTGAATGTTTGGACACATTGCATCGAGGTGCAGCAAATCTGCTTCCATTGGAACCAACATCAAGCCCCCTCTCTGAGTGTGTAATAACTCTGGAGATCCCTGCTGTGTAGTATGTGTGTGTGTGTGTGTGTGTGTGTGTGTGTGTGTGTGTGTGTGTGTGCATGTCTGTGTGTTGGTGTGTGTGCCAGAGAGAGAGAGAAGCAGTAAGGTGCTAAGCGCCTTAGAAAAATACAGCTTTGTATGTGGCGTGTGTGTCTTTGTATGGTAGCATAAACGCTTGCATTGTGCACCCATGCATATGTGTGATGTGTGTGCTAGTGTAACGCTGTTTAGGGCTCGGCGAGGACTACGGCTACAACAGGAATTTAGGATCTTTAGCAGCATCAGAAGACATGTTCTTATAATGGAGCCTGAGGTGCAAATGACGACAAAAAGACTTTTAGTTTGGGTTTTGTGTAATATATTAAAACAAAAGAACTTAACCAACCAACAAACGGTAAACAATAACCAAGAACATATATTTCTTTACCCAGTTCCTACTTAGAAAGGTTGTAAAAAACATAATTTTTAAAAAAAATAATCACACTCCGAAGGGGTTCCAGTGGAAGACGGAGGAGAAGGAAAAAAATGAAGTCCATGTACCCTACCACACTGGTAGAAGTTTGTAGCTCGCCATCAAGTGTCGAATCAGTTTTGTTTCAGTCCATAAAAACCTGACCGTGAAAAAGTTTTCTAGGGTTTTTTTCAGCAGGTAGATCATCATTGTGTCCCTTATTGTCATATGTTTCATGGTAGAGACTAACTGCTACATAACGTGAGTTGAGGCACAACTGCCGACATGCCAGACAGTGATTATAAAACCTTGATATGGTGTTTACATGTGACGACTTCACAGTATCGGCGTATTCCAGCTAGCATATCCAGGTTGATGTTTACATGTGCAAAACAAAACTGGGATGTTCCAACAAGACAGTCTACAGCCATGCTGGCAGCTCTGTGAGGCTGTACTTAGACACAGCTGTGGGATAAATGCTAACGTCAGCATGCTAATATGCTCACAATGTTACAGTTACATTTTGATGTTTAGCTGGTATAATGTTTACCATGTTCATCCTCAGCCCGAACTCGCGACGTGGGGCCGACCTCCCGTGGGCCCACCACCTGCAGGAGGAACCGTAGGGGGCCGGTGCTTTGTGGATTGGGTGGCAGTCGAAGGCGGGGGCCTCGGCAACCCAATCCCCGGACACGGAATCTGGCTCTAGGGACATGGAATGTCACCTCGCTGGGGGGGAAGGAGCCTGAGCTGGTGCGGGAGGTTGAGAGATACCGACTAGAGATAGTCGGGCTCGCCTCCACGCACGGCTTGGGCTCTGGAACCCAACTCCTTGAGAGAGGCTGGACTCTCTACTACTCTGGAGTTGCTCGCGGTGAGAGGCGGCGGGCTGGTGTGGGCTTGCTTATAGCCCCCCAGCTCAGCCGCCATGTGTTGGAGTTCACCCCGGTGAACGAGAGGGTCGTTTCCCTTCGCCTTCGGGTTGGGGATAGGTCTCTCACTGTTATTTGTGCTTACGGGCCGAATGGCAGTGTAGAGTACCCGACCTTCTTGGCGTCTCTGGGAAGGGTGCTGGAAAGTGCTCCGACCGGGGACTCCGTGGTTCTACTGGGGGACTTCAATGCTCACGTGGGCAGCGACAGTGATACCTGGAGGGGCGTGATTGGGAGGAACGGCCCCCCCGACCTGAACCCGAGTGGTGTTCTGTTATTGGACTTCTGTGCTAGTCACGGTTTGTCCATAACGAACACCATGTTCAAGCATAAGGGTGTCCATCAGTGCACGTGGCACCAGGACGCCCTAGGTCGGAGGTCGATGATCGACTTTGTGGTTGTTTCGTCTGACCTTCGGCCATATGTCTTGGACACTCGGGTGAAGAGAGGGGCGGAGCTGTCAACTGATCACCACCTGGTGGTGAGTTGGATCCGATGGCGGGGGAGGAAGCTGGACAGACTTGGCAGACCCAAACGTACTGTGAGGGTCTGCTGGGAATGTTTGGCAGAGTCTCCAGTCAGAGAGATCTTCAACTCCCACCTCCGGCAGAGCTTCAACCTCATCCCGAGGGAGGCTGGAGACATGGAGTCCGAGTGGACCATGTTCTCCACCTCCATTGTCGACGCGGCCGCTCGGAGCTGTGGCCGCAGGGTCTCCGGTGCCTGTCGTGGCGGCAATCCCCGAACCCGGTGGTGGACCCCGGAAGTAAGGGATGCCGTCAAGCTGAAGAAAGAGTCCTATCGAGCCTGGTTGGCTCGGGGGACTCCGGAGGCAGCTGATGGGTACCGGAGGGCCAAGTGGGCCTCGGCCCGGGTGGTTGCGGAGGCAAAAACTCGGGTCTGGGAGGAGTTTGGTGAGGCCATGGAGAAGGACTATCGGTCGGCCTCGAGGAGATTCTGGCAAACCATCCGGCGCCTCAGGAGGGGGAAGCAGTGCCCTGCTCACACTGTTTACAGTGGGGGTGGGAATCTGCTGACTTCGACTGGGGACATCGTTGGACGGTGGAAGGAGTACTTCGAGGATCTCCTCAACCCCACCGGCATGTCTTCCATTGCGGAAGCAGAGGCTGGGGTCTCGGTTGCGGGCCCGTCGATCTCCCGGGCTGAGGTCACTGAGGTAGTTGAGAAGCTCCTCGGTGGCAGGGCACCGGGGGTGGATGAGATCCCCCCTGAGTACCTCAAGTCTTTGGATGTTGTGGGGCTGTCTTGGTTGACGCGCCTCTGCAACGTCGCGTGGCGGCTGGGGACAGTGCCTCTGGACTGGCAGACTGGGGTGGTGGTCCCTCTGTTTAAAAAGGGGGACCAGAGGGTGTGTTCCAACTACAGGGGGATCACACTCCTCAGCCTCCCCGGAAAAGTCTATGTCAGGGTACTGGAGAGGAGAATTCGGCCGATAGTCGAACCTCGGATTCAGGAGGAACAATGCGGTTTTCGTCCCGGTCGTGGAACACTGGACCATCTCTACACCCTCTCCAGGTTGCTGGAGGGTTCATGGGAGTTTGCCCAACCAGTCCACATGTGCTTTGTGGATTTGGAGAAGGCATTCGACTGTGTCCCTCGCGGCGACCTGTGGGGGGTTCTCTGGGAGTACGGGGTCCGGGGCCCTCTGCTAAGGGCTGTCCGGTCCCTGTATGACCGGAGCAGGAGTTTGGTTCGCATTGCCGGCAGTAAGTCAGATTTGTTCCCGGTGCATGTTGGACTCCGGCAGGGCTGCCCTTTGTCACCGGTCCTGTTCATTGCTTATATGGACAGGATTTCTAGGCGCAGTCGGGGGCCGGAGGGAGTCCAGTTTGGGGACCACAGGATTTAATCTCTGCTTTTTGCGGATGATGTTGTCCTGTTGGCTTCTTCAAATCAGGACCTTCAGCGTGCATTGGGACGGTTTGCAGCCGAGTGTGAAGCGGCGGGGATGAGAATCAGCACCTCCAAATCCGAGGCCATGGTTCTCAGTCGGAAAAGGGTGGCTTGTCCCCTTCAGGTTGGTGGAGAGCTCCTGGCCCAAGGGGAGGAGTTTAAGTATCTTGGGGTCTTGTTCACGAGTGAGGGAAGGACGGAGCGGGAGATTGACAGGCGGATCGGTGCATCCTCCGCAGTGATGCGGTCGATGTACCGGTCTGTCGTGGTGAAGAAGGAGGTGAGCTGCAAGGCAAAGCTCTCTATTTACCAGTCGATCTACGTTCCTACTCTCACCTATGGTCATGAGCTTTGGGTCATGACCGAAAGGACAAGATCCCGGATACAGGCGGCCGAAATGAGTTTCCTCCGCAGGGTGGCTGGGCGCTCCCTTAGAGATAGGGTGAGGAGCTCGGTCACTCGGGAGGAGCTCAGAGTAGAGCCGCTGCTCCTCCACATCGAGAGGAGTCAGCTGAGGTGGCTCGGGCATCTGTCCCGGATGCCTCCTGGACGCCTCCCTGGGGAGGTGTTCCGGGCATGTCCAACCGGGAGGAGGCCCCGGGGAAGACCTAGGTCACGCTGGAGGGACTACGTCTCTCGGCTGGCCTGGGAACGCCTCGGTATTCCCCCGGAAGAGCTGGAGGAAGTGTCGGGGGAGAGGGAAGTCTGGGCGTCTCTGCTTGGACTGCTGCCCCCGCGACCCGGCCCCGGATAAGCGGTAGAAAATGGATGGATGGATGGATGGATGGATGGATGTTTAGCTGGTATAATGTTTACCATGTTCATCATCTTAGCGTAGCGTGGTAGCATGCTAACATTTGCTAATTAGGACTAAAGACAAAGTACAGCTGAGGCTGATGGGAATTAGTTTTGCAGCGTTTTGCCGTGGCTAAAAAAACTGCTCATAACAAAGATACTACAGTGCATGTACAGACACTGAATTTGTCTCATTCATAACTTCTGTCTTGTTTTAGGGTGAACTTTATGACTTGAAAAAACACTTTCATGAAATTGCATTTCAGTCTGTGCAACCGTTAAGCCGTTAAGCAACCTTTGTGCAACATTTTTCCTTCAGACTTACTTAATAATGTAATATCAGGAGACAAACGCTGCTGCTCTTCAACAGACAGTATTTTTTAGTGGGATTTTGTAAGCACAGTGGACATGCTGAGGGTGATTTTAAGGGGAAATGGACATTTTCCAGTTCAGTTGTAAGAAAAGCTCATTTGGATGTTAAAGCAATAAAGCAGGCTCTGGCTCTGCTGGGGGAAATCCGTGATTAGCGTCTGTGTTCTCTGGTTTCATGAAATGCAAATTGGCTACATTCGCCATGAAAGAAGAAACTTGACTTCTTTTTTTTGGCTTTAGTGGCCCACATAAGCATATGAATGCTTCTCTGCCTTTCAGTGTGTGCACGTGTGTCTCAGCTGAAGATGCGCTGATGTTTAAAACTGTGTCATCTGGTGAGATCATCAGAGCACAGCGAAACGCCGCCGGGACAATAACCAGAAACAAACTCACTGCTTGAAAGAGAGCAACGAACTATCCAGTTCCTTCTTTAACCTTTTTTTTGTCTTTGTCCTGAATTACCGCCTTCGTTTGGTATTTGCCCCATTAAGGACGAATACAAGTGAACTTGAAGGAACTTTGGATGAAAAACAGAGGTACACATACCCCTCGTCATTTTTTCTTGAAGGTTATGGCCTGCGTTCTTGCTTTGTAAATAAACACCAAACAGCCGCCGCTCTGCGTTTACCTCACTAAAGGGAATATTTCAGTGTGTGTGTTTAATGAATGTGAATCTGTGCTCTCTGCATTCAAATAGAGTTTGGGAGTTTTTGTGGGTATAATTAATGTTCCCTTTCAA
>CM022473.1:22150991-22209322 GCA_011952105.1 Coreoperca whiteheadi
TGGTGCAGGACATGTACGAGAGCTGTAAGACGGTGGCGAGGTGTGCTGTAGGTGTGACAGAGGAGTTCAAGGTGGAGGTGGGTCTGCATCAAGGATCGGCTCTGAGCCCCTTCTTGTTTGCTCTGGTGATGGACAGGCTGACGGATGAGGTTAGACAGAAATCTCCATGGACTATGATGTTTGCGGATGACATTGTGATTTGTAGTGAGAGCAGGGAGCAGGTGGAGGAGAATCTAGAGAGATGGAGGTCTGCTTTGGAAAACAGAGGAATGAAGCTTAGCCGCAGTAAGACAGAATACATGTGTGTCAATGAGAGGGACCCAGGTGGAACGGTGAGGTTACAGGGAGCAGAGGTGAAGAAGGTGCAGGACTTTAAGTACTTAGGGTCAACGGTTCAGAGCAACGGAGACTGTGGAAAAGAGGTGAAGAGGCGAGTGCAAGCAGGTTGGAACGGGTGGAGAAAAGTGTCAGGTGTGTTGTGTGATAAAAGAGTATCAGCAAGAATGAAAGGAAAGGTGTTCAAGACGGTGGTGAGACCAGCGATGTTGTACAGCTTAGAGACAGTGGCACTGAAGAAAAGACAAGAGGCAGAGCTGGAGGTGGCAGAGCTTAAGATGTTGAGGTTCTCTTTGGGAGTGACGAGGGCGGACAGGATCAGGAACGAGTACATCAGAGGGACAGCTCATGTTAGATGTTTCGGAGATAAAGCCAGAGAGGCCAGATTGAGGTGGTTTGGACACGTTCAGAGGAGAGACTGTGAATATATTGGTAGAAGGATGCTGAGGTTGGAGCTGCCAGGCAGGAGGTCTAGAGGAAGACCAAAGAGGAGATTTATGGATGTAGTGAGAGAGCACATGAAGTTAATTGGTGTGAGTGAAGAGGATGCAGAGGACAGGGTTAGATGGAGGCGCATGATTCGCTGTGGCGACCCCTGAAAGGGAACAGCCGAAAGGAAAAGAAGACATCTGTCAGTGTGCTGTTATTATTAACATGTATGCTAATTGTTTTTTGACTGAAAATGACAAAATGACATAACATTTTTGCAGGACTGTCTGCACAACAGGGAGCACTGAGGGTGAGGAACAATGTGCATGTCTGTCATTTACTTTTACAGTGTTACAGCTCAGCTACAGCTGTGAGGAGAAAGACAGGCCCCATTTAATTCAGACAGGGAGGCTGATGGAGCTTGGAGGGGGGAAGGGAGCAGCCACAGGGTTTTTTCACACTGTCACATGTCTTCCCTGCACCTTGTGCTACAATTGCCTTGCTCTCCCCCAGTGTTGCTGGAGACATGATGAGCACTGGGAGCACCCCATCTGCCACCGCATACAACTATGATGCACAAATGGTATCCAACAGCTTTATCAATGATGAATCGGGTATTTAAATTCAGCAAGGGGTGAGGAAGGATAACAAACATAACATGAGGTTGACAGTGGAGAGCAGTAAGATCCTTCTTTGTAAAAACAAAAATACTATAATTCAAAATAAACTCCATTACAAGTAAAAGTCCCTCATTCAAATAGTACTGTCTATTACATTTCATATTTATATTTAAAAAATACAATGTATATATGAACACGTTTCAGTGTTGACTGGATTTGAGGCTGGAAGAGCCACAAGAGTCCGACATCAGCGACAATGTGATGCTCTGTCTGCTGAAAACAAGCTGAACTGTGTTCTTCTGTGGCCCCGAGGAGCAACTGGTTAATAAAACCAGTAGGACAGTCAGTAACACCACGAGCCCCCTGGGAACAGGCCGACTCCACTGACACACACATACTGTACATACAGGCACGGACATGCAGTTAACACACACACACAGACACACAGCAGCTGGGAGCATCGCAGGCCAGGTGAAGCTTAAATATTTCTATTTTAGCTCACAAAGGCATGCAGACAAAAAACTGCTTAAAATGATGTATAGGGAAAAGGACACCTGCGAGGCATTTTAACATGGAAATCAAAGTGTTTGACTTCTCTAAGGCTCCTTTGTGCTCCTGAGAAACAAAAATGCCTGTGAGGCGTTTTTATCTGATGACATATGTGCTTCACGGTAGCCTGATGTTGCTATTTTTAGCTCCTTAAGAGACTTAGTGCAGCACAAAATTTCCTCCCAAAATTGAGGAGTTCCGTCTAATTTGAAAATGAATCAAAATAAGATATTTACTATTGAACAAGGTGAGTTTACAGCCATGCTAGTGGGTCTGTGAGACTTACTCTGTGTCTAGACCGCAAGCATATCAGATGTGTTTTTTAGGTCTCACTAAACAGATGGCCTCTCATTTTAATCTATGAAGCTGTCTGCATGGCTTTACTACAATTTACTATATATTTATCATTATCATTATTTTATCATTTTAATTATTAAACTTTTATCATATTATTTTTACTGTCTTGTTATTATGTGACCTTGTTCTTTTGATTTGAGTTTTTTATAGCTATGACAGACAAATTGCTTTTGTAAACAACAGCCTATGGCTCTGTAATATAGGTTAAAATATGAAAACAGCCTACTTCGTTGTCAGGTTTAGTGTAAAATTATGAAAGTGTCAATCATACGCATCAGTGTTGATACAAACATAGATCAGGAATACTCACACTTCTCAAACTCAAACTGTACAATGCACTGCAAAGCGTGGCTGCTTTCTGCTGCTTGACGCTTTGAAATGCATGGATAAGACAGAACTAAGACAGTCCCTTCAGTGTCACGTGAACGTTGTTGTCACGCGAGTGCAACGCTGACATGAGGCTTGCGGTCTTGACAAAGCCTTAGGCTCAACAGTGCTTTGTGCTAAATGCAAAAGTCAACATGCTAACATTCTAACAATGACAATGCTAACATGCTGGTGTTTACCATGTTCATCATCTTAGTTTAGTGTATTAGCATGCTAACATCAATTAATAGCACAAAACCCAAAGTATATCTGAGGCTGATGGGAATGTCATTAGTTTTGCAGGAATTTGGTCATAAACCAAAGTATTGGACAAACTAAACACTTGACCTGATGATGGCGCTAGCTGAAAAGTGAAGGCATCACCAAAGTTATTGCAGTTAAATTTTAAATTTTGCATCGTGACTTTATTTATTTGTGGCACTGAGCATTGAGCTTGCTGTCGTGTTGCTCTTTGCTGGTGGCAACTACACACACAGCACTTTACATTTCTCATATTTAATTAAATTCAGCTACAAGCAAGAACACAAATGTCCTGACTCATTTTCTCGTGCAAATAGGGCAACATAAGCCTACAGGTTAGAAAAGCGAGCCTATGTCGCAGAGTTATATACCAACTGGCAACAACTAGGGGAGTGTATGAATGAGTAATGCTGTCCTATAAGGAATACTACTGTCGTGCCTTTGAGCAAGTCACACAACAGTAAATCACTATGATGCTGCTGGGTAGCTCCCAATGGTGAATGTTTCTAACTGACCTTAATTTGTCCTTGATCTTATTTCCATCCTTAGCTTTGTATACTGTGCTGGGCTTTAACAGACTAGTTTCTGGTGCACTTATGCATTTTGTTACCTTGTGTTGTTATAATTGCTTCCATTGTCTTCCACATATGTAAGTAGCTTTGGATAAAAGCGTCTGCTAAATGACTAAATGTAAATGTAAATGTAAATTTGATTTCTATGCTTTTTAACAGCTGTGGCACAATGAGGCTGATCTAACTCTCCTGATAGCTTGTGGCTGATTGATTAACTAATTCATTGGTTTGTTTGTGAAGCGCCAGTCCATATATTGATCGCAAGACTCTTTGGTACTGTAAATATATCGATTGGGCTTTTCACACCATTCATATTGCCTTTTCACTATCTGGATGTCAGAGGTCAAAACTATAAATCACTGGACTGCCCTCAAGCACGAACTCCAAATGTATTTGGCTCTAGGGATAGCAAAGTCGGTGGGTTGGTCCACCACTTTTGTCGAAAATATCCCAACAACAATTGGATGAATTGCAAATTGCAAAATTGCAAAACATTTAGTACAGACATTCATGGTTCCCTATATCCTAATGACTTTGGTGATCCCCTGACCTTTCCTCTTGCACCACCACAAGGTTGAAAATTGTGGTTTTGAATGAAATATCTTGACAACTATTGGATGGATTGTACTGAAATGTCTTCCACTCAGGATCAACTGTAAAAACTGAACTTTTCATCTACTGCCATCATCAGATCAAAATGTGTCCAATACTTCGGTATTCCCCGCAGAAGTATTCCCATCAGCCTCAGCTTTACTTTGTGTTAAGTGCTACTTAACAAATGTTAGCATGCCAACACACTTAACTAAGATAGTAAATATGGTAACCATTACCTGCTAAACATCAGCATGTTTACATTGTCATTTAGAGCATTTTAGTACGCTGATATTAGCATTTAGCTTAAAACACATCTGTACGGCCTCGCAGACTGGGGACTCTTAGTCTTGTTACATGCTTACTGCACTAGTGGGCAATGTCGATTACCTCTATAAAAGAGCTCTCAATTGTTTTAGGCGTGTAGGTTAACACGAGGCTGCATTAAGTTTAAAAGTGAAATATTTGTTGTGACGTCTTCATCTTTTCCACAGTATATCTTGTGAGATCGTGTTGCACAAAACCTTGTCTAAAACATTCTGAGCTGTACGGAGCCACAGCATTAATGTGACAGAAAAAGACATCTAGCGTTCAGTGGGTCATTGCTCCTTCACCTACTTAGAGGAATTGTTTGGAAAATCCTGTCACTGTTGCAGAGTGTTGGACTCCTACTGCAGTGACAGATATATGAACATTTCTGGATCCAAGTCGAGAGATTCACCCATGTGGGGACAACCACATGCATTCCAGCTGCGATGACACAGAAAGGGAAGCCGTGACACAGAAAAAAGCCAGTAGAGACTGTAGCCTAATGGGTTAGTGTTTCAGTAGTGTGCCTTTCTGCACCAGGAGATGATGTGATGTAAGGCTACACAACAGCGGCTTGCAGCCAGCAGTGTAATTGTGGCCTGCCTTTTCACCGCTCATGCATTGACAGAGTCTCCTTACATATTCATGTGCTGAGGGAAAAGGATTTTGTTGCTCTGAAAAACTAGTAAAAGTCAGCCGTTAAATGTTTAATGGCTGCTGCTGTGCTGAACTTTCAGGATGAAGGGTGATGGGATGAAGGGATGGACGAAGGGCAGGATGGAAGAAGCTGAAGAAGAGGCATGGTGGAAGATTCTTCAGGGGACCTTTTTTTAACATGGTCTCTGCCCAACCCCAGCATAAATACATGCAGAATATACATGGAAAAACAAGGCTGCACACATGGCTAAATCTGGAAGCTGATCTGAGACATGACAAACTTGCCCCGTCTGAAATGAGACTCTATCATTGGGTATGGTTATTAGCTGGGAATTTTCTCTGTCCATAGGGTGTGATGTGTTGAAGCTTGTAAGCAAAACTCCAAATATTCTATTATAGTGCTTCCTGAAGGATTGTGCTCTTTCCTGATGTCATGTAACATGATGTCTGGGTAGTTGAGTCCATCAAACATTTAAAATTTCGAAGTTATATGCTGCTACAACTCAGGGCTGCAAAAGGGCAAAGTTTCCTTTTATATACATCTAACAATGCACACAAATGAAAAATACATTTCTCAAAAGATGCATTCATATTTTAAGCATTTAGCTTTGAGAGGACACACATTTGCTGTTGTGGAGATTGAAACTATGAGTCTCAAATTACAGGATGGTCTCAAGCCACCAAGCATTGTGGAAGATAAAAAGTTTCAAACGAAAATTCTAAATAATTCAAAATCAAAACTTGCTGGAATATAAATATATGGATATGCTTTTATTCTGAATTACAATCTGATAAAATACAGGTGATATTAAAATATAACAAACACTGAGCAGTTTTTCCACTTGCAAAGCTGCAGCTTCTGAAACAGTTTGTGTTTTATCATTTATCTGACTGAATTTCTGACAGAATGGCCCATAAATACAGTTAACTTTACCAGCTAGCTTGGACATCCAGAGTATTAGAGTTTTTCATACCTTATGCCCCCCAAACCCCCAAAACCATTCAACACAGAAATCCCAAATCCGGATCAAAACCACATCGTCATTGGGCCTTTCTGTCCAATCAATTTTTAAGTTGAATTTTGAGACTGAATGAAGCATTTTTATCAAAGTGTATTGCAGCAAATTTATTACAGCTCAAACTATAAGTCAGAGCTGTTTTGTAAATGCAAGGCTGTATGTTTTGACTTTATAATGCTTGTCTCAGGCAGGACAGTGTATGTTTTACAAATCTGGAATTTCACTCCAGAAAAAAAGGTTTTGACTGTATAGAAGTCTTTGAAACAGCATATTGGCCATATGATAATGTACCACAGCTCTGCTCAAAACAGAACAAACTAGAATCTCCTTCTAAAGATTCAGCTCCTCTTGTAGTTTCAGAAAATCAAGCTGCTACTGAAATACAAGAAGGCATTATTACAGGACAAACCTCCACAAACACTGAGCAGTTTTTTAACTTGTAAAGCAGCAGAATCTGTAACAGTTGGTGTTTTTGTTTTTTGTCATTTTTTATCAGGGTTTGACTTTTAATCACAGTGGCACATCAATGCAACTTGGAAATCCGAGTTATCAGACTTTACCTTAAGGACATGAATGCACAGTGATAGTTATGCTCCTAAAACCCTAAAATCCTTGAATGGCAGAAATCCCATATCCGGATGCAAACCAAAATCTAAAACAGTCACCATGGATTTATTTAATTTTCCATCCACCTGATTTAATCCAAATCCTTTTGTAAGTTTAGCAAACAGTGGGTCAAATAATCAGGAAAAACACAACCTCATTTTAATTGTATAGTTGGAGTTGATAAAATAAGTTACAGTCACTGTCAAGTAAATACACAATTATATGAAAAGCTTTTGCATCCCTGCAAATTTCTTAAAATTGTTGAACAGTGCATTGGACTTTGCATTGCTCATCCCAGTCAGAATAGTTCTATTCACCCCAGAAAAGGTTTTGAACGGTATGTAAGTCAGTAAAACAGCATTTTGACCACAACAAGAATCTTCTTGTAGAGATGCAGCTCCTCTCGGCAGGGAGGTTCACCATGACTGTACAGTGGTGTTTTGGGGATCACCACCAGCTGTATCCTTCTTTTACTTTAGTCTCAGCCTCACCACACTGGGTTTGTTCTGGATCAAATCGAAATGCCCTCTAATTGCCAGGCCGCAACAGCTGCACTGTTCTCTGGGCAGGGCTGTGACGTGCCGAGCCACTCCTCAGGGGTTAAAGTTGAAACCCACATCTTTAATTTGAGATATATCTGGGGTAGTTAATCACAAAGCTGAGAGAAGTTGAGGTAAACTGAAGGCCATTCATTACCCTGCTCTCTGCACACACACACGCACACACACACGTGCACGCATGCATGTACCAATATCCTACATTTTGCACATACATGTACAGTTGCTAATGTACAAGGAAAATCATGAGCATGCTTGCATATTCAAATTTGAAATGTTGTATTTAGACTAATAAATTTAATTAGTGTGCATGAAATTTAGAATAGGGTAAGGTTTTATACACACACACACACACACACACGCAATGACACACACACACACACACACACACACGCACCCACATACTCTGCCCTCCACTTCTCATCAGGCTTCCCCAGTATACTGCTGTTCCTCCTAAGGGGCAGTGGTGAATGTCTCATCTCATCCCATCACCCTCCTCCTCCTCTCCCTCTCTCTCCTCATATTCAGACTAACATAAAGGGCAGAGATGCTTCTCTCCCTTTCCTCCCACTCCTCCTTTCACCTTTGCTTCTGCTTACACTCAATGCTAAAAACTACAACGGGCTGGAAGAAATGGTCAAAAAACCCGGTGCGTCACAAAAACCGGGTGTAATTTTAAGTCATGTCTAAAGTTCACAACATTATTGCAAATTATTTCTCACCTTCTGAACTGATGCAACACAAGGGCTGTGTTAGCAATACATCTATCATACCCAGACCGTCTGCGCACAGCAATAGTTAGAGAGTCTGTTTCCTCTGAGTGCAATGAGGGCTTGGAAGTATAATATAAAGGATATATGGTGCCTTTCGGACTTCTTTTAGGCCATGTACAGTAGTCACATTTAGTCCATACCTCTGTCACTCACATACAAAGACATGTTAGCTCACTACCGATGACTCATTCCTTCTCCCTACCTGAGACCTCTCCACATCTCTTTAGTTTTTTGTGTTGTTCAGACATGCAGGCTATCAGCTTCACTGTAGCTACTTCAAAAACTCCTGTTTATTTTCCTCATGCAGTGAGTTGATTTGGACGTCCAGACTCAATCATATATTTAACGCGTTTGAAATTAAATTTGCGTGGTTCTCACTGAGCATCTATTTATCAGTTTTGCGCAAACAACCCTAGCTCCGAGCTCTTCAGCTAACCCTCGTTGGCGCAAACAGCAAACATACACATATATTATACGTGTCAGGTTATACTTTCCGGTTACTAAAAGTTAATCCACACCCGTCAGCGTCTCAGAATCTAGAATTTTTTGTGGCCATGGTTTAACGAAAAGAATATACATAGAGATTATTGCACTATAGTATTTCCCCACCAGATTTTTTTTCTCTTGGCAGGTGGGAGAAGGCTTTAAATCAGCATTTTAAGATGATCTTTTAGGTTCTGGACAATCAGGAGGTAAAAACACAAAACTTTTGAAAAATCGCAAGAAAGTCCATAAATGTAGATGTTTTTCCCATTATCAGCATATTTATAGGCTTATGGCTTATTTATAGAACCTCCCCTGACAGACAACATGAGGAATTTTCTATTTTAAGTTCACTAATATGTATTCATCACCATCTGCAGACAAAGGTGTCTGCTTTAGCATTAAGCATGTGAAAATTCTTAAGAATATAAAATACATTTTTTTATCAAACTTTGCAGTTTCCACTAAGCCGTTCTAATTTAGTACATCATCATTTGCATGAAAATGCTTGGATGTAATGGAAGAACTTGACACGGCAAGTGCAGCAGAGGGGTAATACTCTAAGCTCTATTTTCTATTCAAGTGTGGAGGAAGAGATGTGCTGAGAGTTTTACAGCAGGCTCCCTGTGATATTTCAGCTGTGACTATCAGTGTTCATCAGACTGCAGCCGAGACATTTTGTGTGTGTTGTTTTGACTCGAGGCGACTGTGTTACCAAGCACAATGGTCTGTCACTGAAATGAAGAAAGGAGGCGATAGTAAAGGAAAGGTGGAGGGGAGAAACAGAGATGAGGAGCAGACCGGAGGAGGAAATTGAAGGGGGTGGAGATAAAGGAAAAGAGGATGAACTGAAAGAGGGGGAAATAGAAAGTAAAAGATGGGTGATGAACGAAATGGGGTGGGGAGGTATGCATATTGTAGATGGGTCAGAGGCAGGGATTAGAAGCAGGGAAAGGTGAATAAAAAAAGCTAAAGAAGAGCAGAATATTTTGTTTCGGGGTGCTTTTAAAATTGGGCCACCAGTTCATTATTTAGCCAGATAAGACTTGAAACTTTAAAACTCTGATTCAGTCTTCCACCTCTATGAATATTTAACCCAACATCTGGCCCTGGATGAGAGGGCAGAGAGAATGAATAAACCCGATTCAAAGGGTTAGGATCTGGGTCACTGGGAATCAAACTGCTGAGTCACATGGTAAGAAATAGGGTTTTTATTATTATTATTAATTACTGAACCTGCTCAGCAAGATTCTGTCCTTCTTAAAAAAACTAAAGTTGGGGCGCCCTAGTGGCTGACCTGGTAGAGCGCGCGTGTAAAAGGTTGAGTCCTTACCGCTGTGGCCTGTCATTCCCCCTCCCTCTCGCCCACATTTCATTCCACAGTTCAGCTGTACCTATCAAATATAGGCAACAAATCATCTACCCCCCCCCCCCAAAGTTGACTCTGAATGTCTTGGCTTCTGTTCGCGATGCTAAAGTGTATTTATTCATCGAGTGACTTTCATCATCTGTTGTTGTGTAATGAGGACTGTTTTCACCCAGACACCTTTTTTTTTGATACCTGGGATCACCAAGGAGTCCATCCAGAGCCTCTTCTCACACCCTTCTTCCTCTTTTCCTCTCTGTTCCTCATCCCTCTCTCTGAGGAGATTCAGTGATGCAGAACCGATGTTTCAGCATGCACGATGAGGAAGACCTTGGATGTTGTGGGCCACACATCTGGGGGAATAGGATGCGGTTGTGATACCAGACAGAAATTGGGCCATGAGTAGTGAGTCCTTCCCTTGAGGCCCATATGAAGTCCATCCATCCATCTTCTTTGTACAGGCAAGATGTACTTTTAGTGCAGAAGTAGTGCAAAAAGTACTTGTACTTTACTATTTATTTCCATTTTATGCTACTTTATACATCCGCTTCACTTCAGGGAGAAATATTGTACTTTTCACTTCACTACAAATATTCAAGAGCTATAGTTACTTTTCAAATTCATAGTTTACACGCAAAACATATGATCCCTTTATAAAATGTGATCCATTGTTACAGATTCAACTACCAAAAGTATATGAAGTTGCAATCAAAATTATGATCCTATATTATAACACAATGCCAATGACAGTAGCCTCTCTGTAAAATGAGTAGCCTACTTTTACTTCTTAAACTTCTGAAGTCGATGTTGCTGGTGAACCGTGCTGCTACACTCACACACGACACACTGTACCTGCAGCGACATAAATCGCACCCATTGATCTCAAAGTGGGGTGTTTAAAGTGTCTGCCCAGCCCACTGTGTTGCTCTGTTAGCCTGCTGCAACACGTCTGAAAACACCTGCTGCTAAAGAAGCTAACATGCTAACATTCTGTACAGGAATAACTGTGCTTGCTGTTTGTTTAATGCAGTCTATGCGACCGCTGCTGCTGTTACTGCTACTGCCATTTAGCTACTTGTATGTGTATATCAGTTGTTACCATTTCAAACCTGGAAGTGGACTTTTCCTGCCACCTCTGGAACACTGTGGATACTTGTTTCACATCTCAGAACTAGCCGCTGGTGCTAACACACATTTCTTGAGTTGCTGATGTGTGCGTGATGATATCACAGCTCCTGCATGAGGCTGCCAAAGCGGATGTGTTGGTTTCTCTTGGCTGCTAATTTCTGCTCCTCTGGTGCTTGTGCAGTGACGTGCAGTTTTCTTCATTATTCATTGCGGATTATAGGTGGTTAAACGCCCCCCCATTATTTATTATTTTCCATAAAGTCAATACAGACTAGGGGTGTATGGTACACAAAAATTCACGGGCCAGTATGTACCTTCGGGGTAGGATTCGGTGTGTTTTTTTTGTTGTAATTTATTTTGAAAAATGTAAACATTAAACAGTGGCTCATTGGCCATGATTCTTGCTGTAACAGTCAGTGCACTGAAATGCACTGAGTACTGTAGTGGAAGGCAAATAGTGGCCCGTGGTTCAAACCTGGTACTCCAACAAAAATACTGGGCCCTTGATGAAATCCAAAGTTTTCCTTTTCATTTTTTGCATCAAAGTGTTTGCATAATATTTCACAAATCCACTGTAGGTAACATTGTAAATAACAGGCTTGTGTATGTAAATAACAGGCTTGTGTAAATCCCAATAAGCTTGACCTTGTAACAGCAAATATAATCAGTGATTTGTTTCTCAAGCACCAATTAGGTAGCAGTCTAATAGCTGTGGTGCGCTGATACATTTTGTTTTCAAAGGCAACAATAATAACAGTCAACCATAAATGGAAGAGGTCACTGTTTTATTGAGTGTGGATAACCTGCCAGTTACAAGTCTTGTAGTGCAACACACAGCATACATTTGTGTGAGCCATTTTTTTGCCAAATGATTAATACAGACACATAAGCTGCTGTAACTCTGTTAGCACTCACTAGCTAATGGGGAAAAATGACATCTGCCCTCAGATACAACCCTAAAACAACTAGTTTTATTAATTGGTTTAATTCTTAAAAGAAACACTGTACTGTGCAGGTAGAGTTCTGGGGTTTTGAGTTATCCACTGGTATTATATTCCTTGCAATGATTGGAAGTGCTTTGTTGGGGAACGGCCACACAGGGGAGTGACGAGGTCTATCTATCTGTCCATTATCATATGATTCCTGTGAAAAGTAAACTCCAAGCCTACGACCTCACAAAGAATCCTTGGAGCAGATTGTCATTATTGATGCATTTATTGAGGCAGCACTTTCTCTTGCAGCACTCTCCTTCAGCCTGGAAATACATTAACTTGCAGTGCAGCAGTAAACTATGGCATCTCTCTCTCCCACACTCTCCATTACTTCCTTTAAAAAAATCTCTTCTGGCATTGAAACGGACGTGGAGGAAAATGTGGGGAGACAGCAAGGGACAGTCTGGTTAGTTGGGTTTGCAGAGACTGTTTCAAATGTCAGAAAGCAGATTTCAATTTATGAGCAAATGATTAAAAAGGACAGCCTTTGGAAACATTAAGTTTTGGGGGGAAAAAACCCTGTTTTTTAAAATGATATCTCAATCACAGACGTACAAAACGGGCGTTGAAGATGACTTTTATGTTGAGTAACAGGATGGAGTGTTAAATAACTCACTATGGGAGTCAGAACTGGAGATTTGTGTTTAAGCTGGATTAATGATGACGAAGAGCCCCCATTGGCCCGCAGTTTATGATTTAATGAAAGCAGGGAAGAGGCAGACCCCCTGGGGGAATCTGTGTGTGTGTGTGTGTGTGTGTGTGTGCGTGTGCGTGTGCAGGAATGACAGAAATAGAGGGAGAGGGAGAAATGAATAGAGCAAGGGGTGGAGGACGGAGGGAATGTGTACGTATGTGTATGTGTGTGTGTGTAGCCTATCCACTGGTGTTTAAAACAGTGTGAGTGCAAACAGCCACTTCATGAGAGCAACACCCTGCAGAGATAAGTCCGGCTAAGAACAAGGCTCAATTATTTACTGTTTGAGGGGTTTAAGAGAATTGGAGCGGCTTCATGAAAATTGATGCTTTTGGTTGTTGAGGGGGTGGTGTAGTTTAAACGATGGCCCCTGAGCCATTAGCAGGGGTCACGTCTAATCTGAGTGCTTGTTGGTGGTGGAAGAGTCTTTCCCTCTGATTGGGGTGGCTGCCATGACTGGCAGGAGGAAAGCAGCTCCTGTTTAATGATGACGAACGATCTGACACTCTTGCAGGGGGAAAAAAGCTGCATGCTGTGGCTCTGCGGGCACTCGGCTCTGAAGCCGATCTCTTAAATTATCGCTGAGAAGCAGTGAATGGAAGCGGCACTTAATGATATGTTATGATGTTGTCGGTGTGGGAAGCAGCAGGCTTCATGCTGCTTGTGTTGCCAGAAATAGAATGAACAGAAACAAATTAGTCGCCGTCTTTGTTGTTATTGTTACTGTAGCTAATCTGACGTTAGATGGTAGCTGTGGTAGCTGCAGCTAAAGATTGTTTTCATTGTTAATTAAAGAGTTGATTATTTCCTGGATTAGGCTGGTTTGTAAAATGCCAGAAAAGTGAACAATGAACATCATCGTTTCCAAGATTTTCAAATTACTGGTATAGTCCAACCAAAAGGGCGAAACACAAATATATTCAATTTATTATCATAAAAGACAAATTCTTCCAATTGAGAAGCTATTAAATGTTTTGCCGGTCAATCTACTGATAATTTTAGCTCTGTAATTTTATCACTGAAGAGATGTTTATAATTACTGGCGATCGTGGCTTGGTGGCAGAACAGTTGCCTGCCAATCGGGAGGTCAGCGGTTCGATCCCCCACCCATGCGTCAAAGTATCCTTGAGCAAGATACTGAACCCCAAAATGCTCCCGAAGCTGCGCCTTCGGTTTGTGAATGTTCTCATATGTAAGTCGCTTTGGATAAAAGCGTCTGCTAAATGTAAATGGTGATGATGAATTGCTGCTCAACTATCAAGATGAAACCCCATCTCTAAATAGGTTTTGATAAAATACCAACATGATTCTAAAATTCATTCAACAGAAGGAATCAGTTCATGTTGACTTCATCTGTATCTTGAACAACTTGGGCTTCATTTTGGAATAAATTATTGTAAAATTAGATTTATTTTGTGCATCAACTTCCTTTACCAGTGTTTATTGTGATGACTGACATCACTGAAGATGGGGTATACTGCATGGTGTTAGGGCTGCGACTAACAATTATTTTCACTGTTCATAATCTGTCAACTATTTTCGTGATGTTTTAATTAATCAATGAATGTTTGGTCAATAGTAAAAAAGAAAAAAAGAAGGCTTTTAGGATTTCCTAAAGCCCAAGACGACGTGTTCATATAGTTTGTTTTGTCCGAGCAACAGTCAAAAACCCATAGATTCCAGATTTGCCATCACACAAGAAAAGAAAAGCAGGGAATCTTTACATTTCAAAAGCTAAAACTAGAGTTTATGATTAATCGATTTTCAACTTTCTGTCAATGGACTATTTGAATAATTGATAATACTTGTTTCAACCCTATGTTAGGGCTACAACTATTGATTATTTTAGTTGTAGCCCTATTATGAATTAATCTACTGATGACTTCTTTTGATGAATTGTTATTATGCTGATTACTCTATTAATTTATTAATTACTCCACTACTCCATAAATTCACTAATTGTTTCAGTGCTACGCCAAAATGTCCTTATTTTTGTGTTTTGGGAACAACATACTGTAACATCAGTTTGACCCGGCGGAGTAATACTCGTTAAGAACGAGATTGATGTAATGTATTATGGCTGGCGTTAGAGTTGTTGTTTGTTGTTTTATGTTCGTTGTTAAAATGGAAGAAGTTGGACTGAAGAAGCTGTCCCTGCGCTTTTACTATTACCCACCACCTACCCAGTAGTACCCAGGGTGCACCTAATGGTTTTTTTCTTTTTTATTATTCTGTCAGTCATTTTTTTGATTTAACCAAATAACAGTTTAAAATAGAAAATAGTGAATATTGGACATCACAATTTCCCATACACTTAGGTGACGTCTTCAGATTGCTTGGTTTATCTGACCAACAGTCCATAGTACAAAGATATTCAATGTACAATGATATAAAATAGAGAAAGGCATAAAATCCTCACATCACACAAGTGATGTAACAGTGATTGTCATTATTTATTGTTAAATCACTGAAATGATTTGTAGATCATCAAAATGAATTCACTGTTTATCGGCTAAAGAATTAATCTACTAACAAACTCCGCACCAGGATCAAACCGTCGCTGTTTCTCATGTCACCCCCCAAGAAGAGAACACGTGCAGGACACAGCAGGAGTCAGAGAGCCAAACAACCCTGAAACAACAGCACCGACAGCACTTCTGCTAGTCTGTGGAAGAGTCAGAGCAATGTCAGACTGCATTTGTACAAATACAAGTTGAATTCCTCCAATTCACAAAAGGCAGCCTGGCAAGAAGGAGATCAAAGCCTGGAAACATTCCTGTGTATTAGGTTCACCTGTCAGAGCACCTAAAGACATCACTCATGGCTTCAGAGGAGGGTGGTCTGCAGGGAGCTTCATGTTCCAGTACAAAAAAAATTGGTGCTGTGTTCTGTCAGGTTGAAATATTCAGCACCGCTGGGATCCATCTTCAAACACAAGTTCATGAACAGCATTGGAGAACAGTCTTGGTGCATTTTATTAAGTGAGGATCAACATGTGCATTTTAGGGTTAGGGTCCAGGGTCCAGGGTCCAGCAAGATCTACTGTACAATTACTCACATTTCTGCCTATGTACTGTGTTAATTTAAATGGCAAAAATGATGCCTGTGCACATTATAATATAAGAATATCAATTAGGGCTGCGCAATAATTCAATATTATCATTTTATCTTGTCTTTCAATGGAAACATATCTTGATGATATGATTATATATAATTAACCGGCAAATTCTTTTAATCAATTAATGGTTTTATTGAGGAAAACAAATGTCAGAAAAATAGTGAAAAACACCTGTAATAATTTCCCACAGCGAAACGTGATGTATTCATATTGCATATTTTATTTGACCAGTGGTCCATAACAGTCACACTATATGGCAAAGACAAGCATCACATTCTCACATCTGGAGCTGTAACCAGCAAATGTTTGACATTTTAGTTTGAGAAATTATTCAAATGATAAATCGACCAATGCATTACATCCTGGCAACTGTTGCAGGATGTAATGTATAACAGATGACCACAGTTGGATCAGTTTATTCTTTTATTCATAATTTTCCATCATTTTTATATTTATCTCAGAAAAAATAGTCTTTAAGAATTCAGTCAGATTTTTCAGCTCTAATGTCTATTTGTTTCACTGAGTATAAAATAGACTTACCATAACACATGTAAATGTGCACACTTCTTATGCAGGATGCACTGTTGGAAATCACTGTTGAAACAACACTATATACAACTCTTGTTTCAAGCTTTTGTTGACCTATTTCCAATAATGTGTGCTATTAACACCTCAATAATTTATATAGTGTGAACTTAGCAACAGGATATTCAACATCAACATCTGTACAAACAAGCTGCTGTTTTCTGTGTATTTCATAAAAAAAAAATCTTAAATCCTTATTAATTTAGAAATCCCTGTGTTTATCAGATACTACACCCACATAGCTTACATTCTTATACATGAATTTTACAGGTGTACACATTGAACATGTTTACTTTTTTGAAGCATTATTAATGCATTTTTCTGGAAAAACTGTGCCCCTTTCACCTCATTACAAGCTCGGGTTAATAATGTTTAATGCAGCATCGTTTCATGTCTGTGAAGTTCCACTTTGCATGCATTAGCAGAGCAAGAGAGTGTGAGACTTAGCTTGTACAATAAGCATTGCACAGCAAAGCGGCCAGATGTTAAATCCCAAATAATTCGCCCTAGATTTAACTCTTGCATTTATCTCCCTGCCAAATCTGGCTCTGCTTTGTGGCTTTAAGATGTAGTCTTTCATTTCCAAAAGTGGGGTGTTTATGTGCTACTACAAATGACCTACGGTTTTTCTAGCTTTAGCATGTGTGAGTGTGTCTCATGTTTCTTGTGGGAACTCTGTGCAGAAAGCCGCACTGAGTGATGATTCTGGATTTTTAGTTGCTGACGATTATAAAAAGTGAAACGTGAGCGCATTCCTGAGGGCCAAGGTAGAGCTGTGTGGCTACACAGCTGAGGGTTTATTGAAAGATGAGCGCTTAGCAGGAAATTAGCATACAGTAGGATCCAGAGGGGTCACAGAAACATACATGCACACACATTAATGCATGGTTATACACGTGCATTCCCAATCCATCTTCCCCCCGCTGATGATGAGCCCTCTTTTTTACATGATCATCACACGCATCCCATAGTTGACTGCTGAATCTTAACATGAACTGGTCTTTGTGTTCAGTCCTCGTACGAGTCTGAGCTCTCCAGCCTCTCTGACTTGTAAAGTTGTACAACTGTGCTGCACTCCGGCAATGCGTGCCCCAGATTTGAGGTGGGAGTAGTGTTTTGTGGCTGTGAGAGAGCGACAGCTGACTAGCTGGGACCAGAGAGGAGGGGAGTGAGGGGGAGAAGGGGCGGGGTGGTCAGACAGTCAGCGTCCACTGCTGGGATCCTGGGGGAAACTGAGCCAGAAGAGAAGGGAGTACAGTTGCAGCTGTTGTTGCCCAAACACGCACACACAGATTATTCTTATCCCATCTCTAAATGAACCCGGCGTCTTTTTTTAAATCTAGAATGCTCGCTGACCTGTTCATGGAGTGTTATGTAAAGTTATAATGTGTTCCCGTGAGATGGTGTTAAAGCTGAAAGAATATTGATCAAAGCACATTTGGCAGCAGATAAATGGGATTTTACTGTGGGGAAAAAGTTAACATAAAAGGCAAGTTTTGGCTGCAACTAAGGATGGTTTTTAACATCGATTAATTGATTAATCGAGTAACTGATGAATTGTGTAGTCTGTGAAATGTCAGAAAATAATGAAAAATGGCCATCATAATTTCCCAGAGTCAGCATTTATCAGGATTGTTGTTGATTGACTAATTGAATAATTGACTAAAGATGAATGTCAGTCTGAGTTAAAAATGTACTTTCATTTTAGTGATGTTACTGTAACACCAGTTTGTGCAAACTGCAAAAATCATCTTTGTTTTTGGCGTCCTTATTTCAAGTTAAAATTCATTTATTTATGTATCTCTAACTGAGTATCTCTTAAGTGACTTCACACAGAAAGAATAGCCTACTTATGTCTAAATAACTTTCACATGATAAAACAATCTAATGAAGTGCACAGCAACATGAAACACAACAACATAAACTAGTGTACAACTAATGATTTTTTTTATTATTGAATGATCTACATATTATTTTCTCAATTAGCTGATTTAATAATTTTGTCAAAAAAAAAAGTCAGAAAATAGTAAAAAAAATTCACAAAAATTGCCACAATTTCCAAATCCAATATGTCATCTTCAATTTACTTTTGTCCAACCAACAGTCAAAAACCCAGAGATATTCAGTTTACGATGATATATAACAGATAAAAGCAGAACATCCTCAAAACAGAGAAGCTGGAACCAATGCATGTTTGGCTTTTTTGCTAGAAAAAATGATTTAAAGGATTCATTTATTATAAAAATTGTTGTTGAAATTTCTGTCAATCGACCAGCCAATTAACAGATTAATTGTTGCAGCTCGAAAAAATCCACAGAACATCATGTAAGAGTTATTTCTAGAGACAGAGCAGATTTGCTTCAGCCCAGGATTGCTGCAGTAGGTATTACTTGCTCTTCTTGAGCAAAGTGCTCGGGGACTGAAAGATGAACTGATTGATGTGTCATAAAAAGCATCTCAGGGATTCAGTGTCATGAAGAGTCTGTGATGAACTGCAGGACTACAGATTTCGTGTTGCTTTTGTTTATTTATTGAAGACACAGATGGAGTTGTTGTACAGATTTAGAATCAATTTAGTGCACAGTTGATGCACAAGCAGTGAGTGACTTGCTGGCTTTGCCCTCAATGAACCTGTCATGCAGCAGCACTTTACTGTTGTGAGCGAGCAGAGCAGAAACAAATCAGACTGAGAGCTACAGCTGAAAGCAAAAGTTGGTAGAGTCTGATATTTGTATATTTTTTTTATGCTAGATTATAAATATATAAGAGTAACCGGTGAAAGTTGGATGAGAAGATCCCTTCCACTCTCTTGTTTAGGGTAAATATGAAGTTACCACCAGCAGCTAGTTAGCTTAGCATAAAGACTGGAAGCAGGGGGAAACCGCTAGCCTGGCTCTGTTTAATGGAAACAAAATCCGCCTAGAAGCACCTCTGAAGTCTCACTTATTAATAGTATCTTGTTTTTTTATTTGTACAAAAACCAAAGGGTAAAACTGACATATTGTGGTTTTACAAGTGGTTAAGTGCCAGACTTCCTGAATTCATGGACTCAGTGGAGACTCCAGGAAGTTACTCCTCCCAGCCAAGAAATGGTCCGGTACATAATCCCGGGAAAAACCCCAACCTGTTGTTTTTACAATTTGGGTTTTGTCCTGATTAAACAAATGAGATATGTATTGAGCATCCTTTTTCCAGTCTTAGTTACTAAGTTAACCAGCTGCTATCTGTCGCTTCATATTTAGCATACAGACATAAGAGTGGAATCGATCTTCTCATCTAACTGTTGGGAAGAAAGTGAACAAGTGTGTGTAAATATTCCTTCAAACCTTAGTATAACATTTAGAATAATTAGTGCTTGTGTAGGTTATGCTGTAAATAGAGCTGGGTGATAACTAACAATGGAAGTGTATTGTGATTATTTCATGTTTTTTTTAATTCTGCAGCCCAAATACACTCAGTTACCAGTTTATTAGGTACACCTAGCTATAATTAATGCAGTCTAATACACCAGTCCAGCAATAGAGCTTACCTTCATGTTATAATGTTCAGTTTTTGTTGAAACTATTTTAGAGAGGTTTTGATTCAACTTTGGGATGTAGTTTGTGGTGCTGTTAAACTGTATTGCATTATACACAGAGGTGTTCCTATTATTCTTTTACACCATTTACATCAATGAGGGTAGGCTAAATAATAGAAACAACTTAATGCAAATGATTCCAAGCTAATTTTAATTAAAAGCTAACAATGTGAGTTGTTGGATACAATATGGAGAAAATATTTGTATTAGTGATTTTGATTTAAACTCTCTTGCCCAGTCATATTTATCAGGATGCCTTTTGTCTAATGCTGGCTGGAATGTTTAATCTCCACACAAGAATAACTAACAGCAACAACTGTTCCAGAAACCAACAAAGTAACAGATTAATGGATTGATACGCAAAAATCAAGACACAGAGTAACATTTCTTTCTGAAAACAGATTTAATTTATAAAGAGTCAGTGACAGTTTTACAGTGCACATGACACAGAATCCCTACTGAAGTTCGCAGAACCCTGATGAAAAATATCAACAGTGCTGAAAATTACACTTAGACAACTGTAAATAGGAAGAAATAAATGTTACATTTACATACACATACTGTGTGATATGTCATCTCAGACTGTGCCTCATGGCACAACCTTCTCAGCAGAAACAGTGTGTGTGTGTGTGTGTGTGTGTGGCGTTGGACCCTCCGAATGTGCAGTATGTATTGACCTGAATACTGAGACATCACCATATGGATCGACTGGCCAAGACACTCAAAAGACCTAAGGCCTAATCCCTGCTGGCTAAATTGATTGGTCTGGGATCCCTTTTAAAACTGAGTGAAATTAACGTTTTTTTCCATAACAATAAGAAGTTAGTGTATCAGATTGTCCTTGCATAACAGTGGTCCTCTATAAAACTAAAGTATTTTGAGTCAGAGCGGGCAGTGTCCTTTGTAAACCTGAGGGAATCCTGACATATATGTGAATTTGTGAATTTTTTTTTTAAACTGTTATGATACTCCTTGAAATGAAAAACACTGAAACTGTTTATTATGATACAAGAGAATAGATAGCTCAAAGATTAACTAATCAGTTTGTAGTTTAAATACAAGTGTGATGTTGTTTACATGCTGAACTGTCATATTACTGTGACATTTATCTGTGCAGAGTATTGAAAACCATGCATTGGGACGTAAATGTTCATTATTGCTGCGGTTTGTTTGATGACAAATATGTACAATGTTCTGTACATTTAATTTCATTCAGGTCTGTTAGAGATTACAGGACTTTACCTCCACTCTCAACTGTCTCATCACTGTCACAGCCCTGTAGTGTATTTACCTGTGTGTGTATTTACAGTATGTAACACCATCATCATAATTCAGTTCATCCACAAAGCTTTGGGATTAAAAAAACCTGTTTTGCATCTTCTTCGAGCCTGTGGCGAACAAGCTTTACATAATGACCGGGTACCAGATGGCAGTCAGTCAGTCAGTACCGGCCGTGCCATCTTTACCCCCTCCTCTCCCTGCGTAACAACCCAGGAGGACCGACAGTTGACTCAACATGTGCCATGTCTACACTGCAGAGAAGTAAAATTAGTATTTCTAACATGACTGCAAGCACAACCATTGCTGATTACGAGGGACAAATCTCAAAGTTTAATGTGCAGTCTTTGAACTAGTCATGCTCTATATTGCTGTTTGTCTTTCTAGTCAAGATGAGATTAGGAAAGACTTGTGTATGTATTTTAAACCTATTTAAATGTGCATGTATTTAAATTTGCCTCTTATTTTACTCCTGTGTAACGTTCATTCCCTGAGCAAGCTGAATGAGACCGACGGGTTCAGTTAAACCTGAATTTCCAAGGCGTCAAAGCCTGTTGGAAACAAGAGGGAGCTTATGACTGTGTTTAGTGGCAGTGCGTTAAGTAACAGCTGTTTGTAGCATCATTTATAAAAACAGTAACCATGCAATCCAACAGTTGGTGCGTCTTTTCATGGATGCAAAGAAGTGAGATATATGAGAGTTTGTCCTGTAGCATAGAAGTGAAAAGTCTTTGGATGTTTTTTATAAAGATCTGTGATGATGGTGACATTCTGAGAAAGATGTCCATTCCAAAGTACCGTCTTTAAAGACATTTTGGGAATCCAGTCATACATGCACACACATAGAAGAAGAAATTTGAATAATACAGAACTTGCAGCATCTGTCTCAGACACTCTCCAGCACACACTCGCTCCCCCAGACACACAGTAAACGAGGTTTAGGTTTTAGGATTGTCAGGCAAAATGTTGCCCTGATAATCTCGGTGTGGGTGTGAAGTTCATCGGTTCATTTTTGGAAGATAACTGTGTCCAAGCCTCTCTTTCAGTCATTCATTCATCCCCCTCCAGCACAGCCAAAATCCCCCAGCACCTGTCACTCACTCAGTCTGGCATCACTGGCAGTCTGTTGGCCTCACTGTCAGACCCACACAGCTGTGTTGTAGTCAAACAAGGGCTGCATTTTCTCCAGACCAGTCTCTGGCTTTCTCCTCTCGAAATAAATCCCAGCAAATGGCTGCTGTTGGACCTGGGGGAACTGGTGGTTCCTCTCTGCTTCAGCTAGATGTGGACACGGTCTGCCTTTGCCCTGTTGTCCGTTTGCCCAGAACGGCAGGTAGAAGCTGCCTTTTGAAGTTTTAGGAACCTGTTTCTTCGGCCTTTTGAAGAGGTCACCCTCTGGCAGCTCAGGAGCCATCCAGCCAGGCCTCTCCTTGAGCAGCTTGTCCCTGTCGGGCCGGACGCTGCGCAGGAACTTCTTGAAGATGTTTGTTGTTAACGAGAACTTCCTGCAGATCTCCTGTGAGTGGCTGAGGCGGAGAGGGTGAGCTGGGATGTCCGGTCTGTCCGCCCCTCCGTCTGCTGTCATCGCCTCTCTCCTCTTCCTCCTCTCCACTTCTTCCCCCTCTTCCCTCTCCACCTCGGGCAGGTCCAGCCAGTTGCCCACAAGATCGGCGAAGACGTTGTCACCCAGCACTAAGGGCTGACGGTTGCGGCTGCGGCTCATGAGCGAAGAAGTCCAGTCGCTGCCATCGTCTGTACTGTCCTGGGAGTAGTCACTGTCCAATGAAGGGCCCTCTCTGGAGAGGCTGTACAGGATTCCAGGCAGGTCTACCACCCGAGCACGACTGGGAGCCTGTGGGTGAGGGTAGGGTTCTGGTGGAGGGTTTCCCACCATTGGTCCGTAGAAATCCACTTGTGGTGCAGCGTATCCTGACCACCTCTTGGGTATAGACTCAAGGTCGTTCTCACTTCTCGCGCTTCGTGGACTTCTTTCACTTCTCTCGCTTTCACTCTCAAGGCTAGATGTTGAGGAAGACGAGGATCCCAGGCTGCTTCTGTTTCGAGACGGGCTTCTATCATCTCGGCTAAAGGTGTTTCTGCTGTCCAGAGATGGCCTTGGACTAGGCATCGGACTCTGGCTGGGTTCCTCGGGCATGGTTTGACTAAAGCAGGACCTGTGATCCATGCCTGAGGTCGAAGCTGCTGTGGCTGATGCTTCTGGAGGAGCTGACGGAGCAGGATGTTGGGGTCCTCGGTTAATGGGCCGACCCGAAATGTCGAGGTTTTCTAGCGCTGTCTGAACCTGAAGGAGCTTGAGTTCCTGGAGAGCCCCCATCATTGAATTCATCTGAGCGTGGAGGCCATCTCCGGCTTCTTTCATAGACACCTGCAGGGAGACAGAGAGAGCAATAAAGAGATGACGATGAAAACCAAAAAACCAAAATGTGCAGTTCGGCTTAATATCTAAACAACCTTGTGGAGGTCATCAATTAAGTCAACTCCTCAGCCTGCTGCAGGACCCATCTCAAAGACGGATTTCATCACTGTCCCCCCTCTTGTTCATCATTTATCAAAGCACCGGCACAATTCCAATTACAAACCATCAAGTGCCAGTATCAAAGCCATTAAATACATGTATTAAAGACTAAAATTCACAGTACTATTTCGCTTAGACTCTTCTCTTGTGTGTTTCAGGCTCCGCACCTTGTTTAATTATGGGTCATGTGACCTAGTTTTGGATGACAGGCTGGGGACCCATATGGCATGCGTACGAGACAGGATCCAACCCATGACAGCTGTAAAACAGACTAGCTTGCCATTTTTTTCTCAGTTTTCTTCTCTTTATATCTTTGTTTTTCAGCCATCCATTTACTTTCTTCCATATTTGCTCTTCCCTCCTCTCTCTTTGTCTTCACTCTTACTTCCCTCTGTGCGGCAGTAATCATACACTCAGCTTTTATCATCCTCCTTCTCCTCTCTCTTTCTACTTTCATTTGTTTAAGAGCCTGTGTCATGTGACTAACCGTCTTCTCGTGAAGGCAGACAGAAAGCCCAGAGGCAGCATCATGGCCTGTGCCTTAACTTGTAGGCTTGAATCATCTCACACCTTGACCTAGACTTTGAATCATTCTCTGGATCATTCTCTTAATAAAAAAACTGGTTTATCTTCATTTAAGAACATGCTCACATTGGTAAAGCTAGCAAGTGACTGAGTAAACCTGCTGGGAACTATCCCTGTTTTAAAAAACATCTGTGGGAAGACGAGAGTAAGCATGCAAGGAATTCTGAACGTCTGTGAGAAAATGTTGGTTAGAAGCATCTAAATCACACTTACAGCAGACAGCACTGATCAACACTTATTTTCCCCAGAAACAAAGCTGTCGGTCAGTATCTGTCAGTTTAGCTGCAACAAAATAGATAACTTTCAACTAAACATAATTGCAGTTTATAAAACAGCCCTTTATTATCAGAACAAACAGCTACTTTTAAATTAAATAGCCTATCCTATGAAAATTAAAAACAAGAACTTGCAGAACTTACATCTATTACATCTATTCTATAAAACAAATATTATGAATCTTTAGAAACCCACACCTTACCGTCTAGAAACCATCACAAATTAGGAGGTAAAGATATCCCTGTTTGTTTCTCTGTTGTTGTAAGTCTGCACCTCTGCCAGCCTGTCACTGTCTCTCACCTTTCAAACATATCAGTCTGACGGCCCCTATATGTATCTCTTTCCAGTGGGGGGGACATCGCTGGGTGTGACAGCCAATCAGCGCTGCCCGTCTACACTATAACCCCCAAACGATTGTGGTGGCAGTGGTCACTCAGGCGGAAACGGACTGACAATGAGAGGAGCAAGAGGGGAGACAGCGAGTGAGAGGGAATAGCGAGAGTCAGCCGGATGAGTAGGGATGGAGGGGGGATCCCTCGCCATATGTTTAGATGTTGAAGAGAACTGTTGATGGATTTAATTATGGATGACACCATAAGAACACAGGAGGGGGGTTATAGATGGGAGAAAGGGGGTCGGTTGTAGGTGTAACACCAGGCTGTGATACTTAATCTTTAGGGAACAGTGATTGTGTTGATTCCTGGGTGGGAAAAGTAGCTGTGTAGGACAACTGACAGCACAGCATCATAAACAAAGCATCCTATAAGCACCGTGAGAGAATGAAAAGGTTGCAGAATGTGGGTTTTTTGGGAAAACAGACAAATGTAATAGATAACAAAAATGTTTGGGCTAAATTTAGATTAAAAAAATAAAATTCTAGCCATAAGAAAACAATTTTCCAAAAAATCAGGAAAACGACACATACAGTATGTACCATATGATCTTAGACCCCAATATGTTATACATTATTTTCTTAGGCTCTAGGGATCGTAATGTCAGTTTGTCGGTCGGCCGGTCCACCACTTTGGTCCAGACTGAAATATCTTAATGACTACAGATATTCAAGATCCCCCAAGAATTAGGCTTAGACTTTGGTGACACCCTGACATTTCCTTTAGCGGTACCATGAGGTTGACATTGTGGTTTTTGGTGAAATGTCTCGACAACTACTTGATGGGGTGCCGTGAAATTTTGTACAGACGTTTGTCCCCTTGAGGATGAATGGTTATCACTTATCACAGTAATCGCTGAAGTTTTCATCAAGCACCATCATCAGGTCAGAAGTTTAATTTGTCCAATACTTGGGTTTATGACAACACTTGCAAAATGAATAACACTATATACTCAAAAGCCATTTCACTTGGTCTGTACCTTGATACTTATCCAATATAATATTGCACCTTTAACATTAAACCTCATCACCATCTCTAACATATGGCTGAGTAGGTGCACAGGGGTGTGAATAGCCTCTAAGATCAGATAATAAGCCTATCAGTGCACATGCTGGGAACAAAATCCGCTGAGCTTCCTGTTGGCTCGCTAAATTAGGCAGTGAAGGTACGTGTAATTAGCACGATCAGGTTGTCTCTTGTCTTTGTGCCTTCCACATATGGCTGACTTAATTAGCTGTAATTGCCTGTGTCCCAGGAGAGGCTGGGTAGAGCGCATAATTACGGTTTACTTTCCTTCATATCAAAGGTCAACAAGTCTGAAGACAAGATGACGTGCAGAGTTATGTATTGTTGTTACATCTTCAGAGGCGGACATGTGGCTTCAGTGAAGTTTATACAGGGATCAGCTGAGGGATTACCGCACTCTGAGCTGCTGGTGAAATCTGGAGCACTTAAATGTATTAAATCTGTTTTTGAAATTTTATCTCCTAAGTAGACTATTCTCATGCAGTCTAAAAGGGCTGCACCTGTTTGCACATGCTAACCAAAACACCCTAATTTCATGCTCACATGCAACTTTTCCATTATCCCCCAAACGCAGGCATTCCCAGTGGTTATTTAAAACACACTGAGTTGTTTACTGGCATTTCTATTATAAGGCAACATTAATAATTCATATTGTGCCCTGCGGAACAAACAGAGGAACAGAAGTAAACTAAACCCTATTATTCCACCTTTACCATGCCAACGAACTCCAGGCACTCCACCTCTGCCATTTCAAGGCTGAACGATGTGGCCCAAATATGTCAGCCTTTTCAACTTTCATTCTGGCGTCTGCTCAGGATGCTAAAAGTGACTTTAGAATAATGTCCCGCGGCAGTTTCTAGTTTGAACACAGATGTTGTTCATCCTGAGATGTCTCCCTTTTACAATGTGTGAATCAGCTCAGGGCCTCGTTAGCACAAAGACACAGAGGACGCAGACAAGACAGAACCTACAAAAGTACCTTCAGGTCTTACCCAGAAAAAATGGAGATGAGAAAAAAAATGTCCGTCCAATCTAATTTAATAAGAGAACTGGGGTGAAATTGGGGCTGCAGGGAATTGCTGTGCTGCCCAGAAACACTGGCATCATTAGCCCAGTCTTGTGAAGTTTAGTTAAATCTTCTTTTTGAACTAAAGCCTCCAAACTATTTCAGCCATTTAATCCATCAAGCGTGTATTTCTATAAAAAGATCACTTTAAAAAAGTAAGCCAAGTGAAAATCTGCTGAATGAATGAAAGAAAGAAAGCAGGACAAACAACGGCTGTCCAGATTCTCCCCCTTCATCCCCCACTACTTCGTCTTTGGCTGCAGTGATGCCAGCCAACCAGACATAATTGCCAATTAAGGGCTGGATGCTTCAATGTTTAAGAACAATGGTTGGCAGTCTTGAATTAATGTTGAACGGAAGCGTATTAAAAAGTTCTGGCCACTTTAATTAAAAAATGTCAGTTGATTGGGGATCCTTTATTTTATATTCTCACGTCAAGATACATCTACTGTGAAGATGCATCCAGAAACCATTCATTATGCATGCAAGTGAATTAAATAATAAAACATATAAATTAATCAATGCTCCTCCTCAGCTGTCTGTTGAGATCGAGCTCTCTGCCTTCTTTGCAGCCTTGATATTCTTCAGTTATGGAGGGAAAAATAAATTCACTGTGCAAACACAATGAGCCACACATCCACACATGTCCAGGCGTGCCTCGCTTGAATGAACGCTGTCTTTTTTTAGGCAGTGTACTGTATGTGTGTGCTTGCATGTTGTGTTCACTGATATACATTGACTGGATTATTAGATAAGAAATAAACACACAAACGAGAAATTAAAAAACAAACCGCCGCTTTATTCTGGCTATGAAATACGAGCTATTCACTGTTTTTGTTTATTTCTTATTGGCTGGATCTGGAGGAAACAGTGAGGCCAAGGTTATCAGACCCAAACGGTCTTCCTGTGTTTAGAAGGAGTTGGCCAGCAGCAGCATCTAGCATACTCCTCCCTCCCTCCACCTCCACCCCTAATTAAAAATGAATGGTGGGCTGTGTGGGTCAAGGACAGGAATGGGGTCTCTGTCAGGGGGATACAGAGAGGGTCTGTGTGACTGAACTGCCGGACACGTCACAGAGTGCTGTGGACAGTACCCGAGGTCGCGATCAAGAGGGCAATAAAGCTGTGGCGCATTCACTGAAAGAAATAAATTACTGTGCACACGGCAATGAATGCCTCTTTGACGAAAAAGGTTATATGGTGACTCTGTTTGGTCCAAATGTCCTCGGGGTCAGATTTAGGAGAAGGAGGAGTGTGAATAATGTTCAACAAAAGAGTATGGGACACAAATACCTCTTCAATGATGTAATAAAAGTGTGAAATGTAAACATCCACATAACCCAAATTATCTACTTGTAATAGTCAATATGTTGATATACGCCTTGGATGTCTCACCATATAATGAGTCCTCACAAAAGGTAGGACTTCAAAGGGTTGGTTAACCTAAATTACAAAAAAAAAATTATGTAATTATTTTGGTATTTAGCCTGGCAGATATTGTTTGTTTTATTTGCCCACATTTTCAGATGTTCGCCTCTCAGATTTCTACCTCCACCCCAGGACCACCAAGAAAAATTACAGCACCTGTCATCTGGGTAAATGCCTAAATACAATATCTATGTTGAATTTACAAAGCCCTTTAAGGACTGTGTGCATTACTGTATAACAACAAAATGTCAGACTAGGGCACGAGAGGCCACTATGCTGTTTCATTCCAGGAGTCAACGTTGGTTTCTTTTAACCGTGTTTTTGTTTTTTGTAAAGTTTTTTTGGGGGCACTTTCTTGCCTTTTATTGGTAGTGACAGCTGAACAGAGACAGGAAATGTGGGAGAGAGATTGGGGATTGACATGCAGAAATTTGTCGCAGGTCGGACTCGAACCCTGGTCGCTGTGGGTGGGGACTCAGCCCCATAAGTGGGGCACAAGCACTACCTATCTGGCGCCCCCCAAACCTCAATCTGTACCTCACATTGCCAAGTTGTTTTTTTAACCAAAACTATGCTCTTTTCCTAACCTTAACTAAGTATTGTTTCCTAAACATACTGGGGCTGAGTGTGTTGATTCATTGTCAATGCATAAATCTAACCAAACCTTAAGGGTTATGTATGTCATCGATATGCCACCCTTCCAAAAGGGACATCAAATCCAAGAATGCTTATATAGGTTAATTTTAAAAGAAAGTATTTTGTATTTTGGAGGGCTTTGGATAATCTGTAGACCTCACTGTGAACACTTCTCATTTGAACTACTTTCTACCAAAAAATAGCTCCTGTAAAAACTCCTGACAGCGAGTTCTGTGGGTTATCCAGAGCAATGGGAACACTGTTTTGTGGAAAGAGATGATGCTCATGCTTTTTTAAAGTGTAACTTAGTGCTGGGAGCACCACAAAGGACATTGCGTTCACCGCCATTGTATTGGCGTAGCAGCAGAAATCTCAGACACAGATATCCCAAAAGCTTGGTAATTGAAAATGGGGAGTTGGGTGAGCTGTCCCTTTTTGAAAACAGAATCATTTAAACTAAATCTATCACTGCTTCAGTGACCTGCCGCCCAGCAAAGACTCCCCGACGGCCTTTTCAGAGATGGGAGGTGGTTTAATAGCTTGTTTCCTGCTAGAGCTCATTTACGCCATCACAAAAACAATGCTGCTGTGGGAGACGCAGGACAATTAGGATCCATATCATCATCTTTGGCATACTTGGAGACAGTCTGGCACCCAATCTGTTGTCTTCCTAGCTGAAAATCTTCACTGGAAGCAATAATGGTTAAATAGATGCTTGATAGCACAGCAGTTGACGTCAGCACCTTGTGTGTGGGCAGTGAAAGTGCACGGCCAATTCTCCAGCCCACAGTTGTAACATCAAGTGTGATGTTAATATTGCAGAGTCTCCAGATCCTTTCCCCGTCTTAGTCTAACATCAAAAGCAGTGTAAATCTAGAGAAGCATTTCCTGATGAAAATGCATGTGATTGCGATAAGCTTTCATGAGTGGCTTGATTTTTATGCAGCATTACAAGCATTTTAAAAGCTCATTGAGTTTAGTGATTTATTGGGAGTATATGGACCTCCTTTGGCCTTAAGTTTGTATTGTATGCAGGTACTGAATTATAAATACAGTGGGAGTAAATGGGCCTCCAAAGACTTTAAAGCTCTACTCATTAATATTTTTGTATTAGCAGTGGATGAAATGACTATGAGTAATGTGAAAAGGTTGCTCGTATTGATGAACCCAGAGAATTATCACCCAAATCTGCAGTTTCCTTCAACTCTACAGAGTGTTTTAACGTTTTTCATCTAATTTTTTTGGTTTTACGTCCCACAACATTAGTGTTTTAGTTTACTCTCACCTTTCTTATCGATTGTTTCCAGCTGTGGCAAGCAGCTGATTTCAGGAAAAAAAGCTATGACAAACCCACTGTACGCTACCTGCCTAGCACCAAACAGCAGACAGATGAAGTTAGCGACTATCTGGTGAACATAGTGGAGCATTTACCAGCTGAAGAGCCAGACATATTTCACTTTTCATGTAAACCAAATGCAGAGCGAAAGGAGAGTGCATAATGGTGTTACATTTGTCAGGTGTACAGAAAAAGGACTCCAAATAAATGCTAATGTTGTTCTGTGTCTGCTGGATGTGTAAATAGGGATCTGTAAGAAAACGCATTAAACACAAAAACTTTATGGTGATAATTTGTCAGTGTTCTGGTAGCAGAACAATTCCAAAAATCCAAATTCTTTTGGCCAAAGACAAAGCAATAATGTAAGACAAAATGTAATTTGAAGGCCCCAAAGACACAACAACACGAGAGAGCACAATATTGACCTAAATCTCAGTGAGAGCAGTACCCATGAGAAATACTCATATATTCTTGTTCAAATGAAAGCAAACAGAGGCGAGGAGACACAACTCGATCTTAGACCAGCACGGGTCACGTGTGTGGTTTCAGCAGCAGCATAATTAACCGCTCATCTGTCTATTGAAATAATAAATCCTCAACGTCTTCAGCAGTGATTTCCATTCTGTGAACCATGATAAAGCCGGTTTATGTGTCCCATAATGATGAACTGGCTTTGTAAAAGGTTAGCAGCTCCATTTCAAACACAATGATCACCCATGCAAAATCCCTCAGCTGCCCCCGAGAGCTGGGCCTATTTTAGCCGAGGGGAAGGAAGGGCAGGTTGGAGAATAGGAGCCATGACCGAGGCACCAAACAAACAAGCTTAAAGTTAATCCACTACACTGCTTTGTGTACAGTTTTCTGATCTCACACCCTAAAGGTAACAAAAACATGCTTGTTTGAGGCACACAAGCTTTCCAGAATACTCTGTAGGTTTGGCACCTGTGTGAATTTTTCTCGGATTCCATGATCTCATGCTTGCTGGCTTTGCTGTTGAATTCCAAGGTGACAGTCATGCTTGAAAATGTGCCTCAGGTGTGAGAGGATAAAGACGTACGATGCATATGAAGCTTCAGCAGTGATGACATCAAAAGGTCTAACTTCTGCTTTAATGTCTGAAATGCTGGTGTTAAGCAGGTGTGAACCCTACATTTAGACAAGATGACTCAAAAGCACGTCAGCGTTTGTAACGTCGACTCAGGCAGGAAGGGCTTCTGTTGTTTTTTTCATGACTCTTTGTCTGTATGAATAATGAGTCATACATGAACTTAAAAATATTTCATTGTTACCATTATATCCTCAGGATTTCTATGGAGCGTTGCAGTGCTTTTTAAAGGAACAAATGGACGATAACAGCCATTTTGACAAACTCTGTTTTCAGTCACACATGTAGAAAGATGAAAAACGATTAAACATTCCTGACTTGAAAGCGAATCTGCCAGCTTTGAGTTTTAAGCGTCACTGGTGTGTTGGATGTGGTCAGCAGTTAGGAGAAATAGCCCCAGACCATGTCAGGTGAAGGGTCGAATGTTTAAGCGTGACCTGACATTACCCCATGCAGACTGACCCCTGACACAGTGGTCACGCTTTTGTATGACACTCGTCTTCTTTTAGAGCTGACACTGTGCATTGGGTTTCAGGGTGTCTACTTTCTAATTTACGTGATTTTTACACAGGCTTTGAAAGCCATGCTCACATTTCCATAATGCTACAGACACTGCAAACTAAACTGCACAAATTTGCCTCTTCTGAGAAAACTTTAAGTACTTAGGCTTACTTAACTGTATCAAGGTGAACATTTAAAGGACCTTACTAGTTTGAAGTTTCTGCTCCTTATTTAAATATTATGTGCGCTTTACAAAGTTGCTAAACATTTTCAAATGCATGCTGTACAGTTTTAGGTCTTTTGGAAGTATTTTTCTACGTGGGTTTAAGAATGAGAACATGCTAACAGCAGGAAAAATAGAGACAGGAAAAATAGCCATAGGAATATGACAAGCACGGATGAGATTGACACAGCTTTACAGGTCTTTATACGTCGACTTAAAGAAATGGCAACTTTTACAGGTGGCAAACTGCTTTGATTGACGTGAAAAACACAAACCCTGCCTTTAGACCCCTACCGTAGCTTCCTTGTCAAGTTGGACGGCTACGTCACTCACTACTGATCAAGGCAAGGTTTGAAGCTTGATTGAGTTGTGCATGTCTTCTGCATTAATTATTGTCAAAGTTACATTATTGTGGCATGTGCGGTAAAACTCAATCTCCACTTAAGCTGCATAATCACAATAATGGAACTGATAAAGTTAATCTGGACTTGATATGTGATAGATTACACAACACAAGCAAGTTTCAACAGTCTGCTAACTGATTTTCATACAATACAGAGATGAATGGAAACCAATGGCTTCCTGATACCGAAAATACACTCAAATTTCTTTAACACAGCAGCATGATTTAAAAAAAATCTGTGCTTAAATGTGGATGTGATTTGTAGTAAATGGACTAAAACATGCAAAACAACTGGCAAGGTCCTTTTTTTTTTTAAAACTACATCACAGTCATTGAAGCGTTGTCACAAGTGATATTGAAGAACTACTCGACTCGGCATCGCAGGTGCATGTCGGTTGTTAGATGTTTGTGATCTCTGTTGCAGACGGAGCTGGTTTACCACTCTCCAGCGAGCACTGGGTGGTAATCCGTCACAGTGGAAAGAAAAGTGAAAACCTTGGCATGGACCATCCTTGTTTTCTGAACAACAGATTGCATCCCACATGGTCCTGTGCAGGGGGAGGCTGCCTCGGCTTTTTAACCGGCATCTGCTCTCTGTTCTCCTGTTTGATCCCTGGCATGGCACGACACTTTTTCTATTATGTTACCAAACTGCGATATGGCAGCTATAACACAACATCATGTCCTCCTGGCATCAACGTCTACTCCTCTAAAATCTCAAGTGCCACATCACAGACGTGTGGCTTATTTGGAGAAGCGAATCAAGAAGTCACAGAGCTGATCATGTTGCAAAACACGCAGGCCATGTGAGGCTTTTCTGCGTGCCAGTGGCTGGATAGAAAGGGTGAAAACAAATGTGCGTCCGCTTTGAAGATGATTCCAAATGAAATCTGTGCCAGTTAAGGCTCCTTTGAAAATGCGTCTACAGGGTGTCGCTGCCAAATGATTGGGGTGTGTGGGTGCAGCTTACACATTCTGTTTTTTAAATTTCAGCGACAGGGGCAAGAGATAGCACTCTAAATTTGCCACCATCAAACAAATTTGTTTATTAGAAGAGAGATGTGAACATACTGACAATTTAATTTAGGGCAGAGTAATGTGATGAAAGCATGCCCTCACAGCAGTCTATTGTAGGGCTGCAACTAACCATTATTGTCTTTATCGACTAATATGATAACTATTTTCTTGATTCATTAATTATTAGTTTTTTCTATAAACAACCTGCCATATTATTGGTATTATTGGCAAATTACTGCTTTAAAAGTAAATCGAACATTGTTCAACAATCAAAATAGTTGCCAAATAATTTTATGTCAATGTTTCAGCTCTAATCTGTTGCAACACTTGATTACATTTAAAACAAAAGATCAAAATACTGTGACTCCTGCAACTATTTAGTTTAGGAACCATCTGACTCAGAAGAGTCCTCCTTAGGAGAAGAGGAAAATCTGTCTTAAGCCCATTAAGCTTCAAACATCTGTCCCAGATGTGTGGACAGTGAAGGCGGAGGATATGTACACATGCCTCTGATGTGCTCAAAGCGTTAAACCTACACAGATTGATGCGATTTAAAAAAAAATACACATGCACTCGCTAAGAACTAGAATTTGGGAGAGATCTGCCAGGACACCGAAGAAAGCGCCAAAATGTTATTTGGAATATTTGTTTAGGTTTTTGTTTGCGCGCCCATAAGAATGCCTTTTTGCACATCAAAAATGCCACATGTTTAAAATGTACATCAATAAAGTAGAAAATTCCTTCAGTGCTGACTGCAATAGTTGAAGTACTGTAGATGCAACACAACATACCAGTTCTTGCTTCAGTCGTCTCAGACACGCATCCATGTTCTTGCATTCTGGTTTGGAGAGCTGTTGTTCCATTTTTGGAAACGCAAGAATTTCAGATGAAACGCTTCGCCAGCCGCAGCAGCTCGAGCATGACTATGAGAGCTTCCCCCTGGGCAGGGGAATTTAAAACAACGCTCTCGTGGAGAGCAGAAAACAATTTGCAATTGGAGATGCGCAAATCCCGCTGAGGAATGCGCGCACGGCTCGTAATGACGCGAATCCTGTAATTAAAAACACCAACTCCTGCTGACGAAAATGCTTTTACTCCACATAAAATGATAATGAGGTCCTTCTTGTGGCTGCATCCAGAGACTCAGCCCGTGTGTCTGTGTGTCTCTGTGGCCGCTGCTTGGCTAATGTCGTGTTGCTCAGCCCGTTTTTTCCTCTCTGCTATTTTCCCATTCAAGAGGAGCGCTTACGTTGCCCATCCAGTTTCCTCCAATGAGTGAGCTTCTCAGGAGATCTCATTCAAACTAGGATAAAACGGGGATCCGTCATTTATATTGGACGAGTAGAATTGTCCACAGCAGCTTGTAGTCATTTCAAAGAGATATGAAGAGACTAAAACATCTGGAAGTATTTGAAATAAGGCTGAAGGATCAGATAGTTGGTTCTACTGAATGTAAATATCTCTATTCCATAACACTGGCTGAAGAGTAAAATAGATTCTACAGCCACTGTTGCAGCGAATTGAACTGAAGGAGGAAGTTTAAGGAGGATGTGTCTAAAAGAAACCATATGTGTCACGAAACAGCCATAGGGACAGTTTCCTGGCCACCTTCACTGTGGTCATTGAGGAAACACCTGAACCACAGGCTTTTGTTGCCTGACCCAGATATGAAACTTTATTAGCAAGGGAAGGAAAGAAGTTGCACACACAAGGAACCTGATCTGGAAGTTGTTTATGACTCCGTCCCTCACCATATAGATTTGACATCTCTGAAAGGTTGCACATGCAGTATAGAAAACATTCACTGCACCTTCTCCAATCTGAAGATGTCAAGGGTACTATATGTGGTCTGTTTTACCTTGAAATTACTGTGTTGCTGAAAGGAAAAGGAAGGAAGAACATTTAGGGGAAACTGATTAAATAATAAAAACAACTACAATGTTTACATTAAGGAAAATGTAATCTATTCTATTGTGTCCAGTGTATGGGTGCCAACTAGTGCTGGGTGTCAAACCTCCATTGTTTTTTGGTACTGGCTGAATTGTTTCTATAGTTTGGCTGAGCATTGAATGTTTGGATTGTTGTTCAGATTGGGAATTTGTTTAGTTTTTTGATTGGATAGTTCCTGATTTGAGTCAATTTTAGACTATTTTATTTAGGTACAACATTTATAATTTGAGAAATATATGTCTCAAAGTAACAATTTCAAAAGATACCCAGCTTTGTAGTGCAGAACATGGATGAGGGAGACTGTAATGTGCAGTCCATGGGGTTACATACAGTATAATGCATCGCATACATGATAAAGTTTATCCAATTCCTCCCTTTCCAGTGAAGAGCTTTAGCTTAACGGCAGGAAACCTTGTGCCCTCTGACCTGCTTTTGTCATCTGGAAGTTTAATATCAGGCCTGAAGTTGGTGATTCATCCCAGATGGATGGACAAACGCTATGAGAGAAAGTGAAGGAAGTAGATCTAACTCAGATCCCAAAAGCGATGAAACAGGGAAAATGGAGAAATCATCTTAGCATTACTTAACTTAGAGTAAGGGGTTTAACTGACTTGTGTGTTTTTATTCTGTTACCCATTATAAATATTTAAAGTGCTGATTATATAATATGCTGTGTTTATACAGCAGATTTAACTAACTAACTAATTAAACACATGACATGCAGCAGCATAATGAGCTGATAATAAAAAGGCTGAAAAAACGGTTGTTTTCATCGTCAAATAATTTGATTGTTTCAACTAACTACATAAGTAACTAAGTCAATTCCTCTTTTTCATTATCGCTTCATATATTGATGGTTTGATCAACCTTTTTGCCAATAAAATGTCAGAAAATAGTGAAAAAATGCCCATCACAAATGTCCCAAGATGATGTCTTCGAATTGCTTTTTTTTTGTTAACCCAACAGTCCACAACCCAACAATATTAAATGAAAGCAGCAACTTCTAATATTTGAGAAGCTGGGACTAAAAATGTGGAGTTTTTTTTGCGCAATAACTAACTTAAACTAGTAATCAGCTATAAAACTAGTTTGAAGTTAATTTTCTGTTGATTGACTAATGTTCAGGACTAACTTAAAGGTGGACAGAATCACAAATTCATCCACAATTTCTCTCAAAACAAAACATGCAGAACTGAAATGTATTGGTTGCAGACATAAATGTCTCGCATAGGTTTAAATCAGCCCGTTTGAGTGTGAAGCTGCTGTGCTCTATGCCTTTATCAGTCAAGAGTGAGATGATGACACGTGGCGCTATTGAACGTTCAGCTGGCTGCCTCAGGATTCGGCACAATTTTCTCCCAAACGTGACCCCAACCTGCAGCTGCTTCTCCTGCATGTGTCCACTTCCTCCCAGCTGTCAGCGCAAACAAATACTGGATCAGGAAGTGTCTCCTCAGATCACTCAGCACTGAAACACATGCAGCATAATGCAGCAGCAGCAACTGTCTAACTATACATCACTGTAGACAGAAAGTATTATCGTTCTTCATGTGACTCAGTGAGTGTTGTGACTTTCTTGGTTATGCTCAAGTTTCTTGTGTTCAGGGTCAAAATGAATCAAAGCACCAAGTAAAGACAAAACATAACTGTCCTTGCAATGAAACCGCTCTGTATGATATTATGTCTTGTGCTGGAGTGGTTTGGATGTAAACAGAAGCTGCTACAGTTCCCTGCCGCCTGGGTAAAATAACAGAAGAGATTAAAACTAAACTATGAAGCTGAAATGTGTTGCAGGTCTGATTTTGGTTTATTCCTCCTGAAAGTACTGTGCACAACTCGTGCACAGTGTGCAGGACTAGTCAACCTTGTTTTAAGTTAATCTAAATTGTGCATCAGTTCTATTAATGGTCTTACTGTACATGTGAGAGTAGTTATCTTGTGCTATGTCACTTATCTGTAGTGAGAATAATTGAACAAGATGATGTGCTTTCATGGTTTGGATTTTCTAGAAACAAGACTAGGCACCGTGACGATTCAATGTCTGCCAGTTAATGTAATAACTGTCATTCCTAAACTGATAAATATGTAATAAAACCACATCAGTGTCCTGAACTGTCAGGTAACTTCTTTAAATTATCCTGTTACATACACCAGCAGCTGTTACTTCACACAAGCAGACTGATAAAAGATATGATAATGGAAAGAATAAGAGGAATCCAATAACTTGAGTTATGACTTTATTACTCAGTATTTGTTGTTACATCATTAACACATTAGATTCCTCATGAGGAGGCGATTGGTTAGGAATAAAGTATGTATATGTAACCGGTTCTTACAGTTCATTATATCATATTCAATACTAGAGATGAATAGTCGAACAGCAAAAAGTTATTTGGTATATTTGGTATTTTGGTGATCAATTCATTGTTTAGGTAATTTTTGAAGCAAAAATGCTTAACATCCACTGGTTCCAGCTCCTCAAATGTGAGAATTTGCTGGTTTTCTTATTCTTCGATGTTAGTAAATTGACTATCTTTGGGTTTTTGACTATTGATCAGACAAAAAAAAGGCTCTGAGAATCTGTGATGGGTATTTTTCACAATATTATTGACATTTTATAGATGTATTAATCAAAACGATATACTGCAATTAATCAAGAAAATAAATGGCAGATTAACGGAAGTTATTGTTACTTGCAAACATGCGCAATTGTGGGTTATAAACCCAGTAATGACTTCAATAATATAGTAAATAAAGTAAAAAAAAAAAAATGACATCAGCAGTTGCTACCACCTTAACAGTAACTACATGTTCTGTACTTAATGTAAAGGACATATGCAAGTCTAATGTAATGTGTAATGTGTATACGCCCAATATTTATTGATTATTGACGAACATGTGTTTTTAAAAGTATGTCCCAAAGACTTAAAAGGACAGTTCACCCCAAAATCAAAACTACATGTTTCTCCTTACCTAGATGTGAGCAGTTTCATGTAGGAACTATTGGTAGAAAGAAAACAATTCCTACATGAAGCTGTTCACAACAAATCTTTGGATTATCTTGAGGAACCGGGTCATGATTTCTGGAAAGAGACATTGCTGTTGAGTATTGGAAATCTATTTTGTGGCGTTTTGAGCAGCACAAGCTGAGTGCCATATAGTCCAATTATATAAAAAAATGCAGCCATCTCTATGACTGATATCTCCAAAACTCTGTAACTCACACCAAAACAATTTAGATTTGTGTGTTTTTGATTTTAGGGTGAACTGTCCCTTTTAACCGTCTGTGTCTACCAAAGATGTTAGTACACTGCCATCTAAGGGTCAGGATGTGTCACCACGGTACTTGAAGTATTAGCGGTACTTGAAGTATTAACGTTTCAAGTTAAAAGTAGCTTTTCTTGATATCTATAGGTTGAAGGCGCTGACCATGAGCTGCAATATCCCTGGTTCAAAACCAGCTGGACCTGTCAAGTCATTCCCCACCTCTCTTGCCCCTCATTTCCTGTCACAGCTCTACTGTCAATTCCCAAATAAAGGCATAAAAACTTGCTTTACTTTTCCAATGCATTGTGGGACAGTGTGGCAGCAGTTTGGTGAACATAGGAGAAAAAAAGGCTTTTTAAGCTGGCTTTGTTTGCTCAAATCATTTTTCCAATAATGAAGCTGATTTGTGTAGCGGTTGGATGTGTGGCTTTTTAAAAATGTTTTTATCTCCAGACTTATTCCAGAGTTATTCATAGTTTGTTTGAGTCATCTAGTCCTTCTGTGGGAAGGCATCAGCCAGACAACCACTAATGACGGGTAATAAGCTGTGGAGGATTGTTAGAGTTATGTGGCTGGGAGTGAGCTGACAGTGAAACACCTGGTTAAATACATGAGAGCGGTATTTAAGACTTTGTGCATCATATTATTTAACAGTATTTAGAAGTTTTTTTTGCTTGGAGTTCTCCATCTTTGCCTCATTTTGTGGCTACAGTTTGGATTTTGTTTCAAATTGAAGATAATAATCAAAAGTTAGGATTGTTTTTTGAGTAATAAGGAGTTAAGTCAGAGTGAAGTTACCCTATTTCACAATATGAACCAAATATGAGTGCACACATATTTCTTATTAATCACTGAACTATAATAAAAGTATCACACTCAAATTGTATTTCCGATATTGACAAAATGATACATGTACATATGTGTTGGTAAAGCTGAAACAGATAAAGGTGTGACATTGAATCTATACATAAACGTTGTTTTCTGGGAGAGAAAGGGAAAATGTATTGTTTAACAGAAATTTTAAGTTAAAAACAGCAGGTCCTGAAACATATTATTTGATGTCACTCAAAATAATTATTTTACAATCCTAGACTCACTCCTAAAGTTCTAAATGTTACTCTTGACATAGTGTTCAATTGTGATGAATTCTAAATGTATGGAAGTATCAGTTATTTCGAAAAAGTACCATTCCAGCCTGTTACTTATTTAGACACATTGGTGTTGAATGAAATCACTGAATAACACTGAACATTGAACTAAATGTAATGTAATGACCATAAAATCCTCTATAATAGTACAGAAAATATGATTAGTTAATTGTGCCCTGTACCTCAACAAAAGATGAATTGTGTGTTATGCTGCCATCTAGTGAGATATGTACATATGTGCAGACATACACATATATTTATGACTGTAATACTTTGAGGGTTGTAACTTTTTATTGACTGGTTGCTAATGTGGGACAGAGGCTCAATACCCTGACATGTGTTTTTTGATTGAATACATTTTTTGGAGCTTGAATTTCAATAAGAAACATACACAAGTTCTAAGCAGCAAGTCACTAAGTTCACTTTCCTTTTCTAGTCTTTACGCAGTGTTGTAACCCCAAATTCTCCAAAAGTCATAATTTCTGCAAGTATTAACAACTGCAGAGTCCTAAAGTGAGAAAGATAAGTGCGAATAATCTGGATTTTTAAAAGAAATGGCATGGATACTGTTATCCTGTAGAATTACGTTGAATTTTATGTGTGTATTTTAAAGCCGCTTTTTCACCCAGCTGACTATTGATGTTTTATTTATTTATAGGGGACAGAAAGTACACATTAATCAACATTGAAATTTAACAACACTAATGTAAATGTGGCAGGGTTAGCTCACGAGGTTAATTGCACCCGTAGCCCCGACAATAAAACAAGTTTGGAACTGTGTTGAATCATAAAAAAAACATGACTGAAACAAAAAATAACTGAAGATATATATATTTCAAATATTTCCACGCTGGTGACAGGACCGAGAAGAAGGATGACACTCGATTGTCGTGGCAGATTTTAATTTTCACCTGACACTTCATAGTTGTTATAACAAATAAACTGACAGAATACTGTAAACACAGCAAACAGACAGAAAAGCTCAGGTCAGAAGGATAAAAAACAACACAAACAGCAATGCCAAGACTTTTAAAAAAGTGACCCCCACAATGACTTTTGAAGTCAAGTCCATATGACAACAAGTGATCATCATACAGTAGTCACACTGGTGTGAGAGAAGTGCTTTCTGTTGTTGAAGCATGAGGGTGATCTATGATACTGCAAAAAGCCCTAATGTGAAGATACTGTATCCGTGGTAACCAAGATCCAAGTTAAGAACACCATGACTGAGCGGATGCTCGTTATTTTCAGCATAAACAGTGAGAAGAAAAATTATCTAAAGGGTTTATGTTTTATATAGCAGCATAAAGAACATGACAAAATACAGAAATGCAACACAAAGTATACTGATACAGCAAAAAACAATGTCACTTGGTACTTCATGAAAAACACATGAAGTTGAACCATAGTTTCCACTTTAGCAGAACAAACCAACCAAAAGACAAATAACCATTGTTTTTCTTTTTTTTTACACAGATAACCAATAACACACTTGGCAAGTAGTCACAAGCTAATCCACACACCAGGCGTCTATCACCTTCAAATGAGCAACACTGTGCAGCAGGTATAATTCATATATTAGTGCAGGAGTAAGGCCATAAACCAGACCAAACATTTTTAATTCATTTTCAATCATTTTGTTTCAATGTCAGAATGCATCTTTGCTGCCATCTTGTGACTATATTTGAACATATTCAGTTGAGAATTACACGATGGAGCTGCTTATTAATAGCATGTTCTTAAGCTTTTGACAGAAAAATCCCAACGCAAGGTCCATTTAAAGGCGCAATGTGTAAGAATTGCAAGTTATTGGCCATCTGTCGAATTCATACACTAAACAAATAGGGGGCAGCATATCACCAGAATAACCACTAACTGCTGTTAACTGTAGCTGCCACTAGCTAACTAGCTCAGTTAGCCGTGCAGCTAGTAGCGGTCCTATTGGCTGACTCTGCCTGGACTGGGAGCTTGGAGCAGTATGGGAGTGTTGGTGTTTACACCTTGAGTGCAGGACCTTTGGACCGCTGGGGGAGGGGGAGTTTTTCCGGCCCAGGGCGAGGGGGAATGGGGACCAGACAACGGAACCGGGAACAGCAGCCTCCCAGTGAACACGGCCGGACCAGGACTGAGCTATACTATCGCCTCTTGAGGTACAAAGTGGTATTACGAAACAGAACAGGCTGGACTAGCTGGTTAGCATGCTAACTTTAGTAGATATCTCTGCAGCACAATACATAAACATCTTTGACATAATGTCAAAACTGTTATTTCGCCACATTCTGTTGATAATTTTAATACATTTTTTAAAGTAATATTTTTACACATTGCACCTTTTTAATGCCTGTTGTGGAAGGTTTCAACCAAATCACGTGGCCTTCATCAGCGGATGGAGTTTGCTCAGTTGTCATAGAGATGGATCTGTTGGCATGCAAGCTCTGTAGCTCTTACGTTTTCATCCACAGCACTTTTAAGACTTCTTATCCATGCTGACTTAAAATGTAAGCAAATTTTATGCATGTAAACAGATCTGTCTCCATGACAACTGAGCAAACTACAATCCGCTGATGAAAGACTGTGATAGGGAAATACTCTGGAAAGATAGTAAAAGGACCTTGAATTGGGATTATTCTGTCAAACCAGCGTACTCTTATGTATTCTCATTTACTTATACCTAATGTTCTTTACAAATGTAAATTTTAAAGTTTTAAAATACATTTAAAACTTGTGTTTGACTGTTAGAAACTGTCATAATTAAACATTTTCAACTTACAGTGCCACCTCACTGTAGTCAGCTGTGAAATAACAAGACACAAAATGGTACAACTGAAGCCAACTTGGGCATTTGTTTTTCTGCTTTGTAAGAATTTATCCAAAGACTATCCAGAGGAGATGACAAAATAAGATATCCAGTCAAAACAAGAGTGACTGGATGCCCCAAAACCATTTTCATATTTGCATATTTTACCCCTGTTCTAGCCATTTTAAAACTCTAAAAAGCTACATTAAAAACTGCTTATTTGTAGTTTCAGTTTTAGTTTGAAAAAGTAGTATTGAACATGAATTGGCCCCATTGCTGTAATGTTGGCTGTTTGATGTGACAGTGGTGCTAAAATGCCCACTTATGCTCAAGATGAATACACACATGATTTTTTATTTTCCTTCTCAGCCTACGACACTCGGCGAGTGGAGGCAGCAATACAGTTGCAGCTTTTATTTATTCCGCAGGACAAAAAGCACCAGTCACATTTATCTGAACACGATCATTTACTCAGATAGTAAAACTACTTTATGGATTGCATTACTTTGAGGGATAAGGCTGGAGATATTCTATATTTTAGTAATGGCCAACAAATCCCATGAAAACAACAAAACCAGCAATGAATAGATCCTACTAACAAGTATTTTTCTGTATGGCCAAAGCCTGATATAGCTTATTCCCATGAGGCAAAGAGCTCCATTAAAAACACATCAACGAGCTACACAGTTGCTCTGGATGACATGTTCTTTCATTATAGTGAAAATGGACACTATAGTTAATTAGTTTATTTTCCCATAGACATTGTCATGCTGCTGTCACTTGCACTCTAAATTTGTGTTCATCTGCAGCTGAAAATATTCCCAAGCAAATGCACTTTTTACTCCTGTTTGAGTGACATTTGCTAGAAACCGCATTGCCATGGTGTTTATTATTAAGGTGAAATTACTGAGCCTTTTTGTAAAATGAAACATTTTTGAAGACACTAAAGGTAGCATCTTCAGTAGGAACAAATGGGCTTGGGTCTAAGTGCCACAGAGAGGTCAGCTAAAGGGGCTTGACAAATCACTGCTTTGTCTCACCTCAGTATAAAAACCTATAACGTCATGAAGACAGTGTCAGGTCAATCTCAGTCAGTCAGACATTTAAACATGAAGCAACTAAAAAGCACAGTTTTGTTTGAGTCTTTGACACGATGAATAAATACAAATTTTCAACAAAAAACAAAAACACTGTGTCCCAGACACACAAACTGCTTTCAATTGTTTTTTTGTTTTTTCCTCAAAATACTTAAGACAAACATCACAAGACACAAACAAGACCAATCAAATGTAAGTAAACACAGTCAACACTTTTCTTTAAAACACATTTAAAGTCAACAAAATATCGTTTTCACTATTTCACTGTGAATTCACCTTAAATTTACTGTGAATTTGTAGACGGCATCTGCTGATGTACGGATATGCTAATTTGCACGTCTTTCAATCTTTTCCACAGTACTTGCTGTAAAACATCTGTACTGCTGTTAGAAACTATTAGAAATGCAGCGATTCAGTCCGTATCTACAGCGCATACACGACATGGCAAGTGCGTGATTCTCGGTTCACATATCTACAGTCCTCTGCCTCGGTAAAGTCTCCACATCATCGGCCTTCTCTAAAACACCTACGGGTGACTCCTCTGGAGAATAGCACTCTTCCTGTTGACCCTGTGAGACGGGACACGGTGCGTCCATAAAGGTAGTGTAACCTGCTTCGCCTCCTCCTCTTCTTCCTCTTCCTCCTTTCTTTCCTCCTGCTGAGCTGAGTTACATCCGTCAGCCAGAGAGTCACAGAGCAGAGACTTTGACGATGTTAATGCCAGCCGAGCTCGTTGTGGTCTGGATGCTCGGAGTCGCAGGGCGACCCGGTGGTGGGGGCGGCCTCCTCTGCGGAGGCCTCTGGAGGCCGTCGCCATCGGGGGTCAGAGCTGGGGGCGTTGGGAGGCTGATGATCGCTGTGGTGATCCGGCCGCCTTTGCAGTTGATCCTGCCGCTGTTATCGGTTTTCAGGTTAAGGTTTGGACGACTAGAGAAAGAGAAAAATAGAGAAAGACTATGTACAATTATGTAATATACATACCTAGACTAGTCAGAGAACGCAGCATTTTGTTGAAAAAAGCCATAATACTGTCTTCAAGATGAAGTACATAAAAGGCATATTCTTCCCCAAGAATATTCCATGAACACATCAAATCTGAGCCATTTACAATAATTAAAAACCTTGCAGGACCACATAAACAAATATTCAGGTATTGTGCATATTAAGCAGCCTAGACGTCCACTGGCACCTCCTATATAATATTAAAGTGAATAACTCTGCGTGTAATTTTCTATTCTATTACTGTTTGTTATAGTTATTATTAATCAAGTAGCCTAAATAGGTAAATTTTTACAAGTTAACATTTAAAATGAATAATTATTATTTGTGCAGACTGAGGCAACATATCATTAGCTAATAATAAATCAAATTTAATTAGAAAATTAAGAGAGAGACAGACTAAGTCAATATATTAACACCTGATTATGTTTCTTCAGTCCCCTCTAGTGACTGTTTTCGATATCACACACTTATGACCTGTTTAGGCCAGTTTTTCCAAACTACTGAAGACATTTTTTCTTACTCTACCTCTAGCTGTATCTAGCCCTGCACATATTTTCAGTTTTATCAGGTTTCTGTCACCCCACTCCAAAATAAAAAAAACGCAAGTGAAATGTCATTTTGTTTTTGGTGCTCAGAGCTTTTAAAAGCAACACATTATCTTTCAAGAAATTTCACTGTCATCTGCAGGAGGAAATATTATTTTCGCTGAATGCGCAGACGACCTGGAGTCACAAGAGGTATGCTGACATGTATCTTATACAGGGATTAAGTTATCTTGTTTTAATTTAATTACCTTTCCTCATTCAAAGGAGGGTAGACAAGCAAACGTTGCCCATTCTCTGACACCCATTGAATGAACTCACTATTCCAAGGTAGCCACCTCGATGGGATTTTTCTCAGAATTCTTCAATGCTGCTTTCTACCAAAAATAAATACTGTTGAATATCCAGAGTTGGGATGTCAAGACACAGTAGTATTAAAAAGTAACTTTTCAATGCTTTGACGTGCATAGAGGAGGATATAGTATCTCAAAACGTTGGCACATACAACTGAAACATTCGGCAAGTCTTTCCAGCTTTGTTGGAAAGTAAATTTACTCAAGTGCAAATGTGAGTTACTCGTACTTTACTTGAGTCTTTTCTTTTCATGCTACTTTCTACTTCTACATCACTACATTTCAGAATGAAATATTAACATTATATGAAAACTATGGTTACTAGTTACTTTACAAATTAAGATTTTTGCACGGAAAACATACACAGAGCTTATATAATATTATTGTTTGTTAAATTTAACTACCAGACAGTATATATACAAGTCGATTAAACGATTTACAGAAAATTAATTGGCAACTATTTGAATTGTTTGTCATTTTTCATGCAAAAGCGTTTAATGGGTGCAGCTTCACAAATGGGAAGATTCACTGCTTTTCCTTTTTTAATAATTTTAATAATTTAAACTTATTATTTAATAATTTTTAATGTTGCACTATTTTTGTAGAAGCATTGTGAAGGTGTCACTTTGGGCTCTGAGAACTTGCGATTGGCATATCTCACTATATTCACAAAACACGCTCACATTATTTTAGAAACCAAACAATCAAGTCGATTAATCAAGAAAATAATCAGCAGATTAATCCATAATGAAAATAATTAGTTGCATTCAGATACAAAGTAGTTCAAAATGAGCTCCAACTCAACCAACTACAACAGTAAAATACTGCTTTTACATTAATACATGAGTAATAATAATCTAATGACATAATATATAATAGTATAACAGTCGCAGGGGAAATTTTTTACATTGAGTACTTTTACTTATAATACTTTAAATACATTTTCCTGATTATACTTACAGACTTTTACTTAAGTAACATTTAATTTTCAATGCAAGACTTGTAACTTAGTATTTTTACAGTGTGGTATTAGTACTTTTACTTAAGTAAAGGATTTGAATACAACCTCCACCACTGCTTCATACCACTCGGAGCAAGTAAGAAAATGTCTTCTCTGAAAATTATAATTTGGGTGAACTGACCAATTAAATGGAAATATTGTGGGCAGCTAAATTGTGCAGAATTTAGCAAATAACCTGGATACCAAGCCTCTGTTGCAGCTGTGTGTTTCAGCTGTCCTTCAGTTGTACCTGACGGTGTGTGACGGTGGGTCACCACATTGTATGTGGATGGCGCTGAGCTCCTGCAGCGGGCCCTGGTGTGTTGAGGGCAGGCTGGTGTTGGGCAGAGGAGTTTTTCTCTTTACTTTGCAGCCACAGCAGGTACCCACAGAGCTGTCGTGGCTGGATATAGAGGGGCTGCGTGATGGGTAGGTCTGTAACGTGGTTTCTAAACAGTTCTGCTCGTACATCTGTTCGTCCACAAACTCATGAGCCTGGAGAGAAGAAACAGGATGGCGGCTTAAATACACAGGGAGGAACTGGTGCAGGGAGAGGAAAACAGAATGTGGAGTAAATAAAAGACAGACTCATGCGACTTGATGCCTTGAGATATAAATAATTTCCATTTTTACAAATAAATACACCAAAGAAAGATAATTAATATTGATTATAATAATAAACTAATAGTAAAACAATCATTCACAAACTCATGCAAATGTCATTTTTAGTATATTTGACGACTGGAGAGTGGATCAAGTGTCACTGTTTTATACTGATCTATGTTTTTTTGACACTAAAACCTTTTTGTAAATCAGCAGCTCTCAGAATTCACTGACATACAGAACGTCCAAATCAGTGAGTGCAGACTCAGGATTAAAACCGCTTCCCACTGATGTTGAAGCACAGTTTCGACGAGAGGGAAAACATTCCTGTCACAGCGATAGGCATCTTTGACAGCAATAAAACTCCCTGCAGGTTTAAATACACACCCACACTGTTTGTGTAATGACCAACAATGGCATACAGGTGTGTAAAACAAGCATGGCCACCTCAGACAATCAATATAGCTTAAAATGTCCTAAAAATATATACAAAATACAACAGAGAATAAAGGAACAAAAAATAAAGGAAATTAAATACATAATTATAACATTTTTGCGGGTTGAGTGTGCGGTTTTCAGCACCTCCAACCCTGAAGTACATGCTGTGCGCAAAGCGTTTCTTATGAAATGCTATTATCATGCTACAATTCTTCAATGACAATGAACACATCTTTTCAACCTGGATTTTCAAAGCTGTAAGTGTCTGAATCAAAGATAGAGAAGTGTTCAAGTGTACCCACAGTGGTTTTCTCCAGACATTGCAGTAGATGGTGGTGTTGGCTCTCTAACAGAGAGAGGGACTTAGTCAGCTTCTGCTCATCCTCTTCTGTATCCTTAGTAAGCCACACACACACACACACACACACACAAGCACGCACACACACACAAGCACGCACACACACACAGAATTGATGAATGTTGACACATGACATTGTTGACGTATCCTCGTCGCTCATTAAAGAGCCTGGTGCTGAAATTACTCTTTGATATGAACTTTGTCTTGAAAAGTAATGAAAAGTCGGTGACGTGACGCTTTCGTTCTGCTCCGTGTCGCCCATTTTAAACTGAACTATCTTGGTTTATGCTTGTTGATTTCACTCTCATTAACCATTTCGAGCAGGTAGCCAATGACTCCTGCTGTTTGCTTTCAAATTACTTACTAGCCATTAAGTTACATAATGGACCACATTTCAGCTTGGTGCGAATTGATCCCTCAACCTTGGGTCTGTCTTGGTAAGTGATTTGTTTATAATATATTTTCTATATTGTGGATCTTTTGTGCCATTAATGCTGTTATTGCCTTTGGTTTGGTTTCTTGAGTAAGAAGGCTGCAAAAGAACTCCCCCTTTCAGTTTATTGAAGTAATAAAATATAAATTTTAAAACTGTGTTGTTGCCAGCTCCCTTACTTAATTATCCAAGTAGGTACCACTGTGCGTTATGTGATGCTCCAGGCAGCTGAACAGTTATTGATGTATGAAGCTTCAGAAAGAGGAAAAACACAAGAGTTGAGAAAAACAGAAACTTATGGAACCATTTTTTGGTATTTCTCCAAATGGGACTTTGTTTCAAAGCTCAGGCTTCAATATAGCTTAGTCTCAAAGTAATCACAATTGCCAAAAAACATGAAAACTGAAAACAAATTAATTCTCTCCTCACAGCGCACATTGTTACTCAAAGGATTTGGGTGGGTGGCAATCCAGCCCAAGGACTCTCATTCAGATTCCAGACACATGAACAATACAGCGATGTGGGCACGAGAATACTACGCCTTCTCATGGCTTAATGTGTGGATTTGCCCTGTGGCAGAGGCCCTATCAAAGACGTTGTATAGACTGAGACCTGTGCCAAGGTTCAAGGTTTGATTTGATACAGTACATCTGAAATGTGACCCGAACCTTACTGGGGCTGTTTTTCCTACCTTAATAATATGACGATATATACCATGAGGGTGTATTACACAATTGTGGCATGACTGCTTTACGGTTAAATTGGATTTTTGTATGATTTCTGCATTAATGTGATAAATTAGTCAATCATTTAATTAGCTGTACTCATGAATTCAGACATTCCCATCTGACTATTTTATCCATCAACAGTTTCTCAATTGATTTGACAGAAAATGTGCTACTTCAAAATATACATTGTCAATATATGACATGTCAATATAATATGACATAAACCGTGATAGAACATTTTATTTATATTGTAGTTGCTGTGATCTCATTTGTTGCTGTTTTTGTGGCATTTTGTCTGCTGCCATTTTTCAAATATTGGCGCAGGAACGTGACGTGATTGTCTATCCCTTGCTCCTTCCCTACAAAGATCTGAGTGATTTGGTTGTCTGTTGTCAATAAGCACCAGGCCAGAACAGTTTGAATCAGAAATTGCAAAATCAATGATATGGGCAGTGATTTAGAGGTCTGGAACTAGGCTAAAACAGCGTTAACCATGAGGCAAATCAGAAGAAACCCTGTCACTCTAAAGGGAAAAGGGAAAATTAAGGGATAGAGCCGTAAGGTCTTTCTATGCAAGGTTCTCATAAAACCTGACAGGATTATCAATAAATCACCCTCTCTGATAATGCGCTTATGATCTGGGTAACAAACAAATGGCCGTCAGAAAATTAAAAAGCCCTCAGGGAAAACTGAAAAATACCAGCAGACCAGAACTTCTAATCCAACTAAAGGCTGTGAGAGAACCCGTCATTTTGTCATATATCTCCCACCCCAGAATCATGCAGGACTACTGACTGACAGCAGTGACACCGCTGTAATTTGATGCGCCAGGACTCTGGCAGCTTCATCACATACACGCAGAGGGACGGGGGTCGCTCAGCATTCACAGATGGCATTTATATGATAATTCTAACCACTTCCAGACACCCATGAGCTTTCACACTGGACTCGATTAGATCCAAATGGATTTTAGTAACCATCTGCAAGGAGGGGAGTGTGTCGCTGAAAGCAAGAGTGATGGACTGGATGGGAAGGATATAGGCAATTTGCTCATGCATTACCAAACACATTTTTCCATGGTGGTGACAAGTAAAAAAAATAATACAAAAAATAAGGGATAAGTTAAAAGTGGAGGAGAACATGGTGGTGGATGCTTGCTTTAAAAGTAAAAAGTTGGCTGATGTCTGCAAGTGTAGCATAAAGAGAAGGACATGTAATTTTAATGAAAAGTTAGACATTTTAAGAAATATGCTTATTTGCTTTCTTGCTGTGAGTTAGATGAGAAGATTGTTAGCTCATGTGTGTATGTACAGCATGGCGCTAGAGCCAGGAGGTAATTATCTTAGCTTAGCCTAAAAACTGAAAGCAGGGGTAAACGGCTAGCCTGGCTCTGCTCAGAATTGAAAAATACCCTAAAGTTAATCTCTAAAGTCAACTAATCAATGCATTATATCTACTTAGTTCAATTAGTTCATATACAAACAGAAACATAAACATGAAAAATTGTGGTTTTACGAGGCATTACGTGCTGTATTTTTGGTTGCACCTACCACCCCTATAAAACCACAACTTGTCGTTTTTATATTTATGTTTGTGCAGGAATCAAACAAATAAGATATAATGCTTTAATTAGTGAGTGAAAGGTGATGGTTGGCATATTTTTGAACTTGGAGAGAGCCAGGCTAGCTGTGTCCCCCCGTTTTCGGTCTGTTTGCTAAACTAAGCTAATGACCTGGCTTTGCTTGTGGACATTAGCGCACAGACATGAGAGTGGTATCAATCTCATGCGAATAAGCCTACTGCTCAAAATGTTTAATTATTTCTTCAAAGCGACTGTAACATATGTACGATACCCTGCTAAGCACCAAATAGCAGACGGACAAAGTTACCGACTAGCTGGTGATGAAAGTGGAGCATTCGGCAGCTAAAGCCACAAAAATCAGTTATTGCAGAGCTAAGGTATGGTGTGGACTAAAACATAACAACACAGCAGTTGTCTATAAACACATAGAGGAGGAAAGACAGAAACATTTTGTACCTTTGCAGGAACAGGCGTCTGGGTGAGTGTGGGATTTAAGTGTCCTCCACTGTCTCTTTGTTCACTGGTGCAGGCTTGAAGTTTGCTGCAGCCTCTTTTAATGCACTAACCAGCTAATTATCACCAAGAGCGACACAACAAGCAAGTAAAGTAAAAACAACCTCTGTTGTCTGACTTTGCCAGTTTTCTAAACATGGATTAAATCAAGTCCAGAATTAAAAGACTAAGAAAGAACTTTGTGTGATTACACTGATAACGCCCGCATGGAGGATTATTGGCATAACTCCTCTGCTTTCACCCCTGCCCTCTATAACAACGAGAATGTAATGACTCAAACTTCTGCTGCTCTTTTATAGCCTCTAAATTACTTCTCAATCATCCTTTAGTTGATTATGGCAGTAATTGTTTGTCATTTTGTGTGTGTAGATGTTTGTGTGCATCCTGCAGATGTGAAGTTGCGACTTCCAAGCTACTGGGTGGCAATGAACTGAAATAATTAGCAGAAGGGTGTTTGACAAGGAACAATATGATTAACCTCTCATAATGAATTACACTCTGCTGATATTTCACGTCATTTTTAATGAACACATTTGAAATGACTTCTTGCTGTCGGCGGTTCTTAGCATTCAGGGGGTCTTTCTCACCGTCAGCTCCAGCAGGTCGTTGAGCAGTCCGTTGTGCTTGCACTGGAGGAAGGCGTTGGTGCTGCCGGACTTGGATATTCTTATCCTGGCCAGTCTGGCTTTCTGGGCGTGGGAAGAAGAAGAGGTCACAGCATCAGACAGGGTGGGCGGGAAGTCACAGAAGATGACTAATACCCTGTTTAATGGTGAGAATCTGCCAACTCATCACCCAGGCTCTGTAGTAATTTTCACAGCTATACTGTACTGCCTTTACCTCCACAATTTCGGACTTTCATTATGCATGACAACAGAACTCTGTAGAACTTTTTCTGTCTGAATTCTGCTACCCACCAACGTACACTAAATGGCCAAAAGTATGTGGACACCAAAACATGAATGTGATTGTTCAACATCTCATTCTAAAACCGTGGCCATTATTATACTGCTATAACAGCCTCTGCTCTTCTTAAGTCTTTCACCAGGGTTTGTTTGTAACCTGGCTGCAGGAATGTTCTCCCATTCAGCCACAAGAGCAGCAGTGATGCTGGGGGATAAGGCTTGGCTCGCAGCCACGCTCCAATTCATCCCAAAAGGTGTTGGGTGGGGTTGAGGTCAGACCAGGCAAGTTATTCCACACCAACCTGGGAAAACCAATTTTTTTTTGGATCTTGTTTGTGAGCAGGAGTATTGTTATGTTGAAACAGAAAACGGCCTTCACCAAACGGTTGCCAGGGAGGTGGAAGCATGCTTTTGTCAAAAATAGCATAAAAAGATTTCGCTTATTAAGAAAGACCCAAGATACACAAGAATATGAGGACTAACAGCTGAAACAGCTAGTCAAGTTATCAATTAGTCGATCAACAGAATTTGATTAGCCATTTATTAAAGTCATTTTTCAAGCAAAAATTACTGTCCACGGTGCTTTTAAAAAAGGCCTTTGTGTAGATTAGTTTTAATGGCTGTTGATGACTGTGTTATTGTATTGTTTTATGCATTTTATTTGCCTTTGTGTAGCACTTTGAGGTTTTGTTTAAAACAAAAACTGCGTTATAAATAAAATGTATTATTATTACATACTATATTGTATAGAACGGATTTTCCTTCAAAATCTCACGGAAACAAAAGCATTTTTTAATAATGTTTTTGTGACTTCATCAGTCCTATCTTCTGATGCTTATATTTGATTTGTTCTGCCTTTTCTTGTTCCATTAACACTGAGTTATTCTAAATTGCCATGTATTTTTATTATAATTTTATGTCGACTCCTGTAAGACCAGCGGCCACATTGTGGAAGCTACTGGAGGATCCAAAAATCAGCCTTGTGTTTAACTTTTTACACTTACATCCTCCTCTCTGTCTACAGTGAGGTGTAGCAAAAGGACAAATGTGATAACTTCTCGAATAGATACATGTGATAACTGAACAGAGTGAGGGAGACAGAGAGAGACAGACAGGAAATGAGAGACAAATCGTATTGGGGAATGTTTTTTTTAATGAAGAGGATATTAGGATGACTCTATACGATATATACCAATGTCTCAAGTGCTTCTGGGCATGTAAGGTGAGAGATTCTTTAACCTTGTCCTGCTGCTCTCTCTCCCTGATAAATGCATTTCAGAAACAGGAGATGGGCAGATCTGCTTCCTTGGCGTGAATCAAAAGCAATGGAATCAGTCTGAACGCTTCCAAAGCATGAAGGTGTGTGAATTGCTGGAGACAGAGATGTAATAATAATGACTGTGTACGTACATGCACAGCATGTGAAAGCGGGAGAAAAGGGGACTGCTTTTTTCTACGTAGCTTAAAGAGTGAATGAATTTGAAAGAAAAAGCCCTGTCGTGTGTTGGCTGCTTTTCTTATTGATCAAAAGCTCTACTTGACACAAGGAAAGAAAAAATATGAAAGAATAACTAACTCTGATCCTAATGGAAGTGCAAGAGCGCTGCAATTGGTTGCACTGATGTGGTGATGAGTATTTCAGTCTTATCTGGTGTACCATTGAGTCCAAACTGTTGTCTGAGGTGCCTTTACTTTAATCTGATGAAATGAATCATTTTTTTGGAGTCCAGAGATGTGAGCATCTCGAGTTTTGTCAAGTCCTGAGACAAACGTTTTAATTCACAAGTCAAATACCAAGGCACCAAAACTACTTGGTTAAGTTTAGGAAAAGATCATGATATGAGGTAAAATAACTACTTCGTTAAAACAATCAACGTGGTCTATTCCTAACACAGGGGTAGTGAACCTGTGTAAAAGTCCTGTGTTTGACCCACCTATCCATCCATCCCGACCACCCCCTTACGTGGACTTTGCCGCTCCTTATACTATGCTCATCCTTTTCTCCCGTCATTATCGCCCCCTTCTGGTACTGCACCTTCATAAACACCTTCATATACTCAATATTTTACGACCTGTCTCCCATTTCTGTGGCTCTCAGCCCCAAGCCCAGTCATTCCTACTGAAGAGGTACATTTTCTAAAGGGATATTCCAGTGATTTTGTATTGTATTTCCATAAAGATGGACTCACAAGAGACAGATTGAAAACAGAAAGGTCAAAAAGCAGTGCACTGTACATTTTCCATAATGCAACCAATAGCATCTGGTTGCAGGGAAGTTAGATCCTTCCTGCCTGGTAAATTTTCCTAAAACCCCATGCCCTCAGTTTGCATGGCAGGCTTTCTGTTATAAATTTGTAGTCTCCCTGGCCAACCTTGAAGACATCATTAGATTCTTTTTCTGAGACTTTAGAAAACTGCCCCCAGTGCCAAAAGACATCATGCAATGTTTTTCACAGGTTGAGTAGATGACTAAACTGAACTTTTATGTGTAAAACTGGCGGAGTTCTCCTTTTAAAACCAGTTACGAAAAGGCTATATAATTGGAAACAGCTAGCACTGTAGTTTTTAACAATCAATACTCAAGCAGCGTATTTGTTGGGGACTATTTTCGGCTGGATTAATACACATGTGGTGTGCTAGCGAGTATTCACGGCAGCCGGATAGCGTATGTGGGACTGACTTAAATAAACTACAGTGCCCATGTTCATAGTAATGAAGGTACATTACCAAGTGCTACTCTGCGTCTCATTGATGCATTTTAAAAAGTTTTTGGACAACAATTGAGGGTGATGAGGAAGTAGTTCATGGCTGGAGAATTTCTTTGACGTAAATTAGGCTAAAATTACAGTCTGTTCAGAGACAGCCCTAATGGGCCTCTTCAGCACTCTGTCCAAAGCCTGGTGATGATGGATTCTTGTGATTTTACCCCCCCCCCCCCCTCCCCCATGTGGTCTTGGTTGACCGAGCAAATCAAGCCTATGCTCCAACATTACCACCCACAGTCCGAACATCAGACAGCCAGACTGCAGCAGTATGGGGAAAAAGGCACGAAATGTTCACCTTCTAAGACAAGTGAGTCTTGAAACTACTGCATATACCTTCTCCTCTTTCCTTTTTATTTATTTTACCCCAATCAGCCTCTCTCCTTCAGAATTTCTCCCTTTGCTTTCTCTGACCATCTTCTTTGTGTTGTCTTCCACACTTTCCTCTGTTGTCCGACCTCCTTCTCTCTTTCCTCTCTTTCTCCTGTCGTCTTATGTTTTGCCCTCACGTCTCCGGACTCGGGTACCCCCCCCCTCTTCTCGACAACCTGCCATTTCTCAGTGCGGCTCCACTTGACTTTGCTGTCCCATTACCGGTATGACCTCAGTCCATTTACTGCCTTGACACTCACTGACACTCTGATGGCGACTATGCTGCACCACTCAGTTGTGCAGGAATAAAAAAGAAACCTGTCTTCTTCTGGGGAAGTTTTCTTTAAGACTTATCAGGGAATTAGGCACATTAGTATCAGAGGTTGTTTCTCTGGCTAGTTATACCCTCTGTGGGTGACTGAACATGAAGAGGAGACACTGTACTCTACACTGCGGAACACACACTATAGTAGTTAGTAGGGAATGACTATCATTAAATCCAATTTAGACTCACTACTTTCTATTTTCTGACTGTGAAGCTACAATGGGTACATGAGAGGACCTTTTTGTAAAGTCAAATCCCCAGATGACTACATAATTGTAATGGGAGACTGGCCCAGCCTGTTGGAGAAGAATGACGAATGAGACCTAGAGAGAAAAGGAAGGCCAGGAGAGATGAGTAATAGCAGGAGGGAGAGCGGATCAACAGATCTCCGTATTTCTCTCTTTTCTTCCTTCTCTTTTTGTTCTTAAACTCATACTATATGATAAAACAAAGAGCACATTGGTTGTAGTAGGGTATTTCTGTACATTGGTGAATACAAATAGCTCACAGGTGCACAGTAAATGTCTTGGTGGCTTGGTAACCTTTTGTATTTATGGGCATTTACCAGATAAATACAAGGTAAGAACAGAAAATTACACAGACCACTCCAGAAAAGCACCTACTGTACTGTACTTTCCTGGGTTGCCAAATCATTCTTACTGTGTAAGATTACAAAGAATTTAGAGTTGTACACAAGTAACTGTAACAGCAGTTGAGGAAACAATCTCACAACAAGATACTTTCAGTAAGTATTATGTTGCTTATTATAGATGTTAAAACTGTCATTGTTCTGATCTCTTTAAGAACTTCTCCACCATGTTGGCTTAAGTTTTTTTGCCCTACCTGCTGTTTCTAGAGTAAAGAATGAACTTTGGATTTTAGCATTTAAAGCGGCTTTTTCAGACATTTATATTAACAATGATGACAATGGTGTATGTGAAAGGGGTTGCTCAAAGTGAAAAAACCTACAGAGAATTATCACCAGACTGCAGTTCCCCTGAGCTTTATAGTGTATTTTGGCTCATTGTTTTGATTTTACTTTACTGTTTTGGTTCACTCTCACTGCTCTCATCAGTGTTGTTTTCAGCATAAACAGGTATCTGCTTTCAGCAAAAAAATATTAAAAACCCACTCTACACTGCCTTCCCAGAACCAAATTGCAGACTGACAAATTTAGCAAATAGTGGAGCCCTTAGCAGCTAAAAAGCCTGATATTTCCCTCAGGAGTCGATGGAGACCAAAACAGAGCTAAAAAGGAGAGTGAATATTGGATTTACATCAGGTGGCCAGAAAGACAACTCCAAATGAATGATAATCTTGCAACATAACTGCTAGTTGTGTAAAATAAGCAACTGTTTGCTAACAAGCTCACCATATCAACTTAAAAAGTTATAATACAGTATGTCAATGTAGTGTTTACAGCTTGTTTCCGCTTCGCCCAGGTGGCCAAATAAATCAGTTAATGCAGGTTTAAGCTTACATAAATGAGAAGTGTTCAGAAAACATTTTTAATTTTAACATGTACAATTCCATGACAACGGGGGGCAAACTCCGTCTGCCGGTGAACATCACGTGCTAGCATAGCTACTAAATGCATCCTTTCATGAAACTGTATTCTCAAGTCTAATATTATCTAATATGAATGCGTCTGTTTGACCCACTCATCAGGCCAGTGTTGGTCTTAAAAATGTTAATACTGGTGGGTCAGTGTCCTCCGTGACTGCAGCAGAAAACCTACAATAAAATGTCTTTAAAAAAATGAAAAAATAAAACTAATTTAACAGCTCAATAATGCTTTTATGAATTAATTTCTCATTTAAAATGGGTTGTGTAGCCAGAGTTTCTCCTCTCACTGATTTAATGAAATGGATAAACCCGAGGAGCTGCTAACTCTAAAACAACTTCATTAGTATGAGTTTTACTGAAGAGTTTAATTGTCCTGCTGTGGTCTAAAACATGTTTTACAACAACTGCTAAGAATGAGGAAAATAATGCAACCGCAGGGGGGCACAAGTCAGTGTCTTCATGCACCAGTCCCAAGTCTGGATAAATGCAGAGGGTTGTGTCAGGAAGGGCATCCGATGTAAAACACATGCCAAACTAAAAATGCGAATCATGACAATGACTTCCATACCGGATCGGTCAGGGCCCGGGTTAACAACGACCGCCACCGGTGCTGTTGACCTACAGGGTACCAGTGGAAATTGGACTACTGTTGGTCAAAGACGAAGAAGGAGAGGAGGAAGGTGTGTTCGTAGACAGAGAGAGAAGAGGAAAGCTAAGAATGTAGGACTTACAGTAGGGACTTTGGATGTTGGGACTATGACAAGGAAGGCTAGAGAGTTGATTGACATGATGCAGAGAAGGAAGGTTGACATACTGTGTGTCCAGGAGACCAGGTGG
>CM022473.1:22209912-22339911 GCA_011952105.1 Coreoperca whiteheadi
CTGACTAGTTTGTTTAACAAGATCTTGGAGAGTGAGAGGATGCCCGAGGAATGGAGGAGAAGTGTACTGGTGCCAATTTTCAAGAACAAGGGAGATGTGCAGAGCTGTGGCAACTACAGAGGAATAAAGCTGATGAGTCGTACAATGAAGTTGTGGGAAAGAGTAGTGGAAGCTAGGCTAAGGGCAGAGGTGAGCATTTGTGAGCAGCAATATGGTTTCATGCCTAGAAAGACCACAACAGATGCAGTGTTTGCTTTGAGGATGCTGATGGAGAAGTACAGAGAAGGTCATAAGGAGTTGCATTGTGTCTTTGTAGATTTAGAGAAATCGTATGACAGGGTGCCGAGAGAGGAGCTGTGGTATTGTATGAGGAAGTCTGGAGTGGCAGAGAAGTATGTTAGAGTGGTGCAGGACATGTATGAGAGCTGTAAGACCGTGGTGAGGTGTGCTGTAGGTGCGACAGAGGAGTTCAAGGTGGAGGTGGGTCTGCATCAAGGATCAGCCCCTTCTTGTTTGCTCTGGTGATGGACAGGCTGACAGATGAGGTTAGACAGGAATCTCCATGGACTATGATGTTTGCGGATGACATTGTGATTTGTAGTGAGAGCAGGGAGCAGGTGGAGGAGAATCTAGAGAGATGGAGGTCTGCTCTGGAAAACAGAGGAATGAAGCTTAGCCGCAGTAAGACAGAATACATGTGTGTCAATGAGAGGAACCCAGGTGGAATGGTGAGGTTACAGGGAGCAGAGGTGAAGAAGGTGCAGGACTTTAAGTACTTAGGGTCAACGGTTCAGAGCAATGGAGACTGTGGAAAAGAGGTGAAGAGGCGAGTGCAAGCAGGTTGGAACGGGTGGAGAAAAGTGTCAGGTGTGTTGTGCGATAAAAGAGTATCAGCAAGAATGAAAGGAAAGGTGTTCGAGACGGTGGTGAGACCAGCGATGCTGTACAGCTTAGAGACAGTGGCACTGAAGAAAAGACAAGAGGCAGAGCTGGAGGTGGCAGAGCTTAAGATGTTGAGGTTCTCTTTGGGAGTGACGAGGGCGGACAGGATCAGGAACGAGTACATCAGAGGGACAGCTCGTGTTAGATGTTTCAGAAATAAAGCCAGAGAGGCCAGATTGAGGTGGTTTGGACATGTTCAGAGGAGAGACTGTGAATATATTGGTAGAAGGATGCTGAGGTTGGAGCTGCCAGGCAGGAGGTCGAGAGGAAGACCAAAGAGGAGATTTATGGATGTGGTGAGAGAGGACATGAAGTTAATTGGTGTGAGTGAAGAGGACGCAGAGGACAGGGTTAGATGGAGGCACATGATTCGCTGTGGCGACCCCTGAAAGGGAGCAGCCAAAAGGAAAAGAAGAAGAAGCTAAGAATGAGGAAAATAAAAAAATTCCTTCAGGGGAAATCCAGTTTGTACAAGTACAGAGTACTGAATGACCAACAGAAATGCTGCTAGAGTCCAGATGTAACAGTCTTGGACAAGGTTGTTGCTCTTTTTTGTGCTCTGAATTATTTCAACTCAATATTTTGCACCTATATTTGAAGAGTCACAGAGGACATCTCTATGACTCCTATAGCCAATCAGCAATGTCCTTGGTGTATGGTAGTGATTTGTAGAAGTCACAAAAATCAACAGCTTCCTGAGATCTTATTCAGACATATTAACTTGACCAGCTTGGACTGCAGTTGGTGCAGTTTGCTAATTTGGAAATGATGCTGCCAGATTGCGTAGAATTTGCATAGTTACTCATAATGAAATTCTTATTGCAAACTTCTCTTTGCTTCCTTTAGATGGTAATGGGTTTAGCCTACACTTGATTAGAAGTTTAAGTGTAATTAAAGTTATTACACTACTAATTACTTTACTTTTGAAAAAAAAAACATGAATGGACACCAAATTAGCATTGTTTTTTTGTTTTTTTTTACATTAAATTACATTAATTTGGCACCTTTGTCCAAACAATAAGTGCATTCAAACACAAGGAACTATTTTACCAATGCAGACTGACTGTTGTCTTGAACAGAATCTACAGTGATATTAAACAATTACCATCAGTACATTTAAAAAACCTTAAAAATATCTTTACCCTTTAAAAAAAGTCTAAACCCAGTCTAAACTAATTGCTTTTTTAAAGTCTCTGTCAGTCTCCCACTGTCAGTAGCTAGGCAACCGTTCGTTAATGCCCACATAAACATACTGATGTCAAAACAGTAGTCAGTGAAGAGATTACTAAATACAACTTTTAAAAGTGTCATGGAACAATTTCTATAGAAATCTTATTTACAGTTACAACATTTTCACTTCACCTAAAAAAAAAAAAAATGGACAAAAACCCACTAAAAATAACTACAGACAATAACTACTTCAATAGTGGGAAACTTTGCTTGATTGCAGTAACTATTTAGTAAAAAAGTATATCATGTTTACAAGCCATTTGTAAAGTTAAATCTAAAGACTGCAATGTATGGAACAGGTCTCAGAGGTAAAATATATTTGCCTTATATTAGATCTGCACCCCCCACTACTTCATTGCTTAGAGGTCAAATTAATTTTTCTCAGAATTTACCCAGACATGAAGGTATAAAGGAGTTCATTACATTGTGTTTGAACTGGAAAATAAAATTCCTTTTTACTGCTGCTGATTCAAAGCAATATATCAGTGAGAAAAATAGACACCTAGGAATCTTCTAACACTATGGATTCAAACCAGACATTTCCCTCCTCAATTAGCTATCAGCAGCTGCTCTCTAACTTAATAGCACTCTTATTCATACCCATAGAAAGGTCAAGCCCACTGGGTGAGTGTAGTGAGTGGATAGTTAACATTTGGTAGTTGGATTTTAAGTGTGTGTGTGTGTGTGTGTCTGTGAGAAAGAGAGAGGGAGTGTGTGTGTGTGTGTGCATGTATAGAAGGACGTTCAACAATGTGGGTCTGAAGGGCAACACATTTCCTGTGTGGGATGGTGTTGAAAAATGTGGGATGATGTAGGTTGAAGGACAGCGATTTGCAATCCAGACACAGAATTCATAATTGGGGTCAAACTGGTTCACCATCGCCTTGTTTGTAAAATGTGTCCTCTGTCCATTTCATAAAAAAGAAGCTAATCTGTCATCAAGATCTTTATCCCACTGTCATTATTTTAATGACCTGAATAAAAAAAATGACCTTCAAAATTATTAAATTATTAGTGTCCCTCGTTTTTACTCAACCTCCCTTTCATTCTCATTAACTTAACTGATAATCCTTTGGCCTTTTGAAAATCAAGAGCATGCACTCCTAATGGTCAGGTAATATACAACACCAACACGTTTATTTAACCCACACATAACCCTCGACTCCCCCTGTTTGAGCAGATGGGGTGTCTAAAGACTCGGACTTTTACCTTCTGGGCGCGGCGTTTGTCTGCTCTCTGGTTCTGGTGGTAGATGCGACTGAAGTTGGAGACGATAACGGGGACGGGCAGAGCGATCACCAGCACACCGCTCAGGGAGCAGATGGAGCCGAAGATCTTCCCGGCAATCGTCTTTGGCACCATGTCTCCATACCTAGAAATGAGACAGATGAGAAGAGGTCAGACAAAGTGAAAGTTGAAGTAGATACATGGTGTTCGTAGATACATGGCTTAGGATACACTAAGTCAGTCAGTCAGTCAGTCATTTTCCACCGCTTGTTCCCGTTAGGGGTCGCGGGTAACTGGAGCCTATCCCAGTGAATTTGGGCCTTAGGTGGGGTACACCCTGGACAGTGGCCAACTCGTCACAGGGCTGACACGTAGACAGACAACCTTTCACACTCACATTCATCCACTAGGGGCAATTTGGAGTCATCAATTAACCTAAACATGCATGTCTTTGGATGGTGGGAGGAAGCCGATCTGATACACTAGGTATGTTTCCATAATCATTTTCAATTTGTGCATGATAAAACCTGAGTTGAAATGCCAGAAAAGCAAAAAAGTTGCAAAAGCGTATTTTCACGTTGGATGCGGCAGAAAAGCTGGCATATTAAAAAAAAAAAGAGGATCGAGTTTTTGAATACACCTTAACATTGTGGGGCTTGCTTCTGCTACTACAGACAAAGCATTTTATGCTGCTTACTATTCATCAGAAAGGTCCAAAAATAGAGAATAAAATGAGCGGCGGTAACAGTGGGGGCCCCCATTTCAAGTAGTGGCTGATGAAAAAGCCACAGAGGCCACATGTATCAGAAGAGACAAATTAATTGCCATCATGTATCAAAACATCAAAGCTACTGGTGCTCATTTAATTATGTAATCTTGTCTCATCCTCTAATATGCAAGACTTGATGACAGATGAGTTTCTTTAAAGGTAGAAAAAAATTCAGAGATTCACTTAAAACATACCATTACATACAATTGTAATGGAAACATAATTACTGGATCTACATGGCCATACACAACCACCAAGGTTGATTTATTCCAGCAGGTCTTATGTTGCGTTCATACCAGACGCGAAGGAAGCGATAAGGTGAGTAATTTACATGTTAAGTCAATGCAAAGATGCAAATAGACATTCTGTGACGCGAATTGAGCGTTTCTCACAAATTGAAAAATCTGAACATTCTCCTAGAAGATATTATTCTAGGAGAAAGATATTCGCGGCGCGTTAAACGATCAGGAGCTTGCTCCAGTAGTGACATGATTACGAGCAGAGGCAGAAATCCGAACAACATTGGAGGATAAAATAATTGTGGATGTGTGGATACCCAGAGGTATACTATACGTCCTCATATCATTATAGAAATTCAATTAAATTTTATTTATATAGCCCAATATCACAAATCACATTTGCCTCAAAGGGCTTCACAATCTGTAACATACGACACCCTCTGTCCTTAGACCCTCGATTCGAATAAGGAAAAACTACCCCAAAAAACCCTTTTAACAGTGGAAAAAAAAATTTTAATAAAAAGGATCTTGCATGGACAAAAGAGAGTGAGGAGGTCGGACAATCTGGTAAGTTGTAAAAAGGTTTGTCAGCCTTCCATAGCAAATAAAGCGCAGCTACCCTCTCAACAAAATCCATGTCAGCCATTTCCATTTGAAATGAGACGAGCTGCCCGGCAGAAGCCCCGCCCATGATGCGAATACATGTCTGTTGTGCAGTGAATGTCACACGCGAATGAAGCGAACTTCCCTCGCGAATAAACTCAAAATGTCCAACTTCGATTTATTCGCGCCATTCGTGTCTGGTGTGAACGCCACATTAGAAGTAATTCCCTGATCTGACTTTGGCTGTGTCTGAAAATACTCCCTGTTTTTGTGCACTATATTATTATTATTTTGATGTGTTTGTCCATAAACCCCACCGCACAATGCAGTGCATTTGAAAAATGCGAAAGTTGAAATTATGAGACACTGTACCTGTCAGCGAGGATTCAAAACAGTCCATTTCAATTGACTGCGCAACTATAGAGTTAACCCTGTATAACAGATTTCTTTGGCCATTTTGGGAACAAGCGGAAACAAGCTGCAAACACACCACTGACATCAACTTTTCACTATGGTGATCGTGTTAGCAAACAGCTGCTTTTTACACATCCAGCGTATGCACTGAACAGAAAACTAGCGGACCGTGAGGAGATATTCGCAGAATTTGAGAAAAAGACGTGTACTAGATTAGAATCACATACCGCACCTTTTAACTATTGAGTCTCTATTATAAAGGGTGATAGTGAATGAGTGAATAGTGAATTCAGACAGTGTTTGTCTTAGCTGCTCTCCTTTTCTTTGTTCCCCATTTTAACTCCTGTTCTCTGCTTCCTTCTTCAGGCTTCCGATAATTCGATTATACAGGTGAATTGCTGCTGTAACAGGTGGACAGCGGTAGAGAGATAGGACCACTGCTATCTATGAAGCTCAGACTGGGCATAACAAAGCCATGCCAGAGGGATCCAGGGCCAGGAAGAAGCCAAGGTTGACTCGTTGGCCAAGGTTGTGGGCCATGATGGCGTATAGTGGAATAAATTGATTTAAAAACATTGACTTCATGGACGAGCTTGTACGCGAGTGGGAAAAGACACGGCAGTAGTCTCCTGGAGAGGCTGCTGACATCATGTAGTGTGACGTGAAGCAAAGGGAAACAATGATTAGGTTCCATTCTGAGAGAAAAACAATGTAATTAGAAAACGGGGAAGTCAACAAGAAGGAGGAAAGACAAGTGAACATTCTGCATAAGGGACTATTCTTGTAAGTCCTCGACTGACCAATTTCCTCAGGAGCCACTTTAAAAAACTGATCCAACATGGGGTTTTGATTTTGATCCTCACATTTTCACTAAAACACTTGCATTTGTCAAAAGACCCTGTTTTCTCTTTCTCTCTGGCTGTTTGGCCTCTCTGAGTTTCCTCTTCACTGCATTCTCGACACAATGAGACTCTTGACAGGTAAGCCCCATGCACTGTTGACCACTGTGCCTCTTGAGGGCTGCTCTCTGCCCAGACGTGGGTGGGTGCTGGCTTTCCACATTTCTGACTGTTGTTTTTTTGGCCCAGAACTCCCACTCTCCATACTGAATAGCGCTTTAATCGCTCCTGCTTACTACCCACAAAATCTGAAGAGCTGGGGGATTATCACAAAACCAGCCTTCTGCTCTGCCTGAACAAATACGTGCGAGAGGGAAGGATGTGATGTTTCTCAAATCCTCTTTGGAAATTACTTTCTCAAATTTTTTTCTTATAAATTAGAGATGAGCACAGATGATGCACACCACAATTAACAAAACTGACACAAATTAGTTGAACAGACTATAAACTGACACACTGTTTCAAAATCTTTTTCCTGTTTATGACAGACCGTTAAAATGGTCCAATATGAAGGATTTAGTGGCATCTAGTGGTGAAATTACAGTTTGAATACCGCTCGCCTCCCGTTCCAAGCATGTAGGAGAAACTACGGTGGACTTGAAACTCGCGAAAAACCCAAAAGGCCCAATCAAGAGCCAGTGATTGGTTTATCTGTTCTGGGATACTGTAGAAACATGGCAGTGCAACACGTTGACCTCTGTGGAAGGGGACCCGCTCCCTCTGATGGCTCATTCTAAAAGGTAACGAAAACGCAATCCTTATTTTCAGGTGATTATACACTGAAAAACATACTTATGAATATACTGCTCAAAAAAATAAAGGGAACACTTAAACAACAAAATGTAACTCCAAGTGTTCCCTTTATTTTTTTGAGCAGTATATTTATAAGTATGTTTTTCAATGTATAATCACCTGAAAATAAGGATTGCTGCTCCTTTATTTCCATCTTCTAAGTAACATGGATCATCAACTGGCTTCAATGCTGAATTTTTACCTAGGATATAGTAAACTGCCAATTATGATGGATCTCAGAGTTATTACTCATGTTTGCAGTAATAGAACAATATATTCTTGTTTCTCTTCACACACCAAACTCAATCTCAGACTCCTTTTTTTTCCTGAGTAAAACTTTTTCTCACGTTGTTTGAAAACTCATAGCAGGCAGGCTACTGCAAGTGCAGAAGGCAGAGAGTCAGAAATATGAAGGATTATTAACAAGTGATGGAGATTTGACCACAGGGCTTGTTGTTATTGTTGCTGAGTCCTGCTCCTGGCTGCCAGAAAATCAGACAAATGATTTCACAGTTCGCTCTGCTCACTGTCTGTCAGCAATGAGAGATGACATCTGACTGCTTTGTTGTAATGATGTTTCAAACATCAAACATCATTACAACTGTGATACGGTGGAATATTCAAAACTTTGCCCTTTGCAGTGAGTTAGTTCACAACAGGGTGTCATATTTAAAGGAGATGGACACCAAAACATTTAAATAATGAATACTTTGTTATGGTTGCTTTTATGTGGGCACAAAAGAAGGGTCCACCTCTCTTTCATTTTGAAGCCATCCCCTCACTCACAGTGCTGATCACCTGCTGTGACCAACCACTTTCTCTCATTATAAAATGTAAATGCACCTTGTAATCAAGAGGTCAGAACAGACAATCTTTTTACAGCTCTTTAACAGTGTTTTAATTATGATCGTCCCTTATCTTCTTTCCAGATAATTGCTGATTAATTGATCTGATCATTCGGATGGTGAAAAAATTATCTGCCACTGCCTGAACCTTTGCACCACACATTATAGGTCAAAACATTCCTTTTTAGACTGCATTCAGACCGATTTTAGCCTTCCATGAAAAAAGTCATTTATTTGAATGAAGCCACTCTGTCGACACAGATGTTACATTATCCGACAAGACGCTGCATTGGCCAATCAAGTACCTGCAAGTGCACATTATGATAGATTCCTTTGTAAGATGAACGCAGTATTTCTTACATTTACCTGGTAATCGTTGGGACGAAAGATATAATAGTGGCTACCATGATGACTTATTTATCGTTATGCGATCTGTCAAATCCTGTCTCATGGCATTATAAATATATAAAACTTAAAAGAGTAGTGGCATGTCATGCCACCATGTCTTTCTGAACTGCTGCATCCGCCTGCTCTTTTCACTCTTGCCTAGCTCAAGAGCAATCAGGATACTGTCAGACTACGTAGTCTTTTGAAGGGGAAAATAGCGAGAGAATGGCTCTGGCTAGGTTAGCTAGCTACATATTTTCCATTGTTACAACAACATTGTATGTGTTAGCTAATGCTAACAGTAAATAGTCCCCATAACATTAGCCACGCTAGCTGAAGTTAGCTGGCCGGGCAAAGTTAGCTAACTTATAAACATTATCTGATGGGGTCAGAAGAAATCCGCACCATAGATTCACCCTCAAGTTACTTATAGACAGTGTTGGGCAAGTTCAAAATAAAATATGTATATTACATATTAGGCTACTAGTCACTTTCATTTGAAAGTAAGAAGTTAACGTTACTTTACAATATTACTGTCTGTGTAGATATTATTGTCAGTTGCTTCACCTGAAGCAACTTGCCCCCACCAGTGCAGCCATTTACCTAACAAACCTTTTACCACCCACTGTTCTGCATGCTAGCACTGTAGATGTTTCACAGACTGCTGGTACTATGAAAAGTTACATGAATATGAACATGTAATATTTGTACTGAATGATTAGATTGTGGTGATTCTCTAAAAGAACACCTGGTGCAATGCAACTGAAGAATGAAACGCAACTGAAACCTTAAAATGATGGTGTCTCAATCCAGTGGGACAGTTCAGGAATGTAACAAATTCTTGAAAACCTAATGTCAAAAAGAATTGCAAAGATCTGAGGATCAAAAATAGCCCATTTGTTTTGTACATTAGGTGGATCATCCAAAAAAGGAGCTGAGCAATAAAGTGTTCAATAAACCTAATAGCCGATGAATCTATAAGGACTCTGGTGCCCATGCACGGCTCACCTGTTTGTTTGTTTAGGACTGATGTGCCATGCCCTTTACGACTGCACTGCATGTGATATATATTAGCATTTTTGCATAATGCCCCAAACCAGGCCATTTACAGCACCAATACATCTGTTATTTATTTGTAGCATTCTATGTTGTTTTTTCAGGCATTTTTTGGGTCATCCCATGGCTGTATTTTGCATAAACAGATACATAAATTCGCATTAGTTTCACACAGCAGTGGACAGCTGCAGTACGAAATGTCAAGAGAAAGAAATTTCCTCTCATTCAAATAATTATCATTAATTAGGGAGTCAGTGAGTCACTGGCCGAGTCAGAAATATAAATATTTTTGTATAAAAAAAGCTAAACACTGCAGGTCAGGAAGGTGCTTGTTACCGCGAGAAACAGGCGAGTTTACAGTAAACGATAAATTGTTCAGGAAAAGCCTGAAAGACTAGTTAAATGATGCAACAAGGTACGAAACGCAGCAGTAGGGCTATTTCTCCGGTAAATGGTCTTCTATAGGCATTCATTACTTTACTTTTTCCATCAGCCACCGTTTAAAACGGAGCCCAACGGAGAACGGTGGAAAAATCAATTGTGAGGGAATTTATTCAGTCATGTGTTTTATCCTTTCCAATTTCTTGCTTGTTTTGCTCTTCATTAAAAGAAGCTCTGTTGTTGCTTCCACAACACGTGGAAGGAACAGCGTGCGCCTGATAGATCTGCGATGGGCAACAAATAAAACAGAATTGGATTGGACATGCTGCATCAAAAAGGCACTAGGTGACCAAAGCAATCAATCTGGCTGAATGATTTCTGCTTATGGGAGGCAGAACTGAAAGCAGCAGAGTCAAACTCTGTTACAGCTGTGATGAAGAACATTAAAAATGGTTATCACAAGAGCAGCTAAAGGACAAAACTATTTTTTAAATCATACCGGGCCTGCGTTACTCTTGCTTTGACAGGTGTTAAGAGCTTACACTGTAATTTGTCATTTTCATTTTTTTTCTTGAAGATTGATCACCTGTATGAGATGTACCTGAAAATGCTTAGAAAACCCATAAATGACAAGAGTTGCTGGACATGTAAGTCATCCATCAACACACACAAAGAAAATCTACTAAAGATCTCTTGAGACAGTCTTGGAAATGAACTCCTGTTGGAAGTTTTTAGAATGCCACAAAAAGGATAAAAATGTCTCCTTGAAGTTAAAATACTGTATCTACACATTGCACAGTGTTTTACTATATTTGCTATGGTTAATTTTCACAATTGGTTCAGTGATGTGTCTTCCCCAATAAAGACCCAAGGCTACAGTCATCGCCACGAGGATGGATTTTTGGTTTAAAACCTTTCTGAAATATTTCACAAGGAATATTCTTGTGCATAAATTTACTGCAGTACAACAACAGTCAGTGCAGTGAATACCATCCTCTTTGCTGGACAGAGCCTCTTTTAAAACATTACTCTACTTTATGTAAACATGTTTTAATTTGCTCTCCCAGCTGGTACTTGAAATCTACAACAACCAATCCGACTCAGGAACTGCTGTTATAAATGACAGCAGGGATAAGTGGGGTCATCGGGGGATTCCCTCAGGTTTGTTCAACTCAAACTATTATGGGCAAATCAAAAAATAAAAAACGTGTTTGGTCTTCTATAAAAACAGAAACAGCTGGAAAACATCAACAGATAACACACGAAGCAGTGGAGAAAGCAGCACAGCAGGTGCTGTGATTGAAGATGGAGGGTCACTGCTGGCCGCTAATGCTACCTTCAAACTGATGCTGATGGATGCTAATGCCACAGCGGAAGTGGCTCCCATGACTGGTTTAATGGACTTTTGGAACCATTCTTTATGAGCATTTAGAGATTATAACAAATGAATAAATTACACATTGATGCTAGCGTGAAATCCGAGCAGTTTGCAAAGATGTTTGAAAAGAGAAGACAAGTTGAAAAAAAAGGGAAAGGCTAAGGAGTGTAAGCTTCCAATTTTTTAAATCCAGTCATGAATTGTAACTCCTCTTCTCTTAAACATCCACCCCCCCCCCAAAAAAAAAAAAAAGATTTATTAATTCTCACTATGCCACTGGCTGCAGTACAAGGAAGAATGTGAAGGGCAAAAACTTTTAAGTTCATGTTCACTTTGTACCAACTTTGAGTTCATTACTCTTCAACAAGAATGTCATTGCACTTTCTAAATAATCGAATGCCTCTGGTGTCCATCTGGTGCAACTGATTTGAAGCTGACAAACAGAATGATAGATTTATTGCGTTAACTCACCAAGGATTCTACCAATTCGTGGAATTGTTTTTCATTTTGCTGAATGAAGAGAGCTACCTTAGTTCTCACAACAGCAGCGCAGCAAAAGAACATTAGGACGAAAATATATTTGATATGATGAGGTTAAATTGATATGAAAAAGCTCATTTAATTGGTTATTCATTCATCAAAGTAACAAACATCAGAGACAAGGATACAATCATAAATGTAGTGAATGATTTAAGGATTGAAAATAGCCATTTGCTAAACAATGGATGATCTTTTCATGTTTTTAAAGGATTAACTATAACACATTTATATAAATCTCCTGAATATGTGTTAAGCTGCCAAATCCTGATTGCTTTTTGTAACAGACCGACATTTGCTGTGTGACAGTGCAGGTTAATAGGAGATCTCTTTGCATGACGTTTACATAATCTGCCTTGAATCTCAACGGTTCTAATAGTATGCTGCTAGAATCAGTGCTGGATAATCCCATTGTAGATACAAGTACAGAGTTTGTAAAATATCAATCCGATTTGCCAGGAACTCAAACAATCACCCAAACAAGGAAGCAATGAGCGGACATTTGGGGCCGTTTTAAATACACACAAAACTCATGTTAAAAGGAGGAAACAAACAAAAATATTATTAACATTGATTGTGTCTAATTTATTTTAGCTTTTATTCTTTTACTTTACTCTGTTACTGTTTCTCAAATACAGTTGGTGAGGCGGCATTACCTAGATAAGAAAATTTCGGTTTATTACAACATGGGTCCCAATTTAGTAGTTACTGCAATATATTTCTGTCTGTCATGATAACAAGTTACTCGGAACACTTCAACATTGCTACAATGAAGTTCGACAGGACAAGGCACACATGCAGAGTCAGACAGCTTAGCCAGATTGTCTAAACCACTTCCTTTCAGGGTAATACATTGACCGTTCACCTTCATTTTTTTCTTCCAAATAAATCTTGGCTAATTTGGGATTTGTCACCTTTTATGAAGTTAATATGGTGAATGTCTTAAACACCAGCCTATTTACACATTCAGCAGACACAGAACAACATTAGCATTGATTTGTAGTCCTGTTTCTGGTAAATCTGGTGAGTCCTATATTTACTCTCCTTTTATCTCTGTTTTGGTCCACACCAACTCCTGAGGGAGATATCTGGCTTTTTAGCTGCTAAATGCTCCATAATGTTCATCAGCTAGTTGTGACTGTGTCCGTCTGCCGTTTGATGTTGGGCAGTTAGTGTACATTGGGTTTATTAAAGTTTTTGTTTGTGTTTGTTTGTTTTTTTCCAAAAAAACAGATGCCTGCTGTGTCTGGAAATTAGGTTGATGAAAGCCTTGAGAGTGAATCCAAACAGAAAAATTGTGGGCCATAAAACCAAAAAAATGAGCTGAAATTCATTAAAATGCTCCACAGAGCTGAGAGGAACTGCAGAGTTGGGTGTTTACATGTGGGTTCATCACTAGAGTCGACCCCTTTACATTACACATTGTCATTTGACCCATTGTTTCCCTCAAAATATTGATTAGTGCAGCTTTAAACACTGAATGTACGTCCTCATGTGTTTCATGCCCTGTCACCAGATCTCAGCAGTTAATTTGAGTACAGTGCTAATGACCTAAATATCCTATAATAGCATAAGCAACAGCTGAGTTATAAACTTAAATTAAGGTCAAAGGGTACAAAAGAACACACACACACACACACACACACACCTATATTTGCTGCGTTTTGAATCCAAAATTCCTGTACATTTTCTTTTTCAATGTTTAAGAGCAATGACTACATCTGATCATTCACATGCTGAATCTTGTGAAAGTTCTGTTGAAAGCAACTGGATCTGATTAAAATTAAACATCACTTCATACACCTCCCTTTCCCTGCAGGCAAAGCACAATTTGCAGGTCTAGCACCTCCCTGCAGCACCATCATGGTCTTGTTTGTTGCTTTCTTTCACACTTACGAACACATTTATGACCCTCGCTTATCCTCCGATCAGACAACACAGAAACAAATCTGCTCCACCAAAAAAAAAAAAAGTGAACATGAGCAATGGCTGACCTGACCATCAATCCAGAGGGAATGCAAAGGTACAAAACCTGCTGTACCGATATTTACACACAATCTCAACTTTCTGTTTCCTGCGGAAGGGAAGCAGTGGAGCGGGTGATAACAACAGAAACAAGAGGGAAGAGAGAACGAGGAGTGGGATGGGATTAAACAGACGGAAAAGAAACAGCCTGATGTCTGTTATTACACACAAAGGCACGTGAGGGATGGGATATTAGTTGGTGTGACCTGCTGCCACTGAAAAGAAAGCACCATCCATCACGACTTATGTGATTCCTGTTTAAATTAGAGGCTGGTCTATCTCAACGGGAAGAGTTAACATCAAGGGCAAACAAACCTGCCACAGAGGGCATGTTAGAAAATGACCAAAACAATAGTGAGATCGTTTAAAATCATGAATAAAGCAGGTTCAACCGAGATTTATTGTTGGCCAAAGGATGATGTATGAGAGACCAACAGCTGCAAAATAGAAGAAAATAAAAACAGTGAATAAAGGTTTTATTTTCTTAACCTTTATTATTCATACAGCTACAGTGGACTGGAATGTGAGCTTAACATTGATCATTGCTTATTTTAATGTTAATCCGTGCCAGTTAATTGTCAGTGATACGCAGAAGACTATATCAGCAGTAGTAATTTGACAAAGTCTTTCAGTGATTGCACATTGGGGAAACAGGGAGCCTCATGCAAGAACCATTCATCAGGTTATCATCAAACCAAACCTCATAGAAAATATCAAAAGAGATTAAGGATAAGAATACAAAAATGTTCTTGCATAAGAGCCAATGTCTGTTAATGAAACGATCCCAAAGTTACCCCTGCAACTTAAAACCAGTACAATACTGCATACTTTCATTTCCCCTCCACGCTCAGGGATTATTGCTCTTTGTTCTTTCCTCCTGTTTGTTAAGGCTGCCCAGGCTTCTTCATGGAGTTTCTCTCTGTGCTGTCAGACAGGTTTCATTGACAATTTCAGCTACACAATCATCTGAAGTAATGAAGCATAGTGTCCTGAGGATGTGACAGGAAATTCATATTTGTCTTTTGTGTTTCACTCTTCTGCAGCGATGTAGCAGCGTTTGCAGCTCAGGGAAGTGCTGGGGCAGCAGAACGTTCAGGAACATTGTGTATGAGTGCTGAGCAAGGCAACAGGATTGCTATTGCCTTTTTTGATTGTGATAAAAAGACTACACTGACACATTAAGACTGCTAAACCTTGCATTTCAATGGATGCAGACAATAACAGATTATTGCCAGAGTCAGTTATAAACACAGCTATAAAATACAGCATCTTTCAAAAGGCTTTGTTCTTCCTCCTGTAAATCCTCAGTTTACATTGTTGAACTATATGACTGCAATGAATGGCAGACGGACTTATCTGGGATGAATAATTAACATTTCCGCATGTTTAGAGTTTTTCAAAATGATGAAATCTTCTTCTTTTCCTTTCGGCTGTTCCCTTTCAGGGGTCGCCACAGCGAATCATGCGCCTCCATCTAACCCTGTCCTCTGCATCCTCTTCACTCACACCAATTAACTTCATGTCCTCTCTCACTACATCCATAAATCTCCTCTTTGGTCTTCCTCTAGACCTCCTGCCTGGCAGCTCCAACCTCAGCATCCTTCTACCAATATATTCACAGTCTCTCCTCTGAACGTGTCCAAACCACCTCAATCTGGCCTCTCTGGCTTTATCTCCGAAACATCTAACATGAGCTGTCCCTCTGATGTACTCGTTCCTGATCCTGTCCGCCCTCGTCACTCCCAAAGAGAACCTCAACATCTTAAGCTCTGCCACCTCCAGCTCTGCCTCTTGTCTTTTCTTCAGTGCCACTGTCTCTAAGCTGTACAACATCGCTGGTCTCACCACCGTCTTGAACACCTTTCCTTTCATTCTTGCTGATACTCTTTTATCACACAACACCCCTGACACTTTTCTCCACCCGTTCCAACCTGCTTGCACTCGCCTCTTCACCTCTTTTCCACAGTCTCCGTTGCTCTGAACCGTTGACCCTAAGTACTTAAAGTCCTGCACCTTCTTCACCTCTGCTCCCTGTAACCTCACCGTTCCACCTGGGTCCCTCTCATTGACACACATGTATTCTGTCTTACTGCGGCTAAGCTTCATTCCTCTGTTTTCCAAAGCAGACCTCCATCTCTCTAGATTCTCCTCCACCTGCTCCCTGCTCTCACTACAAATCACAATGTCATCCGCAAACATCATAGTCCATGGAGATTCCTGTCTAACCTCATCCGTCAGCCTGTCCATCACCAGAGCAAACAAGAAGGGGCTCAGAGCCGATCCTTGATGCAGACCCACCTCCACCTTGAACTCCTCTGTCACACCTACAGCACACCTCACCACGGTCTTACAGCTCTCATACATGTCCTGCACCATTCTAACATACTTCTCTGCCACTCCAGACTTCCTCATGCAATACCACAGCTCCTCTCTCGGCACCCTGTCATACGCTTTCTCTAAATCTACAAAGACACAATGCAACTCCTTATGACCTTCTCTGTACTTCTCCATCAGCATCCTCAAAGCAAACACTGCATCTGTTGTGCTCTTTCTAGGCATGAAACCATATTGCTGCTCACAAATGCTCACCTCTGCCCTTAGCCTAGCTTCCACTACTCTTTCCCACAACTTCATTGTATGACTCATCAGCTTTATTCCTCTGTAGTTGCCACAGCTCTGCACATCTCCCTTGTTCTTGAAAATTGGCACCAGTACACTTCTCCTCCATTCCTCGGGCATCCTCTCACTCTCCAAGATCTTGTTAAATAAACTAGTCAGAAACTCTACTGCCACCTCTCCTAGACACTTCCATACCTCCACAGGTATGTCATCAGGACCAACTGCCTTTCCACTCTTCATCCTCTTCAACGTCCTCCTCACTTCACTCTTGCTAATCTTTGCCACTTCCTGCTCCACACCAGTCACCTCTTCTACTCTTCGTTCCCTTTCATTTTCCTCATTCATCAACTCTTCAAAGTACTCCTTCCATCTTCCCATCACACTCCTGGCACCTGTCAATACATTTCCATCCTTATCTTTAATCACCCTAACCTGCTGCACATCCTTCCCATCTCTATCTCTTTGTCTGGCCAACCTGTACAAATCCACCTCTCCCTCTTTAGTGTCCAACCTAGCATACAAGTCCTCATATGCTCTTTGTTTGGCCTTTGCCACCTCTACCTTCACCTTACGCTGCATCTCCCTGTACTCCTGTCTACTCTCTTCAGTCCTCTCAGTGTCCCACTTCTTCTTTGCTAACCTCTTTCTCTGTATACACTCCTGAACTTCCTGGTTCCACCACCAAGTCTCCTTGTCCACTTTCCTCTTTCCAGATGACACACCGAGTACCCTCCTACCTGTCTCCCTGATCACATTAGCTGTAGTGGTCCAGTCATCTGGGAGCACTTCCTGACCACCCAGAGTCTGTCTCAGCTCCTCCCTGAAAACTAAACAACATTCTTCCTTTTTCAACTTCCACCACTTCGTCCTCTGCTCTGCCTTTGTCCTCTTCATCTTCCTCACCACCAGAGTCATTTTACACACTAGCATCCTGTGTTGTCTGGCTACACTCTCACCTACCACTACTTTACAGTCACTGGTCTCTTTCAGATTACAACGTCTACACAAGATGTAGTCCACCTGAGTGCTTCTCCCTCCGCTCTTATAGGTCACCCTATGTTCCTGCCTCTTCTGGAAGAAAGTGTTCACGACAGCCATTTCCATCCTCTTTGCAAAGTCTACCACCATCTGTCCTTCTGCGTTCCTGTCCTGAAGACCAAACCTGCCCATCACATTCTCATCACCTCTGTTCCCTTCACCTACATGCCCGTTGAAATCTGCACCAATCACCACTCTCTCACCTCTGGGGATGCTCTGCATCACTTCATCTAACTCACTCCAGAATTTCTCCTTCTCTTCTAACTCACATCCTACCTGTGGGGCATAACCACTCACAACATTGAACATCACCCCTTCAATTTCCAGCTTCAGGCTCATCAACCTGTCTGACACTCTTTTCACCTCAAGAACATTCCTCACAAACTCCTCTTTCAGGATAACTCCTACTCCGTTTCTCTTCCTATCCGACCCATGGTAGAACAACTTGAACCCTGCTCCTAAGCTTCTAGCCTTGCTACCTTTCCACCTGGTCTCCTGGACACACAGTATGTCCACCTTCCTTCTCTGCATCATGTCAATCAGCTCTCTAGCCTTCCCTGTCATAGTTCCAACATTCAAAGTCCCTACTGTCAGTCCTACATTCTTAGCGTTCCTCTTCTCTCTCTGCCTACGAACACACCTTCCTCCTCTCCTTCTTCGTCTTCGACCAACAGTAATCCAATTTCCACCGGTACCCTGTAGGTCAACAGCACCGGTGGCGGTCGTTGTTAACCCGGGCCCCGACCGATCCGGTATGGAAGTCATTGTCATGATTCGCATTTTTAGTTTGGCATGTGTTTTACGTCGGATGCCCTTCCTGACACAACCCTCTGCATTTATCCAGACTTGGGACTGGCACATGAAGACACTGGCTTGTGCCCCCCTGCGGTTGCATTTTCAAAATGATGAAATACTCAGTAAAAACTGACCAAATGTTTGCAAAGACTCAGTAAGTGTTTTAATCAGGCACTGATGTGTCTGAGTTGTATTTTACTTTACATCCTGTCTGTATAAAACTTCTTCACCCTGCTTGATGAATCAGACCCACTGTGAGTGGTCTCCATTGTACTATGTCATTCCACTCAAAGACACACTGCAGCATCCACCCCATAAGAATTACCCATCTTATCGGCTCAATAGAGGGTGACTTGAGGCATGCACTGTATCTGTGAAATCCTGAGCATTATTAGTATTATTATTAGCTATAATTTGGCTTCAGTGTAACATTTTTAGTGTCAATGTGAAACAAATTTTCCTGTTGTATAGTCTAACATATATTTTTCCTCAATAAATACATGATAAAATGGGATTTGTTGGGTCTCTGTAAATATTATAGACAGTGCGGCCTAGACCTGCCCTATAGGAAAAGTGCAATGAGAAAACGTCTGTTATGAATTAATTAGCATTAGATAAATCAAATTTACTTGAATGAAACAAAACAAAAAAAACATTTTAACAATTAAATCTGTTCCCAATGATTATTCAAGTATATAGTGCAAGCACATGCACACACGTGACCTTTCCACCTTTATATGTCCCTACAGTCAGGAAATATTCCCACTGTTAAGTTATTATTGACTCTACCTTCTAATTGACTTTCACTGTGAACTTTCCAACATGGGATTATGTGACATCTGGTGAGTGCAATGTTGGACAAGAGGAGCCGCAACTGCAGCCAATGATTTAACCCACAACTAAATTAGTTTCTCATCTCTGCTTGAGTTCAGCTTCTCTTCCTCTTGGCCTTAATCTCGGTCACCAGGGGTGTATCCATGGGAAGGAGCTTTTGATTATGGTACTTTCCTCTACCATGTTGTGATGGAGTGCCACACAATAAGTGATGGATCTGGGGAACTTGCCTCCTTTTTGTCGCATCAGGGGCAAAGAAATAAAAATGTGGCAATTAATAAGCAGGAAGTGCTGTCCTGTCATTCCCTCCCTAATGGGCCAATCTGTTAATTCTGTGACTGAGCTCCATCACCAGAGCAATAACAAACTCTGCACTGACTGTGCAGGAACCAGATTCAATTGACATAGTATCAAAGTACAGCTGGATGACATACCAAGACACTGTCCTACAAATGACTTTGATATACAAGTATTGCATAGAATTAGCGATTGCGTTTTGAGGGAAACCTAATGCCAGCCAGAAACATTTATACCGAACAAATTCACTGAACAATATTCAGTGCTGGTACAGGAAGTAGTGTGTCATAGGCTCAGTCAACTTTGTCTCTGTTTCTATTGTATGTTTGCACAGGGCACTTTACTTACTCTTGCCTTTTCATGGTGGGTTTACAATCACGGAAGGTTCAATGAAAATAAAAAGGAACCATAAACTTTGTTGCTAGCTGAACTTAACTGATTTGTCCAACAAGCCATAGTTGATGTACCCATCAGACAATTAAAGAACACGACTGAGAGTTTGCAGCCACGCTAGATGCCCTGTGAGTTCCACTTTAGGTTAAATGCTAACATCACCATATTAACATGCAGACAATGACATAGCGAACATGCTGATGATTAGGTGGTATAACGTTTACCATGTTCACCATCTTAGTTTAGGGTATTAGCATGCTAACATTTGCTAATTAGCATTAAACACAAAGTACAGCAGAGGCTAATCCAAATGAGCCAAAATATTGGACAAACGAAATGGTACAGGTTTCACTAACATTTTTGCTATTCATCCTGAGGGGGGCAGGAATGTCCGTACCAAATTTAATGGCAATCCATCCAATAGTTGCCGGGACATAGCCCTAAAAACACAAAATGTCAACCTCATGGTGCCGCTAGAGAAAAGGTCAGGGGCTCACCAAAGTCATTAAGATTCATCCTGTGACTATCATCGACATCTGTACCAAATTTCATGGTAATCCATCCAACAGTTGTTGAGAGATTTCAGTCTGGACTGAAGTGGTGGAACTGATGGACTGACATTTCCATCGCCAAGAGCCACTCTGCTACTGTGGCTAAAAAGATATTTAAGTCTTTATACATGTTGATTGTTTTGGGGCCAGCATTTACAAGAAAATAATACGTGATACAACTACAGTACAGTAAACAACTGAGGCATATATTGGTATCCATGGTAACGGATGTTTCCTTGTTATGGTGGAGAGTAGCGAGTGCGTCCCAGTTTCTGTTTTATTTATTTGGGCATATAAGAGTTTCTGCTTGCACGCAAGTGTCAGGAATGTTTGGAGGGAAGCTGCTCCTGTACTGTTGGCCATGATAACAGGAGAACATTTGTGTGCCTTGCTCACGGCCAATTCAGTAGTACCTCTCGAGGGTAAAGCGGGTTACTCTCACTCTTTTATTATTTTAACAACCTTCCTCTACTCCATTAAACAGGCTGCGATGATACTCAAAATTCTCTTTCAAAATACTATTTTTGCACCACTATGAGGCTACCACCAGACAGCCACTGTAGCTGCATTAATACGAGATAAACACAACACAGACGACTCGTAGGGTAGAGAAGTGTTGGCAGAAAAAGCTCAAAAATTAGATGATGCGAGTCAGAGAGCAGGGACCTGGTATCCACCACAGATGGTCAACCAGACGCAACTGATCACTAGTGAGTTAAGAAGTGGGCTGAGTGGTTTACTGGATTATAGCCACCCTTCTGGACAAGTCTCTTTTCAAACAGCTGCTCGAGTACAATTCATCTTCAAAATACAAGATTCTGAACACAGCTAAGTACGTTAAAGGACCATTTCAACAAACCTAAACAGAGGATTTAAAAATGAAAGCTATAACATTCTTTATTGACAGGCCATACAAGGGTAAAAGAACCACTGTGAGGTGTGAAGAAGACTGTTGGCTGATTAAAACTCACAATGCTGCAAAAGGAAAACGTGTTAAACTGCTAAAGATTTAGCAATAAAAAGTGGCTTTACAGAAGACGAGACATCTGGTTCAGTGAGTAAGAAGAGTTTGTTGAAGGCTTGTTGCAGAGGTGTAAATTTGTGTTACTATTATTAATCACTGTTAGCAAATTGAGGCAGCATCTGCATAATGCTTTTGTATCACAAAATACATTTTCACTTAATACGTAGTGAGACATAATATGACAAAACACTGTTTACTTCACACCTCAGTTGACCTCTAGTTGGCTGACAAGATTCCTAGTATAGAGCCACTGTCACTTGCAATGGGAAACTTGTCCAATAAAGCCAATTCTGATTCACATTTCTACTGTTCAATCATATACTTCCACTAACCACCTTACCTTCCCACGTGTCATATCTTCACTTACGGTATATCCCTCCTCACGTCCAACCTCCAATCAGCTGTCTCTACATCTGGCTCCATTAGAGAGCGTGAGATGAGAACAGAAATGAAAATGCTTTCTTTGGGATCTTTTTAAAAAGCCTCCTAAATAGGTTAGAGGAGAAAGTAGGCTGCCAGAAAGGCTCAGGAGACCCAAGGAGCTACTGTTGTATCACTCAAGAGGAGTGGCATCCCACTTCAGGAGTCCACATGAAGAGATGGATACAAATGTGGCATTTTGTGATGCAGCAGGTAGAACATGATTGGCCTTGAATGTATCCTGGAGCACAGGGATCATTCACAGTGGGGTGATGGAAAAAGCAAAGCCTTGCACGCGAAACTTATACACTGTACGCATGCGGAAAGATCATACACCAAACACCTCCAACACTTGTTTTGTTATGTTTTTTGGTTTTTCTTATTTGGAGTGGAATATCTCACGTATATCACGGTCACTTACTAAAGATTTAAATATAATTATTCTCTCTTAAGGGCAATACGCTTAAATAAAATTGATTTTGGCACTAACTTTGTCAGCCTTTTACGGCTAAAAGTTACTTTCAACAAGTGGGAGAAGCCAATTTAATTTCCTCTTTATAGAAGAAGAGGCAATCCTCACTGATTTAATTATAATTAAGCATGAAATTTGTAATAGATTATCATATTTCTGTCTGGGGCAGCAGATGCATACAGAGATAGCAGGATTGCATGAAAAATGTACTTCACCTCAGTTTTACGTCAGTAACCCATAACCTTAAACACAGACTTGTTATGACTTGATTCAAATCCACCCAGGATGTAAAGAAGTGGATTTTAGAATAAACTAATTGTGTGTATTTTGTTTGAGTGGTACTACTGGTGTGGTTTTGACTGCTTCTTCAGAATATTCAAATGTTTTTGGACTGGCTTTGAATATCCAAGCAGGCTGAGTTTGAAATGATGAAAATAAAACTACGGCTAAATTTAAAAAAGATGTTTTGATGGCATTTTGCCATTAATTGTGACAGTCGAGATGCAGACAAGAAATGCGGAAAGAGGAATAGAGAGGTAAGACATAGAAAAAAGAGACTGTCCTCCCAAGAAAAATGACATTATCTGTTGTTTCAGCCTCAAAAAGACATGTTTATTTTCAGATGACCTCTTGAGACTGTAGTAATTATGATGGAGCAAAGGACGATGTCAGGTGACACTGTAATAGAGCGGCAAAGTTCATGTAGGGTGGATGAACTGGGTTAACAAAACATAGGACTTTAAAGTGGTCATATTATGCTTTCTGCCTTTCCCCCTTTCCTTTATTGTATTATATCTTTTTTGTGCATGTAAGAGGTTTACAAAGTGAAAAAGCCCAAAGTCCAACCCAAACAGAGTTACCCTCTCCCACAGAAAACACTGCTCCTCAACAGCTAAAATAACGTTAGATACCCTCCAGGCAGTCAATGGATCTAAAGTTGTTACTGTGACGTAGAGACACTGCACAGTTAAAGCGTTACGTATGAAAGATAAATTAGTTACAAATTAACACTCTTCTTGCTGGTACTGCGCAACACCCCCAGCACAGAGGACACCTGCAGCACTCGCTCCAAAATAACAGCCAGGCTTTATCATCCTAAACAACAAGCTCAGAATCGGGTTTATTGCAAAGTACGTTTTCACATACAAGGAATTTGCTTTGGTATACTGGTGCACAAATAAGCATAGTAGAGAATAAAAATCTATAAAATAAATGCAAATAAAAAGCAAGTACTGAAACCACAACTGTACACTAACAATGTAATGTCTATTCATAATATTTAAAGCAATGACAGTGCCGTTTTATACTGCTTCTGTTGATGATTATTTAATTTTTTCCAAAGTGCTTCTAAGTTTCACGAGCCAACAATTTTCTGTACATCATGAGACAGATTTCTTTTGATTTAAATTCAAATGTTACAAACAATGTAATGACAGAATAACAGCGGTACGAAAATCAAAAATATACTACAGCTGTGGGCCTGGCTTTCCTATACCACTGTTTCTGAGGGCATCGGCTGCGTTGGCTGCAGTGGTCTGTGTGACTCTGGTGATAAAAGGGGTCTGTGACCTGTCTCTGAGCGTGACTGGCCGGCTAAATAGCTAACTCCTTAAACTATAGGCCACCATACGCCACCCTAAAATTAATACTTTAAATTGGCCTTTCACTGATTTCTGATGCAGTAACCTGTCCAATGCATCTACTAATTACCAACTATGTAATGGATTATAATAACGGAAGTACTAACACTGATACAACAACAGTATATACAGTAACTATATATACTACTTTAACGTATAGTATGTGTTACTGCTGAAAAATTGGCTGAAATAAAGAAGACCTAAAAAACTCACAGTCCAAATGAAGTGAACCCTGGAGACATTATGTAAAGTCCTAAATCTTGTTATTAAGTCTGTATGTTACAGTGGAGCGGAAATTCAGCAAGAGAGAAAAAGTATCACAGGGCTGTTGTTGTTGCTGTCATGTACATGTTGAATTAGGAAACGACATGGGTAGCATCGAAAAACTTTTGCACAGCATGTCATTGCCATGGTAACTCTCATTACTTCCTAAAACAATGCTTGTAAACGTGCTAAAAACTATGACTCACCCAAATAAATAGAAATTGGTGCAATTTAATTTTATTTATTTGCACAGCGGGAAAGGTCACACTGTTTCATCACTGCTCTGTCTCTCTCTCGGTCTGTCTCTACGTTATAAATGTGGGGTGAGGTATGAAAAAAATCGTCTTTTGTTAAGAGACAACTGTGAAGAGTGTACAGTCGCCAAGCATAAATTCAGCCTTAGTAAAGATAATCGTTAGACAGCAATGGAACAGTTGAACAAGTTAACATTTACGAGGTAAGTGTATAAAACAGTGCTAACTGACTAGACTTAACAGGATTGTTTAGGACGCCTCTATTTTACTTTACCAAGCACCCAAACAAAATTCAGAGAAGAGGTCCTTTAATGAGATATCTTAATTAAAGTCTAGAGACAAAGATAGAATCTAATTAAATGATAACAGTACAAGTTGCTTAGTTTTTCATGAGAGACAAAACTAATGAGGGGACAGAATTACTTGTAAGAAACGAGAGCATCATGCTTGAACAGCCCAAACAATGGTGGCTTAATAAAAAGGGAATTATTCCTACTTCTTGAAATTCTTATTTATACATTGTGCCACTGGAGTTTAACTAAACTTAAAAGGCAACTTTAAAAGATTTGTTCAAAAAAGAAAGAAAAACTGTTGGCTTTTGGGTCCACTAATGCAGTGAGGAAAAGGAAGAAAAGGAAGTATAATTTTATCGGGCATGGATATCACTAAGGAAATTTCTTCCACAGGGGTCAAAAACGCATAAAGAAAACGTTGCTGAAAGTTTCATCATAAAGTAAACCTTGAGCATACTTTCCAAGATATGCAGTGTTTAAATGCTTTTTCGTTTAACATTAGAAAACTGATTCACTTCAAAACACTACAAAAAAGCACTATCAATTTACCACAGAATGAGTCACAAATACTGTCAAGAATGTAATACCAAAAACATACAAGTCTTTATAAAAGATATTCAGATATCGGTATCTTTTAATGCTTAATGAGATACTTGGGCAATGCATGTATGTAATTAGCCAGAATATGAACACAATCTTGTCTGATGAGTGTGGAACAAATTCTTTTTGTCATCACTGCGGCTTAATAAAGACGTATACCCCACCCACAGGCATCCATAAAGCTCATTCACAACTGCAATGACTCACTCTCCTCTGATGTTCCAATTAAGGTATCTTTGTTTTCCCTTGTTGGTTCAGTAAACCGTGCCCCCGGGCTGATTGAATTCATACCCAAATGAAAAAAACCCAACAACACTGCCCCCCCCCCCCCATGCATCATTTTGTTTTGTTTTTTACACAAAGAAAAAAGTGATTGCAGATTCGGCACCGGCAAACAGCAAAATCAAGTCTTTCTCTTTCTCCCTCACTCTCTCTCCCTCTCCCCAGCATACATATTATGTTGGATTGAAAATTGGTGAATAATGGAGAAATACTTTCCTGTTCTTGGATCATATATTCTAGGCGTGCCTGGCATTTTACAAATGTAAGCTGTTATTGCAAAGAACATTAACAATTCACATGTAGCCAACTCACACCAGTCTTGATGTCACCAAATGGCTGGACTTCAGGGCTATAGTGCTAACTAATTCGTATACTTGTGTGTGAGGAAAAAAAAGCGAATGAGATGGAGTACATGCAGGGACCATCTACCCTTGTCAGTGTGTTAGAGGTCCTCTTGGCCCCCACATGGTTTTGTCCCTTTGAACAGGTGTTTGCTATGAAACCTAGGGGTGTCAGCCATTTAGTTTAAAGGTTGGTGTATATGCCAGGGCTCAGATGGGAGTGGCTTACTGTGATGATGGATGGTCTGGCTAAAGTCTGGCAATGGGGGCAGAAAACTACAGCTCCCTACAGGGTTTGCTCTAACTTAGAGAGCCACAAAGGCTCAGTTTCCAATTTGCAAAACGAATGCAGTCTAGTACAACCACCCTGCATTAAATCCTACCTTGATGAAACTAATAATGTTCAGATTTTGTCGAAATTGTGTTAGAGAGGTGTCTGTTGATTCAATGTTATGGTCAATTTGGAGACTTTAGTTTGTGCTGCTGTTGAATTATAGTTTTACTTATAATTATGAGTTATACTGTGTTTCTAATATTGTGTCCACCCCACGTCCAAACCAATGATTCAGAGCAAAATGTAATTACAATCTAACAAAACTAGCAACTGAAGTGTTTGTTTGACAAATAAGTAGAGTTTGGGTGTAACAGTTAAATGCTTTGAACACGTGTTTGAATATTTTACGTAATTCTGCATACATTTGGCATATTGTGTAATATTGAGATTTCAACCATAATCGCCCCACCATACTCCTTTGTCACTGATGTCTGAGGCAAAGAAGGAGTTCTATAACTAAACTAGATATTTGTATTGGTGGTTAATTCTCCACGTCTCCATTAATCTTCTAGTCTGAATCATTCTGTTTCTGTTCAGTAGTGGAAAAACACATCACTGGTATAAGTATGTACATTAACCTACATTTTAACCACAACAACCAATGCTGATAGTGTAGGTTATTTATGTCTGATGCCTGAAATCTGACCTGATAAGTTGCAAATAACAATGTGGACCAGGTGGATCTAAGAAAAAACAAACAGTGTTTTTCCCGCAGTAGGAGCATATTCGGAGAAGACTTTAACTGTAACAATTAAATATAACAAATCTGACCATCTGAAATTCAATATCTGTAATTTAACACTAAGAAATCAGCAGGAGTGATTTCCATGATGGTAGTTTGAGCAGTGTAGTACTTCGCTGATCAATTAAAATCTTTGTCAGTGACTAACATTTTGTCTTTTTGGAAGATACACATATGGTGTAGCTCAATGAAGGCTGAAATACATTTATGAAACAATAGGTTTGTCAGAGCAAGTAAGTCTGGGTTATATGTACTGCATGCAGTACCTGAATAGCACAGATGAAAGAACTCAACTGAACCTTCACTGTCAGATGAGGTCAGTTGACAATGATAGCAGCAGCCATTTCAAATCAGTAACAAAAGGCATTAGCCAGCTAAATGTGAGGCAGAACAACTGCACCCAGACAAGGGTTTTGTTATGATGTCAGTTTTAGGCGTACATTTAGGTAATTCCAAGACTATTACCATCTGCTTGTGCTTGTCTCTCCATGTACTAGGCCTTTAAACAAACAATATTTACTCTGCCGTTTCCCTGGGCAAACATCTGCTCAGCTGCGATAGGTTTTAAATATTAGGTAGCAAAGCTTCCCTAAGCTACCTGGCAGTCGCAGAATAAATTATATTTGACATTTTCCATGAGGGTGATAATGCAGGGATTCTTTGCCAGTGAAAAACACTGTTTTCTTGTGTTATTTAGATAGTGGTTAATTCCCTTTTTTTGCTCAGCTATACGTGATGTGTGCGTCTTACAACTCAGTTTTGAATGAATGAACACAAAATATAATTACAGCCTTGTAGGTTTTCATGTTTGTGTCCCTGTGATTTTCACCATTTCCCTTGACTTTGTCTCTCACCTTGTATTTCATTTCACCCTCTTCATCTCCCAATCACTCTCTCCCTAGGAGTTCCTCCAAGTGCAAGCAGACGTGTGAGCAGTATGTAATAGCATGGAAATGTCAGGTGCCCAACAAGGAAAGAAGATTTAGATTTGATCCTGCACATGTGTAGAATAAATATAGGTTCCTGCCTCTCTGGTTTTACTTCAGTTAAATGTTACGTGCTAAATATAAACATGTTCTTGTGCATACAGTTTCCATTTTAATTCTGCTGCATGTCAATTAGTCTAACTGATTAAAACAAGATAGCTGAAAGTGTTTAGGAATAAACAATGCTTCAAACCCACCCACTTGTCATAAAAGTCGCACGGTTTCTTTTTTCTGTCCAGCATTAATATATACTGCAATACTATGATACTTGTTTTGTTTTTTTAAGTCTGTAGTGGTGTGTGTGTGATGATTTTCTTAGAACAACACACAGAGTTTGGTTGCAAAAACAACAGTAACCATTTTACCTCAATAACATCACTGGATTTGTCCTATGGTGCCGGGAAGGAATTTGGTCAGACCAACCCCATTCAAGAGTGCAAGATGACAAATTAAAAGAGTTTGGTCTTGATGCACCTTCTGTTTTATTAATTTCATTATGCAAATCCCAAACAACAAGATTACAGTAATTATCTCCCCCGACTCTTTCAGATGCCATTACATTAAACGTAAAAAGTCATCACCTTTAAGAACACATTTTATCACAGAGCTATGACTTTGTAGCCAATTAATAAGTTGAATAGGAAATAAGTTTCAGCATAGTTGTTGGCTAATGAACTGAAATGAAAATTTGGTTTTGTCAGTCATCAGTTTTAAGTCTCTGTGTGTACTAAACTCAGTACCCTGTTTTTCTCAATCATAATAACTAGAGAAGAAAAGTCAGTCAGTCAGTCAGTCATTTTCTACCGCTTGTTCCCATTAGGGGTCGCAGGTGACTGGAGCCTATTCCAGTGACTTTGGGCCTTAGGCGAGGTACACCCTGGACAGTGGCCAACTCATCGCAGTGCTACTTTGGCTGGAAATGTCAACCCGATCTCGGGTGGGCTGAGAAGAAAAGTGACTGATTCAATGCTGTATTTGTAGGATTTCTGGGGAAACCCACAAGAAATCTCCCAAATGGTAGAAAAACTAGCCCAGCTGTTCACAAGCTGTCCAAAGCCATTTTGTCCAAGCCTCTCTGGCAACACTGGTAAAGTTATATTGGAGAAGATCTTGTGTAACTTGTCACTAGACTGCATCTCGCTGAGTGTGTTTTCAGAAAATCTGAAAATGTTAGCTTGTTAACATTGAATAGTTTACATGTTTACATGTATGTTACTGTTGTATAATGTTACTTTTAGGCACGCTACTATGCTAAGGTTAGCACAGCTCAAGGCACAGGGGGGGATGGCGAAGTACAGCGCAGACTGACAAAAGTAAATTGCCAGTTCTTATGAAAAGTGCAAACAACAAAAATAAGAATTTGCTTAAGCCAGTTTTGACAACGTGGAGCTGAGGCTGACCAGCTGGGTCTGAAATGTGCCAAAATATCCTCTGTACAGATGATTTAACTAACAACATGGCCATGCCATTAGCTAAACCTAACAATCTTTTGGCCAACCAGTGGTAATGATCTTTTTAATATATCAAAAATATCTAAGAATAAGTTTTGACATTTTTGTCATTATCTCTAAATAGTTTCTCCTTTAAGGAATTGTTATAATGGCGATTACGTAGTGTTTGGTGGCAAGGGCAACAAACAGTGATGGAAATTGCGGCTCTTTGATCTCGAAGGCTCCGTTAATTTTCCAAGGGTTTCTCTTTCGGCTCCCAAATGGCTCTTCAATGGATACCACACTACTGCTGGTCACTGCATAAATTACGTTCTTATTTTTTGCAAGAATATTCTGTCATATTGATGGTTAAAAAATGGGATGTGTCAAGAATAACTATCCTAGTTGTATAACGAAAATACCACCCTACGAAATCGGCTCTCAGACGTTAGCCGGCTCCGATTGTTAACTTTAAGAAGTCGGCTCATTGAGCAATACAGTACATGCAATACAGTACACGTAGCCATTGCTGAATCACGTTTAAGGGAACTTTCATCAAAATAAGGCCGTGAATCTTAGTAAACTAAATAAGAGCCGATCCTCTGCCTTTTCTGGTTGAAACGAAAGCTAATTTGAATTTGTCTTGTCAATTCCATTCCAATGAAGCACAGCAACAAATAAATAAATTCATCATTGCACTGGACTTTAACAACAATTCCCCAGTTGAGATAAACCACTTACTGTGATATACTATACCAATATATTTACTTATTATGACAAACAAACAGTATTACGGGGCATGTCAGGAGATGCCTCTAAACGTGATAAATGAGCTCTATTATACAGTACAATACACTGTTAATTCAGTAACTTTAAAGCCCTGAGGAAGATAAACTATACGAGTGTGTGCGCAAACGTCTGTTTATGTGTGCCTCTGCAAGTTTGAATCATGCTTGCACAGCCTCACACTGATTATATCCAATAATGTCATCATGTAGAGGTCACACATCATGATGTGTTTGCAGGCTGCTGTTAAGGTCTGGACACCTGGAGGAATGCAGGCAAGGAGACGCGGATAAAAACAGGATGAAGGGTCAAAAAATCAGAGGGAGATACACAAATGATGAAGGGCATAAGGATGGATAAGACCTGCCTGATGCTTCCAGTGGGGTTGTTATGAATTGAGATACATGTTCATTTAGACTTCCACTGTGCTAGTGTACTTCAATTAATCACTTATTAAAAAATTTAAAAACCAGCAAATATTATATGCACGAATGAAGGCAAGGATGTACAAAGACTAGTTTGTCCTAAAGCATGATTATGTTGCTGTTTATGTTGTGTGTCTTACTCTGAATGATAGTTGCTTTTCTGAACCATAATTTGAGCATTCTTGCAAAATTGTAATAATTCCGATCTATATTAGTTTTAATTTTTATCATGACAATAAATACCGACAAAAGAATTACAAATCAAAGTTAAAGTGAATGCATTTATGTAAATAAAGTATTTTGTCCGACAGTGGAGTCTCCCTGGAAATGTAAGCAAACTACTGTTATCAGGTTCAGATTTTTGATTCTTATATAGTGTTGCAAAATGGGAGGAGTCGCTGGTTCAGGAAGTTTTCTTACCATTTCAAATTTTTCTTTCAACGATACCCTAAATGTTACTCATCACAGCAACACAGGCATCTCCTGGATATTGTAACAGTCCTATAGGTTAACCTTTGGCCACCAGCGTTAATTAATTAAGAAATCGTGTTTTTTCCACTCAGTTTGGTATGGTGGATGGCTCTAAATACTACAATACCCATGAGCCTTGGCAGCTGTTACTATGGAGAAGAAGCCGATCAGAGGCGCAAATCAGAGCGGTAGTGAAGTTCCAAAAACTTTGTTGTGAATGAAACATGGTGCCATAGTTGCTGAATTCCTCCAAAATGGACCCTGAATCCTAAATTGAAATAATTTAAGCTGCAGATTGTCTAATTCTTTTTCTCAACGGCATAACTTTTAGCTTCCACCTGCCATTAGCGGCACATGTAACAGAATTTTAAGCTCTGTGACTAGATGTTTATTGCCAAAATTCACCATGGGAGTCATAGTTAACGTTTAACATTACTGCCTTGGAAGTGCTCCAACTGTGTCAGGCACCTCACAGTCTATGCAGAAAAAGAAGAGGGACATTTACTTCTGGATTTAACTCCTCCCACTTCGCAATATTATTTACTGATTGGTCCGTGGAAATACCCGACCTCACCTTTTTCCAACAAAGCCCCATCCAACAAGTGGGAAGAGCACAGACAAAATACAGATACATAAATCTCTCATGAAATATTAAGTATGGTTGTAACTCCAGCAGATAACAGTGTGTTCGTGTAGGATCCTTTCCCTTATATAAGAAGCCCGTTATGAAAGTTGGTTTTCAAGGCCTTAAAATCCAGGTATATAGAGCACGTGTTGCTGTGCAAACATCTGCACCATGCTCATTTCCACATGGCTCATGATGTTAAACAACTACATTTATTCACCTACAGAAACAATCATTCACAGCACTCTGTACTGACAGAGCAATGGTCTGGGTTGAGATTAGAGAGTGAAAATTCACACGCTCTATAGTTTGCACCAAGTCATTCAACTATGGATAGGATGAACCTCTTGAAGACAGCCTGCAGGCTAGCTCTGTAGTTCTGAGGTACTTTTGAGGAGACAAAAAAACTTTCAGGTGGCGTCCTGCCAGGCTTCAGTTTTTAAGTGTGACAGGCAACAAGGTGTCCATTCTCGTCTCCTGAGATCAGTCCTAACTCTCTGACAAGTGATGCTTTATGAAGAGAGGGGTCTAAAATACAAAGTGAATACAAGACTGGATTTGATCAAATCAGTTCCACAATAGCTGGAGGCACAAGGAGATGAGATGATAGAAATGACAAGCAATATGATATGATTGCCAGGAAAAAGATAAGTGGAACGTCTACGCATTTCAATGTATAACAGAAAATGGGAAAAGGTTGCACGTGTTTATGCATGACCCTGCCCGACTGCCAAAAATAAAACAAAAAGAAACAAAATCACACACATTTCAAAACAACAGTCAGAAACTGTTATCGATTCTTCTGAAGCTCCATACTCCCCTCATGCCACGTCTCGCCCATCATCCCCCTGCTTTCATCTCATAGAGGCTGGGGTTGGTTAGAGAGAACAAAACATGTTCGTGCTATTCAGAGCTCTCCACCCACTGTGGTCCTCAGCAGGGGAGTCTACTGCCCAACGTGCCCCCCAGACCCACTCAGACTTTGAGGCCTCACCTCGTGCCCTTTCAAACTGACCTCAACCTTTAGCAGGTTCTTCTAGCTACTACCAGCTTCTTGTTTCTTTGCATTGTCACCAAAGCCTCTACCACTAAAACTTTAATCAGCGCAGTCAATAAAAGCAAGGGGTCAATCCTAGTCAGAATGTACTCTGCATTTTGACTGCAATGGCAGGTTAAACAAAGCTACACGTACTGCCACGCTAAAATCTCTGCAAGACTGTACACAGCAGTGCTTTGAGCTAAATGTTAATGTCAGCATGCCAAAATGCTCACAATAAACGGTTAAGATGCTGTCAATTAGCAAGTATATTGTTTACCATGTTTAACATCTTAGTTTGGCGTGTTAGCATGCTAAAAGTAGCTAATTAGCAGTAAAAACATTGTACAGTTGAGGCTGATGGGAATGTCTTTAGTTTTGCAAGTATTTGTTTATAAACCAAATTGCTGGACAAATTGAAATTTTGCCCTGTTGACGGTGCTACATGAAATGTGAAGGGATCACCAAAGTTATTACAATTAATCTGTAGGGCAACATGAATAGCCTATCTGTACCCAATTTCATGAAAATCCATAATTGTTGAGACATTTCCCAAAAAAAGGCCAAAGTGAGCCTGATGGTGGTGCTAGGGGGAAAAATCTGGGGATTACAAAGTCATTGAGATTCATTCAATCAGCACCATTGATACCCGTACCAGATGTCATGGCAATCCATCCATTAGTTGTCAAGATATTTCACTAAAAACTAAACATTTCAACCTCATGGTGGCTCTAAAGGAAAACTCAGGGGATCATTAAAACCTCATCTAGGGACATCAATGTCTGTACAAAAGTTATATTATCCAGTAGTTGTTGAGCTATTTCAGTCTGGACCAAAGTGTTGGACCGACATTTCATCCATAGTGACATGCCGCTCACGTGGCTAAAAATGAAACTATTACCTGTAACCAAATTGTTAGTTCAAGCTGAACAATCGGTAAATGTTCCTGTTAAATGAAGGCTTTCATAAGTGGATAATTGTTTTTCTACAAATACAAAAAAATAGAGAGACCCATTCAGCCAGTGGTTGTGACACAATTAAAAGGGCTTAGCATTGCTGTAACACAGGCAATGACATCCAATAGAAGCATTTGAACTTAAAGTTTGTTCTCTATTGAGAGGCAAGCGGCTACCACCAAAATCAAATAACTCAACCTTTGCCACCACTCATGGGTACTGAGTGCAATTCACCTAGAACAAGGCCCTGTAATTTACAAATCACCTTTGTTTTGCTGTCTGGGGGCGACTTTGGTGTCCAGCTGTCAGTGACTGAAAGAGACGTTTGTTTACCGCAATCAAACAAAGCGAGCAGAAGTACTGCAGATTCCACAAATTACATCCAGCCACTTAGCTGCATCTCTCTTCACTGGGCAGGTGAAAAACGCAACAACGCGCCACACTGAGATCAAGGCTCTAGCGGATGCAGAATAACTTATTTTTTGTTGAATACGCAGGGATACAGAAATTAATCTCAGGACACACTGTACAGGAGGTAGAAGTCACAGGGGAAATAATCTTTCCATTTTTCTTCCACCTGCCTATTGCTTCTCAGAATTCAATTCTATTTCTTTTAATACAAGACATGCCTCTGTGGAATTTGGTGGTCAAAATCATTAGCTTTCTGAAACTGTTCTCCAATATCTCTATTTGCCAGTGTTTACAGTGTGTATACTGTATGTGTGCGAAAGGTGCACACGTCCCTACATTCTACAAAAACAGACTTCCCTATTATAAAATAATGGACAACAAGGCCAAGAGATAAAACCTTGTTTATTTCTCATAAACTGACAATAAATTCTGTAAGAAAGAATTGTATTGTATCACTGACCTACAGTATATGGGTAGAGGGACTTTCGGACAATGCCCATCATTCCAGTTCATCATTATGTCGCCTTGCACTAAAGTGTAAAGTGAAGTGTGATGCACTGTGTGTAGACAGAGCATGAAACAGCCCCAGTTGAATGAGGCCACTAAAGCAAAACCGCAGGGATGCAAATGCCAGAGTACTCCGGCAAAAAAAACAAAAAACAACGCTGGGTCAAAAAAAGAAAAAGAAAAAGTTTACCCCAGCTCAAATTTTGCCAGACTGCAACGTGTTGTCATCCGGCAAGGGAAATGTAATACTTTCGAGCGCACTTGCCTGGTATTACTTCAGAAGATGAACACTGTTTTTCTACAGGAAAGGTAAAACAACTGCCACCATGATAACTTTCCAGAGTTGTACACTCCTGTCTCACAGCTGTGCAAGTGTTTTGCTGTTTGATAAGCCTTCAAACTCATTGCTCTGTTACTCAAACTGGGCTCGGCTGGATGGTATTTCGTATCTCACCAGTACCTGAAATAACACGCCCCCCACCAGTGCAGCCCCTTGCGTTGTTTTAACCCAGGGCTGTTTACTGTCTGACCGCCCGCTTAAAGTAGACCGGGTACTTTCCATAGAAGGAAGCCATCGCATCGCAGGCCTTTAAAGTGGAGTTTCTGACCATAGAACACACTTCATATTAATGTTCAGAACGCACGCACACACACACACACACGAGCGTGTGCATATATTTATTATGGAACATGCTTAACAACGGCAGACCACAGTCACACTTGCTTACCGTCCCACACCCATCCCAATTGACAAATTAAAATGCTTTATGACCCGGCTCATCGGGAGTAGAAGTGGAGGTTGGGGACGGCCATACAACAACAGTAGTTTTTCGAGCCTTGTAAGCTAGTTTAGCTGGTTGAAGGCGTGCTAGTTGCTGTCATTAGGACCATTTACCAACAGTAAACTTATGTTATTGTGGCCAATAAATATATTCAGCTTTGAAAGCAAGTAATTTAAATCTTACTGTTTTCTCTCCCACTGAAATTAGTGTTACCATATCCACTACTACGGCAACCCGCCAGTTGGGATGCTTCGCAGATGCCATAGCTGTCCTTCTAACACTGCTTAAAGTGCCTTGTAGTTAAGGGGGAGCGCTTACACCGCAGCCACACTGACAAGGCTGCCTGCAGATGTGTCTCCACTGTTCTGCAGATTCTTTTAATAGGCCTCTTGAGCGCAGGCACTGGCCGATGCCAATTATCGACCACTAGTATTTAATCGCTCTTCGAAAGAAGAAAGACACGTTGATTGAGTTTAGTCTTTTCTGTGTTATATGAGCTATGAAGAGTTACTGTATTCTGTACTGTACCATATGGTGCCAGATTATGATTCTCCAGACTATGCCCTGGTCATTTCCGATATTTGAACTACGGCATTTCTACCCTGACATTCTATTTTTTTTAAAAAAGACACGAAAAGAAAAGAAAAATAAATACATAATGCAGTTGACCAGGTTGCCTTGGATCAAGCACAATATTGTCTTTTAAGATCTTTGTACAGTTTTCACTTCAACTTAACTTAAGCAGCTGGGCAATTTACAGAGCAGCCTGCTGTCTGCTCACACATGGGGCAAAAACACTTATTTTAAGTTTTAGAGTTCAGCCTGGCATATTGTTTATTCAAAAGTTGGGCATAACATTCATTAGCCTGCAGCGTACAGTATATTCTGTATCAGATTACACAGCATGTCTGAGACTGTTATAGTATCTCTTTCCTTTTCAGTCAGAAGCACATATTTCACAGGACCAGAGTTTGTCTTTATTGTCTGAAGCATGTGCAGCTGTACTGTGGTATTAACTACAAGAATGAGAATTCTAAACCTAATTTCTTTTAAATGCATCATGTGGAGTTTGTTTGGATTCGAGGCACTCAGTCTAAACAGCCACAGATGACTGCACTTTGAAACCCAGACCACATTGAACTCAGTGTTCATGGAGCTCCCTGGAGGACCACTGAGCAGTGTGATCAGGCACTCATCTGGCTCAGCCTCTGCCTGCAGCCCAGGGGACCGAAGCCTTGTGTTAACGCCATGATAGCGCATGTACACTCTATCACCACAGAGTTAAACTCACATTAACAGATGGCCTATTTGGCTGCAGCACTTTAATTAATACCAAGGAGGCTTTCCGTTTTCATTGAGTTAATGTTCACTCCATGAATTCCATTTTTGTGTCTTTCGTTGTCATATGTTTTGCAGCTGCTTATGGCTAATTCCAAATATGGCCCCTGAGACTGTATTTCTCTCTTTGACCTGATGGAATCCAAGATGAGTTGTGATTGGCTGCAACTGCACAGCCATTTTATAATGAAATTTAGGGCACTTATGGCATTTTCATCTTGTCTTACTATTGGAAACAAGGCAGAGGAACAGTTGCGTAGCTAAAAGTAAAACCCATCAGTGCAGTACTCATACTATCTACTACACTATCACTGCTTACCCTATATGCACTCAACAGCGTTGCAGCACTGCTGTTATATAAAAATCTCCCCAAACGCAATAAACTCACTATCTATACCTTAAACAGCCAGAGTCAGGGATGAGCGAGGATTACAAATCGCACACCTTGCAGACATTGCCACTGTTTAGCAGTCTGTTATTGGTCGTTCGAAAGCGCAGTTAGCGTCAACGAAAGCCTCCGCTGCCGGTCTCGCTACCTACCCATTACAACAAAGTTCAGCGAAGACATGGAGACGACACAGAACAGCTCAACTGTGGGCCACTCCTCTTTATCAAAGGGGGTACTTTATGGAAAGTCTGTCATTTAGCTAACTGCATAATCAGAGAGATAGAACATATACTTTATATATCAAAAGGATCAGATATCAAAAAGGATCCCTTGAAGCATTTTATCAAATAGAAATTCGACATGTGCGTACAAATTAGTGTCTAAAGGCATCTCATGTCAGCGAATGCGCTAAATATCTTCTGGTGGCACAAAAAAAAGCTCCCACACTTCTGCACTGCTGCTGGAAAAAAAAGCCAAGAAACACAGACTATGCTTAATCTGTATCAAAATCTTTATCATAGCAACAGTATTTACATGCAATAAAAAATAAAAAACACATTGTTTCGGAATTTACAGGTAAAACAATTTTTGCAGTTTCCCACAATTTGTATTATCTTATCATGAACATATTAATAAGTCAGCCTTTTGCAAACTGCAGAAATGAAATATTAAAAAGGAAAAAGGACAAACTACTGAGCTGGTTAATAGAACTGTTACCAGATTATAATGACTATATATTTTAGTTCGCTGTAACATTTGCAATAAGAAGATCATGCATTTTACCTGACGGACCTATCTACATTCTTCAGCCAGCCACTGATATTCAATTTTCTGTTCAAAGCATTAGATAGTCAACATTGTTGTCAAAGTGATAATGTCTCCTTTATCAGAAAGGCCCACTTCATGTAGTGATAGTTTTAAAACATATCTGACTCTCTCTCTGTGCAGAGAGAAAAACACTAAAAACACACCAGGTTCATCCATCTCCTGGCAACCTCAAACAATCAAAGCAGCAAACAATTTCCAAAATCAGGTGCTATGGACTGTTCAATTTGACCCCTCTCTTTTAACTGGTGTCCAGGTAGTTTCATTGGTTGTGTATTCTGTATACAACTATACACCACTTTGGTCTATTACAAGTGGAGAAAATGGATTGTGAGCATCAAAAAAGCCATAATATGGTGAGACCAGAGGGCTAGGCAGACCCACCAACTCCCTCTCTTTTTCTATGAGAAGCAGTGAGGAGCCTGGCTGTACTGGCTAGCTCACCCCACAACTGCCACACATAAGGATGAGCTGGGTTATACAGCCCAGCGTGGCTTGAAAAACAACTTTTCCTGCTGTTTATCCTTTTTAGCAAAGCAACTGTTTTTCCTGTTATTGTTATTATCAGGCCAATTAACTTGTTGTGTTGAAAAAATGCCTGAATAAGACTGAATTAGTTCAAATAGCTGTTGCAGCGCTTTTACTGTCATTGAGTGTTAAGCCCTGATTGCACTTCATTTCTTGTTTTATTTCATTAGGTTTTTTTCATTTTGTGAAATAAAATTGAATGGGTGTTAAGTTTGCCTATGTGTGGACCTTGATGACTACGGAGAAATGTGAACCCTGAGGCTATGAACAATGCGATATGCTTTATACTGAAAATAACTAATTAATTCCTAACTTAAACCTTCAATGAATCAAAGTATATTCACTCTAAAATCTAATGAAACCACGATGTAGCAGTAAACCCCACACACACGTACTTAGCTAAGCCCTGATGGTCTCAGCTCATCTACACAAGCCTTTGAATGTAACGCAACAGAACTGCCTAAAGGTCACATAATTCATTCCTTCTGTTTTCGTTAACGACATCTGATGCTCTTTAGGATATCAGTTGTCGCAGGAGCATCTTAGGAGTGGTAATGGCTGACTGTGGTCCTAATTAGTGTTTATGTTGTGTGGTTGGAACTTTATTTTCAGGGCTGTACTGTGGATTTATGATGAGGTTTGTGTGAATATGTACAGTGGTCACATCTATCCATCTAATTTCATTGGAATGCATTTTTCAAAACATACTGTAGGCACCCTGAAATGCAAATAGCTGTGCCCGGAGGATGCCACCTGTTTGGATGAGGGTGGACAACCATCACTGAGTATCACACAGAATCATTATCATTAAAGTCCTTTTCCCCCTCCTCTGGATCACTGTTTTAATGTAAAGACATCAGGCATTGTTAAGTTCGACTCTTCCCTAAAGTAGAATCACATTGCATTTTATGACATACAGTAGAGTAGGCCCAAGGGAACTTTGGCTCTCTGCCTGATCCCTGCACCACATACTAAAGGGTCTGGTGTAGAAATAAATACTGCAAGGTTGTGACTATGCTGTAGGAGTCCTTTGAGTTTAAACAGCTAACGTCTCTGCTGTTGTTTGAAACTGGTCCTCTGTAGTTTCATGAAAGGCTAAATGGCAGATCTAATCTGAACATCAGCTGCTTTATCTCTTCACCACTGACTCATCAGCATTATGTGCCTGTGTATGTGATATGTGTATTTTCTAAGAGACAATGCATTATTTGAAAGAGTAAATTGGGTTTAATTGTAGAATTAGGAGTGGAAGGAGTGAGAGGGAGGGAGACTAAGATGTGTCAAGAGTTGGTGGGCTCAATTAGTTCATTTGAAAGCCTGGAACATTCATTGTGCTCAAGTGGTCATCTTGTGGCTCACTTATAAAAAGGGCTGAGTCATCATCATCATCATCAGCAGCAGCAACTCAACTGTTAACACAGTCCCCATGTTTTTCAGCTCTGGTTGTTGACACTTTGCCATGTATTGAATTAGGAGTGTTTAGAAACACAGAAAGGATGGGCTGATCAACAACACTAGGAGGTTTGTTTTGGCCAGTTAAGCACCAGATACTGTAGATGGGATCTGAAACCAAATGAAACAGCACAATGAGGGACATAAAGCATGTGAGGGCGTTTTCACACCTATAGCTCATTTGGTCTGGTACGAATCAGTTGATGAGTTCGTAAACTTGGAGCATTTTCCCCTTTGTTTGGCTTCTTTTCACACAGAGAAAAATCCAAGTGAATCAAAATGCATCACTACAAACCACGTGAGAACCATCTGCTTATTGGTCAGATGTGTCTCCGGCTGGAGAAAGAAAGTAAATACAGGAAGAAGGTCCTGTGTTCTGGACTCCTGCATATTATACCAGAAGACTGTGGAATGCCCTTTGAGGAAACGTCCTAAAAAATACTTTACTGTGTCACAAAAAAGAAGACGTGCTGCCTTCAGATGACTGAACAGAACAAGGGAGCTATTATTGAGCATGTACAACAACATGCTAACCGTCAACATGTTAAACCAAAGACGTGCTTGGTAAGCGTGATATGTTTATGGTAGTTGGGTCGGATCACATTTCCACCACAAGCGAACCACTCCAGGGTTCGTTTGGGACTGGACTGAGACCAGCTCCTCTCAAAAAGGTCTTGGCGTGGTTGTTGTGGTCCACACCCAAGTGCAATTACTGTGTTCACACCTGCCCAAAAGATCGCACCAAGAGAGAACCGAACCAGAGTCTGATTTAACCGGGCTAAAAAGCACAGGCGTAAAACCACCTTGAAGGTTTATCGCTTTGTAATGAATGTACTTTCCTGACAGCAGAGAAGGATATTTCAGCAAATTAAAAGATGCATTATAGAGTAACTTTACAGTAGCTCTGTGTTTAGCTCCACAAAACCAAAGAGCAGCTTGAACAGCTTTCTGTTTCTCTCAGTTGCATCCTGCTTGTATTTCACCTGGCTTTAATGGCTTAAAGCAGATTCACTCTAGTGCAATATGATTGAAGCAGTCAGTAATAGCCTCCTTATTAAATATAGGTATGTTATAAAGTTTTAAAGCAATAATCTAATCAAAGGAGTTTACAGGTTTTTTCTAAAAATCTCCCATATTGATCACTGATCTTTTTGCTGAGCTGGCATTAGGATATTCAACTATTTCCGTACATACAGTATGGCCCTTCTCGTGCATGATGAACACATGCTTTCAATTCCACTACTAAAAAGATTCTTTACAACCAATATTCCAGTTCAATAGCAGAAAACACATTTTACACTCCAGATGAACCGCTGTTGTGCTAATGTGCAGTCTTACTAAAAACCCTGCTAAATTGAAAAATTGCAAAAAAATGTGCACCCCTGACAGTAATTTGTGTCAGGCTTACTACATTTCCCCCAGAGTCTCATGCATGGCTATCAACACATGAAAATGGCACAAAGAGGAGCCTTTTATGTATCCTCCTGGTGTAATTAATGGTGGAATGGTGTGCAGAGAAAAGAAGCCTCTTTTTGCTGATTACTCTTGGTGAGGGACTGTCAAAATGATTGGCTTGATACAACATCAGGATCAAGCCAGAAATCACAACAAATAGTTTCTTAAATTGTCAGCCCTGAAGCTGGCCATATTCATTTAGTAAAATATAGACTTAACACGTCTGGATGAATCACTTGTCATCAGATTTACCAAATACTTATTATTTTTGTTAAAAATGGATGTCGAGAAGAGCGTTTCTTATGGCAACAGTGATTCTGTATCCCAGCCAAAGCTCCCACAGCCACAAGGTTTTCCAGGATGAGCACCAAACAAGACAGCCTGTCTATTGTGTTGAGGACAGTAGAGGAACACATCGCTGACAGCTCAAGGGAATGAAGCATTGTGCTGCCGCTTCGTCTGAAGAGACAATGACAGAAGAGAAAAGGCCACAGGAGACAATTTAGACTCGAGTCGGTTCGTCTCCATGGTGACTCCTCACTTTGAAGAGCTGCCCTGGTTTCTCCAGTCTGACTTGGAGCTAACAAGATATTTCTCTCAAAGTCTAAACATAGACAAAACCTAACAATGATGGGGTCTTATTGGGAGCACCACAAGGTATTGTAATTGCCCAAGATGAACAGTTTTAACGGCTTTATTCACACCCAAGGGCCACCACAGCTTATTTTGACTTAGTAGACCCAGAGCGTTGTGGGCATGTACAGGCTGTGCTTTATTGACATCTCCCTAATTTTTGTCAACTTATACCTTTGTCTTCTAAATTGTTCATGAATTTTGGTATCCTCATGTAATTGACCATTCACTAAGTCTTGCCCCTTTGGTAAACTTGGCAGGTTTAGCAACAGTAACTATTTAGCATTGCACATATGCAGTTTACAATGGTAACGGTGGCAGATTTACCACTCAAAACCTGTGATAATTTGTAAAACAATAGGTTGTTGATTTCAGACAAAAAGTACATGAAAACAGGCTTCTCATTTTTTAATTCTTGACCATTGATTTTGCCACCTGAAATGACAATTGTTGCTGGAAGACGTTATTAGGGCTAACTAGCTAATTAACATGTAAAATCAGAGTGATATTTCCTTCTAACATGGAGCGTTCTGATGTATAGGGAGGGGAAGTCACTCCCCTTCTGGGGGACCACCACAGGATCTTATTTCGGTAGAAATTATGTGCAGTAGTCAATGGTGAGAGACAAATATATTTTTTATCCTGTTTGTATTGTGCCATGATTTACACATATGATGTTTGTCAATTTACAAGATAATTCTGGAAGTCAAGAAAGTCGCAGTTTGTCGTATAACTGTTGATATAAGACTGTGAAAATCTGTAATGAGAAAGACTACACACCCAAAAGTCATGCAAGTTGTGTCATGACTTTCTCACTCCTCAAGCTACCCAGAGCCGCTGGAGCTACGATACCTGTGTGTTTCGTACATGGATGTATAAAGTACCGGATTTGGTCACACGAAACTGGTAACGGGTCTTGCTTGTTCTTTTGCTTCCTGGCTGATAAAAAGGACCAGAAGTCGCTGGATACATGTTGTACTGTGCGATCAAGAGATTCACTGAGTTCACTGAGCGGTTTCACACAAAACTAAACAGATTTTCTTGAATTGAAAGAATCTTTTAAATTGACAAAACCTCAAATGTGTAATTCCTGCACAAGAAAGAATGGGTGTGTTTTACACTGAATGCAATAATTTAAGTAAATCATTTTTTATCTGTGTGGGAATTCATCATTGCAAATGATCAGTTATCCTATTTGTGGTGTCTAATATTATACTAAAAGACACGGAAGTCATTATTTCTGTGTGACAGTGTGTTTGCATTCAGATGTTTCACTGTAGGCAGAAATAGCAATACAGATGCTGTCTTGCTGCCAGTGTTGAAATTATAGTTGTGGAAAGAATTTCCAAAGAGATATACACAGAAGCGTGACAATGGTAACATAGGTATGAGCACTTACTGTACAGGCAAGTTGCACAGTGATTCAGACTTAATCAGCAGCCGTACAGTTTGTCATAGCAAACAACTGAAGATGACAAAGAACTTCTAAAAATGGTTAACTTTCATTGTGCTCATTTCATGATTCAACTGCAGGGCATTGGCAACTGACTTTATAGTATTATTGTGGGCAAAGACGTGTGCAAACAGGAGGAATACATTATCAGAGCATTAGACATGAGCATTATTCTGCACCCTGTGACTTCTCCCAAGATGACACTAATGTCCTTGTGCAGCAGGCCGCATGTACAACACCTTGAATAAAATGACCTTGGGAGGAAATAATACATTTCGTTACCTTGTTACTGTGATCCTAGGAGAGCCATTGATAATATGTGAACACCAACGAGCCAGCGGGAGCCTACAGGGAAAGTTTGACTAAGAGGAAGCAGCTAGCCCCCATTTATACCTTAATCAATGTGACCACGTTTACTTATTCTACTTCTTGTGACAGCGTGCGACCATTTCTCTCTCTGAGTGACAGAGAGGCGGCTGGACTACTGTAATGCTCTCCTATCTGGTCTACCAAAAAACCTTATAGATCAGCTACAGCTGATTCAGAACTCTGCGGGCCGAGTGCTGACCAAGACCAGAAGTAGAGAACAGATTACGCCTGTTTCAGAGTCCTTACATTGGTTGCCCGTTAGTTTCTGTATTTATTTTAAAATCTTTCTTGTTTTTTAAGCACTTCACGGTCTGGCACCGACAAAGCTGTCTCACATGTTTACAGTATATGACTCAATGCGGCTGCTCAGGTCCTCTGGCACGTGTCTGTTAGTTGTTCCCAAGTGCAGGACTAAAACTTTTGGTGAGGCGGCTTTTAGCTTTTATGCCCTGAGGTGCTGGAACAGTCTGCCGGAGGAACTGAGAGAAGCTGGAAGTGTTGGAACTTTTTAAACGTAAACTTTTTTTTTATATTTTATTATCATATTTTATTGTTTTGATGTTGTAAAAATGTTATTTCATCTGTTATTTTATTATTATGATTGTTTTTATCCCTCTTATTGATTTAATTAGTTTTCATTTTGTTGTCTTTTAAAACATTTTATAAAATGTTCAGTCTAGGTTTTGTCTAACTATTTTATCATTATTATAGCTTTTAATATTTTTGTCATTATCATCATTTGTATCTTTTTTCTGTATTTTAATCAGTTTTATTTCACTCTATTATTATTATTAGTTTTCTGTCTTATCATTTTGTCAGTCATCTGTGAAGCACTTTGAACTGAACTAACCTGTATGAAAGGTGCCATACAAATAAAGTTTGAATGATTGACTGATTGAATGTGCAGACCGACAGCCAGTGGTGGAATGTAACTGAGTACATTCACTCCAGTACTGTACTTAAGAACAATTTTGACATACTTGCACTTTACTTAAGTATTTCCATTCTATGCTACTTAATACTTCTAATCCATTACATTTCAGAGGGAAATATACTTTTTAGTGCACTACATTTATTTGGCACTTAGTTACTGGTTTCTTTGTACAGAAAAAACATTATAGGCTTTCATGATATAATGCAGTACTATACTACTAATCTACCCAGTAGTATATAGTATCTAAACTTGGCTTCACGCTGACGAACAACAACATTAATAAAGATCTTACATTTATTTGTTAGTGATAAAAACAGAATATTCTACATAATAACACTTTTAAAACAGCCATTCTGCATAATAAGTACTTTACTTTTGATACTTTGAATACATATTGCTGATAATACTTCTGTACTTACTTCTGGAACATTTTGAGTTGAGGACTTTTACTTGGAATGGAGTATATTTAGACCATGGTATTTCTACTTAAGTAAAGGATCTCTTCTTCCAACACTGCTGACAGTGACACATGTTCATGTGTGTATAGTTTTTTCCATTCTATTGCCTTTCACCACACTTTAAATCCTATATGTCATCTCTGTCCAAAATGTGTACACTCTGTCCTCAAATAAGTATCCCCTGTCTTTTTTTTAGATATAGATAGACTGCTGACTCTATAAACATAGAAACGTGCTGTCTTATTATTAGGGCTGGGTATCGGTACTCGATACTTCGAAAGAAAGAGAAAGAGATAAACGATATCTCAAAACCTATTGGATTCATGGTCTCCTGAGGATGAACCCTACTGACTTCAGTGGTCCTGTGACTAAAATGTGAAAACTTTGGAAATCCCCACACTTTTCATCCCGCACCATCACCAGGTCAAAATTTAATCTAAATCACATTCCCATCAGCCTCAGCTATACTTCATGTTTGTGCTGATTAGCAAATGTTGAACATGTGGTGAACATGGTGCACATTATACCTATTAAACATAAGCATGTTAGCATTGTCACTTTTTGTCTTTGGACTCACTGCAGTCAGCACACTCACTAAATTCACTGGTGCATAGTCCTACCAGTGCCATGCCAATGCCAATGCCTTACAAGGATAAAGCAAACAGCAATATGATGTGTTCAACTATTTGGTACACTTATGTACAGGCTACTGTATAACTGCATTTATGTTACATTAACCTTCTTTAAGACTTAGTGATTTGTGAGCACACAAAAATGACTCTGGAAAGTAGTTTAAATATAACAAATGTGGGGAGTGGTTTTAAAGTTAAAGTTTTTGAGAGGACAATGGAAGCGCATTAGCTGGGATGCTCAAAAAAAAAGGCAAATAGTCGATAAGGACCATATTATCCTTTAAATGGACTTTAAACAGTGTTGCAAACTTTCAATATTGAGAGTCCTTATTGATCAGTAGTAAGAGCTTTATGTTGTGAGTAAGAGCTTTATGTCCCTACAGCTGGAGAAATCACTCAAGGAGATTATAGTGCTGCTGAAAACGCTATGTTTATGAAATTGAATTCTGTCAGACCAACAGATTCGTCATTATAGCATTAGCTAAATATAGAGGTGAGTGAAGCTCTCATGTAACCTCATAAAAAGGATGTCAAGGATTTTCTAGGATGAAGGAGCAAAGCCACTGAGGAGACCAGGACAAGGAAGAGAGAGGTATTTCCAGAAAAATGTAGAAAAAAAAGAAATCTTCACAGGTCACTGTTTCAACAGGTGGGGCCCCTTAAATGATGCATATCACCCAGTGCATCTGCTATGAGATGTGTGTTTGAATGACTGCAGGACATAAATTGGCCTATCCGAGTTTAAGAATATATTGAGTCTGAGGAGACATAAATGCAGTTAATTACATGTTCAATTAGATTTACTAATGTACACACAATAAGCAAAGTTCAGTTTGTGAATCTACTGTATGTCAAAGGAAGCATGTTGTGGAAAAGAGACATTTTATATGTTTTCTATAGAAATTCCAATGTCAGCAGAAAACGTGCACCAAAAAATAAATATATATATAGATGGGAGCTGCACAGAATTAATTCAAACACAAAACCTATCATGTTCTTGGAAAGAAAAAAAAATATGAATTGTTATGTTATTGTTGCACAGTTATGCAGTTGAGAGCAGGTGCCAGTTTGACAATACTAATAGTCTGCAGCCATGCTAGCTGCACTGTGAGGCTCAGGCTGACAGCATGGTAACTCATGCTCTCAATGACAATGCTGACATGCTGGTGTACGTGTATGGTTCACCATGTTCAACATCTTAGTTTAGCGTGTTAGAATGCTAACATTTACGTATGACTGACATCTGCCACGATTATTACTCATTGGTAAATCTCAGTTCCATCTTCTAACCTCCGTCTTAAATTATTTAAACAAAAAAGGTTCAGATACAACAAGCAGCGAGATGAGCTCTCTTGAGGCGGGAAACAAGAAATCAATAATGGCAATCACTGTTAGATGTGAGGTAAGAACTATGTGGAAAACAAATCTATGCAATCTCCTGAAGAGTTTTATGAAGAATTGACAAAGTAATTCACATGTGCAGAATAAATTGAAGTAAAATGGGCATGGACACACACACACACAATGTGATGAGCAGCCGCGGGGCACTCTCTTTATATTTGACCCTTCGCTACTAAGAAGTACCATTAAATTAAGCCAATAGTGTAACTGACATTGGTGCCTTGTTAGGGGACACTTAAAAAAAATCAGTTGTGTCCAAACAAGCAAATCAAGAATACATAGAAGAATATGTAATGCAAGAAAATAATACTATAATGAGACCAATAATACGTTTAATGGTCCTGAAAGCAAAAGCCAGAGACCTAATATGGGAGTCATATCGTCTCTCCTCTAAATTTCAGTTCAGTGCTGAACCTCTGATGAGACCGAACTGTACTTTGTAGCAGGAATACAGGTACACAATGCAATTTGTGGAAGAGGCAGATAGGTAGTAGGTGGGTTCACTCAAAAATCTGCAATTGTTCTACGGGTTTGAATTGTTATGCGTGCCTACTGGTACACCAAAAATTGAATGAAATTGTTAACTATGTGTATACAATGACACAGGAACTTACTGTGGCAGGAAGCTATTTTTCATATTATTGTGACCTCAATAGTGTCAAAGTAATTTTTACTGCTGGATTGCAGAGGTGAAAACAGCTGTAAATCACTGGCACCGCAAATAATCAATCTATGTTTAAAATTTTACGTGACTACAATGATGAAACCTAGTGGTACTCCACAGCCAACATGTGACAAGGAGATACAGAAGTACTCAAGACAACAGAAAACTATTTCAGGGATATGATAAAAGCGAGAGAATGCTTTGTAATTTCAACCTGTGAAGACGAACACCTGACCTGGCATCATCATCATCATCATCATCAAAAACAGCTCAGTCAAGCAGAAGAAGAACAGCATAACATATTCTGCAGTTACACGCATTGCTAAAATGAATATCACTACAATGTTGAAACAAAATAGGAATTTCTTAAATAATACTTGCTCATGTAAGAACGCAATAAAACAACTTTGTGTACATTTGTTGAACAGTCCATCAGAAAGGGTCACCGTCTATAAAACTGCTGCAAAGGGAAAGCTATTGATTCGTTTAATGTGATGCTAAACAATCTTCTTAATTGTACCTATTGATGGAACTGCATCATTGATATCATCACTGATATGATTTGTATGGTAATTGTTTTTTAATTATATCAATATTATTGTGATAGCTGTTTTCTCTGTATCTGTTGGTTATTTCATTATGTAATGAAATACTATTTAAGACCCTGTGAGGTCAGCGCTTTAATAAATGCCTTTAATATAACTTCTTTACTCTGACTGACGAGCTCTTGTCCATTCTCTCATCTTTAACACTAAATCTAAATATTTGTTTTCCTGCTCTCTGAACATAACCTCAGTCACAGTCTGTATATATAGCTGTATATATTAATGAGGTGGTATGATCGGAGTTCAACATTACTATTATTGAAGAATTAAAATAATGGTTGTCATATCTCTGGGCTAAATCATTTGCAAAAAGATTTTCTCTATTGTTGTGATATGGAATTCTGTCTCTCTTAATATAGAAACAAAATAAAATGTAACTAACATAATAATTCAACATTTACTAAAAGAATGACAAAACTTGCTGTTGAAATAAGTACATTAGTTGTATTGTACCTTTATACCATTTTAAATGGGATGCTGGATTGTTTTTCCGTTGAATACACAGAAAAGGGCATGGCACTGATCCAATATTGAGTAATTTAGTTCAAAATGGTAAAGTATCAATAGTTTATAAAATGATATAAAATAAATATATCAGACGTTAACATTGGATGTTTTTATTGTGTAATAATTGATTACTATCATGCAGCGTTTCAGACATTTCAGACTGTTACGTGTCCATTCACAATCCAGCTCTCTGCAGCCAAACAGAAGTCCGTCAGTATCATGTGACGTGTGAAAACCTGTTGTATTTTATAGTCAGCTTCTGATATTCAAATGAATGTACTGGACAGTCATGGCACATGACTATTCTGTTGCTCGTAGGAGAACCAATCTGCCGGCCCAAGCTGCTATTTATTATGAACTGTTCGGAAATGGAGGAAGCTCTTTGAAATCCAAAGTTGATGTGCATTACACCTGGTCCAATTACTCTTCCAGTTTGTCATTATCTCCTGTCGACCACTTTTTTTTTAAAAATGGCTATATATTATATATAACATTTTAATTTATTTCTGTGTATTATTAAGTTCCTAATTTTTAAAAAAATATATATCTTCACATGCTAAGTAATGGTGATGGAAAACAAAGTTGAACCTATGGAAACAGACATAAAAATGTTGCTTTGATAGGCAACCTGCATAGAAGAGTATTGGTGGGGTAAAACATCTTTGCTGTGGTTATCAGGCAACAGAAGAGACCGCAGAAAAGCTGAAATGCGTGAGAACGTGGACGTGGAAAGCTGTCATGGGATGGTATTTTTAGATTTCCACTGAATCTGGGGCTGAATCTTATTGACAGGCCTGACAGTTCAATGGAACTGTGTAACAATGTCGCTCAAATACACAGAAATTGCTGAAAACACCCGCTGTCTGTGTCACTTCGCTGAGTTCTGTTGTTTTTTTACACCTGGATTGTGGCTTTCATAAACAAGTTCAACCCAGTGTGGGAATTCAGCACAGACAAGGAATGAAGGTGTCTCACAGTGCAGGAAAAAACACATTGCAACAGGTGCTTGTTGCTGATGTAAAGATGAGCCATTTGTGGCCCGTGCAGGGGCAGGACTCTGAGCGCCTGTGGGAGATTGGTTACATTTTTGGCAGCGTTTCAGCTTGACATTTTAAACTATCTAAATGGATTTTAAAAAGTTGCCAGGCTGAATTCAATTGAGGGAATTCAATACTTGTCAAAAATTTTATCATCACAGGAATTTAAGGATTTAGCCACCATTATCCATCCCCTCATGAGAAGCTCTGTCCATTGTTTCTAATATCTCTAGACATCACAAGGGCCAGCAACAAACTCAAGTAATTAACTGAATGACATTAGACGAGTAAAAGACACCTCCAATCACACATACCATGACTGATTCGCGCCCCCCCCTCCCCCACCCCACCTACTTCACATCGTGATTGGCCATCGCTGGGTTTGAACTTCCATCTAGCTCTCCTTTCTCATTTGTTACACAACTATTTGTGGAACATTTTGTGTTAACGACCGAGTGCAACACTAAGAATGTCTTCCAGGAGAGAAGGTCTGAAAATGTGCGATGTTATTCCCGTATTTGTGTGATGTCGCGTCTCCCCCCTCTATGACCGCCAGCTTTTTACTCCACCTCGAGTAAGTTTGCTTTCCGACGTGGCCGGACAACGTGTCTTATGAAGTAGTTCTGCTGAAGCATAACCTCGCTCTAAAAAACCTTGTGCAAGACTTTGCTTGAGATGGTCAAACAGATTACACAAAGTTAGCTCAAACTGCTTCAATCAGATCCTTTATCAATACATTATATTTTATAATACAGTAACTTAGACAAAAGGTAGGGGCAACACAACAAGCAACTTAAGGCATGACAGTCCAGTCGTTATTAGCTGTAAAGAAGATAAAACACAAAGGAAGCAAATACCAAAAAAAGAATCCATAACGCACACAAAAGGAGCTGTGATTACTCTTTTCTTGTTTGTCTCTAAATCAACTGTTTGTTTTATTGGACCAGGCTGTCCAGCTACAATGAAGACATCTCTTACAAACACAGCCTTCAAAAAAAAAAATATATCTTTGGGGAATTTGCATATAAATCTAGTAAACAGACTTCCAGATGCTGAGTGTCAGGGAGTATGGGTGTTTAAATACTTCTAGACTGAAGCATAATAGCCTAAAATAATGTATTCCTTTGTATAAATAATGAAAGCATTCTGTGAAAATAGCAGCTTCTGAAACTTACAACTTTACAGTATTTTATGGGCGCAGAAATTGGTGCAAACAATAAAATGACTAAAAGAAAGAATAATGAGTTTTTTTCAAAGGGATATTTGTGAAAATATGTGAGGTTTGTGTGATTTGTGAAGGTTTTCACCTACTGAACTGTATAGAGAATACATTTTAGCAATTCAATTCTGGGGTTAATTTATCATGAAAACTAGGCAAAGAACTAATACCTCACAGATGTAGACAAATAGAAAAATCTGAAACTAAATATTAATCTGAAACAAATATTAAACCTAATCCAAGTGACTAAATGTTTTCCAGCTGAAAAAGAGACAGAATTATGATTAAGACTGCTTCTCATCTAGATCCTTCTACATCTTTATGGTAAATGAAATGTAAAAAGGAATATACATTTTAACTCTAATAGTGGCTAGAGAGAGACAGCTTCTCTTTCTGTCTTTCTATTCAGTAGCAATGGTTGTGCACGTGCCTTCACCAGCGCCAACTCGAAACACTAAAGCAGTTGTGAATAAAGTAACCGTGCTCATGTGAGGATAACAAGACTTGGAGAGGCTTTTTATTCTGCGAGGGCACAGAGAGGTCATTGTAGCCTTGGGGTGTCAACGTAATTGGCATCGAGAGCTGTTGATTTACCTCGAGAGAGAGAGAGAGAGAGAGAGAGAGAGAGAGAGAGAGAGAGAGAGAGAGAGAGGTATGTTGACGTGGTTGAGAATGGAGCTGCATGCCTGTTTGATGGAGGATAACAATCCTGAATGGAGCCTTTCATTGAGGCCTTGAGTCTGTTTGAAAGGTAATGAGTGAAATGCTTGTGGTTGTTTATTCTTGCTTTGAATTTTATTATTGCTGTGGCGTCTTTGCAAAGCAAGCAAACACTTGGCAACAGTGTCACCAGAACTTTGCCAGCGTATAAATAAATTGTATTTATAGAGCACCTTTTGAAACTATGGATATAAAGTGCTTTAGACAACACAGATAAAAGACCTGTTTATGTAAAAGCAGAGGCTGATTTACCAAGCCATGCCAACGTCAGGTTTTTGTTTCCTGCTGTTCGAAAATACTTTCCAGTGCCGTTAATATTGAATTAGGTGAGCTTGTGAAGGCTCCCAGAAAAGTGGATAGAAAACGAAATGATCATGCAAGAAAATTAATAAAATTAAAAAATGTTTGCAATGCAGATGGTATTTTTAAAATCAAATTCACATCCTCATTTCTGTAATATTTGGTACAGAGAAATTAAAAAAAGATTACATTTTTGAAATGACATGTTTTTGTCTGTGTTTTGGGTGCTCCATTGCATTTCTGTCTTGTGCATGTCTGAAAGCCATGTAGTATAAAAAAAAGTGAAGGTTCTCTGGAACTCAAAGAACTTTTTTTATTTTTTCTTAAATGCAATCACACACTCCAATTATGAAGATTGAAGGCTATGCGGGAATGAAAAAGTTAAAACGCTGTCTTTATTGTGGTCCTGTTTAATAGATGTGCAGTATGTACCTACAGTCCACAACCACGACCAAACACTCTGCTGAACCAAACAAATAACGCAGCAGCGGCTTATTGATACATTAACACTACTCCAACACTCCAATCTCCAATCCAGTATTACATTCAAGTCAACCTGTGCCTAGCGTTTCTGCTGTTTCACTCTTTAGCACCTTCTTACTTTCCAGTGCTTTTCATGTAAGAAAAGCAGTGTCATTGTTCACTCCACTTTTGGCTCAGACAGTTGCTCTTTTTTTTCTCTCTCTCCACAGCACAGCTGCAGGCATCAAACATCGAATTCAGGTCAGGCAGTCATCTTACATACCTTTTATGGCAACTGTAAATGAGTGCAGCTTGTGTGTCGAAAAGCTCGTTACATCAGCACAGTGCCCTGGACCACTCAGCTTCTAAAACTGCTTGTTTAAAAAACAGTGCACATTGTCATTTTCATTTTTTTTGCAAATGACCAACCTTTACATCAGATTATTTTAAGAAAAATGTTGCAGAGTAGGGATTTCTGGCACAACGTCACCTACTTCCAAGAATCATGGAAAAGGAAAATATTATTGAAGGGTCAACACTGACAACTCTGATACAGGCCACAAGCCAAAATGTGTTGGCCTCAAGATAAAGTTGTTCTTTATACTAGAAACGTTCGGAAAACACATCACTTCCTTTGCAAATATAAAAGTTGTCGTCTGCAAATATTTCAAATTTTATAATGTACATGCAGCAGCTTTTGATTTAAAGGCCTATTTTATATTTAAATTACTTTCTTTAGAAGCCTGGGGAGGAGAGAGACACTGCTCTCTGTATTAATAAACACCACAGAAAGTATGTGTTGGATTTGATTTGCTCTGATTGTGAGGTGTGTCCCAAAAAGTGCATTAAAAAAAAGACTCGGATTGTATGAGGATGAACATGGAAACTCTAATGCATAGTTAACACTAATAATGACTGTTACCACTACAAATGGCTTCTCAAGTCAGTTAAACAATCACAGTAACCTTTCTGTCGTGTGTCTTTCCCTGATGACACAGTATAAATGTAAAACTCCCCCCGAATATGAATGCACTGTGTGCCTTTATTATAACCAACTCACAAATGTTGATTGCTTTTGCCGTCCAATCAGAAAGCTCATTTTGGTTAATGATCTCATCTCTTGCTTCATGAATGTTTGAATGAAACACAGCCACATCATCACTTTCAGTTCTGATATTGGAGGAGAAAAAAAGCCCGACTCAAATAAATGAAAGAAAACCTACACTTTACATTATTTATTTATTTATTTATTTTTAAAACATCTGCTGAACTCTGGCTGCTTATAAATTGATATTTAAATGTGAGGTGAAAAGGGAGGCATGAGACTGTATCCTAGAGCTGCATTTGAGACTGTAATGGAAAACCTAAATAAACATGCTGGTGTTATTTATAATGTCAGGAAAGGCATATGCACCCCAGGCTAGGGGTAATTGACATGCAGTGAAACATATGTCATTTGATACCAGTTTGGAAAACAGAACAATCAACGGTTTCACACTATGTTTTATAGAACTTCATTTTATTTTTACTGTACGGTCAATTAACCTTGACTGTCCTCTCAGAAACTGTAACAGTTCCACTGCAGTTTCCTCGTCTGTACCCTCCTTCACAGCACGTTGAAGGTTACAAGTACATTTTCTTTACCTTTCTCTGCGCTAAACCCTTGCCAGCTGTGTAGTGAGATAAGGGCCAAGTATCTAAAAATATCCCACTCATTCGGGGTACATAGCACACCGTGTCATTCAAAGTTCTCTTTTGTGCCCTGATACAAACATCTTGAGATAGCATGTTCGAAAAATGTACTAGATAGCATCACGTCGTCTCTCTGCCTCTTCTTTCTAATTTGACGTTCACTCGCTTCCTTTTCCTTTTCGCCCCCCCCCTACTACTCGCTTGCCTCTCTTTATTCTTACCCCCTCTCCTCCGTCTCTTCCCATTTCCTCCCATTATCACCACACGCTTCGGTTCTTCTTCTATGCTATTGTTCTCCTCGACTTTCCCCTTAACCTACACTTCACATCATCGCCGATCACGTCCCCTTACTTTGTTGGCCGTAGTCAAAGGCCAACAAACTCAAATTTCAAATGGCTCCTGATGGTTGGGCCAGCACCTTGCCCGATAACTCATTGGTGTGTGTGAGAATTGTAAAGCACTTTGGATAAAAGCACTATATACTGTAAATGCAGCCATTTAACATTCAGCCCACTAATACTCTCTCAAAAGGTGAGATCAAACATGAGACTCAGGAAAAATGTCATGTACAATTTCAGAGGTTTGTAAAGCAGGCAACAGTTATTACTTTAGGTTACCAGACAAAAAGTAGCATGTTTTAAAAAAAGGTGCTAAATGTGTCAATTTGTGGCTTCCTAAACTAAAAATTCCCCTTGCTTCTTGTCACAAAAAAGTCGGCATCCCCTGCCAAACACACACCAGCAGCCCTCTCTCTGTGTTTGATGTGGAAGAAGAAAGATCAGAGTCAGTAACAGCTCTTGATTACAGCAGAAAGACTGACATGAAATAAAATCCAAAAAGCCTCTTGAGGCAAGTTGTGATTTGTGATTTTAGGCTTTATAAATAAAATTGACTTGACAACCCGGTTGCAAAAACTGTGGAGGCTGCCAGTCTTCTCGCCACTAGTTGTTTATATGACATAGTCACAATTTTTAAAAAAGGACCACAAAGTGATTTGTTAGGGTAAAAAAGAAAAAAGATACTTTAACAGGTTTATAATATGCTTTTTTTTATACAATAAAGCACAGGAACCGCTGTCTAAAGGCTGTCCTGTTTACTGCTATGAAAAGAGAACATTTATGCATACTGTACTGGTTAAAGCTGTTTGTGTTTACTGTGCAGTCTGTAGTGTGTTCAGTGCTTTGTTATCGCAAGTCAAGTATGAAAAGCAATCATACCAAAAAGATGAGTCCTAAACAATTAGAGCTAGAAAGAGAAAAAGGGATGAAAGGGAAAAATAAATGAAGTCCAGTGACAGCAGAAAACAACAGTTTGGCCTTCTTAAATCGTGGATTGTTCTGAAAGATAAAGGATTGTTCGGTGATGCCAGGATTGCTTGTTTTCAGATGAATGTGAGCATAAAAATATTGACTAAATGAATTAAAAACTTCATAAGCTATTTCTCTGATGGTGTGAAACTGTTTTGGAGGGTGAGAAAAAACCTTTAGAGAAGGTCCACACGAAAATCAGTTGGTGCACAATTTAAGTTGCAAAAACATGACTTACTTATATCATTTACAGTAGTTTTATAGCTGCACTACGAGAGGCACTCGTAGTGACAAATCCCTTAGAACCAATTATCACAAGGTCAATCAAAAAGTGAAGTGGTTGTGAAGGTCGATTTCAGAAATGGTCGGACACAGACGGCATTGTGAGTCAACACCTCCCCTACACACCTGGGAACATTTGTTTTATCGCTGTTAACAGGATGATACTTTTGTGGTGCTCGAAGACCTAAGAGGCTAAACTGAGGCCAGAGTATTGGGGGACTTTTTTGTGTGACGCTATCCCGGCTACTGCTGTGGTGCGTCAGTGTGACTGCTGCTCCTACTGTGCCTACATCATGGTTCATGCAGAAGCAGCAGATTTAATTAACAGGTGATTTTTTTTTTTGTGCACAAGTTGTGCTGCTGCTGACCCAAAAAACTGATGGCAGTACTGATGCAGAATACTGTAAATGCAGTGTGAATGAAGAAACAGAACTGCAGCCTCATTTACTGCCGTCAAACTAGAGGTCAGAGTATGAATGTGCGTTTTTATGTTATAGGTATTCTGTGTGTGTGTGTGTGTGTGTGTTTGAGCGCGCACGGTTCACTGGAATAAAGCTTTGGTCACTTTACCACACCAGTAAGCGAGAGAGAGAAATAACGCAAAAGAACAGAGGTCGTTACGCTTTCCAGACACCACTATTCTTTGCAAGTTTAATTCTTTTTAAATGAGTTTAGGTGTTAAATGAACCCGTGTTGGGGCTAAATTAAATTCCACAGCTATCATTAGAAAGGTTTCTATTAAAGAGCCTTGTGTTGGGAAATTGGCTCAAAGAGCATCTTGGCCCGATAAAGGCAGGAATATTTCTAATTTCCTACAAGCTGCATTCGTTTTGACCCCAGGGGTTCAGCAAGGCAGCAAAATAGCCCATTAATTCTATCTGAAAGCAGGCTGCCACAGAAAAGCACCACAATATGTAACCTCTGATGATTTGTGCAAAAGACCATTCCCACTTACAAACTATGCCGCTCCAAATCCCAGTTCTGTTTCAGCATGGCGCAAAGATCCTGAATTATTAACAAAACAATGTATGTCGTTCCAGAATTAATGGGCCATCCAAACTCCTCACTTCTCTTTCCAATTATCCTTTGTTCCCGTTGCTGTAAACATAATACATCCAGCACACAAATACAAGGAATATATAGAATTATTTCCATATTAAGCAAAACAAAAGGCAACAAACCACACACCAATTAAATTTTTCTCACATAATAATACCACATTTTGATCAAAAAAGGCAAAGGATATTTAAGATATTACATGTAGGCTCTAATAACTGAAAATCATCAAACAGATTATTGATTAACTCCCAACATGAAAGGCGTTGTTCTACCCAGTGTTAATTTATCCCTTCACACAGAGCTGGGTGCTGAGCTAAGTATGCTGTTAGAATACCTTTCATCGAAACAAGGCCTAAGATTATTGCTTTCTTTATTGTCACCAAACTCACTGCTCCAGACTTGCTTATTGTACTTTCAGTGCCATGGAGATCAGTGGTCAAGTTAGACAATTAACCTTATTTACGCGTTCTAAAATATTCATGGAGGAACGCAAACTTCAAGACAAAGAACAAACGTACACAGCTTATCAGTTCTTGAAAGATTCCAGTTGCAAAAAGATCAAACTAAACAGCAGCAACGTTGATGCACAAGAGGAAAAAAAAGTCTGCGGGTTGATGTGTGTCTACTGTCTATGTGGGTATACAGTTGAATGCATGTAAGCACAGAGGATGTTTTTGACAGAAATGAACATACAAATGCCAAACCGTTCCTGGTTCCAGTATTGCTGCTATTTCGGTTTCATATTGCTGTAAACTAAATACCTTTGGATTTTGGACTGTAAACATGCAATTTGATGAAGTCACCTTAGGCTCGGGGAACTGGTGATGGGCGTTTTTCACTATTTTTGAACAATTTGTTGAACATTGATGAAATGATTTAAAAAAGGGCCCCATTACTACAAAACAGACGGACATGGTTCTGTTCAACAGGTCTTCCACAGTACATGCCACTTCTTTGTAACTGCCCTCCAGTTTGATAGAAATGTTTTCTGAACTGTCACCTATAAGCAGCACAACATCCTTCCAAAACATCACATTGCTTCCTGCTTTGCCGCCGATGGACAAGCAACATAATACAGAGGCCGCTTGTCACTTGAACGTTAACAAATCCTGGTTTGGGGCATTTGCTGAAATGACTTCCGCTGTTTTTCTTAGGACAGTCTATACTATGCCGGGTGTCTGCATACACAGATGTGTAAGAGCATACATCGTATGACCCTAGCGGACATGGGCAGATGACAGAATTAACATCATGTGGACCCTTGCAGCTACACAGAGATGGAAAGTAACATTTGAGCTTAATGGATTCATGAAATTCATCGCTTGATGAGGAAAATAATCATTAGCCGCAGCATGTGTATGACAGTGTGGTTTATGAATGTGGACACAGTAACAAAACTGAAGCAACAGTCAAAGAAAGTAAGTTTTGTTTGGCCTTTCTCAGCCACTTCCTTCTTGTTTGAGACCAACCCCGCACTACAGAGTTCTTGTGAACCCAAAACACAACTCGTCTGACCTCTCTCTTCCAGCCTTTGCCCCCAAGGCCCAGTCCACATTGCCTAATAGAGATGTTGAGCAGAGAACACAGAAGGGAGCGAGCTAAAGTCTCTCTGAAGAAAGAAGCAGATTATATATAGCCACTGATTAAGGCAGAGATGGGAACATGACCTACATGCATATAACAACATTTTCTCTCACTTTCTGCTACAGAACAAGCCTTCGTCCAAGACCAGGACTCTACAACTGGGAGAATCACTCTAATTATAACACCAGACTCAGATTTCAATGCACACCTCATTAATATTTTTCTCATTATTGGGTTAATAATGTTTTTAGAGGTGTGGAAGACTTCAGAGAGCCAGTGGCGTGCCGGCGAACCTTCGCTTTCAGTGCACCTGTCATGCAGGTAAAAACGACCTCTCTCATCCATTGTGCCCATATTGTGTATCAGATTATAGTTGAAACAGATAACTCCCTTTCACACACACAGCCTGTGTTCTCAAAATAGCTGTTCCCCTGGGAGACTCATGGGGGATGACGGGAGGAAGAGGGAGAGAACGAGAGGGGGAGAGAGGGCTTTCTCCTTCCTCATCTATCTCCTGGATAGTATCCCACTGATGCCAATGACCGCATATCCGGCTGGCTCCAACGGCGGCAAGCGCCGGCAGGCAGCCGCAGGGAGTGGACCTCACTGAGATTCAATCCAGATCCTTTTATCAGCCACCTGAGGTTGATTTAACACCCCTGTTCCTGGACAGTGAAAGTGGCTGATTATACAGCCAGTCAGTCCCTTTTCCCCCTCATCTCCCTCAGCTCCAGCCCATTACCCAGAACTGCTGCGCTGTCTGGGTTCATACAGACACAGAGGCAGGTCATAAAAACGAGACAAGATCAAAAGCTATAACTATGTGTGTGTGTCTTGGTGGGGGGGGTAAATCATCAGCATACAAATGTGTGTATGTGGTCTTAGGGAATATTATTCAATTGATCAAAATGTTGACAGGTTTGACTGTCAGTTGTCAATGTTCACAAAGTGAAAAGGTCTGAAATGCACAATGTGAGTTGAGTTTGGGTCAGTTATTAATGGGTCTGTATGTTTGTGAATGTGTGAGGTTTCTGCCAAAGGCTACATTTGGACACAAATTATGGACTACACACCCAGTCAGTGGGGATGGCTTGTCTAACTACCTTGCGGAGGAGCTGGAGGTGTGCAGGCTGTCGCCTCTAACGCTTCATCTAACAGTTCACATCATAGGAAGCGCTATTTAGCTTGTATAATGTAATTTGTGGCTCTGGAAGGAACTTTCCAAAGTAAATAAGAAAATAACTCCGCTAATGTCACCAGTTATCTTGGCTTTAGCTGGGAGACTTCACATCCTCAGTTTGTAACACAGGCTGTCCTTAAAAAAACTTGGGAGTTTGAAAGATGTAAGCCTTTACTAGGCAGGAAGTGTTTAACAAAAAATGCTATTGAATGGCATTATGGGAAGTGTAGGATCCAGTGTTTTTAAAGCCTGGCGAATGAAGACCAGATATCTCGGCCTCTGCTGCATCGATTTTGACTTTTCTTTTTAAATCTGTCTCTCATAAGCACCAACTTCATTAAAGTGCAATACTAAATAGGTGGAGTAACTCTTTAAGTAAGGTTAGGCAAAGGTCAGAGTAACATTTAAATTTGGCAACGTTGGGATTAGAAATTAATGCAAAGTGTTGTAGAGTAAATTGGTGTGTATGTATGTGTTGCCAACACACATTGATCAAAACAACCAAAACATAGCTCCCCCACATAGTGCATCTCAGGAGGTTACAGTGCATGGCGCTGCAAACAGCTGAATACTGTAATCATATTCAGATTTATGTTGGACAGTACAGAAGGAAAGTCGAGAATCTTATAAAAAAATATTGGACTTTTTATTTTAAAAACTGTGTCAATTTAAAATATCCCTCTTGAAAGTTTAAAATCCCAAACATTCTGAATTCGTGCAGTAAGAAATAAAGCTTTCCTCTTTTTTATTTGCATTTTCAATCTGGGCGTCAAATAAATGTGGTCAGATCCTGGAAAAGCAGAAAATGAACAGATTTCTGTCAGAGAAGGGAACATACAGTATATTCTTTTAGATTTGGTTTTTAGATATTTGATCTGTTAAAGAAACATGTCTAACACTGTCTGCTGGCCTTACCATTTCCAATGAATCCTATAGGTAAACATGTGGCTTTATAGAGAAAACATGTTGAATTTGAACACTCACAAAATGATTGAGCCTTGAACATGCAGCAGCTGATAGTTTTCCTGATTCCAAATGACTGTGCTTGGTTAGCATTGAGGATCACTATTGTCGGAGCTGTAGATAGACTCTCAGTGCTGCTGCCTATTGTGTGTTGGACATAATGGCTCCACACTCAAACTCACTGTTCAGGGTTCACAATTTACATAATGCTTTCCCCTTGGCATTTCTATCCTTTTTTATGTGCGGTACAAAAAGACCCTCTTATAATACTTACGGTATAATACACACACGAACACACACACACCTACACAAATACTGTAGCACATGTAAGGTCAGGAAGCCTTTTCAGCGGTAGAGAGAGTTATATTTGTAGATCGACTTTTTATTTGGTTTCCATTTCTTTATTTGTGAAAAGACAAAAAAACATCGACGCACGGATCATAACCTGAAGAATAAATTACTGTATTTCAGCGTTCACGATTCTGAAGTAACTACTGTCATGTCTCCTGAAAAAGGAGATAAAGTTTCAGGTCTGCCTGCCAAAGACGTCACTTCTCAACAGGGAAACTAAACATTCCTTGTTTGAAAAAAGAAACAAGAAAAAAAAGGCACAAGGTCGCATCATTAGGTATCTTGTTAAAGGTCAAATGAGGTGCAGCATGACAGGCCACACAGACTCCTGTGCACTATTCTTAGTCTCTGAGCTGATCACTCTCAATAATGAACACTGCAATGTAGATCATCATTAATAGTTAGAATGATAGGTTCACATTTTTCAAGTCTATCGTAAAGTTATAATCCTTAAAATTTTAGTCCTGGTCGGCAATTTGAATCCAGCTTGAGAATGGCGGACTCTGCCCCTGACAATGAAAAGTACTACAGAGAGGTAATTATAGAATGTAAATGCATTAAATGGCTATCACAGAAAAACGTACAACCATGAATAATATCAAAAACAGGGCTTGATGTCATGACTTTCTTAAGGATTATAACTTTAAAACAATACTAACATGACCATATGTACATGGAGTTATTGGTTGCTATAATTGTTCCTACTGTCCCTAGTGGCTGTGAAGAGATCCCTTCCTAACACAATTTCAGTGCAAGTAATTAGACAAATCCAGTGGATATTTACCAAAGTTAGACTTTTTAGTTGTATGGCAGAAATATAAATCTACAACTATTTTGATAATTGATTAATCATTTAAGTCATTCATCAAGAACAATAACTTAATACTCACTAGCTTTTCAAATGCTGCTTTTCTCTGTTTGATGAAATGAACTGAATGTGTTTGGGTTTTGGACTTTTGTTCATCAACTTCAGCTCTAAAGAATGCTGAGTTTTCAATATTTTCTAAGATTTTATAAACCAAATAATCATAAAACCAGTTAACAGATTCATCGATAATGCTTTTAAATGTACATATGAGCAAGTGGGTTTTAAGACAAACAACTGTGTACCTATTATTTAATGCTTTTCCTGCCTGATCATATTGACAGTCATTTATCCTCAGAAATATATGTCTGTTACTCATTTGAATTAGTGAAACCACCAAATGTATTTTTGTGTCATGCCATTTTATTCCAAAAGGCAGTTTTGCATTTACATATACAGCATGATCTACAAAGAGCCAGAAAGAAAAACAGATTTTTAGGAACTCATAACTATTATGAAGACACGGTGGAAGAATAGAGTATTTCACTCAGCCAAACTTTGGGAACACTTTCAAGGCGAGCTTGTGTGAAAGATTAAGAGAAGAGTGGAAACATAATAAAGGTGACAGAGGATATCTCATGGGACACCTCGCCTCCAGGCACACAGCAGAGAGATCTGACTTTATAATGCAGTTCAATTAATTCCTCACAAGGCATTTTTACACTGAACGAACAGACCATAAATATGGTGCTTCTGGTGTGGCCCCAATTAGGTGAAAAGAAAAACAGAAATAGAGTACGACAAATATTTCTCTGTAAAAACAATTCCACTGAACCACTGTTCATCCAAAGAGAGTATGTGTGTCATCTAAATCTCACAAGGGTGCAGAGGAGGAAAAATTATGAAGATGTATTGGTTTATTGGATAGTTATGAATTGGCTGACTAATACTGATGTTGGAAACAAACAGTTAACGTTTGTTTCCAACATCAGTATCATTTTTACCAGAATGACTCAGCCATGCTCTATGTCCTGGGTCGGGCTACAGGTTGTGCATTTTTCAAAAGGCTAAAATTGAAAAGGGAAACATTTATTTCTAAAGCAAAAACCTGGTGTGGCATCTGGGCATCTTTTCAATACTCCGATGTATTGTATGCATTCAACCACTGTCTCCTTATTTGGTGAGCTCTAAGTGAGGCAAACAAAATGCCACGAGCGTTTGTGCTGGTAGATAAATGCTACACTGCCCACCCTTACTCACACTGGCAGCCTCAAATAAGCTTTAGTGTACTGACGTATGGGGGTAGGCTGTCTTACTGTTAATTTGAAATTCAAAGTGGATTTCATAATAATTTTTTTTTTTATTCACAAAAAATGCATCTGGTGCATCTATTAATATCATAAACGATTGAGTTGGTGCTGTAACAAATACAGTATAGCGAAGGTAATGAGATAAAGGATGCTTACAATGAGTAAATGTGCATGAATGTATTTACCTGCATATGAGTGACTGTGTGTGTGTGTGTGTGTGTACATATGGGTGTGCATATGTCCATTACTCACCCCAGCGTCGTCATGGTGACAATAGTGTACCAGAAGGAAGCTGGGATGCTGGTGAACTTGGTGGAGCTGGAGCCCTTCTCTGCGTAGAACATGACCGTGGCGAAGATGATGATAGCCATGGTGAGGGAGAAGAGGAGGAAGCCCAGCTCGGAAGCACAACTCTTGAGTGTATAACCCAGGATCCGCAGACCCTGTGAGTGACGCGAGAACTTGAAGATACGAAACACTCGAAACACGCGCAGCGTCACGAAGGCGCCACTCACGTCCTCGTTGTTGGTCATCACCAGGCCGATGTAGTACGGCAAGATGGCCACCACATCGATGATACTCATCACTGAACGCATGAAACGGTAACGGCTTGGCGCGGCAAACAGGCGCAACAGGTACTCCACTGTGAATATCATGACGCAGGCGGTGTCCATGCAGAAGAACGCCACCGTGTAGCGTTCACCACATGGCATGTCTTTCTGGTTGGCGGTGGAACCACAGGGCACCGTCTCCACCACATTAGTGATGACTGAGATGGCGATGAAGAAACCAGTGACATAGTAGAAGACCAGGGCCATGGTGGAGGTGTGTGGGTTCTCAAAGGCCCGCCACATGGTCTCCCTGAAGTTCATGTTGGGCAGTTTCTGGTCCTTGTTCTCCTCCTGATCATCCTGCAGCCGTTCTAAATTCTCCCTCTTTCTATCCTTGTACTCTTCGTAGCAGCAGTCACCGATGATCTCAGGGATGATGCCAAAGAAGGTCAACTCCTCATCGTAGGCTGAGATGCACTCGTGGCGGGGGTAGTGGAGCTTCCCTGTCCGATAGAAGTTGAGGATGCTTCTGAAGGCATCAGGGTCCCGGTCAAAGAAGTACTCCTTGCTTTCCTCATTGTAAAAGAAGTCTTTCTCAGAGCTGCCCAGCAGGGTGTCAGGGTAGCGGTCCAGAGTGGTTCTCCAGGTCTGAAAACGACGGCCGCTGACATTGAGGATGATCAGCTCGTCCTGTCTCTTGCTGTTGTCTCTTGGTGCAACGGGCATGGGGCAGTTGGCAACGGGCATCCAGCCAATGGCTGCTGCCCTGGCAAAAGGGAGCCATGCTGCTACTCCTGTCGCCATGGTGAAGCAGAATCTTTAAAAGTAGTCCTCCTCAACTTCAGAGTCGACTTTCCTCGAAACCGACTGACATCTGAGGGATAAATGTCAACAAAAAGAGCGGAAACGTAAAGCTGAAAACAGCAGCACACTAGATGATCAACCAAAGTATCAGTGTTGGCAATCATGGCACAAGTATCAGCATGAATTTATATATTATAAGCATACTAAAAATATACTGTATATAGAAATGTATACTGTACATAACCACCTTCTTCATGTACATCCATTCAACATTTATTTTGTCACATTATTTATATTTGATGACAATTTACAGAAAAACTTGACTTGTATATAAATTATTAATATTAATTAATATAAATTATTTGTACCTCTCTTTGTTGTCCTTGTTTTTAGCTGTATGTCTACTTCTATCTGTATGGAACTGTGTTTACATTGAGAGCAATGGAAAAAACTGAACCAAATGTCTTGTATATACACATACTTGGAAAAATAAAGCGGATTCTGATAAAGCTTGTGACATTTTCAAATTTTCAAATGAGTTTTCCTCTCTATTAAATTTCCAGGCACTCTCCCCTTTCAGTCCAGATCCAGCAGAACATGCCCAAAATGTCATCTAATTTCAAAGGAAAGGCTGATATATGGCAACAACTAAAGCACAAGTGCTGTGCAACCAGACATGCAGCACACAGTTACAGGTGAAGTCTAGTGTCCGTACAATTCTGTTTAGAAAGTGTTTTTAAACATACTACCTAAATGTAGCTTATATGAAACGTTTACTCCATGATTTCTACTGATATCTGAAGCCTGCACACACTGTGCCTTCGGTTGAGTTGCATTTGTGAACGAAATGCTTTCTGTTTTGGACCTAAGCCCACATTTTCTACAGATCTTAATAATCAGTTAGTTGTTCAGTAAATACAATGCAGTTAATGGGTTAAACTAACATCAGCAGCATCAGTAAAGACAACTACAACCTGTCCTGAGCAGCACCATTAACTGCCCGAAGAAGAGAAGCGCTGACTGTCAGGTACTGAAACAAACCTGTTGAATCGAATAAGGAGGAAACTGCTCCCGATGCATCACGTGGAAATATTATAACACCATTTTTTTGGTTTAATTCAATATCAAAAACATTAATCACCTGAAATTCTTTATAGAAATAAGCCTATATCACCTGGTCAGTTAATTTGTGATTGGAAATAAATGTTTACAGAGAAAAATCAAGACGTGACAATCTGTGGCCGTTTAACACACGTTTGGTACTCTGAAAAGACGCCCCCCGCATGTAGTGGTCTAACTTCAGCACGAAACCCATTTGCTTACCTAACATATGCTAATCTTTGAAACGCATCTCAACATATTGTCAGAGAGGAACTGACTGTAATTGATCAAGTGGCAAACACACAAACACTCACCGATAAAAGTGTGTGGGGGCGGGGGGGGGACCAAAATCCCAACTCTTTCTAAAACAGAATCAGAGTTTCTGCAAAGACCGAGACCTTAGATAACGTTACAAGTGAGAGAAGCAGAGCTCGGATCCATCCAGCGGGATGAGGCAGCGAGCGGCACCTCTCTTTGTCGGTCGGTCGACACGCTCCTGCGCCGAGCAGAGCGCCAAAACGCGGCCGATGGAGCAGAATTATTAAACGGTCTATGGGACCACAGCGCTGAAAAGAAACGGTCTGCAGCCGGATTTGTAGACGTCCTCCGACTGGATTTTACATCTTTCTTTTCCCTTCAGTGATTGGAAAGTGAAATGGAGGGGAGCAGCGCGCTTCCTTTCCCCCAGCGCAAAGTACAATGCGCGTCTCTCTCGCTGTGCCAGCTCTTTGTCATCAGCCCTCCTTCCCTCTGCCTCCCTTTACAATGATGTGTGACAGAATCACCCGGCCACTCTGGCTATAGCGTGGGGCTGTTTTTTTCCTACTAAAGCAGAAAATACCACAGTAGGGACAGTGATACAGGAGATTATCAAAAAATACTCAGTCACTACAGTATAGGATCCTCACTGTAGAGCACTTTAATATGACCGGATTAAACTTCTTGAGGGGCGCAGGGCAAAAATGAGCAGCTGGGCCCCCATCAACCCCCCAATCCTCCCACTCCAAGAAACATGTACAGTTTTTCTAGGCTAGAATACTGGTCAGAATATAAGAGGACCCTGAATATAAGACAACCTCCCCTTTTCACCTAAAAGGACTTTTTTAATTAAAAAAAGTAGGTGTCATTTACACTGGGGATGCTGGGAACATGTCCCCATCACTTTAAAAAAAAAAAAAGCAAGCTAAATTTGTTAAAAGAATGAATAAAAAAAAACAAATCAATGGTTTGAGTTTGTTTTAAAATTAACAAGATAAATTACTAGAAATGATCTAATCCCTGCTCCAGTTGAATTCATTTTCTTACATATGGATATTTAAACCTCATGAGTCATGATTGGTTGAACTTTACTCATGAACTCTGCATACTTTCTTAATGTTCAAGAAACAGAGTCAAAAACAAAAAGGCAGTCAAAGGTAAGGTTTATTTATTATCTTTAGCTAACGTTATTCCTTCAGCTGTTTCTATTTTGTCACGTTTTACGGCAGTGACAGTGGATATTGTTATCGCTGTGCTGACTGACACGCACCGGTGCTTGCTGTGATTTTGGCATTGTTTGATTGACATGGTGTTGCAGCTGTGGATGTGATGGATGACCTTTACTTATGCGGTTGACGTTGTTGTGTGTTTTATGCTGAGTATTTTAGTATTGTGGACTCTGTAGGAGCCTATTGCCATGCCCTTTTGATATGCCATTTTTTTCCTGAGCTGCCGTAATGATCTACTCTGACCTCATAGGGATCCCCCATTTCCTAAAATTGCATTTGAAGACCATTTAAAAATTTTTTCTTCATCTGAGCCTTTATGTCCCCACCACTTTTCAACACAAGGTGTTGCCAGCGTCATTTACAGAGAGCAGAGGTGTGTTGGTCAAAACTGAGTTTATGGTCTATAATAAGTCTAAGTTACTTGAAACTGTCAACTGGTTCAGCTGTTTTGCTGTGTATGGAGATGGGGTTCAGTCCACTCACGTAATGGCTCTGCAATGCAGGGTCCAATATGCGTTCCATTCAAACACAATAGTTAGGTTTCCATCCAAATGTAGCGTACATTTGAACTGAATTTCCAGAAAGTCATCAAAAGAAAATGCGAATAAATTCCTGTTTCTATCCACCACATTTCTGCGATTATTAGGAGTTGGTTCATCGAAATAAGCAGAAGGTGGTGCCAATTCTCCTGTCGGGTGCCATTCGAGCGCCAGTCGAACCTCAAACACTGACAAACAATATAGAAAGCACGATTGTAATATTGTACACCAACTTTTCTTGCTCAGCCAAGCATAAAAACTTTATTGCCGTCTCCACTCAGGTTTCATGCGCAAATTCAAAATGGAAACACACCTAACATGCAGTGAGATCCTGTTAGGTAATGAAGCAAGAACAACATTAAGGCCCTTATCATTTCATTTATCGAACTTGGTCAGTGCATACTGATAAAGTTAAATCTGTACAAACCAGCTGACATACAAAGGAGCTTTTGGACCCCGGAGCAGTCACCTGCTTTGCCTGGTTGATAATCCATCCTGCATAGTGAGTTAACAGGATATTAAACTTGAGTAATAGCTGTTTATGTTTTTGAAAATTGCATGGCACCACTCATTATGGAAGCATGAATTAAAAAACGCCAATGGACTTAAGTGATTTCATCACTTTGAATGTATCTTCTTGCAAATGTATTCATTACTTAACCATACAGCTGTTCTGGAAACAAAATAAATGGCAGCTTTTTCCAGAGTTTTAGCTTGTACTGCAACATTACAAAAAGTGAGACATACAACTTTTTCTTTTTGTAAGAACAACCAGCCACAAAGTCTCCTCTACAAGTGTTAAGTATTGGTCTTAATACCATCATTTCTCCCCAAACAATCCTTCATCTTCACACTATGAGCAAAGCAGAGAGTGGGTGTCAAAGGAAGCCCTATAGAGTCTTGTCATCAGAGAGGAAGAAGCAATGAACCCCACTGGCTCTCCCTCCTATCTCGCACTTCAATCCCAGGCAGCATGGTCTGTACAGGGCCTGAGGAGGGCCTTTGAATGAATGGCCTTGTGTGTGGCCGTTAGAGGGGACAGGGAGGCAAAGTGAGAGAAAGAAAGGGGGAGAGAGAGTGACACTGTGTGGACTGGGTGTTAAGACAGATAGGCTATTGATGGACTCCAGTACATTCAGATGAAGTTCTGGCACATCGGTTAAAATATTCATGAATCGAGCCTTTGAACATTTCTTAAGTTGCAGCGATTCTCACCCAAAGAGGCTTGCTTTTATTTCATCTGTGGTCTTATACCTAAAAATATTTTCATTCTTAGACTCCACAGCACTATGTTTCTCTTTTTTCCCCCCTCCAGAAACTGTATGTTCTCTGTAGTGTATCCACTTCTTTTTTTAGTGAGCAGTGAATACACTTGATGCATAGACCCACTCCGACACCATATCATTAAAGACGACATCAGAAGACACACATTCACACTATACCAATATCTTTCGTTACATCGCTGTCTTCCCTGCGTACACACATTTGGAAGAAATATTAGCACATAGGCTACAGCTAAAACAAAAGAGAGACGGAACAATAATAATTTTTGACATTGCCATCATCATCTTCAGCAGATTCATCATTTATATTGTGATTTCTTTTGTGTCACCTCAATCTGCCAAATGCCAATATATATGCCTGTCTGTGCTGTGGATCATTTCCCCACCCCAACTCTGAATACTTTTTTATGACAAGTATCAAATCTCTGGGCTGGCAGCTGAACTTTAGAGAAGAACACTTAGGTGCAATTTTTCACAGCACTTTGCATGAGAGAGTGACAGCAGAGGATTTCAAATATTCAAAAAAGAACGATATCTTAAGAAAGTAAAGGCTAAAAAAGTAAAGAGACAGGACAAAATGCTTTCCAGAGGGGGAAACTGATATGCAAATAACTTCGCAACCAAATAATTATGTCAACCACTTTTCAAATGCAGTGTCTTTTGAGGTAATGAAATTTTGTTTATTGATGCGTATTTTCTTAAATCTGTGCTAATCCATCAGGGGTTTTTCTACAGTAAATTGCTAACTTTTTCTCCTTCCTGTGTGTGAGGAAAAACAACACAAGCAGGTTGGTGTTCATTTACAGTACATTCTTGTGTGAATAGCTTTTCACAAAGTTGAGACTCACTTAGCTCCAATTTCTACTGATAAAAAGACAAGCAAATTATACAAATAAAAAACGGTTTATGTTCTGTCATACATCATCCAAACATGCACTGATAAGGCGTTACAGAAATGCAGGTAGATCATTCACCGTTTATTATGTATTTAAATCTTACACAGTAATTGCTATAATTTCTGTAATAATTCATCATCCCATTGCTGTTGATCAGAGCTAAAGCAACAGCTGAGATTTTAAGGGGTTTTTCATCTGGCTGTCCTGCACCTGTCACTGCTTGCTGATTGGATGAAAGCCAAATATGATAAATCATAGCCCCCTACACACAGACCAACTCCAGGAGGGTACAGAACCTTATACAGCCTTCATCTGTTGCCATTTATGGGAGCTGTTTCTCATTTTGATTGAGGCATATGAATGAGGTGTCTACAATAAGATCTCATCTTTAGATATTTGATCATCATTATGTCAGAAACAGTTATTCAGGATATTAACAGGTAACATTTCTTCTCTGCACTGTGGCATTCAGTCCACAGGGAACATACAGTATCGGCAAAGACCTAAAAGCATATAGAGATGGTTTATGTGTAGAAATATCAAAAGGTTGGAGAAATCTTGTTTTATGGGTGTAATAGAATTTATGGAACTTCGACTAAGATATGGTTTTACAAAGGAGGCCTCGAGGACCTGTGATTATGTTGTTTTGGGTTACGGGGCACCAGATGTCCAAGCAATAAGATAAGATGTACCTCGATTCAATTCAATTCATATAGCCCAATATCACAATTTGCCCCAAAGGTCTTTACAATCTGTACAACATACGCTACCCTCTGTCCTTAGACCCTTGATTCAACTACGGAAAAACTAACCCCCCCCTGAAAAAAAAAGGCAAAGGCTCTGAGCTAATGATAACTAGGGACGGAGACAGTCTCTTTCTTTGTCTCCTCTTTCTACTGATGCTTTGTCACAGCCTTCAGCATGCCATAGGAGACGCACAAGGTACCCTTGAGCATCTGTTTTAACACGTGGTTAATGTTGTGAAATGGTTGCAGTTTGGTTAGTTTTAGGCAACAAAACTACACGGTTAGGTTTAGGCAAAGATCATGGTTTGGGTTAAAATAACGGGCTGGGTATAAACCTCTGGGTCTACAGTGGATGCTACCATACGTTTACTGTAGCTGTGAATTGCCATCTTTCATGAGAAACGGACACTACATTTTATGATTAGTAGAATATTATGTTGACGTTTACACTCAATTGCTGCATATTTTTCATTAAGAAAAGCATTACGGTACTGTACAGCAGGTTACGGTTGTGTTTGAATCAAAATAAATGGATATTTTTAAAGCTGCACTACCCAATATATTTTATATTAACAGTGGATGAAATGTGTTTGTGTCACCTGTGAGAAACCCACAGAGAATAGTCACTTGACTGCAGTTCCCCTCAGCTGTACGGAACATTCTAGTGTCTTTCAACTGATTGTTTTGGTTGCACTTTCTGCAGCTCAACTGTTTTGGTTGACTCTCATCAGCATCATTTTCAGCAACAGCACGCATTGGTTTTTGACGAAAAAGCTCTAAAAACCCACTGTACACTAGCCGCTCGGCACCAAACAGCTTGTATTTACAGCTTGTTGAGTTGCCTTTATGTGGCCAGAAAAAGTCTATAAATGCAGGTTTAAAGTTTAAAGTTTATAGTTAAATATGGTTGTTTGGTTTCTTCAGTGAATTACTAGATACATTCTTACTATTAAAGAACTCTGAATAATTTCATTTACTCAACTTAATGATAACATTGTAGTCTGTGAAATGGGTAATGTGTCAGTAATTAAAGGGGAACCCCACTGATTTTACACATCAAAGTCTGTTTACAGGTGAGGAGTACAACTACATTTATATATAAAAAAAGATTTATTAAAGCCTATTGTGGCTCCAGTGGGAGCTGCGTGAAGTCTGATAAATTGCCTAAAGTGATGTCACTCAACTCGGTTGGCACTGAAGACTACAAGTTTGAAAGTGGAAAAAATCTGGAGGTGTGGAGTTACAAAGAAGACGAGCTTACCAGACCTCTGTAGCCCCCTCCTCATCGCTGCTTGAAGCTAGCAGCCCGAGGCTACATTAGCTGATACTAGCATAACACACCGGAATCTTCGCCCAAGCGGTCGGCTGGTGAGTTGCATTGTGGGTAATGTAGGCACCAGGTTTTGACAAGGAATATTAAAAAAAGACAGTGTGGTTGTGCTGCATTGTCTTTTTTATTTCGATCCTTTTTTATTTTGAAAAAAATGCTCCATTGTGAGTCCAACAACGTTATAGGAGTACAATGCTAAATTGGTGGAGCACTCTTAAAGCCTTAGATCTTCTATCCTAAAATGCAGTTGTGAAGCTTATTTTAACATTACAGTGAAGCACGATTTTTCTCCACTAAACTAACCCTTCTCACATTATTGAAAATCCCTTTTCATGCCTAGATGAAAACCAAAAAACATCCTATAGTTTCATAATTTACTCTGCATCATCTCACACTGCATAACTTACTGTAGGCTATATAAAACTGCTCTCACTGTGTGACCCATGATGATTGCAAATGGTTTAGTATCCTGTAATCTTTCTGCCAAGCCCAAGTCTATTGAATATTTATCATGAGCAGGAATGTTGTAAATATAGAGGCTTTGAAGTCCTTTATCTGCTATGAATCAGTTTACAGGCATTATCCATTACCCATTCATCAGTAAAACATGCTATAATACTATAATTCAGGATAGATAGAGTGAAGATTCAATGGAGAATGAAGGCAGATGTCACGTCTTTGTTAAATCATAGAATGCAATGCATCGCATTTTAACAATCATACATCTAAAAAGACATAGAGAAATAGATCATATCCAGAGAGAAAGAGACAGATGTGCTGGTCACAAAACAAGTAAAGGTAATGAGGTCGACATGGGCCACAGGTGTCGTCTGAACAATTAAAGCGCACAACAGCTGCAGAAGCAGTGGGCCTGAGAGGCTGCAAGAAAATAACAAAAGGGAAGAGTTAATAGAATGACGGTGGTGTCTGAATCATTGTGGGTATGAAAAATCACTCGAGTGCATCTTAAAGAGGGAAAAGCAAGCCAGACCATCAGGCAGACTGTAGACCCAAAGAGACAGTGTGGGTGAGGATAAATGAGTCCAGATGAAAGCCAGCAGCATTGATTGTGTGTGAGCGGTCATCTTATGACTCCCTTGCATAAAAGATCCAAGCCCCGGCTTCATTATCCAAAACACAAACCACACTACAGTGGAACATGCATGAATCCTGTTGATCCAACCTGTTGTGGAGATGCAGAGAAAATGTACAAAGACAGACTAAAGATGGATTGACTGCACTGTTGACCAACACCATCAGGCTGGTTGTTGCGTAAAACAGCTGCTCATGGAAGCCCACCACTTTGAGAGAAATGGTTTTGACTCTGGGAACCTCTTAAGCTTTGAGCAGCAAAGCAAACACCACAGAGAATCCTATGTGAAATTCATAACAGCCAGCAGCGCAGACAAAATACATTCAAATCAGGAGGTGGTAGAATGAGGAATTTGCATATATACACTGCCATAAGTCTCACTGAAACTATGAATAGACAGCTTTATGGCAGAGTTTTAAAACTCCTTTGTCAACAGCAAATGGATCCAGAAAATACAGGTGTGTTTAAGTAATGGGGCATTTAACCAATTACACATTAAAGCAGTGATGTTACTGCACTCTCAGAAAGGCTCTATTACGTCCACATTAGAGGCTGACATTTTTCGGGAATCCTGTGGGTCACAGGATTTCTGTGGGATTCCTGTGGGATGGGAGTCAATTTCACTATTCTTCACGGGACTGGGACAGGGAAAAAAGTCAATGGTCTATATATATATATATATATATATATATAAGAATTCATTAATTACTTTTTTCCCCCAATCGGGAATGGGATGGGACAGGAGTGAAAATCTACTCCAGTGGCATCCTCTAATCCACATTAAAGTGGTTTATGGCCTTCTTTTCATTTACATTTTGCTTTTAGATTGCCTTTAAAGTACATAGCATACAGAAAACATAAATGAGTGATCTAAAATTTCTCCACAGTGCCAGTGTCCTTCACTGAATATAAATACATTTAAATAAGCTGTAAAATCACACGGGGCTCTTAATGATTACAGTCAATGATTACAGTTACGTCACATGAAGGACAAAGTCAGATTCACAATCTCAAAAATTATTAAGGATCAATAAATGTGTGAAGATGTACACAGCAGAGTATGTCAACATGGTGAAGTAGTCCTTACATATCGATTGTATTGTCAAATGTGGTCATAACTTGTACTGTACAATGCAAAAGAAAAAGAAGAAAATGTTCCCATTATATTTCATTGCCCTTCAGAAAATGGCAACGTTATCATAGTTCAGTGTTTTAATTAAAACTCTAATGAGTGCAGTGAATGGTCAGAGGACTACAAGGCTGATTGATGACAAAGTAATAAATTACATACAGTAATGACTATTTTCAATTATAGAAGTCCTGGCTGACAAAATCGTCAACCTCAATGGGTTAAAATGAGACAAACTTCATCCTATAACAGCTTCGATTGGATGTGATGTGGGAGCCAAGAGCATTTTTGTACTTACACTATTTACCATTGCATGTATGCCCTTGCAAACTCACGACATCCCCACACACATGCACACAATACTGCTAGGTGGAAATGTGACAACAGGAGGATGTAAAAGCCCAACTGGGTCTCTCCTGTCTTGACCTAGTTACTGTATAATGGTTTGTATCATTATCTGCAACACAGTTATTCAGATACATCAAAGCATTAATCAGACGCAAGACAGCCACTCGATTTTACTGGGAGGGAGCCAATGTTGAGGAAATCCACAATAATATTTCAATAAATTATATTTAGTGCTTAAACAATGATTAGCTGATAAGAAATGTTTTCACAGTGACAATGCTAAAATGCTGGTGTTTAGCCTAATGTTTACCATGTTCACAATCTTAATTTAGCTTTTGATAAGATTTGCTAATCAGCACTGAACACAAAGTACAACTGAGGCTGACGGTAAAGTCATTTGTTTTTATTAGGTTCATATGGCATGGTACTGGAAAAATATAAATTTTGACGCAATGTTTGGCGCTAGATGAAAAGTCAGGAGGATCGCCAAATAATTAAGATTCATCCTCTGGACACCTTGCATATCAGTACCACATTTCATGACAATCCATTCAATAGTTGTTGAGATATTTAAGTTTGGACCATATCGTCGATCCGACCGACATTGCCATCCCTAGTGTCACGCCACTCGTGTGGCTAACTGCCAAACAAACATTCTCTGGCTCCAGTCTCTCCAGTGCGATGAGCTTCTGATTTTCTTTGATGTTTGACATCATCTGGAGTTTTGTATTTTTGAATTCTGTACTGGTAAGACAAAACTAGAAATTTACAGTAAGGATAACGGTTACGTTGAGCTATGGACTTTTTTCCATGGACTTTTCCACTATTTTCGGACATTTAATAGACTATACGATTAATCAAAAACAAAAAACAAACATAGTGACAGATTACTTGATACTGAGAACAATTGTTCTTTGCAGACCTAATATTATATTTTGGGATTCAATAGAGCTGATGCGTAAACAAACAACATTAGATATATGGGAAGTATTATGCATGAAACATACAAACACCGACGTTTTTTAAAGCAGTGGACTTTAAGACTTTTTAAGACAGACTTCACTTCAGAAGGTCTGAGATGCTGAGTGTTCAAAATCAAAGTAGTGTGAGTGAGTGAGACACAAAAATGGAAAAATATAAAAATCTAAAGAAACTGGTACAGTAGGTACCAGGCTGTGAACACTGTGGCCAATCACCCATGGGTCAGTGGCCATACGCACACATTGAGAAGTAAGGTATAATGTTGTGATGACATTTAGATGATATTTTATGTACAAAGTTAATTTTATCTTGAAAGCTACATCCTTGCTCTGAACCTGATGGGCTTTAAAAGTCAAACAGAAAAACAATTTTAATCTGCTACTTTGATGAGGACAGTGTGGGGTTTGGACATAATCCTCTATTGAACATTTAGTTCTTACATTTCTGTCATCAATGGAGTCATTTATTCAACGGACTATCTGTAAAAAAAAACCCAACCGCATTCTGTCAAAGACTTACAGCATTAATGGTGAAGAAGATGGCTGTTCTGTCATTTATGTGCAGTTATTCATTAAAATCAGTAAATGCTTTCACATTTAAGTATGAATGTATATGCACATGTGGCTCCTACACACACACTCTAACCCCAAGAACAGTGTTGCAGGAATGAGTCCAAAACCCAGAAATTTGTTTGCATTTTAGCACTTTCGGGTCCCTCATCTCGCAGTCAGTGGGTTTTTTGAATGGGTTTTCAGGTAGATGCCTGAAATAAGGTCTGTGCTCAGCACAAGCTTAAGAGATTTTCACGTTTTGTTCTACAACATAAAATACGTCATAAAATACCTCACTCTCGCATTTTGAAGCTTTAACGTGTTTTAAAAATGCGGTTGCTAACAGGTGGCTAAATGAGACCAGGGTGGTGGGGACAGTAAAACGTCATCACGCCGAACACGAAAACTCATCTGCTCACTAATCCGCTTTCACAGCCTCATTGTGTCAAGTTTGTGTGATGTAATATCCATCCATGGTTTATACTCACATTCTTGCTAAGTATTCTAGGTCACGCTAAGAAGAAAGGCTTTTGTGGGTGAAATCACATTACAATTTGGAAGCTTAGTGATGGTGACGCTGAAGTCGTGCGACCGCGCTCTAATGTGCTTATAGTCCAACGTTAGCTTTTTACTTCTGGCGATCACATTTACACTTTAAAAAAAATAAATCATAAAAGCGGCGTTCATTTCTGAAGATTATCTTGTTGAACAAAACATCTAAGTGTCATAAACTTTTTTGCATTCATCCAAAATCCATTGAAAATATCTGGGCGAGGGAACCAAAATGATGCTCACTTCCGGATTGGTCATAAAAATAGTTTTTTTTATTTGAATAAAATGAAAGTCATCCCTTTTTTCTCTGTCTAGTGGTATTTTACCTTCCATATGACTTGATAATCCTGAAACTGACTTGATGATATCATTACAGCCAATTCTCTTTGGCTATTATTACACCTCATTTATAAAAGCTCTGTCACTAACCTTATTCTGGGGCTTTAATTTCCAACTCAATTATATTCGAGTGAAGTATGACTGAGTACTTAAAATTTTTGGGCAGCGGGACTTGGACATTTTTGGTGTCCAATTTCCTCCCTGGCGTGGTTTGTATGATATGGGGGAAATACCTTATCTAAATACCTAAATATTTTTGGCATTTCTGTTTAAGATAGATTTTTCAAAGCCTCGTCTTATCCGTCCTCAGCTATGATGCTTGAATTCTTTTAAAAATCTGTTAAAAACCTTCCCCCCTCTTTCTTCAAGTTTCTCTTTAAGTAGCTGTTCCAAATGCTGCAATTTGTCTGTCGTTCCAGAGTTTCCAGTGTTTTTTTACTGATGAATATGACTGAATATGGGGTTTACTCTAAGGATCTTTGCCATAGTAAGAAATTGTGGCCTACTTCCAAAACTGAAAGAAGGCGTTGCACAAAGAATACCCAAGCCCAGAGAGACACACAAACAAACAATCTACTTCAACTGGTCTGATTGGGCTTTTGAATCAATCTGTCTGCTGGGTGATAATGACAAAGCTGGAGGTAAACACTGCACTATATGAGCAGTCACAGCCTTCACATCAGAGAGAATTACTTTGCTCACCCGCGAAGTCAAATGGTGTTTACTCGAGTCCCGCTTCTTGATTGTGTTCTGCACACAGACTTTGATGAGTTCAAAACATCTTGTCATGAAACTGATATAAGAGTAGCAAACTTCCTTCATCTGGACATGCTGACATTGTTCCGTCTCAAAAGATTGTCTTCTATTCAGATAGTGTTTGCTTCCTGCTGCTTGTCTTCCTCTAAACAGTTACTGAAAAAAATTTGTTTCACATCATTCATTGATATCTTGGAGTATTTGCTCAGATTTTGGTTTTCTTACAGGAATACACCCGCATATCCCCTCAAACAGATCTTTGATACGTGGGGGGGCTATAGAGAGATGCTTTGAAAGCCCTCACCGTTTGTGTCTGAGTCAATAGTGCTACCATTTCAACATAAAAGTGAAAAGTGCCTGGCTTTCAGAATCACAACAGCTGAATAACACCCTGCCATGCTTTGTCCTGTGGGATACATCCACCTGCTCCAAAAGCAATCTATCCTTTTCCTATTGATTAGCTACAGCCAAAATCGGTGAGAGGGGAAGCGAAATGGACCACGTAATTTATCTTGACCAGGGTGATAAATATTCACATTAAATAGAACATCCTATTTAAAAAGTGACTGATTAAAACCAAGAGAACCATCAGTTCTTTATTGTTAGAGTTTGTCTTGTTAATGTCGTGGAGAACTTGAATGAAACAGCTTGACTTGCTGGGCATAGCATGCCTGTCAAGCTTTGCACTTCTCAACATGCCGAAGCAGCATGGGGCTGTAGTAAAACCAATACTATGTATACAAAGAGTTTGGAGGGTGGTTTGAGTTTTTGTTTTGCCTTTCCAAAACCAAAAACCCAGGAGCAAAAGTGCAACGAATAAGGAGCAGATCATTAACTACGTTAGTTTGTAGGGTTAGAGTTTACATTCAAAAAAGCCCTGTTCACAACTACCTCATACATTGTTTTTCCCCCACTGCGAAGAAGCCCATCTTGGACGCTATCAAGGTTTAGGCTAACACCAGCGGCTCTATCCCTTATTGGATTTGGGTTTATACTCCAGCAACCCCAGTCAATGTTACCGGTGATAGATTTATGGTTGCCAGAGACATAAGGTTTTTCTCATCCTAAAAGCCTTTTTCTCTGTGTTAAAAACTAAAACTTTGTTGGAAAATAAAAACAAGTATGTAAGATAAGCAGCCAAACAGGATTAAGTTAGAGCAACATTTCATCAGTATGATCTTTTTGTCATTTGACCTTATTATACTCATAATACTAAGGCCTGCTGGCTCTCTACTGCAGTACAAGAACGTCCTCTACATGGATTATCAACTGTGAGGATGTTCTGACTTTTTTCCTGGGACATGCAGTTTTAAGCCTTTGCACTTTAATTAACTGTAACCATGATCTCTGCCTAACCTCAACCAGTCCATAGTTGCGGTGCGTGAATATTGCAGAAAGCGAGAATTTTAAAATGTTGGTATTGGACTAAAAAAATTAATTAAAAAAAAAAAACATTGTCAATTTACGTATACTCGTCCAATATTAATATTTCTTGCCTGGCTATAGAGTTGAATATGATAGTTAATTTTGTATTTCTGTGCAGACAGCTGCCAAATGATGAGTATTGCAGATGGACTGAATTCTTATTTATCAGCAACAAATACTGCATGTACTCATAAAACATAAAGTCACCACTGGTAGAACTCCCTGTTCATTTGTAAAGAGTTGAGATTTTATACAAAAAGTCACAAATTCTCATCAGCTGTGTCTTTGAATACTCTAGCTCTGCAGATAAATATTTAAAATGTGCATTGTAAAGCAGGAGATGAAATGATAAAGGGCCGTTTTCTTGAGTTCTAATAGCCTAAATATTTCTTATGAAGTAGATAATCTAATTCAGTTTTATAACAGTGTCCTTATCAGGCATGTTTATCCATTCACTCTCCTTTGAGTTATTATACTGAATCTGTTGAAGAGCATTTTCCATCAGTCACGATCAGAGTTGTCTAAAATGGAATAAAACAATTGTCCTTAATACCCATCATTAAAATTCACAGTGCATACTTGTTACAGAGGAGCAGACACAAGGAATTAGACTTTTGGAGAGTGTGGGAGCCATTATGTGATTAAATTACCATTCATAATTTTGCTATCTGGTGCTTTTAGCCTGGATGTTTGCCTGGATAAACAGGCCACCTCTTCCAACAGAGATATGCATGTTCTGTATTGTGCCATTATTTATTCAAATTGCTGTTTTTAGACACTACTTTTAGTATCATTTGGGAGCAGGTAAGAGACATGATATCTTCAGACTGTTACATTGCCCTTTTATGTTTATGCCTTTGATGATTTTATTAGTTGTCTGCGTGAGTGGTATCGATCATGTTAGATTGCCAGCCGCAGAGAAGAAACTATTCATCTTTCAATGCCACTAAGTTCTGACCCTTTCTTAGTATTAAGTATTAAAGTATTAACTCCAGCAAACTTGTTTTAGCTCAGCTGTTTTTATAAGGGAAAGCAATGATCCTTTTAATTTCTTTGTTTATATCACAAAGGAGTCAATAAGTCACATTTCAAGGTTTTGAAGCTACTTAGGTTGAGGAGTATTTGAGTTTAAGATGACAATATTTGCTCGTTGCAATGGCATATTAAATCAAACTTTGTTGACTCTATGGTGCCTAAAGTCATCAAACTCAGTCGATATATTTCTCCCTGCATAGTTTACAAAAACAACTCACCTTCAGGAAAATAAGCTGAGATGCATTCAGCCCAGACGGGGTAATAAAACTCTTCAAGCCCAATGCTGATCAACACACTCTTGGTTTATAACGTACAAGCCTGCACTGGACAGCCAAAAATGATGGGGTTGGTTTGTCTAGTCAAAAAGTTGGTTCAAATGTCACCCAGGGTGCTGATAAATCACATCTAACATGCCAAACCTCCATTTGTCTCTGTTCCCTTGTAAGCCAGTTATTTGTAGTAGGCTCCACTTTTGTCAGCTCATACCTAAGTGGGCTATAGTTTGTCTAAGCACAGAGATTTCTTGTTGTGTTTCAACCATAAATTAGATTGGTTATGTCTTTTTCAGTTAATCCTTCCAGAGATCATGTTCATCTTTTAGTGATTGAAGTCCACATACACTAACTGAATAACTGAGATAACAGGAACACCTGTTTAGTTTTGCACTTTTTGTGTTGTCCAATCAATGCCTTACATATACAGTGAACACATGAATATCACAGAAGTCTTTAGATATTAGATTCCACATCCAGCTCCTGCCACATGATTAGAAAACAAGTACATCGGTAACAGTGACACAGTCTGCTGTTTTTGAAGACACATTACCACTCAGGAGATATGCGACTGATTAATCAGGACCGCTTCAGGGTCAGGAACTTGGGCAATTTACATTTAAACATGGCCACTGGCAAAACAAATCAATTTCCCAACCTTAACCTTTCACAGCTGCACGTGCAATCAGGTGAGCTGAGCACAGCAGACATGTGTGTATTACTGACAGACTGATTCACTGAGGGGTATTGAGAGGTTACATCCTCCCACACTCTTGAATGCATCCTCTGTACGGGGAATCAGATGCAAAAAAAGTGACAGATATGGAGCAATAGATGAATAACTAAAACCCCCACAGAACTGGGTGCCAGGCAACAGATGCTGATAACTGCCTTAGATTAGGTCCTAGATTGTCAGCGGCTCCTGCCAAGACTTTGATGCTATATTTACCTCTCCTTCTCGCCATCCCTCCTCTGATAGTGTCTGTGCCACCATAGTGTCATCTCCACATTATGTCTGGCAACTACGATGGAGTGCCAGGTGTGAAATGGAGATGAAATATTCATTTTGAATGCAAGAATACTTTCACTTAAGCAAGAAATGATATGGCAAAAGTAAGAGATTGAAGTTTTGTAGTATACTCATTCAAGCTTGATTGGGGCCCCAGATGTTGGAAGTTAAACATGGCATTTGCGGTTTTAAGGGAACTTTTGAAAACATTTCCTCTTGATAGAACCTGGAACAGCTTTCACACAGCTGAAGTGACCCCATCTGAGCATACCATAACCTTTAGGGGAAATATTCTTTGACATTTGGCTCAGAAAAGAGGGGGCATCGTGAAAAAAACAAAACAAAAAGAAGTACACTTTGACTTTCAAAATAGCTGCTTGAATGATAATGTTCTGTTTAGACTTGGATTTAGAAACTCGCTGAAAGCCAGGACACCTTTGGAAAAATGAGCTATGGACTTGACAAAAACACCCCTGTCAGCAATTATGTCAGTATAGATAAGAAAGAATGTGGGGGAAGATTGGGGTGAAAAAGTACAAAAGAACAAAAAGAAGTTGTGCTGACACAACAAAATCTTGACTTGTAGGTCTTACTTTTGAACAGGATTCATATGACTACAGGCTTTCAGCATTAAGTTTTGTTATCATTAACGATGGAAATGTTTAATGAGAGAGGCACAAAACATAAAAATAAATCCAGAGGAATACAGTGATATTTATCCAGTGGTGGACGAAGTATTCAGATCATTTACTTAAAATATTCTTAGCAATGCTGCAATTTCAAAATCCTCCATTGTAGTGAAGGTCCTGCATTCGAAATGGTGTTTAAGTAAAAAGTAATAAATAGCAAAACATACTTAATTTATTAAAAGTAAAAGTACTAACACTGAAAAATCTCTGAAAAAGTCCACTGAGTGTTGTGATTATATTATTGGATTATTATTACTGATGCATTAATGTAATTAGTGTAAGTAGCATGTTCGCGGTTGTAGTTGGTTGAGGTGCAGCTAATTATTAATATCGTGTTGGGTAGTGTAATCTATATATCATATTTTACAAGCTGATCGTATGTCTTGTATGTAAAATCTTAATCAGTAAAATAACTAGCGACTGTACCTGTCAAATAAATGTAGCACAGTAATATTACCCTTGGAATTATAATGGAGTAGCAGTGGTGTCTACCTCAAATTTGTACTAAAGTACACGAGTAAATGTTAGTTACATTCCATGACCGCGTTTATCAAACCAAACCAATTATCGACTTTTTCTGGCAATTCCTTTCCACACCAACATCTACAAATGTTCTGGTTTGACAGGCCAACACTGAGAAAGTCCTTCTAGACTGTACAATCTTAAACCACTGACCTCTGTACCCACTTTTTTTCCCCAGAACTAAGCCCAAGTAAATGGAAAACTTTACACTGTAAATTGTTTGGCAAAGGGAGACGAAGACACGGGACAAAGACTCTGAGGGCACAGATTTTCCACAGCAGCCAGTCAGCAAGCTGAACAGAGCAGCTTAATTGAAGAGCCTGAAATAGAGACTCTCTATTAGGGCTGAAGAGGCTCCCTGCACCAGCAGCCTATCAGGAGCGAAAATTGTCTGACTTTGCTCTCTGTATACCCTCAAGATAGCAGAGGGAGAAAAAAAAGGGACACAATTACCAAATAGCACAAAGATGCTGCACAGTCATAGATAGGCTGCTAATTTGTGCTTGTTGTGCCAATTTAGCGCTGACACAAGGTGGTATGTCTTGTACCTTCAAGCCAAATTGCTACAATGAAGTGTGTTTTTGCTCTGTTCCAGTAGAAAGGTTGCAGTGTTACTGTATATCTGAAATCACAGTTTGAGTATTTGGCTGATGATGCGATGTGAAGTGACTTATGAGTGCATCAGGAGAATAGCAACAGTAAAAGTGCTGGATTGTCCATGATGCTCCCCCACAGTTATGGGGAAAGGCCTGTAATTTCTGTACTATTCCCTGCATGTATACTGGGTGATGAAACCACTGTGGTTACTGTGACATTGACTTGAATTGTGTGAGCATTGCACTCTACTGGCAGCTATTATATATTACAGGAAGGACTCCAGGTTGCGGTTGAGAGCCTTACATTTTCAGGTCTATAGCCCAGTGAATACCTCACCTAATTTTTGTCACATGGCATCTGGAGCTCTGTGCCTCACAACAACAAAAAACAACCCCCCACCCCCATCCCATAGAGATGGAACTCCTCCGTTGAGGTTGTGTTGTTCCTGCATGCTGCTAATAAGATACAGGAGTTGTGTCTCTGAAATCACAGAAAAACACCGTAATACCCCCAACTGTTCGTCTTCTGAAAGCTTTTTGGTGCTTCTAGAGTTTGAAGCTGGCTGTCATATCAGCTCATCTACAGTCGAAAACTTTTTATTTCCCAGGTGAACCCACTGACATTTCTCTTGCTTCCTCCAACAAGCACACAGACGTCTCAGAGCACTGCAGACCAGCCACTATGGCTCTTGCAGTGACTATGCCACCAGATGGCAGTCAATAATACTGTAATCCCACAAATCCAGGAATCAATGCAAGGGATGCTTTTGTTGGCATAATTAACAATGCTGGAACAACTCATAAATGTTCAAAATTGGTTTATATGGTGACATTTATAACATTTAATGCATCTTTCATTGCATCAGTGAGATGAAATGACCTACAGTATGAACTTTTGTTTTTATGCTGTTTCATGCCTCACTTTTATGTATAACTTCCTGTTCGTGTTACATGCTTGTTACATTCAGGGGATGAGGGGAGTAACAATACAAATTAACCCAGGGAAATAAACTAAACCCACCATCAACAACAAATCTAGCTTCCTGTAAACACGAGGAAAAGCCAATATAGGTATATACTGTACATAAACTTAACACAACAACTGAAACCAAAGTAGAATGCTAATCAGTAAATAAACACTATGAACACCATCCCATCAAAAAAAAAAGGGAGTAAAAGTATCCAGTTACACAACAACTCGTGATAGCAACACGCAGATTAAAAGCTGCCGACCGGCTGCATCTCCTCTCTCAGCCCTTGTACCCCCAACCCCGACGAGCAAGTGGGGACGGCCACGTTGGAGGAGAGAGAGCAGAACAAAACTCAACAAGAAGAGACACGTGCACAGGTGCTACGGGCAGTAACAATGCTATTTATAGTTTGTTTGATTTTATTTGCCGTCTGTGCATGGTCATGGCTAACACTGGACTGAATCAGTTTGTTGTTGGTTTTGTGAATATGTGGACAGGAATGTTGTTTTACAACAGAATCAAATCAAATGTGCATCCCATCAGTGGCGGAAAGAATCAAGGTACCTTTACTCACGTGCTAGAGCCTACTTAATTTCAATTTTGATGTACTTTCAGATTATTCCTACTACATACTTCACTATTCTAAAGCAAATATATCTATCTATCTATCTCTCTCGTAGTTACAAGTTCCTTTTCAGATTAAGACACCCAAGGCATGATCAGATTCTAAAATTTGATGCAGTTGTAGATTCAACAACAACAGTAGTTCAAATTAGCTTCATCTTGACCAGTAAACAATTGTAAAACGCTGATTACACGTTTATGCATCAATAATATTCTAATGACATAATTTAACAAATGTGAAATACTGTAAGTACATTTTACTACCAATACTCATTGCACTGTGAACACATAACTTTCACTTGAACGTTTGTTTATTGTGGTATTACCACTTTGCCTTAAGTAAAGATGTGAGTAGCCTACTTCTTCCACCACTGCATCCTACTGGCTACATTGTGATATTATACGAATATAACAGTGTAATCCTAAACCAGATGAATGTATCAACATTTCAAAGACTTATTATAGGAATATTATCACAAGCAATGACAAGACCAGCAGGCAACAATACTGTACAAAAGTGCAATAAAGTCAAGTCACTATGTCGGGCCACAAATATTATACCTGTAAAGTCATTAAAACAGCCTGCTGGAAGTCTCTACGTGCCCAGAAGAAATTCTTTCAGGAGAGGCAGACACAAGGAACACCAAACAAAGAGATCCAACCAAAATCCAAGAGGCGGGACGTCCCTGTTCCTGCCCCTTTTCCCAGACGCTCGCCTCTCTGTGGTCAGCGCCCAGCGCTCCGCGCCGCTCATTGGCTGGCTCCGCTGTCCGTTACAACAGCGCTCGGCCGCTCAGTGTTCCGCTGCGTCGGGATCAGAGGACGCGGATCAAGTGAAACAAATCTTCTGACAGGAGAAAAGTTCATGCTGGAGTTTTCGAGGACCTCAGAGGGACATATGAAGGTAAGAAGGCCTGCGGAAAACGTGTTTGTGTTAGCCGGTGTGAAGCCGGAGATGACGATTTGCGGTGTTTTTAAACCGTGTTTACACTTTTGGTCCAAAAAAACAAAAAAAGAAACGACAAGAAAAGAAAAGAAAAGCAACAAAAAAAAGATGAGGACAGAAGTAGTCACGGCTCGAGGCCGAACCGTTTGGACTGCAGCTCCTCAAGCTCAAATGACACGAAGATGGGTTTTGTTCGGGGAAAAACCACAAAGACTAACGACACGGGCTTTTCTTATCCAACCTCTTTTCAGCGAAGAAGAAAAGCGACAGTGACATCGCCGTTTGATCTCCATCATAGTGTCGGATTGAATCCATTTACGGTGGCTCTTACAGTTCTTACATAACTGTCATTACTCGGCAGTGTCAACGCTAGTTTCATTGAATCGGTTTTAACATGTTTTTAAGACTAGGCTGCATCAAAGCCAGTAACTTAGGTAGCAAGCTGAGTGCGTGCGTGCGTGCGTGCGTGCGCGCGCGCGCGGCCTACACAAAAAATTAGGTTGGCTACCAAATCCAATTTAGTATCCGGACATGCTGCATCTGGTCTGCCAATCTGATTACCCCAACAAGAAAAGTCTCTCTCAGGCTGTACTTCCCCCTCGGCTGACCCTCATTTCATGTTAAAGTTTGTGGGCCAAAGGGGTTTCACAGTCTGCAACATGTATTCACGCACACATTAGACCCCCCCCCCCCCTCTCTCTCTCTCTCTCTCTCTTCCCAGTAAAACCAGCTGGAAGATGATGTGATGTAAGGTGAGAGTTTGAGACACCTTCAAAAGTCTCTCGTGTAAATGGAAATACTCTGCACATTGTTAGTATACCTTTTGCTGTGATTCAACGTGAGCAGTCGACTTGGAAACAGTTCCCAGACTAGGAGGAACAGTGGCTTTTTAATGGGTTCAGATAGGACTTGGGTGAAGGAGGTTCCTTTTCCACTTAAACTCCCACACGTTAAGAGTCACAAGCAGCCACTCGCAAACCGAGGGCCTCTCTGTACCGTGGCAAAGCGTGTGTTTTTGCAGTAAGCGCTTGCTGCTATGTGTTTCAAATACGTTTGCAGTGTTGCAGACGAGGCACATGGCCGACCAGGCTTAAAACAAACACGGATAAAAGGATTACGGACCCAGGGCTTTCGTCATCAGAAGGGGAGCTACGAGAGCGTGTGGGAATATTTGTATTTCCCATGCTATCGCACAGTGTTTGTGTATCCTCGGGAGTACTCTCTCTAACGCGGAGGAATTAGGTGGAATAATATTAAGAAGAAGAAGATGAGGCTGGAAACAAGCGTGAGGACACATGTAGGCTCCCGCTGGGTCAGACATTTCTCATAACACAGCGCGCACTCTTCTCGCAGTGATTACAGCGGCCCGTGAAATTAGCAAGAAAGCCCGTAAAACCAAAAACCAAGGGAGGTGTCGACGCTGGAGTTTAATTAGCATTTTACCCCTGTGGTTAAGCCACAGGCCGCGAGTGCTGGTGAAGGCAGGGCTGAAAAACACTGTGGGCCTTCTTTGTGAGAGGACGCCGCTGGAGGGGTTAGGCTGTAGGTGCACTTCACCAGGGTTCACGGCTCGTTCCTCTTCTCACCTTCTCCATACCGCTCAAATAGGCTCATTTGCGGCACAGTTTGTTTTTTTTTCTCCCTCAATTAGCCACACTGTCGCGGCAGTGTCATTTTTAGGCGTCTCTATTGCTGGTGTTATTGAAGATGCCTAGGAAATATTGTAGCTACGAGCTGTGATATGAAAAGCCGGTGGCTCCCTTCTCTCATTATGCAGCCAGTGCTCCAAAAGATCGCCCCCCTCCCCCGGAATGACTTCATGATGTGGAAAAGTTGTGGCGACCACAGAGTGCTCAGAGCTCAGAGTTCAGGTGTGGATCACAGTCTAGTAAACAGCAGTGAGAGACCGATTTGTCAGCCACATTTCAGAAAGAATATGTCTGTGATCCAAGCTCGGGTATACTTCTGTTATTAAGTAGTCAGCCTACACTTACCACTGGATGATTCTTTCCTGAAAAGGATGCTTAGTGTAACAACATCAGCAGCTTTGATCAGATTTCAAAGAGGGGCCCTGCATACGTTCAACTTGGCCAGAGTGCGGTGGGATGTTTGAGGTGTGGAAACCGCAGGCCTTGCAGCTGTGAGATTAGAGAGCAGAGACACTACAAAGAGGCCACGTCACATTTTCCAACACAAAATAACTAACTGTCGCTACGCATTATGAATAGAACATGCAGTGGGAAAACAAAACAAAAGTGATTTGATATTGTTTTCAAACCTGAAGGTTAAGTCATATGCACACGATGCTTGGATGCTGGAAGCTGACTGTCTCTTATTTGATGTGCGGTCCATCCGAGCCCGATGAGCATGATGCCAGAATGTATTGCCGTCATGTTTGTCACCTCATTGAGATCCAAAACCTACTGGGAAAATTAAATGAGCAACTTCGATGAAAAATGAACTGTTGCAGTTGTCAATTGTGCTGTTCTTTAAGATGCGTGGTGAGGCATTTATTTATTGTTAGACTGTAGGTGTATTTCTTTGCAACATCCTCCCATTTTGCTTGCACTATACCGCACACTTGAATACTTTAATAGATTTGCTATGCAGTGCACCTCTGAAGTACACCCAAAACAAGCTGTCGGGTCACACAGGAGAATAATGTTACTACATATTTGGTACGCTGGTTCTGCGCTGCTAAATTACGGACTCCCAATATAACAACCAAACAAAAGCTTCATAAATCAGTGGGTTGGATCAGCTAGATCAGGTGTCTGTCTGGATGTCTGATTGTTTTGGGAATTGGAAGACACAGGGCTTTGTTTCAGGATGGAATGAAATCATTGCGAAATCACTGTTGGAAAACCGTTTTCCCCGTTTAGTCAGCGTTTAGTTGTTTCTACTCTGGTAGAATAAATCAAGTACAGGTTAAGTAGTTATTGTTATGAATAAGAGTAATTACTACCAGACGTCCATTTGCATCAAATTCAAGAAATAAAATCAAAATTTAATTAAAAGTCAACCAAGGTCTTCTCTTTGATCTTTCGCCCTCACAGTCCAAGCTGACTATGGAGAGTTTGACCAAGCCAGAGTTGCTGATGCTGTTCAGCATCCTGGAAGGAGAGCTGGAAGCCCGGGACCTGGTCATTGATGCCCTGAAGGTACCTATCAATGGAGCGGTTAACATATTTATAACATTCAAGGGATTCTCTGTGCAAAATCTGTCTTTTTTTATTATCAAACACTCACTCTGCTCCTCTGGGCTTGAAAATGGGACTGTTTTGAGATGGAGAACCTTTACATGGTGACAAGTTTTCACATCAGTGAAAAAGTATCAAAGTGTCAGAAGAAACCTCTCAAACCACTGCTGTAGCAAATTGCCATAAGATTTCATGCGTCTTTTTGTAGTTTGCATGGAGAGCTTCTTATGTTGGTCAAGCAAAAGTTGTCAAACTGTGACAAAAAACAAAACAAAAAAAACATTGGGACATTTTGATACTTTTTTTGTGCTGTAAACAAACTTTCCAGTTTTGCAGCTGACCATTGGCCACAGTTCTCTACGAAGAAACAAAACTACCAACTTTCAAAGCCTGCAGGAGGTGGGCCTGCACAAACCTAAATGGGTTGGTAATGGATGCCTGCTACGATATGTTGGTTATGAATATATAGAGTTATGAATGCCTGTAACGTATCACAGTCATGCATTTGTTTGTGTTACTAGACCGAAGGTACATAAGGATCTGGCAACGAAATAAGCAAAAAAAAAAATTCAGTTAAAAAAATAAATTACGATTTTACTGTTTTACTGTTGATGGCAGCCATTTTTTTGGGGAAAAAAAGTTGGAAACGACAAAGCCATGTGTCTGTAAAGCCCTTATTCCTCTGGATCTATCCAATTTGCTCGCAGCAAACTAGTGTCTGTGCCTCTGGAGAACGGCGTGAATCTCTTGGGGCATTGTCTCATAAGTCATCCTCTTCATAAGTTTAAATGAGTTGAGGCATCCCAGTGAATTTGATCATAAACTCAATTAGAAGTAGCCACAATGTAGAGTACACACACACACACACACACAAGCTCGAACCTTAGGATGTCTTACTTTGGCAGGATTAATGCTGCATTTCAATTAAAGGATTGTCAGGTTATTTTCCCCACACTGTCCTGCAGACCCACATACTCAAGCTTTCAGTGACCATTTGGATGGCCTTAAGGAGTTTTTTCATTTATTAAGACAGTTTTAAACCTACTTCAGTAACACTGAGTCACCGTGACGCTGTTAATAAACCACAAACTTGAGATAGGCAGTGAATAAGCAACTTAATGATGGAGCATTTGCAAATGATTCCGGTACCTTTCTAGAACATTTATACAACACTGCACACTTTATTCTCACTATTAACATTAGAGCTTTACAGCCGTTTCGCTCTCGGCATGCTATTCACTTTCCTGGTGTAAAATGCACCATTGAAAGAACAAACTGGAGAGGCAGCCAGCGAACTAGAGCAGATGTCTCAGAGAGTCGACTGCTGAATGTTCATGTGTTGTGTCTAGACCACATTCCTACATCTCTCCTGGGATCTGGCCATCTAAGGCAAGAAGAGTTACAGCACGCTGGGTGCCTGATGACTCAATGGGAGCGAGAGTAGGAGTGAACAAATAAACATTGGCCTTAACTGGAGCTTGAGGGGAATATGGCTGTGCTTCTTTCATGGCTTCACCGGCACAAACTGTTAACCCATTCAGGTCTGGGATTGGATCAATGCTGCTGTGTTAACTCTCTTACGGAGCTTTAATTACGGGCATAATCACTGACCTTTGAAATTAATTGTGGGGAGTAAGTGAACATTGATCTCTTGAGGTAAACTGATCTCTTCTGCACGATACATATTCCCCCCCCCAAAAGGTGGAACACAACTGCATACCTTTCTGCTGTTCTACTGTTAAGAAATTAGCGATGTGGAATCTTGTGTCTCGCACTCACATGAAAATAGATTGGCATCAGTGTTTTTAGCCATGCTAGTGGCATGCCTCTATGGATGGCAGTTTTTTTTCTGTTGGTCCACACATACCTACCTACTGGATAGACATTTTATATATTCATGATCCCCAGAGAATGAATTCTCTTTTTATATAGCAGCACCAGCAGGTCAAAGCTTTCACTTATCCAGTGAAATATCTCAACAGCAACAGATGGATTGGCACAAATGTTTGTACAGACATTCATAGGCCCCAGAGGCTGAATCCTAATGACTTTGGTAAACCCCTGGCTTTTACCTCTAGTACCACCACATGAGGTTGACATTTGTGGTTTTGAGTAAATGGATAGATTGCCATAAAATTTGATTCAAACATTCACGTTCCCCTCAGGATGAATTATTAATAGCTTGATATCACTTTTCATCTAGTGCCATCATCATCAATCTTATTTTTCCAATACTTTGGTTTATGACCAAATACCTGCGAAACTAATGACATTCCCATCAGCCTCAGATGTACTTTGTGTTTAGAGCTAATTAGCAAATGTTAGCATATTAACACTAAGATGGTGAACATGGTAAACATTAAACCTGCTACACATCAGCATGCTGACATTAGTATTTTTGCTAAAAATCACTGCTGTGTCCAAGTACAGGTTCACAGACTGCTAGCATGGCTTTAGACTGAGTCTCTTGTTCCAGCAATACGATTGCACATGGGCGTCCTACAGTAATAGGGAAGTAGGCCCAGTCATGTTGCTCTTAACTGATATGTGTCACCACTTCACTGAGTGTCATATGAAACATGTTTAGCTCAAACACACATCACCGTGGTAACGCCACTGTTCACTTCGTTAAAAGGTATAGGAACTGGGAACCGTTTTCATGTGTAGTCTCCAGTCTCAGTGTTTCACAAATCTAATATTCTTATCAGTGATTTTCTACAGGATACAGTGCGAGTACAGGATGTGAGGTTAATGATGTGGCGTTTCTGTGGTCCTCTATATTTAATTATGCAGAACTATCAATGGCATTCTAACTATCCGCTGCATTTTTCCCCTTGTGACTCACTTCTCCAGCTGCTCACGCTGTGGCTTTCAAAAGGAAGTTAGTCTCTGGCAACGCTTGTATTTGGCACACAAAGCCCTGCAGTGATCCAGTAGTCCCTTTGCTTTGGGAAAGGAATATAAGTCTTTACTTTAAGTTAAAAGGGGACTCAAATATGGAAATGAGCCTTTTAATTAACTGTCGAGTTCACATGGTGTGGTTGACTAGAGCTTACAAATGGACATATTTCCAACAAGTTTACCATGTGTGTTCTTTGGAAATGGGGCAACATTGAAATAGGGAAAAAATAGCCTTGTTTCTAGCTTCAAGATGCATCAACTGATCGGATTCAGTGTCATTTACTGTAGCATTCGTTGCTTTTCACCCATGTGATTATGATGGATAGAATTCTTCAGATATCCATTTCCTTGGCAGAGAATATGAAATGCATGCATGGGAATTTCAGGGTATTTAGCAATCTTCTTAAATACAAAATATATAGGACTCTAGGGTAAGAAGTTCATATCTCACCTTCCCTCATTATTATACACATCTTGTCGCAAACACGACTGAAAGAGTCTGGGCGTGTGTGAGCAAAAGATAAGCTGGATTGGAACCAGTGCAGCCATGGCACAGACACAGCTTCCCAAGCTAAAGCACACAGGTTGCCAAGAACTGTAGCCAACAGACAAAAGCATGAGTAATGGAGGTAGACTGTGATGCATAGCAGAAATGCTCTGAATGTTTATGGGTATTGTACATGTACAGTATGATGTAATGAATAAGCTCTGGTAGATTTGGGTGTTAAGTATTAAGTAATGCTAGAAATGTGTTTCCTGTAATCCCTCTTTTCACGTCCTCCACCCTCTCTACAGCAGTGGAAGATTGATGCAGAGGAAAACAAGCTCCCTTTGTGTTGTGGAAGTGCACGTCTCTATGCGCATTGAACCGCTGGGGAGAAAGGCACTGAGTCTGTGTTTATGAGTTAACTTTTTTGTAATACGGGTGCTGTGAATTAGTAAAAGCTGAGAATATAGAGCAGCACAGGCAGAACGAATGGAAAACCTGATCCAACCTTATTTCATCTGTGACTGTAAAGTGACACATCAGAGCAGGCCAAGTCCGTAGACAGATTTCTCTTTGAAGATTTCTCTTCATAAAAATTGACAAAAATGAGACCAACCCTACTAAACTGATGGACAGTACCAAATCTTGCTGAAGGTGTTCTATTATTAGCTTTAGTATTTATATAAATCACAAGTAAGAATTCAAAAAAGATCTTTGGCGGACAAATGTCATGTGTCAATAAAGATTTGAAACCTGTATTATATAAACATAGCGAGGACTAGGACCATATGCCACATTCATAAGATTTTCTACATCACACACAAGACTCTTGGTGAGGTGCTGTGTGGTCATTAGGCTTTAGATAGCGCCCACATTTGAGAGGCATTTTTGAATTCTCCTGGGCGGCCGCCCTGTGTTTTCCGGTTTCACTCCTCCATGCCGTTTGATCCGCCTTCACACCGTCGTCAGCGGACTTGATCAAATAACAGCACCCTCGCAGCCCTGCCCTCCTCCCTTTGTGCCAGATGAGCTAATATTGTTGAAGTTGTGGAATATTGCTTTAACTTTGGATCTCTGTCTGTAGCCATCCATTGTCACTCCCTGTAACTCTCAAACTGGGTTTTCTTGGTAAAATCATAGGACCCTTTTTTTTTTATAATATACAAATATACAGTTCTGATTTTTATTTTTTTCTAAATCGGGAACAGAATAGGACAGAATGAATTTCTTGCCTCTTGTTACCTTACATAAAACTGTCCATTTAGTATACAGATTTTAAATTTGGCAAAGGAAAGCACTGCTATTGGATCAGTACTCTGTGTTGGCTGATACCCTGAGCTGAGGTATCAGAATTGGTGCTGGAAGAGAAAATGTTGGATCGGTCCATCCCTGGTTAAAATATTCATAGTTCTACTCCAACATAGTGCAGTTTGGGAGGGGTCATGGTATACCTTTGAACATACACACACAGACACACACACCGTCAGCAGTTGAATCCTCTGCAAGAACAGTGAATCGGCTGAATATTGTTCTGCAGACCCATCCACACTACACTTTAAACTTCTCAGGTAATCTTGGTATCAGTAATCAGGAGCTCTGTCATCACCCTGCCCGAGAGGATACTGTTCTCTGTAATCTCTTGATCCTCTTTTGTTGAAACCTCACTAAGACACGTCGCCAGCTCTGCTGTAGCCCTTCTCTCTCTCTCTCTCTCTCTCTCTCTCTCTAACACTTCAGCCCCTTTTCATGGCAGGCCCAAAGGCATCTGCTGAACCTGAACTGTCTTGCTGCTATTATCCCTCCTTTGTCATAAGTTAAACAGAGAACAGGTCTGCCTTGGCCAAGGCCCAGTCCAGAACAGCTGTCCTGCTAAACATAGACAGACACACACCATCTGTTGTTCCTTCCTCCTGCTAGCGCTCGCTCTCTTCTATTTTCATGCATTTCCTCTCCCTCTCTTCCCCTAGAGATGTTGATCATGGTGTGTGGAACGCAGTATTCGATTTCCTGTTTAATGGGAGAGAAATTACAGCAGCATGTGTTAACTAAAATCAGAACTGCCAGAGATTATAACTATCAAACAATAACGTTAAAGTTCAGTGGTGTGGATGTGTGTGTTTGACAGAGTGATAATGCCTGCTTAAATTAATTGCAACTAGGGTTAGATTTGACCAATCCATATATATATATATATAAATAATGCACAGGTGCTAAAAAGGTAGACAAAGTGTAGAAAAAGACTTAAAAAAGGTCTACAGCTGTGCTAGAGTCTGAGGCTGGCACAGGTGCTTTGAGCTAAATTCTAACGTCAGCATGTTAACATGCTCACAATGACAATGCTAACATGCTCATGTTCAGCAAGTATACAATTAACCAGTTTCATCATCTTTGCATGCTAACATTTGCTATTTTGCACTAAACACAAAGCACAGCTGAGGCTGATGGGAATATCATTAGTTTTGCAGGTATTTGGTCATAAGCCAAAGTATTAGACAGATAATCCTCTGGAGAACATGAATATCCGTCCCAAATTTCATGGCATTGCATCCAGTAGTTGTTGAGATATTTCAGTCTGGACCAAAGTGTCAGGTGGACTGTCAGGTGGCCTCACTAACATTGTCCTCCCTATAGCCGTGCCTCTAAAAAGGCTAAAAATGTCTCTTTGAAAATGTACACACACACACACACACACACACACACACACACACGAGTTTCACTAACAGCTGGGACTAAGACAAGTTGGAGAAGCCAGAAAAGTGAATCACATTTCCTACCACAAACCTACTGTAACTAGTTAATCAAACCACTGGCCCTCTCACTCTGCTCCTTTCCCCATCACTTCAGGCCCAGCGTAAAGAGCTGTTTATCCAGGAGCGCTATGGCAGGTACAACCTCAGCGACCCCTTCCTGGCCTTGCAGAGGGACAGTGAGGCTGTCGGGGGCCAGCACAAGGACCCGGGCTGTTCCTCCCCAGCCTCCAACCCTCTGGTGGTTCTCAAACTGGTGGTGAGCCACTGCAGGAGGATGCAGGAAAAGATGTTGGCCCAGCTGGCTGCAGTGGAGAGCAGGCACAGAAGGGTGGGTGTGGATGTGTGGTTCCTCATTAGTGGAGGCGGAAATGAACTGGTTCCTTATTTGGATTTTTAAAACAACAATTGGGAAACAAAAGATAAAAGCTAGCTTCAAGGATGCAAGGAGGATTCTTTTCCTAAAAAAAAAAGCACAGAATACATAAAAACAGCTGGCAACAACATCTTGGTACCCAAAACTAATTTGAATAATTAACTAATCCCTCTTCATTAAAACCTTTTGTTTCTAGAATTTTTTTTTCTCAAGAACAGAACAACAATTTAAATACAGCACTGTTTCCGGCATGAACTATTTTCAAGAGGCACACACACACCTAAATGTACTTCACATGTGCAGGGTAACAGACATGAACAAAGAAAAATGTATACCTGCACACTGATGTCACATTTCTAGTTTTTATTTCGTTGTTTAGCTTAACTGCCATCACCATTTTTGCTTGCAGTGTAGTAATCATATGGCTTCGAAGTAACTGTTATTGGCCCTAATATAATAAAAGTGCTCCTGGAGATAATTTCATTCCAGACTCTGTCTCCCCGCTGCGTTTGCTTCAGGTCATTGCAGATCTGGAGGAGGAAAAGAGGAGGCATGCTGAGGACACAGCAGAGGGAGATGATGTCACTTACATCCTGGAGAAGGAGAGGGAGCGCTTACAACAACAGGTGCCCTCTAATTAATAGTGGCGTGGATTGCACTGCAAATATTTGTCCAAGATGTACTGGGTAAATCACATAGGAGTCAATGAGTGATTGGTGGAGGTTTGAAACAACTGGTTTCAAAAGCTTTGAAGTAAACTGGAACCATCCACAGCGTCTAAAATGACACACTGTTTACTACTTCTGGCAAGCGTGTTTATTCTGCGTCACGTCTCGGTCTTTGTAGCTCGAGTTTGAGCGGAGCCAGGTTCGGCGGTTGGAAAAAGACCAGCGGCGGATTACGGACCAGCTAGAAGAAGAACGCGCTCAGCACAAACAGCTCTCCTGCGCGTTGGCCAAAGAGTGCAAGTGGGCAAGTGCCAGGGCTCTGGAGGAGGGTCACCGGCTGACTGAGCTGAGTCGCAAACTTGACAAGGTATGAACACTTTCAGAGCCAAGTCAGGCAATTTCTTTCCTTTTGTTCTTGCGAATGTTAGGCTTGGTTCTATTTTGCACTCCGGGTGAGCAGACCTTTTTCCCCATGCAGGAGACGGAGGCTTGTCAGGCCCTGAGAAAGGAGCTGGAGGATGAGAGGAGGAGAGCACTGAGAATGGAAGCGAGGGTGGAGGAGCAGCTGGCCGAGTTTGACACGGAGCGAGAGCAGCTCCGCTCACGTTTGAAGAAGGAGGAAGCTCACTGTTGTCAGCAGCAACAACAGGTGGGAACACTTGAACACATTCATCATGCAGCTGGCAGGAGATTGCACATTTATTACTACCTCCAGTTATGTCATCTAATCTTAGTGCAAGAGTCGAAAAATGTGCTTGCATTGTACAGCCAAATTTCTGCTTGAAACTAACCCCCCCCCCTCCCATTTTGTGATCAGGTAGAAGAGCTGAAGAGGAAGCTGGAGGAGGTGAATATGATGAGAGATGTTAGGGGAGTATTTACAGCTCCAGTAGAGGCAGGAGGGAAGGAGTGGGCCACAAAGGTTCCTCCAGGAAAGACAGCAGTAAACACTATAAAGCTCGAGGACATTGAGGAAGACAGAAACCAGCAACCTGTGCAGCCAAAAGTTAACGGCCACCACTGTTCGATGGAGACTAATGGGCACCACGGTCCAAACAACGCCCTCTCAGAGAAGATCTGCCTACAGAATGGGAATGAAGTGTGCAGTGCTGCCCCCTCCCCTCTCCCTCCTTCTTCCCCCTGCGCCTCGCCTGTCCTTGCCAAACGCCCACCAGGCAGCCCGAGCCCTGGTAGCTACCAATCTCCCTACCAGGCCGGGATCAACCAGCGCTTCCACGCTGCTCGTCATAGGTTCCAGGGTACCATTGACCCAGAGCCTCAGTCACAGGCCGCACAGCCTCCCCTCTCGCCAAAGGACGTCTCCCCTGTGACCAGCAGCTCCTCCCTAGAAGCCAGCCCAGTCAAGCAGATGGCCCGGAGCACAGTCACTCAAGTCCTGTCTCGCTTCACCACCGTCCACCAGAGTGCCGCACCGAAGCTCGCAGCCCCGAACAATTCCCCCTTCGGTACAGACTACCGCAGCCTGGCAGCGCCCTTGTCTCCGCTCATTGGAAGAGCCGCGGGAGCACTTCCACAGGGGATCAGGTCACCAACCATCCCCAGGGCAGACAGGGGCAACCCTCCACCCATCCCCCCTAAGAAGCCCGGTCTGGCCCAGGCCCCTCCCTCCCCGGCCGCAGTGCCCAGATCTGCCAGCCATTTCTCTGACAGCCCCCTCTCTGGCAGCTGTGGCCTCACCTCGAGCCAGGAGGGAGTCAAAGAACTGGACATGGTGGTTTCTTCTAATTATCTGATTTGATTCGTCAATCCTTCATGCTTGTGATTGAGATATTTTTTAGTACATGACAGGATTTATATCCTATGCTTATTTGAACAGAGGTCCCTTCAAAACACTGTTATAATTGTATTTATTAGATTTTGTTATAAATATGCGCTGAGGCACTATTTTAAAAAAAGGTAGTGATTAGGGGCTGGTACTAATGAGCAGTTAAATGTGCCAATACTGTATGTCTGGCACACCGTACTGTTAGTTTATTAAGTCATTTTTATGGTGTCATATTTCCAAAAAAATACAAATGAATTCATCACGTGAAGAGGTATACATTTTTCCTTATATTTTGTTGTAATAATAAGCAACACACTTGAGACAAATACTGTAATCTTCAAACCAAATGTAACAAGTAGACCATGGACCAGTGTAAATTATGTAGTGTAAGTACATAGCTGTTTTTATAAAAATGTAAAGTTCATTTTATAAATATTCCTTAGTCATTAATGAATGATAGTTTTACACAACAGATAATCTAATCCGTGTCATACTGAGCTTTGTTCATGTTTGTTTGTTCAGCTTTGTTTACTACTTAAATGTTGCATAGTTACGATAATCATGTAGGCTCAGATTATATGCAGGCAGCATTGTACAATATCTTCTTTAAGATTAGTGATTCTGATGAATGTCATGCCTTTGTCATTTATAAGACAGCATAACGAAACACACAAGAATTAATTGTCCACCATGGCTTTGATTAATATCACAACACAACTGCCGTATTGGTTCTCTACTTTTATCAGATCCTTTACAGTGCTGTATATGCTAATAAATTAATCAAAGATTTTCATATATTCGTGTCTTTATTTTTACTCTCATAGGAATTATGTTGCCAGTAGGCAGTGATGTAGGTATTAATGCCAACAATAGCACTAATCTAATGAGGGGAAAGCTCCTAATTATTTTCATTATCAATTAATCTGTCAATTATTTTCTCTCAATTGATTAATCGTTTGGTCGATAAAATGTCCCCCGGGGAAGAACTAGGACACGCTGGAGGGACTATATCTCTCGGCTGGCCTGGGAACACCTCGGTATTCCCCCGGAAGAGCTGGAGGAAGTGTCTGGGGAGAGGGAAGTCTGGGCGACTCTGCTCAGACTGCTGCCCCCGCGACCCGGCCCCGGATAAGCGGTAGAAGATGGATGGATGGATGGATGTCAGAAAATAGTGCAAAATACCTGTTCTAATTTCTCACATAGCTCGTTTTATTTGACCAAATTTGCAAAACCCAAAAGAAATTCAGTTTACGATCATGTATGACCAAAACAAACAAACAAGAAAGCATCAAACCCTCACAATAGAAAAGCTGGAATCTGGCAATTCTGCTTGAAAAATGACAATAGTTTAATCGAATGCCAGAATTGCTACTGATTAACTTTGTCGATCGACTAATTGTTGCAGCTCTAATTCAGTGGAAAACAAGTAAATAACTTAATCTGTATTATATGTCATACTTATACCTAGCCACTTTAACTAAGCATTGGAAAATGTTATTGGTTATAAGGTTTTGCCCTGCCTAATAAAATCTGATGTCATGTATAATCAGTAGATATTGATAAAGTTAGTTTGAGAGTTTTTATCCAAGAAAGGAAAGTGTAACTATTAAATGAATCTCTTTACAAATGAAGGAAAATGAATAAATGCATTTGAATACAAAGGCAGCCTTTGTTTCAATAGATCACCTTCACATAATGATTTACATGTTGAAGACACATTTGCTTATTTTTTCATGTTCAAAATTGCACTAATGTAGTATCTCCATTGTACTGCCAATCAGTGTCCTCTAGAGGTCAGTATTTGATAAGTAGCTTCACTAAGTAGCTTATAGCAGGCAAGGCATTTGTCAATCGTAATATTCAGCAGATTGCATCGATGTGTACTTGAACTGTTGGAACTATAAAGAAAGCAGTAAAAATGCAGCAATACGTAATAAGATGTTTATAATATTATTTTGTACTGTGAATTTATTTGTAAATCCATGAAATGTGTGTAAATTACAGGTATGTTTGTTTCATGCAGAGTTAACATGTAATACCTAATTATCTTTTTAATTAGTAAAACTAGTTTTAAAAAATTTGGTTAAATGGATTTCAGCGTATATGCTATTAAGAGTACAGAGACTGCATCCATAAGATACTGAGTTAGTAGTAGCTTTATTCTACTATCCACTGGAAGCAAAGACGCAGTGCCACTCATATGCACTGTGTATTGTATGTATGTATGTATGTTTCATGTTTCTGTATGTGTAAGTGTGGTCTTTGACTATATTTGGATTCTGAAAAGAATAATCTCCTTTCCCTTTTGCTCCCGTTTGGTTGCGAAGATAAGTTATGAAACCCTTAAGCGGACTGAACTGTTTGTTATTTTGCGCCCTGTGTTGCTTCAACTGTAAACAGTGCTCTAGTGGTATGTTGTTTAAGTGATGCAATTTATGGAGAGAAACTGGGTGGTGGTGATTAGTTTGCAATTGCACAAGTGCACAGAAATGACTGAAAGATTCTTGACATTTGTCATCTTCTCTGTGTTCTATAATATCACAGTAGTGATGTTACAGTATATATAGTAATACCACAGTATACAGTACATAGTGTCTCACACACACACACACACACACACAGTCAGTCAGTGAGCCCTGACATCATGACCAGCAGATACATGCAGAGCACACGCTGACTGGGCTTCCCGTCACTCTAAATCCCCCTCTTGGTTGTGGGGAAGGGTTGGCTGGTCAACGGGACGGGTCACCTCTTCCCTGCTCAGCTCACCTAATTAACATTCCAGTGTAGGACAGCAGGGCCGCATCCCAAATCCAGCACAGGCATGCCTGGTCCGCCGGCTCAGGTTGATGAGCTGTGAGGGGCCACGTCCTCGCTGCTGTTCACTGCCAGCATGGCTGCTCACTCTACTGTGGTCCTCTGCTGGGAGTCAATCCACACCACTGAGCAGAAGACATAATAGTCTATATTGTAAAACCTTGTGTAATTGTGATAAATCCTAAATCTGTCTTCTGGTTTTTGCTTTCTTCTTAGGGCTTTGAGTAGTATGTATGTCTCTCTTTTAAAAACTTTGATGTCTTCCATATCTGCGTTGACCTGAAATGTCTTTATTTGCATTCATATTCAAACACTGGCTTCATATTCAGCCATTGGGCTGCATGACTTGGATAAAAACAAAAAACAAAAGTTATGCCTGAAATTTTATTCAAGCTATGGGTCATGACCCAAAATGGATCTTGGCTCTCTTTCTGTTAGGATTCCACATGACAAGAGGGGTAATAACTAACTTTTTTCCATTAAGAATAAATCTCAGAGCAGTAGATTACGTTTCTTTGCCCAACCTCAGGAAGTTGGCAAATCATTTTTCCTGGAGTGGACATGAAAATTCTTATGTAGATTTGTTGGATTTTTTTTCTGTATGGTTGTGTGAGATGTGCTTGTGATAAAGCACTATCTATGAACGTGAAAAGCATTGCTGCAGCCACATGTCCCTCCCTGGGCAGATCTGGTAAATGCTGTACTTTATGACTGCGGTGCACAAAAGCAGCCATACAATGAGACACGTGGTCCCATGGCTGCAGTGTCATGTTGTGTGAATGAGATGACAAAAGGGAGGTCAAGAAGGGAGCACGTAACCCGTCATGAGTGAAACCACAAATTTACTTCCTTCTCATTCCAGATCTGTTTTGCAAAAGCAAAATACAGTCTGTCTAGCCATCCCTTTTACTGCCTTTATCACTGATGACAATGTCAATCATTGTCATCTGTGCTGCGGCTTGTAGTGGGCCACTCGCTTTCTTATCCTCTTGCTCGTTCTCTTTTCTCCCTGTCGTCCCCGCTTCTCCGTCCAAAATTAGCCCAGGCCCTGAGATGGGCCTAGAATAGGAGTTGAGGCCTCCCACACTGAGCCTAGACCACAGCTGGAGCTGGCTCAAAGCGAGACAGAAGGAGAGGGAGGGCCGGATGACGAGTGTTATCGCCACCATCACCTGCTCCCTGTAAACCAATTTGTTATAGAGTTGTCACTGTAAAATCCATAGCTTGTCCTGGAGGTAAAGAAAGACAGGGTCACATGTAATGAGGATCGGAGTGTTGCGCCAAATCCAGATATGACATAACTGAAGGACAAACAGCTGGGCTATGTGTGTGTTTCTGTCTATGCGTGTGCTATAGAATAAGAGGGGAGAACGGCCAGGGACAGAAAGGACAGACTTGAAGCCAACAAAAACTTTAATCTATATTGTAAACCGCACAATGTTGTGTGCATTTATTTGTTGTTTTGTAGGGGAAAAAATATGACAAAAATATAACTATTTCCTAAACAGAAAATGTGTAATTTGGAAAATCCACCATTACATTCACACCATTATATTCGCTGTGCTGTGGTATTTTTAGGCAGCTGCATTGTTATTGACCTTTACGTAGGTCTCTAACTAATACCACTGGATTTGCACTGATTGAAATGACCTCACACGCCCATACACACATACCGTATGCACATAGCGTCTCGTCAGTGCCTCGCTCTACCTGCTGGACGCACACAGCACCAAGTGACTCACTGAAGTCGCAGGGATTCAAGCCAGAAATGTCCTTGAGGTGGGTCATATGTTTCCACATTGGCTTGACGAGACAAACCTGTTTCTGGATCGGGACTGTTGATATGAGCTGAACTACAAACATGCACTGCGGTGGCATTACAGGAGAGGTTCAAGTGCTTTGAGCTGGAGGGAAGATATTTATTCTCCCGCCATGAGTCGTGTGGCACGGTGGCAACTTTTTAGAAGTTATTAATCATTTTCTAAACGGAAAAAGGACTATATTGGGCCCCATACCAAACTTGGAGAAACCAGGCATTACAGCACATGGCAGCTATATAAGACATGTCAAAAGTCAACTACCAGGCAAATGTAAGAGGCTACTTCTACTGGATGTGGAGCTGTCTCTTACAACCAGTGACAAGTGACCAAAGTCTAGTTTGGGACACAAATTGATTATAGGGCCACCAGTATTTTCTCCACCCTCAACGATAACGGAGGAAATTAAATGACATATGTCTTTTGTGTCAAATATTTGCTTATACAGTATCTTCCATTCCAGTTTGATTCTCAGCTTCTACCTCCGTCCACACAGCTTGGATCCGGATTTTCCTTCTCTAGGACACTCAGCCTTACCTCTGGTCTCTTCTCCCTCTGTGTGAATCCTTGAGTTTTGCTGTGTGTGTGTGTGTGTGTGTGTGTGTGTGTCTCTAGTCTTTTTACCAGGTCTTCGTGGTATAGGAGGTTGTGTGGTTCAAGTCCTACCAGTGTTGGTGGTACCTGGAAGTTGCTTTACCTAATATTATCTTCATTCTTTTTCTTGATAGTGTAATTTCGCTTTAATTATTTCTGTACATACGGCACCTTTTACATGCCTGTCTACATGTCTGTCCTGAAAGAGGAATCCCTCCTCTGCTTTGTTTTGGCAGTTTTCTTCTTATCATCCAAACAAAGGATCTGAGAATGGGTGGTGTCGTGTCAGATTGCAAAGCCCTTTGAGGCAAATTTGTGTTTTGTGCTATATAAATAAAAGTAATATTGCCCCTACTTGATGAAACCTTTGGCCAGCTTTCCAGGAAACAAGTTAAATTCTTGGACTGAAATCTGTGCATATTTACAATTGTGAAACTGCCTTTGAATGGGTTTGAACCTTGGCTCATACCAGTCAAAATCCTAGACATCACAATTTAAGAGGGTCCCAGGCAACAGCAAAGATGTTTTTCTGCGAGACCAATCACATTGGACCAGCAGGCATATGAAACGATGTTTAAAATGCCCCCTGGGAAGGACTGCCTATCTCTATGGAGACACCAAGTTCCTGTTTAATGATGTGTCAAAGCTTGAAAGCTTGACCCCTCATAGCTGAAGATTCCCAAGCAAAACCTTCTCCCCTACACTGATGACACCGACAGACATCATGACATCTGCCTACTTTTTATTCATTGGAAACACCCATGTTTGGTCCAACAATGTTAATAAATAAAGAGAAACACCACACAAAGGGTTTATCCAGCAATACTTTTTTTTAGGGAAGTTTTTCCTTATCCAAATCCAGGGTCTAAGGACAGAGGGTGTGGCATGCTGTACAGATTATAAAGCCCCTTGAGGCAAAGTTGTGATATGGGATTTTGGGCTATATAAATCAAATTAAATTGACTACTATTAATAATCTTTGTGAATAAAGGATATATTTAAACATGGTTGCCACGGGAGGCTTTTTGGTTCGATTGCATAGCTTCCAAACATTAAGCGTGGTATAACACAGTCCTTAATGGTTTCAAATGTTCCATTTTGAAAGAGACATTTTAATTCTAGACACATTTACTCATAAAGTAAACTGAACTAGAAAAAATGTCAAGGTATAACACAGGCCAAGCCCCTAGAGAAATATTGCACACTAGATATACAATGACATGATAGTTGAGTGCAGGCACAAACTCCCCCTCCCCCACTGGAATCACTACTATTAGAATATTACATTGGACAAGGCTGTATTTAAATGGTTGTTCTGAGGTGGCAAAAAGTTGGATGCTTTAATTTTTAAACCAGTAGACATCACAGGCAGGGATCACTTTCCATCCAACTAAATATACAGATCTCCCTTCCTGCTGTCTGTTGGTCTACATGCCTCTATTTGTAATTTTCTGACAAAGGGGTGGGGGTGGCGTGAGGTCGCAGACAGCTGACGCACCGCAGTCGAGCTCTGAGCGTTTCTGTGCGCATCTTTATTCCCGGCTACAAGAGGAAAGGTGCGCACAATGTCTGTCCCATCCTCGGAAATAGTTCTTCCACTCGACTCGTATCTCATTTGAGCGACTTTCACCACCTTCGCTGCAGTGGTACAGCATCGGATTTTGTACTTTACAACTTCCCGCAGCTTGAAGGACATTCATTTCGGTGCGCAACAGCTGAGGAGAAAAGGTGAATTTATCCAAGACTGTTAGAAGCATCTGAGAAGGAGGGCTTATTCTGCGCACTCATTAAATCCAGTCTCCGAAGATTATGGATGTACGGACAGAAAAGCTGTAGGCTCTGGCTTCATTAAACTAGCAGCAATTAAATGATGGAGTTTAAAAACACTTTCCCTCCGTTTGAAGATATTGTAGTTCCCCAATGATGGACGGCAGGCAATCGTCAAGGACTTTAACACCTGACCGTGCAGCGTTTGCCAACACATGAAAGGAAGAAACATGTTTTGTCTGCTGAAATCTCGGAGCTTATCCAACAGCAGCAGGGCTATGGGGATCAGGCATGGGACAAAAAGCCAACATCACTCCAGACCCCTCTCTAAAATATACTTCATTTTTGTTTTGCTCCTGCTCATTATCACACCGAGAGTGGACTCATCGTGGTGGTGAGTAAGATCTTTGTAGCGCTGATATTTAGATTAGTTTTAATTACGCGATTCAGTTGTTAATTAGACGCACATCTGTAAAAACTAATTGCCTAAGTGAAGTTACAGATGCAAGTTATGATGCAAACATGACTCAAGCAAAACCTTAGTTTCAACACGTCAGTTTACTCATCTTCGTTTTCCTCTGCAGCTATAAAAAAGGTAGGGAATTCTATTGTGAAAAAAAGGCAAAGCAGGGATATAGACCCAACTCTCTTATGCTTACTTGACACACATGATCTAAAACCTCCAGCTTGATGAAGCCATTCTGTTGATTTTTTTGACAAACCTAAAAAAATTAAAAGTAAATTCTGCTTGGTTAATGTCCACTTTCATCTTAGTTCACCATGGGAATTTATGTGCTGAGGTTATTTCCCCCCCCAAACATCAATGCAAAGTGAGATGTTCAGCACAGCAATGTGTGTCATGACTTTATGAAGATTAATGGTGTTGGGGGAATCTCCCCTATCCATCCATCTTGTCCAGAGTAAGTGGCAGGTGCAGGCGCTGGTGCATGGATAAATGCCCCTTGAGGTTTTCTCTTGAGGTTTGAAATGCTCAGGAGAAAAAAATGTTTTTCATATTACACACACACACACACACACACACACACACACACACACACACACACGGGGTGTGTAAGCACCTGACCCCCCCCCCCTACACCACCACCCACCTGAAAGTTGGTTTGTGTCAGATCACACCTACAGAAACTGTATTTGATGTGTACTTTATATTTAACTAACCACAGTGAAGTAGTTCTAATTCTAGGTTTTCTTCCTTTGTGTTGAATTATGGCCCTGCACCCCACAACTGTTAGACTTTTACAAATGGATTTAGATTAAAAATGCCCACTTTGTAAATAATGTTATGAATGGTAATTTCCCGAGAGAGACAAAATTGTGTAATCCCTTTGCTGTCTTATGCAAATATATTATGGAAAAACTGATTAAGACGCTGAGAAAGTCCAGAGAGAGAGAAAGAGAGCAGGAGAGACTTGGAAGCTCTGTGGCCAGATGATTAATATTTATTTAATCCTGGTTTGTATTGTTAGGGCCTATTTTTAACCATTGCGATAATTTAGATGAGCACCATGTGTCTTGCTGCACAGGACCCCCTTCCCTCTCCCTTTCAATGTGTGTCCCCTCTTGAAGACAGTCAGGGGTCTTTTGGCACAGCCGGTATGTACAACACACAATAAACACAAGTAGTGCTTCTGCTTTGCTTTAGTGCTCAGGCAGATAGTCGCAGATAGAACGGGACTGGGACAGCCATAACGGGAGTGGAAACTGCCTGCTACGTCCGTTTCGGTCTCGGTGGCCAGGCGACACAAATGTGGCTGCGATTAGGGACTATAATGATATCCGGATGGAGAGTGGAGCATGCAGGCTTAGACAGGGGTGGGGTGGGGCTGCGCTTGCATATGGTTGATCTGTGAGGCAGGGAGGGAAAGGCCTGAGCGGTCACTTGCACTGTAGATGACTGTCCTCCTTATGTCCTGCTGATAAGAGGCCCCCCAGTGTCACAATACCACCAGCATGTGATCCGCCCTTCCAAGAGTTGCTACAAAGTAAGGGATTATGTCTGAATAGAGCAGGAGGCAAAGGCCTGTCACAGGGAAAGAGGTGCTTTTCACTGAACGTGAGGAATTTAATAATCTCTTCTACATCCTGAATATCTGAGTCTTAAGTAGACAAGGGGTATATGGATGCAAAGAAAAATAGGCACACTAGCAGGAATCAATCTAGACATAAATGAAACGTTTTGACATTTTGGGAAATATTTCACTTTCTTGCCGAGAATTAGATGAGAAGATTGATACCACGTTCTTATCTGTGCACAAAATATGAGGCTACAGAACAGCAGCCAGCTAACTTAGCTTAGCATAATGACTGGAAACAGGGGGAAACAGCTAGCCTGGCTCTCTCCAAAAAAAATTAACAAATAAAAAAAATAAAAATCAGCCTGCCAACATCTCTAAATCTTATTAACAAATTGTATCTCGTTTGTTTAATCTGTACAAAAACCAAAGCGTAAAAAACGACAAAAAAGGGTTTATGGGCCGACAAGACCATTGGTTGCAGAGCGACAGGTCCCAACCGAGATAGTCCAGCACATTAAACCCAAGCGTGCATTATTCCATCTTGGAATAATGCATGAACTCTCCAAATTCAGAATTCCAGGAGGTTCTCCCCATTGTTTCCATTCTGCTGACATTGTGTGAATGCTGCATATGACTAAGCGATAAGCCTGATGACATCATCAAGGGTTGTTTTCTCAGACTTTGCAAAGCTCCTCCATAGCCACTGAGGACAATATACTGTACAGCTTTACGTAGGCTAAGTAGTAGTTCCTCATGTCAAGTAAAACTTTGTGTAAAATTGGTGGAGGGCCCCTTTAACTTATTATCAATACTGTGTTGGCTCTGTGTCTGCAGGTATATCGGAGCACTGGGTGCTCGGGTGATCTGCGACAACATTCCCGGCCTGGTGAACAAGCAGCGGCAGCTGTGCCAGCGGCACCCGGACATGATGCAGTCCATCGGTGAGGGAGCCAAAGAGTGGATAAAAGAGTGCCAGCACCAGTTTAGACACCACCGCTGGAACTGCAGCACGCTGGACCGGGACCACACGGTGTTTGGCAGGGTGATGCTGCGAAGTGAGTCAGCACACGTGTGACTGGGATTTCTGTCTGTGTGGTTCTTCGTATGTGCATGACAGTGGTTGTTTACGTCAGGGACAGTCGTGTTAATCATCCTCGTAAATGTCTCCAGCTGTAACCAGATAACCAGAGAATTAATAGGTGTCTTATTAAATCAACTTAGTCCTAGAACACTAAAGTGTTGTGTGGTTTTTTTTTTTTTAAACCTTCTCCAGAAGGAGGGAAGATTGGGAAAGTGCATGTTCCCTGAAAACAAGTAGCAGATCACCACACTGGTGATGTATAAACAGTAATAGGAGATGTAAATATTTGGGTAGATGTTTCTGGCAGCCAGACAAAGCTTTACTCCCTGACATATCGCCTGTGTTCTGCTTCATTGCGTGAGCAGGAATGAGGACGGGAGGTGGGTGGGAAAGCCAGACCAAATAACCCTCAAAATCTCCTCTTGTCTGAAATGAAAACACAGCCCAGTGACTGAGAAAGCTGCCATCTGTGCAAATTAAAAAAAGGTGAAAGGAGAGTCGGCTGGGCTGTGATGTTATAGCTGACATGCTGCTACCTCGGTCTGGACCATCCACCATAAATGGACTGATTTCTGTACTCCTGCTGTGTGGAATATACTGGAGAAAAGCGGCTTTCCTGAGCAGTAACACAGTGAACTAAGAGCACAGCTTGAATCTTACCAAAGAAAGCAACAAAACCAGTTGTGGCGTGGTTTCCGACTAAAATTACAACACTCAAATAAAAGCAGCAGTAAAAGCAATTTTCCATAGACAATACATTTATTTTCTCTAGGATTTCATTGCAACACCTCTGTTTCCTGTGCACCCAGGCAGCCGAGAGGCAGCGTTCGTGTATGCTATCTCTTCAGCAGGAGTGGTCTACGCCATAACCAGAGCCTGCAGTCAGGGGGAGCTACAGATCTGCAACTGCGACAGCCATAAGCGAGGGCGAGCTAGCGACGACAGGGGCAATTTCGACTGGGGTGGATGCAGCGACAACATCAACTACGGCATAAGGTTTGCCAAGGCCTTCGTAGATGCTCGAGAGAGGATGGTGAAAGATGCTCGTGCACTGATGAACCTGCACAACAACCGGTGCGGTCGAATGGTGAGCAGCAGCTTTAATGTTAATACTTGAGCTTTAGCACCACTCTGTGTTGAGAGACTTATTTCTAGACATGTAACTACTACTGTAAGAGACCGAGACAAGAGCACATTTGACCCCATACTGAATAGACATTCAATTATTTATGGTTTAAAAATTTAACAGAACATTTTATTTCAAGCAGGCAATCTATTATATACTGCATATTTTTCTATATAGTTTCTCTCAAGCATCCCTTTAATAGTTTCTTTTAGACCGTTCACAATAGGCAATCTTGCTAATCAATCTTTAAAGCACGTTGAGCATGAAAGAACTTGGAATTAGCACTGTATTTTACTAGCTTTTTACAGAGCCTTCAGCAGATGGTGTTAAGAGTATATAGCTCTGTGCAGTATATAGTGTAACAACTCATTGTGTTGAGGAAGACAGACTTGGTTGAAAGAGACTCAATTAATCGTTTGGTACATAAAACAATGAAAAATGTCTCCAAAATGTATTTAAATGTCTTGTTTTGTCCAACTAAGTATAAAATTCAAAGATTCCGTTTGCTTGAAAAATGGCTTAAACTATGAATCAATTATCAAAATTTTGATTTACCATCTGTTAAAAAACCCCCCGACTAATTATTGTGGCTCCAATCTCAATTGATTTGCCCCAATTGTACTATTTCACAACAACATATATTAATATCGCAATATAAAATTAAATATACCATGACAGAAAAATGTATCCATGTAGCCCACCAATAATCTCAGGTGTTGTACGGTTTAAGTTACCGACTTGACTTAGCTTTTAAGAAGAGGGTAAACCACGAAGTGAGATAAAATCTCCTAACAGCATACATTAAGAATGTGCATTTATCAGTAGATTTAGTTTTCGGTTCAACACTGACAAGATTCCGTTTTGTTGTTCAAAAAAAGTGTCTGGAAGAACATAAAGTAAAACCCAGTCAGAGTAAAGAATATTTAGCTACCAACTGTGGAGGGCGGATCACACCTACATCATGCCATGGGCAACATCATAGGCTTAACACCCTATCACCTTTGACATCTGCTCTAGGCAGTGAAGCGCTTTATGAAGCTGGAGTGCAAGTGTCACGGGGTCAGTGGCTCCTGTTCTCTGAGAACCTGCTGGCTGGCGATGTCTGACTTCAGGCGAACTGGAGACTACCTTCGCAAGAAGTACAACACAGCCATCGAGGTGACCATGAACCAGGATGGGACAGGCTTCATGGTGGCTGACAAAGACTTCAAGGGAAGCACCAAGAACGAGTTGGTGTACGTCGAGAACTCACCAGATTACTGTCTCATGGACCGCACAGCAGGTGAGTGAACGAATGAAGAGTTAGGTTGTCACTGAGAAGTATGTTTATGCATTTGAAAATTAGGAACCCCCAGCAACAGTTGACAAACTTGTCAGTGCTCTCTGATGGATAAACTATGTATTGACTTCATGGTTTCTAAATTACTTTTTTGTTGTTTCGCAATTTCTTATTCCTTACATATATGCAAATACCAATATACTATAAGCCAATATCACCAAATATATTGGCATGGCTGATTTATTCTTCGGGCTCTACTTTTGAGTTTTCCCCACCAGAATACTTCCACCACCCCGATATATTATAGGTTATCAGCATTTGCTTTGTGGCTCTTGAAGCACCAAAACATTTTATCTGATAAACTCAACGACAACCACCCTTAACGAAGACGATGTCCTGGGTCAACCCCAGCTATAAGCAGCTTTCATTAAAAACTATTTGTATTGTACAGTGTGAACATTTCACTGCATATGCGAGAGAAAATTGGAGTGTGTAAATGTGAAACATTGTTTGGGCGCAAGCCAGCATGTGCAAGTGACTCAAAAAGCAGTATGCAAACCATTCATGTAGCAGCTTCTCATTTTTAGCCATCACAGACCGTTGCTTTCACCAGCAAAAATGACAAACGTTGCCAGGAGCAGATCATACCAGCTGTTGTTAATGAGATAAATTCCCTAACTTGATGGCCGGCCAAAATGAAACTTGGCTATTGTCTGGTTAGTGCTCTCTGCAAAGCCACTGTCTGTCCTCGGCTACAGATCTTTTGAGGGAAGAACAGAGTGATACGTCTTCTCTAGTTTAACAGGTTAGCCAGTCCCCATCACGTCAGTCTTTTATTCATATCATATTAATAATTTAAGCTTGACCGTTAGTTAGCTTTGAACAACATGAATCAGGACTTTCAGTATTTGGATCAAGAACCTGGTGAAAAATAAATTGTGCCAGATTTATTAGGCTACAGCTGTTATTTCAGTGTGTTTTATTCAGGTTTTATAGCAGCAAATCATTCTCATTCATTCATTGAGGGTCAGTGAAGCCTTTTTTAGCTTCTGTTAAACAATTTCATTTCAATACAAAATATTGCAACACCATATGGGAAATATTGTTATGAAACAAGTCAAACAGGCAGTTGGTCCTACAAAATCTGAGAATCAGAGACTCGTACACTGAAGATTTGCATTCCTTCAAAGCTTAAAGTTCAATGATTTGACCTTTAACATGTCCTTTAATTCCTCGTGTTTGCTTTGGCTTGTTAAGCTCTGTCTCACCTCCAATCCAGCCCATTCAGTAGAGCGTGAAGGAGCTCACTAACTCACTGTTAATAGCTTAGGTACGAAAGCATAGTGTACATGTGCAGGGGACATGGCACTAACTTATGAGATTCTCCCACTCCTCCCTGCCGTTTGCAGCTTGACCAATGAGGGGTAATGAAGGTGTGTTCACTCAAAAAGGAAAGGCTGTCTTTCCTTGTTAAAAGGTGATCTCAAAATAAGCTTATGACCCTCCTCGCCACTAATCTCTATTGTAAAGGAATTCACAGCCTAAGGATACATGCAGGCTTATTTTTCAAATCCTTTGGTCAGTATTAAGCTCCACTCCCTAGAGCCTGAGGGGAATATCTCCTCTCATCCTTTTCTCTTTACTTCAGGGAGGCTCTGTTATTAGACGTGGCATCTGATCTTAGGCCTAGATTTTACACCCGAGTACACGGACACCTTTGTGTTTGGCTCCGAGACTCTCCCGTCAGCGTGTCTGGAAGCCAATACCCTGCTGAAGAGTACTGGAAAAGTGATATTTCGCTTTGGAAAAATAGCGTCAGTGGTCATCATCAAAATATCCACTGGTATTCGGAGGTGGTCAACTGCCAACATCAGCGGTTCTGGACATCTAGAGTATGTCGTCACTGGAGGTTCTCCAAAATGGAAGCTGATACGTGACTAGGACAACCAGTAACCAACCACTGAAGAACAAAGAGTGACTATAGAGTTACTGGATGTGGGATAGAAAAAAGGTACATGTCGTTCAGACTTTAAAAATAGAAGTGAGTTCTAATTCCTTTAAAGCTGCACCTAAATATTTTTATAATTATCATGGGATCAAATGTGTAATGTGAAAGGGGTCACTAATATTCAGGAACCCTCAGAGAATTCTCACCCAACATTGCCGTCCCCCCTCTGCGCTACAAAGCGGGGTCGCATCTTTCAGCTCATTATTTTGGTTTTCTGGCCCACAAACTCAGCTCTCAACCTCATGCACCGGTTTTCAATGAAAAGCTCTGATAAAAATCAACTGTTCAGTATCTGCCAAGCACCAATTTTAATTCCAGCAGAAGAGACGTTTATTCGACTCACCAAATCCAAAATGAGTAGGGCAATATGTTTTTGTGAAAGGTACTGTATGGATTTGTGAGTGCGATTTGTATGGTATCCTACAGAATTTTACATTTAACAAAAAAAGCCTACAAAAACTGCCCTGATATTGATCTCTTTCATTATATATTTACTTATGATTGTTTAGTTAATTTTGTATTTGTTTTTGGGGGGTTAAACGTAGCCAAACTTTTACCAAAAATTTAACCTAAGTTATTTAAAAAAATTAGGGTAAAGTTGTAATCATGGCTTGTCTTCAATGTTTGTTTTTAAAAATTACAACATTTTTCATTAATATGGAAAAAATATAAATGACAAACAGTAATTTTCAGTTGTAGGATACATTTTTTATTTTTTTACATGCTTTAGCATTCATGGTGTGCTGTAAAGGGCAGGGGGCTATTCAACAACATCGTTGTGTTGAGAATCCTCTCAGAACCAAAAGGTGGCATGTCATTATGCAAGAAGAAAATGATGATTTTCTCTGTAACAAATACATACACATGTCTTTACAGGCTCCTTGGGCACAGCAGGCAGAGTGTGCAACAAGTCCTCAAGAGGCACAGACGGCTGTGAGGTCATGTGCTGTGGGCGGGGCTACGACACCATGCGTGTCAAACGTGTCACCAAGTGTGAGTGCAAGTTCAAGTGGTGCTGCGCTGTGGAGTGCAAAGACTGCGAGGACATGGTGGACGTTCACACCTGCAAGCCCCACAAGCGACCTGATTGGCTGGACATTGAGAAGACCTGACCAATCACAGTCACCACTGACTCATTAACCTGGGGGAGCCTAGGACTGCATTTTATTATGGGATATATAATTGGGATCTCTATACTGTATTACCTCTGGCTTTTGATCCATAGACAATTCCTGAAACCGAGACTTCACAGACCTTGATGCTAAACTGGAAATTAGGCCCAGTTACTGATGGTGTGCTGCTTTAATGAGCGTTTCTAAGAACAATTTGTTGAACGTTTTTTTTTTTTAAATGACAAACTTTGAATATTTGATACAAAGTGGCTGAATATTAGATTATTCTGTCGTAAATGCACCCTTGGATGAGGCAGAGATATTAGGGGATGTCTGCTTGTTTTACAGTGTGTACAGACTGTGTGAGCACACATAGCTCAAATTGATTATCATAATAATGGTAATATTAAGCCTGAAGAGAGAGATATAAATAAAGAAAGATTGAGAGATCTTTTGAGATATTGTTGAAACACTGACGCTGTATCATTTAAAATGATATCAGATCATTGTACGGTACTGCAACGAATCATTTAAAAGTTACAAAAGACAGTTGCTGCTAGTTAGTGCAACTCTAACAAACTAACAAAAATTCGAAGGGAGCTAATGAAAAACGTTCCTACTCGAGTAACAGACAATCAAACTGTGAACCCAAACAAGGACTTTAAGTTAAAGTGGCAGCATACTCACTGCAGAGCTGAATTTTGGCAGGTTCTCAGGAGAAAAAGGACATACTAACAGGAAAAATGGACGGTTATCTGAAAGGGTTCCATTTTTCATACAGCAGACAACATGTTTGACTCTCATTGGTCTAACACATTCTAGCTGTGATGCCTTATGAAGAAAAAAAAAACAAACAAACAAAAAAACTATCATTTCTACCTCCAGTTCTTTGTCTCCATTTTTGTTTGTTTCAGTGCTACACCGACAGCTTCATACAATTGTCCTCAGACCGTGTTCAGACAGCCAACAGCACTGTGAAAAAAAGAACAAAGGCCCCTCATTCATGTCAAATAGGCTACTGCGACAAAAAAAAAAAAAAAAGTCAAAACGGTGAGTCCGGCACACGTTTTGCTGCAACAAAATGCAGTTTAAGCATGGCACGGTGTGGCCCCGTCTAAATACTTGCCAGTGTACAGTCAGCGTAGATTACTTAATGTGAATGCTGAAATTCTACCGTTTACCTGATGATCGTTCATGAATGAAGATAAAAATTTTTGCCGTGATGACTTTCCAAAGTTGTCTAATCCAGTGTCATGGTATTACAAACTGCTGCCGTAATTTGGTGTCTAATAAGCCTTCAAACTCCTGGATTTATTATTAAAAACTGCCTTTCATGGATCTTGTATCATCTGTACCATAAACAGCATGCCTGCAGCCTTTGTTGTTTGCCAAGATTTATCTACTTAAGTTTCTCTGGTCATAGTGGTTTCTTAATTTTCATCCACCCCTCATGCCTCTAGTTTGATGGCAGTAAACTCCAAAATGCTATGGAAATGTTTGTTTGAAATCTTACAATACTTCAGATGTACAGTAGCTTCTGTAAAAACCCTTCGCTATATCCTGCATTTATGCTGTTCCAAGTTCAAGTTAGCTTTTAAAGCTATGGACTGCTGATGGTTGGGCATATTTCAAATTTTTAAGATGGTACTGGACCCTTGTTTCCCCTTGGATCACTGTCCAGGAGCTTTATGCACAGGTAAATGTACATTTAAAAAAGTGTCACAACAGATATCTGCATATGAATGCAGAATCTGTAGGCAAGGGACAATATTTTGGTATTGGAAGGGTTTTGGTTTCCGTTTGTAGTCCGAATAGTATGGACCACGTTTGAGCGGGCTTTGGTTTCATGCAGGTAAAAAGTCCGTGTGGAGAGCAGAAGAGGCAGAATGCAAAAGGCAACCTCGGAACCCATCGAGATACGTTTTTATCAACCTCGGAACCCTAGAGATTCGCTCTTTATTAGCTTTATTTATCCGCGTTCAGATCGTCATCAGATGATAGCCAATGGGTTCCGAAATTGCTAATCAGACTGTAAACAGTGACCGGCACACAGAAGAGGAAGTCTTGGCCCGGATATTCGTTATCCAGATATCTGCTGGCTACACCGGAAGCACCGAAACATTGGCCCTTGCCCCCAGAGGCTAAATCGTTGGCAGCAAGCTATGTACTGTAAGCTAAAGATCCTATTTATGCAGGAAGATATTAAAACAGTTTCTATTTATGAGAGCTTAAATCTGAATTAGGTCCTGTCACCATTATCATACACACTCTTTCTCCAATGGATCTTATCTTGAGGTTGTATTTTAAAGGTTGCATTTGGAGCTGTTCTCATTCCAAAGGCCAGCACAGCATGTTTCTTCGGTCATCTTATTGTGACAGAACACTTTTAAAATGCAGTCTTATGCAACTGTGCTTTCAGTCCTTTGTGCACAAAGTACAAGTATTCCATGAAACTGGGCCAAGACATTTCAAAAAGAGCAGTGAAGTAGCTGCGGACCTGAATTTGACTTTTCAACATCTGGTAATGCAGCCAGACATCATGTTAGGCCATTGGAGACACAACCCTCAGAGGGGTTTATAGATCTAAATGAATCTGACATCGAGTTGTGGATGCTGAGAGTCAACAAAATTTTTCAAGTCCACGTAATGAGGAGAGGAGCCAAAGTAAAGTGCTTTGAACAAGGCCAAATGACACACCATGTCAAACGTTCACAAGTCAAAAGTTAATTGCAAACAAAAGAGCCTGTTTTGAATTTAAATGATAAGTATGTTGGCTGTGTTTTTCTTAAAGATTAGAAAGGTGAGAGCCGTTCACACACAGAGGGGGCCGACCTGGGCCTGTGCGGCTCTGGCCCTCAAAGGTTCACATTTCAGTTCCCGCTGAAGGTTTCAGTCCGTTATGAAATTCACCATTTTATGCCTGAAACCAGTGGGCCTGCACTGATTGGTACTATGGATTTGGATTGGTTGAGGGTTATTATTGTAGTTACAGGAGTTCATTTGGATCTATTCAGAACTCCAACATAGTAAAACATATTTTAATATATTTCATATGTACTTTTTTTACATTTCAGCCAACAAAAAATAAAAAATGTTTTATCCGTTACTGATGCCATGAATTTTTGACTGTTCAATTGAGGCAGATGTCACATTATTACCTCCAAGTTAATCTTTCCCTCTGTCAGCATTTGGTGCAGCAGTGTCCTAGTTTTTATTACTGTCTTGGGAGGTATTGCCCCCTTTGAAATGCAGGTCCCAAAATACCTTACTGGCTCTATATTAAACTGTCTTGCTCCACCCTCTGTCACTCCTATTAGAGGTCTTCCGTTCTCTTCTGGTTCATCTCGGTCTCCTGTGTTTTAGCCCTGATTCAGTTATGGCTGGGAGAAAATAAAAGATAATGCAACCAACTGTGTTGATGTTTTAAAGTTTAAGTCATTTCAATGTCAGGTAATTCCAGAGTATATTTTCCAGAAATGTAACTAGACTGGTAGATGGGGGGGGGGGGGTTCTTTAGTCAAGCAATTAGCTCAAATGTACACACAGAGAGTAGATTAATAATCCTTTGCTGATCTTTAAGTCTGCCACAGTATCCGTGCAGCTTTGTACCACAAAATGTGTGATCTAGTTGAACTCTGTAAAAATAGCAGGAGTGCCATCACAGGCATTCTCTGCCATCATTGTGATATCAAATGAGCATCTCAATTTAACAACATTTCAGAGCTAAAATTGGTCGGGGGGGGGGTAGACTAACAGTGTGGTCCACATGGATGTTTCACATTCAGGGAAACCAGAAGAGCGAAATGTTGTAACCCATGCTTACAAAATTTTAATGAGTCAAAAACAATACAGTGTCTGGCGGGTTCTCCAGTCCAAAACACTGCACTCCACCTAATCATATGATGAATATCTACGATGCACACAATATGGGGATGGGAAATATGTTGATATGTATACATTGTAAAAAAGTGTTGCTCACTAGGCTATTTAAAAAAAGGAAAAAAAAGTGTTGAAAATCTTTGGCAAAATGCCCCAGTAGTTTAATTGTTTCTTGGAAGAGAAATGGCTCTTATGGCCCTATCAGCAGTAAGTAAGAGCTTTATGTGTACATGAAATTGGACTTGACTATAGCTGCTAGAGTGTAGTATATTTACTGCCCTTGCCAAGTGACATCATATCCATTTGTTACTAGGAGAAAGAGTATAATCCAGCTATAAATCTCAAATTGGCCTAGTAAGTTTCCATAGCATTGACAAAGGAAAAAAGATGCCCACAAACTAAATATTAATGAGTGTAAATTATCTTTTTAGAGCATAACCACGATCAATACGTTGTAGGCATCTAGCAGACACTTATATGCCCAGTGACATACAATAAATGAGAATATTGGGGTTCAGTGTCTTTCGCAAGGATACTTAAGGAAGGGAACACAGCCGTTGATGGTTGGATGTTAAATGACCAAAGGCATTTTTCTTGAATTCATTCAGCCAGCTCACATCAGGTGGAATTATTATGTGAATGCATTGTATGTACAGAACTGATATTTGGCATCTAGACGCTGCTTCATTCCCCACAATCATACACCATGTTCAGCACAGCAGAGACTGGGGAGTGGTGATAAAAGCGTCCCCAAAAAGCCACATTAGATGCAGAGCCTGACAGCAGCCATTATGTGAAAACCATTTTATATTGGCCACAAGCACCAGCTACCATGTGGCTACTTTACTGCTGGGCACCACAGACCACAAAAAGGGGGTTTACACCATCTTGTCAAGTGAGAGGAACAAATCCACCAACAACCCGCCTGATGTGCAGCAGCAGATTAAGGCAGGCTAGACACTTCAGCTATGCAGCAGATGATTATGAGGCTATGCATATTAAATGGACTAAAAGAATGGCTTGAGCAGACAATGTCCTCTTATGAAATGTAAGCAACAGAACAAGCATCAGTAGATGGATAAATTGTTAGGGTTGTTGAGTGTAACGTTAGCTGCAAGACATCAGTTATGTTTACCTCCCTAAAGCCAACATATAATATTATGCTCTAAAATAGACCTTGTAGGGAGAAAATAGAAAAACATGCCAAAACACTAGAAGCTGGGGGGATAAATATGCCACAAAAGCCCACAACACTCAAAATACTCGAGCATGAGCATTCACGTTTCCCCACTACAGAATAAAAGTGTCATAATTGAATGTGCCAAACAACAACCAAAAAGTAGGCCCAAAGGTAGCTGGAAGCAGCATGAAAGCAGAAATAAGCAAGAAGACCATTATGGCCATTATGTTGCCAAGCATCAAACACAGGAACAGCCACACAGAGCCAAGGCATCGCTAAAGACAAGCAAGTTAGCAAGGGCAGCAAAGCACTTACTTGGGCAAGCGAAGCGGTCTAGGTGAAGTAACGTAACAACATTTTGGGGGAAGAGCTTCCATGGTCCCATAGCTGACACAGTGACAGCAAAAACAGCATCCGGCCTGAAATGGCTTTTGATAAATGTCGAGTTTTTTGGTTATTCCCAGCAGGGGCAGCAGAAAAGGGCGGGATACTTTTGCCAGCTTACTACTCCACAAAACCAAAAACAGGATTTGACAGTTAGCATGGGCGGTAGCAGCAAGTGGTTTTCAGGAGTGCTGTTCGCAAAGGAGCAGTGTAGCAGCAGGCTAGTAGAGCTAAGCAGTGGGCAGGGCAGTGGCCACTGACTGTTTATATAGCTCGCCCTATCACAAGGGGTGCGTTAGATTTGGGTTCCAGCCCGTAGAACAGATCACATGACAGTGTAGCGGTGCAACCAATGAGTGCAACAGGACTTGTCTGCCTTAACTAGCTCGATTGTTTTTACTTTTGATGATTCGTTTTGATTACACTTTCTTTTCTTTTTTATCCTCACTGGGTGGTCATCAGGACTTAAGCCCATTTCACACAGCTCATTCTTTAAAGGATCACTTTGCAAACACTGAAACAGGCAGACATAACTCACCTATGTGATTTTGTATGTCATTTTGATACAGGTGGCTGTTTTTTCATTATTTCAGACTGGCAAAGATCCCAGGCCACATGAGTTCATTAATCCATGGTGCTGGTGAGCTTACTGGGCTGGCAGGAGGATATTTGCACATTACAACTCTTCTTTAGGGGGACTGTCAGGGCTCCATCTTTCCAAAGGAGATTTTAAGTGTTTGTGTGTCTGTGTGGGACATCATTTACCACCTGTGTGACTTTCCCACACAAGTATGTCCCACAAAACATAATTTTTGTATTTTATTTTTCTTACTAACCTGGCTATGGCCATACATGTTGTAAATGCTTCTAACATCGCTTATCTTATCATAAAGGAGATAAAAGGAAACTATTTATTGTATTTTACTGTTTCTGTATTCTTTCATTTATGCTCGGTTACCCTGACTTTGATGCACTCCGCTACAGAGGTCAATGAGCAATTCATGTTTCAACATGCAGCGTGAAACGGCGCTCTGGCTCTGACAGCAAACACTTGAGCAACCGTCAACAGTCCTTGACAGCGATTTTCATTACTGCTGCTCGCCACTTGAGCATAAGTGTATGGAGTATGATTATGGCACCAGTGGTTCACTGGGAACATACCACACGAAAGCCTCTGCTGACGGTGGTGGAGTGGTGTAATCATAAAGACGGGCATGATAGCTCTTGGCTTTATATAGTCCAGGAGCAGCAGCAGGGTGGCAGAGTGAGTAGTGTCCTTGAACAAGACACCAACTCCCTATCAATACAGAAATGATTTTAAAGGAAGAAGGGAAATGACAACAGCCACACAAAAGGAAAGTAATTAAATATGTCTCCCACTTTATGTTGAAAATAGTTTGCTTTGGATATTACCTGTCTATCCATGCCTGTAGAAATGTTTGTGGAGTTTTTGACCAGACACATTTATTTAGTTTTTTCACGGCCCTGTTTGTCTTGTCTGAACGCAGGTACTTGCAACTGAGTGACGTATTCCGTATCTACGCATGAATTCAGAAAATACCAATTCAGCACTTTTAAAACATCAAAACTGAGGACCTCCAGGACAAAACAAAAACAAAAATCACACATGGAGATTGCACTGAAAGAGTAATTTATTCTGAGTTTTGCTTTCAAACTCATCCAAGGGTAGTTACAAACATTCTCCTGTCTTCAGCATGTACTCTTACATTTCGGCTGCACACGACAACATTAAGACAATCCAAGTGCCACAAATTTAAACAGACAAATATTACAAGCCAGAGTGAAATGCGAAACAGAGTCTTTGTAGTTTAGTGTAGATCAGGGTTATTCAAAATGTATTCCAAATTTGCGACATACTGTAATAAAACACATTTATGTGCCATTACATTATAACCAGATTGCGCTCTTCTACTTTTTCACAAGTTTGTTTGTCACTGTTGCTTGGCTGCTATATAATGCTAACCATTGGGCAATCAGCAGTTCTGTTATAAATTGCAATTTTTGAAGTCATCTATTTATCAAATTGAATCCATAAAAACTGAACAGAGTTGCTACTTGACATGAATATTGTAGATGCAGTCAATGCCAAATTGGTGTGTTTAACTATTGTGATGTACTAAAAGGCACTATTGTCACATTTATTTTTACATGTGGAATGAGGAGTTGCCAGTATAATGCCACTTACAGTACATCATTGGGCATGAATTCTACATTGTTGTAGGAACAATAATCCAATAACTTTCAAGTGACATAACTAAACAAAGTATAGTAAAAATGTCCGCCTTAAAGGTCCAGTGTGTAACATTTAGGATGAGTTATTGGCAGAAATGTAATATTTTGTATAAGTATGGTATTATTAGTGTATAATAACCTGAAAATATGTGTTTTTACATTAGCTGTTTTAATCTGCATATGGAGCGGGTCCCCTACCACGGAGGCTGCCATGTTGCACCGCCATTTTTCAACAGTAGCCCAGAACGGGCAAACCGATCACTGGCTCTAGATAGGGCCTTTTGCATTTTTCGCAGCCACCATAGTTTCTCCTACACGCTTGAAAGGGGAGGGTGAGGCGAGCGGTATTCAATTGGCTGCAATCTGCAATTTCACTGCTAGATGCCACTAAATCCTACACACTGAACATTTAAGTGGTTTAAAATGTAATAAACCTGTTACTGTAGTAAAATGTTGGAATGATGTGGATTTATATTATCTCAATCCACAACTAAGTGATGTAACATATTTTGAACTGTTAATGTTTTCTTTTTTAATAAACTTCAACCGTGACATTTTTCACGAATAATAGGAATATATATTACATCTACAGGCTTTACTACAATTTTGAACCAGGCACATTTGTTTTCCTACAGGTTATTACATTATCAGCCAGTTTTAACATTATACTTTACGACAAGGTGATACTGGCATCTCAGCCTATTTAGTTTGATAAAACAAAGATCAGGAATCAGATCAGATCCTTCACAGAGGGAAAAAAATGTCAGAGCTAAACAAAGTTAACAGTAGAATCAACACATGTACCATTTCTGGCCAAATGAACAGACACAGTCAAAGGCAGAGCAAGACATTTTGTACATAGAAAGTAAAATAATTCTTACTTTGTACGTCTGTGCATGTCTGCCCACTATCTCCAAATGCTACTCTGATGGCTCGTCAGGGTTAATATCGCTCATCAAAGTACTCTAATACAGTGTATTTAGAACTACTGTATTACAGCTATATAGTTACATTGCCTGTGCCAGTTGATTCTCGGTATGACTACTGCAATGTGTGCCTCTTTCATTTTTGTTTGGTGACGAGAAGTTGACCAACACACTCTTATAACATTCTGTATTGTGCAATCAGCAGAAATGAGTTATGCCATGAGAGGCCTAACTGTGACCAGTGATGATCCTATTTATTTTCAATGTTGCGGGGGAGGCAGTTGCCCCAGTGATATAGTGCTGAGGTGTCATGCCATGGTAACAACGTTGAACTGCAGAGGCGTTGTATACACTGCAGCCACTTCGAGACTGTAAATCACAGCACTGTTTTCAGGAGGACTTACAGACTTTTAAATCTGCCCCGCTGGATGTCTGTCGGGCACTGAGGGTTGATATAGGACACATAGGTTACCATCCCAAATATCTGATGAGATCTTTTTGAAATCAGGGAAAAGAGAGGACTAGGATCCACAAGAGGCATCCTGTTGGTCCTTGTTGTTTCTGTTTCCTGCTGTCAGTCACACACTGGTTAAAATGAACTAATCTGACTAGACAGTGGTTACAGGATCATCAAAAACATGCAGTTTTAGCTTTTTTCATTATAGAATGTATTACTGTTATGGAACACAGGAGTGCCTCTCACAAATTCCTAATTTCATTTTTGTACAAAACATACGCAGCCAGGCTTTGTGGGATACTTCAAAATGCCCAGTGCTAACATAATGACAAATGAAATCATTGCAAATGCTATTCACTAAATGTGGACTTGGAAAAACTCTGGCTGCTGGAACAGTGTGGGAGAGCATCTTAGGAGTGGTATTGCCGTGTTGATACAACCTCAGCCAACATAATCAGTAACAATGCAGCAAGTGGACAGTAATGCTGAAGACAGGAGAGCAAACACTTTTTGTCTGAGGGTTTGGAGTGGTATCAGTGTGTATGTGTGTTTCTCTGTGCGTGTGTCGTGTGTGTGTGTGTGTGTGTGTGTGTGGGATGGAGTTAGATTCGAGTCAGCTGGTGCCAAAAACTGGACGGCATGAAGCTTTCCATCTTGTCTGCGAAGAAACCCAGGGGTGCAAAGAGTGTGCTGAAGAACTGAAAGGGAGAAAGAGCAGAATGTCAGTAAAACCTCTTCCCACCTATTCTTAGATAACATTTAGAAATAAATTCACCAAAAAGTTACCAAACCCACAATTTCACCAAAACAATGTTATGGAACTTATATATTTCAGCCGCAGCAGGGCAGTCCACAGCTGAACATATTTATATGTCCAATCCAGAAGCTTCCCCCGAGTGCAGGAAAGAGAAAGCCAAACCAGCATGATCCAAGTATTATCATTTTAAACATTTTGTTTGTAGAAACAGTGCTGACAGTTGAATATACTTACCCGATTTGGGGATAAACTTTATATTATCCATGATTTACATGTCAACACACTTTTATACATCAAATCAATCATGTTCATTCTTTCTGTCTCTAAATAGTGACAAATAAATGAAGGGAAAGGAAATAAACTATACTTTGTTTTTGACTTTTGTGACAAATTATTCATAGACAATATTGGCTAAAGGCAAACGATACATCAAAATGAGAATGATCATCATCATCATCAACTGATTAATGATGTATGAACTGAATGAACAAGAGCAAAGACCGTTGTAGGATGATCATGAAAAATATACTGTATATGCTTCTGTAATTATAGATAATGTGACCATCACAAATAATGTAGATTTTACCATTATTTGCATATTTTTGGCCATTATCACACATCATTTCCCTGAGCAAATGGCCACCTATTGCAATAGCAGGTGGCCAACTGCATAAACTAATGTGGTGGTATTCACACCAATCCATTATCATGAGCTCTCAAAGGAGGTAAATGGCTCTACTATACAGGATCTAACACTGTTAGATTATAAGTCAAGTAAACTAGATGTATTTTAGCAGTATATTTTGACCTTTTTTTATTTTCTGCTGTCAGTTATAAAATAGGAGCAATAACAATTTTGTAATGCTCTAACAAATCTGATAAATGCTCCTCATACTCCTCAAAGGAGCAACTCATTTTTATGATTACCAGCAGGGCATACATGTCCACTTAGATCTAAAATTACGCTCTAGGATATACAGTATATTAGATATGTGTATAATAGAGCATTTAAAATGCACATGTTCGTGATTTAAGTAAGGTAGTAACAGTGAAATGTCCTCTAAAATATTACAATGTGGTTTCTCTCTGAAACTACTCGAGGTGTGCTTGATACACTTGACATTTTAATAGTCTCATAAGTGGGCGTATCAGCCTGGCCAGACAAGTGCAAATCAAGTACTACTCTAATCCCATTTAATATATGAAACATATTCAACTACTATGCTATACATGTCAGGTATACATAAATAAAGGAAAGGCAGACTGCCACCACCACCACCCCTGTCTTGCCTTGCTTGGATCTTCTGTTCAAGAGCAGCAGATTCAGAGAAATCTGTTTCTCCTCAGAAGGCAGTGAGGTTCTCTGTGTTCCTCCCTCAATGGTTTTCATGCACTCCATCTGAACATTACACAAACCAGGCTCACTGAGGCTGCTGTAAAACGTCTATCTGCACTCTGCAATCTTTCCCAAAACAAAAGGAAGAGCACTAGATGTTCTATGTGGCCTTATTTTTGGTTGAGTCTATGTAAAGGCAGGCCCTAATAAACAGGGTGATCATAAACAAAGAACTAGCCAAAGTGAGGAGTTTGCCAAACTGGTTAAAAACAGATAACACAACACTTTTATCATAAATAAACAGTCAAAGGAAGTCATGCAAGCATTTAAAGTTTCTAAATCTTTGAGGCTGTAAGGTACACTATTATGTTGGCTATGCTGATAAGCTCGCATTATTCAGCTGTGGTCACTGATAGCTTAGGTTATACTACAGCTTGTTTTGGCGGGAAACACAGACTTTACAGGCCTACGACTCCCATGAGCCTCCAGTGTTGATGACAGCGATGGAAGGCAGCTATTACCACGGGGGTATCTGAAGGGTCCAGATTACAAACAACATGCATTTAAAACACAGAAAGAAAAAAACAAAACAATCAGAGACTAACCGAAGATGTAACCGGTCAAGTTAAACTTGTGTAATTATAAAAAGTGGACCGTCTAAATCAACATTTATACTTTTTAAAACACCAACGTTTGAGGTGACATTGAGATGTGCAGTTTAAGTACTTACTGCTTTGGCAAAGACACCCATGAGCTCAGGGAACTGATGTGTGAGCATGGCCAGCATGGCAGTGAAGGAGCAAAGGCCTGCTGTGAAGAGGATGAAGAAGGGAAGCTCTTTCTTTGGGTACACAGACACCTCGTGGAATGCTGGAGCAAAAATGAGAACAGTCAAAAGAAGAGAGCTCAACAAAGTCGTAACCAGTGCAAATAATTAAGCATTTGAAAAGACATGGGGTTCAAATAGTGATAGATTAATTACACAATAAAACTCGGGAGCAACTAGGCACAGTACATTCATGGACTGCATGTAAGCTTTGGCTCTTGCACTTACAGGGAAGTAGTTCCCTATCTGCTGTTTCTGTGCATCCTGGGTAGGGGTAAAACAGGTGACCCTTCTCCAGTGGATAGGGAATTATCCGGAAGGCTGTCAAGACACACAAAGGCGTAAACTACGGCTAGAAGAGGTTGTTTAACACAGCTGACACAATATTCAGTAAATCATTTAAGTAGCAAAATATTATACAGAGTGACAAGATACTAACATCCTAATAAAATATAACAATAACACTCTTCCTGTGCTTCGTGTGAGCAATGATCTCATCCTTGTATAATCACAAGTAGACAATGTGTGGGTGTGCTGTGCATACATGACCAATGACACAGCAATTTAAAAATGAAGAGCAGCACACAAGGGAGATAGTTTGGGTCTGCAATGGCCCTGTGCTCAGGTTTTAAGGGCCAAAACTAAATATATAAAAACATAAATAATTATATAATTAAATGCTTGGATAAATTATTAAATATATATTACAATTTTTTTAAACCCTTCATAGACCGGCTCTATTAAAGTACTGTATAATTGTCACTTCAGAGCATACATAGGGTGAGGTGTATTCACTTTCAACAGAATTTTTAAAAAAGCAAGTTTTTCAAAACTAGATTGATAACACATCATTTATATAAAAATAAAATAAAAAAATTAATATGCAAAGCAGTGGTATGCAATAGAAGAAGTAATAGTTTTACATACTGCCCTCCCAGGTACAGTGTAGTAGGTTTAAGGCTCCCTCTGCCCTCTTCCAGTGCTGCAGGTGGAAGAAAGCATATGCCACTGCCTCGCTGTCACCCCTCTTCAAGATGTGCTCTGGAGGCAGGATCAGGCTCTTCATCTCCAATAAGTACTACAAACAGGAAGAAGAAGAAATACAAGACCTCTGGTAAGTATACACTACAGCACCTTGATGCTTTTTGGCTCCTGGACTTGGTAAAGAATAGCAGAAGTGTCTAGTCTATTTTCAGCTATTTTAATAAGAGTGTACTAAAGTCTGTATAGTTTTGCACAATCTGCTTGCTGTCCATTTTTTCACTGGCTTTTTTGTTTTAACTCTGCTTTCACCACTTATAAAATCAGTTGTCTACAGTGGGATCCAATAAAATGTTTTGGGTCAGTATAGTTCCATTTGCTTGAGTCCCAGTGGCTCTTGTCACCCCTGCCTAATACATACGTAACCATAGTCAGGTGCTCATACCACTTAATGTCAGACAAGCCAATTGTATACTACTATTTCCAGCAAAATGGTGGTGAGCAGATGTAAAATTGTTGGTGAAAAACATGTTGGCTGGCCCAGACACTAGTGGATTAAGATGAATAACATGTAATTGCAACGCCCATTGTTTGCACTCATTTGGAGACATTTGTTGCATGTGATCCTCCTCTCTTTACCTACAATCTTTTAGCGCACAAATGCAAAATGCGGGCAAAAAAAGAAAACAATTAGTAAGCAAAGATTCACACCTGCTTTTCCCAGGCACTTGTCAACCAAACCACAATGGAAATACTACTGAATATTTACATTCTCCCATTCAACAAGTTGTGTTTTTTTAAAAACCTGCAACTTTAATGGTTTCATTCACATCTTCTCTCTGTTTTTCAGTCAGCACTTCACTTATTCTATTCTATTGTGCAATTCCCTACGGCCGACTCCCTACAGACTGAAAACATATTTTCTTCATGTGAGGTATTTGTTGACAGCCTTATTTTGCAATTGTTCAAGGTGGGAGGGAAACGCTTTCCAAAGCTCCCCGAGTGTGTTATTGTTACAGTACAGTACATTCATTCCATGAACGTGTAACATCCCCCGCTCACCCCTCCTCTCTTTCTCTACTGTGTAAGTTTGTCCCAGCGAGTCAGTTGGTTCACAGTGCTGACAAAGGCCCACATCCCAGAGTTACAACCTATAGAACAGGTATGCTTTTTGAAATAACGGGGAACAAGCATCTAGAAATACCAACATGAATATTTTGTCTGCTGCTTTTCTGCAGTATATATGCAATTAAGGCCTAGCTCTGTCCATCGATAAGTCATTAATAGTATAGTGTATATTAACTTTGATGAGCCTACCACTCTATGTACTTTATGTCTATAGTGCCCAGTGTGGCAACAGTCTGTGTTAAACAAAACCCATGTGCGGGGCAGGGGCCCCTTGGGCTGGATTCCCAGGCGGCCAACTTCACAGCGCTGTGGATCTCAGACTGACACTTCGGGAAGGTTACCCGACAGCTAATCCTGTCTAATCCCTTCCATGGTCACAGGCTCAGCCAGCCATCCATCTAACCAGCCAGACCATGCTGCTTCACCCATCTCCCCCTGCCTTTCCCTCTATCTCCACTCTCGCCATCACAGTCACAGCCTGCCCATGCTCTTTGACCTGGCTCATCCCTGTCTTTCTCCAACCCTCCTTCATGATCCTTTAGCTCGCTATGAGCCTGGGTCCCATGTCCTAGGACTCAGACTGGTTATGTGCCTCACTCATTTGGCAATGTCAGACTGTCGGCCGGTCATTCGACCGGTCTACCACTTTTTTCCAGACTGAAATTTCTCAAGAACTATGGGATAGATTGCCATGAAATTTAGTTTGGTTACATTCATGTTCTTCTTGACTTTTACTCTAGAACCATCATCAGGTCAATTTTTCAATGTGTCCAATACTCCAAATACCTGCAAAACTATCAAACCATGGGCCTCAGCTGTACTTTGTGTTTAGGGCTAATTATCAAATGTTAGCATGCTAAACAAGCTAAACTAAGACAGTGAACACGTAAACATTATAATAGCATCTGCATATTAGTATTGTCATTTGGAGCATGTTAGCATGCTGACGTTAACATTTAACTCAAAGCACCACACTGTGCTTTCGTACAACCTCACAGAGCTGCTAGCATGGCTATAGACTGTTAATCTTTTTCCTCACTGTCCCTACCTCTACTTCCCACCCCGCTGCCTGAACAGACCTGCTTCACTGCCAATCTGCAACTTTTCACACCTAGCCTGTCAGGAAAAGCAACCAATTTATCATCCCCTGCTCCTGAGAGCCCATTCATCCTCCACACTGCCCTCATCATTAGAGGATCTATCTATCACTCTGCTTTCTCTACATTTCATTTCTGTAATATAGCCATAATCAGAAAATATGTCCATATATTATGCTCTGCGCAGACAGTTTGCCCCCTCACTCCTCTGTTGTCTGTTCCTCACTCGCCACCTCCCGAACCGCTCACCCTCATGGGTAAAGGCTCAATCGAGCACACATCAAAAACAAACAGATCTGCGAGAGCTGTTGATCTGTATATTTTGGATCATTGTTTCGACCGCACACCCTACAGAGTGCATAAGATTTGGAGCAGTGCACGCTGCTATTTTCTTTCCACTAATTTAAATCGAGCACGCAAACCACCCAACAGCTGTGAACACGCCACTTCACCCATTCTTATCCTCTTCACTCAACCATTCCGGTAGACTGCCCAGTCTTTAAGCCTCTTCTCAAAGCATCTCTAAACATCTTCTGTAGTCATTACAAGGATCGGCAGCTAGAGACAACCAGAAGCTGCTTGTCTGCCCTTCTCACTTATCCTGTCTGACTTACTTAAATCAGCTCTCTCTGCTCCAGCCATTGACATTTGACTGTCCAACTTCATCCTCCTCACCATTTCGGTCTACTTTCTTTTTAGCAGAAACCTTTGACCATCCTCTACTCCCCCGGCACCAGTGTTGAGGCAGCCAGCCAGCTGTTGTACAGCACAATACAACTACCATAACTGATAAAATAGCATACATTCATTTTATATAACACTTAAAGACATGCATGAAGAACCACATGATGAGTAGGAAGGTGAGATTCATTTGGGGACCAACTTCAGATTTGATCAGCCAATTTGTTATTTCGGTTAAAACTGTAAATATTTTACAGTTTTACACATATTTCTACCTCCAGATAATGAATGACCAGTATTTGGCACCCATGTAGGTCTGGGTCCTCTTTGTTTTTAGATTAACCATTTAGAGAGGCTGGCTCCTCAGATTAACCTTCCTTGCATGCCACAGCGTTAGACCTGGTGACACCTCAGTCCTCTGTGCAGGCCTTCTGCTCCCCCCCCCCCCCCACCCCCCCCCCCCCCCCCCCCACCCCCACCCCCCCCCCCCCC